>OY812999.1:77657642-78390142 GCA_963681545.1 Germaria angustata | reverse complement strand
AAATAAAAATAATAAATTAACTAAATAAATAAATTGTTTTTAATTCAATTTACAATTAATAAAAAACAACAAAATTGTAATATGTACCTTTCCATCAAAATATGGAATAGGTTTCAAAAATATTTCATTAAAATCGATTCACAATTTTAAATTTTATTCACGGTTATTGAGGGTTACAGGGACTTTTTATAAAAATAAAATTAAACGGAATTCTATTCGTATACGAGTATTAGAAAAAGAGAACAAACGTCTATTGTAAGTTTCTTTCTGTTTACGCTTTTGGTGTGAAGTAGAATCAAAGTGGGATGCTGCAACATTTCTACAACATTTACAAAAACAACATACAATTTGTTTGTGCTAACCAAGCTAAAATAATAAATGTTGTTTTTGTAATATTGCATAGACTCGTCATCACGTTCAATACACACTGAAAAGGCTGTCACTGTACATCAGAGCTCTAGTGTGATGAAAGATATTAATTTTGGTTTAGAAAATTAATATTTACCATCCGCTTGTCAGACTTTCATCCGAATTTTTTCGTTTACTCAGCTCGTGTAACATGTTACTGTTAAACATGTTCAGTTTGGTCTACAACTTAACCATGGATCGACTTGCAAACGAGCAACGTTTGCATATTATTGAATTTTATTATCAAAATTCAAGCTCATTTCTGGTTGAATGGATACGCGAACAAGCGAAACTGCCGTATTTGGCGTGAAGAGCTGCTAGAAGCATTGCAAAAACTGCCAATGCATTCCAAAAATTGCACTGTTTTGTGTGGATTATGGACTGGTGGCATCATTGGACCGTACTTTTACAAAAACGATGAAGGCAGGAACGTTACTGTGAACGGCGAGCGCTACCGTGCGATGATTACAATTTTTTTTGCCCGAAATAGAAGAGCTGGACATGTGGTTTCAACAAGACGGTACCACATGCCACACAGTACGTTGAACAATAGCCCAATTGAGAGACCAGCTCGGTGAACAGTTTAGTTTGGAGCTGGTCAATTGGCCGCCTAGATTGTGCGATTTAACTCCTTTAGACTATTTTTTGTGGGGCCACGTTAACGTTCATGTCTATATGGACAAGTCTGCAACGCACTGGAAGCCAATATTGAAGAATTTATTCGTAAGATACCGGTAGACATGTTGCAAAGGATATGCCAAAATTGGATCCAACGTATGAACCATTTGAGGCGTACCCGCGGTTAACATTTACGCGAAATCATCTTTAAACATTGAATTGTATATGTAGATCGTTCTATCTGCTCAAATAAAGATTTTATTAAATTTTATGTGTTTTTTTTTTTAATCAAATCCGAAAGCTCTTAAAATATCACCCTTCACTATACAATTTCCTTCATTCTACGCAGATTTTTTTTACAGATCTAAACACTTTTGGTACAATGTAAAGCCAACTTTAGTGACAGAGTTTCATTAGAAGAATGAAGGAAAATTAGAAGAATATTGATATTCGTACAGAATAGTTCTCCAAATAATCTAATTAATAGATTAATTGACAAAGGAAGCAGAATGGTCCAGGATGGATATACGATTTGTAAAACAATAGTTTACGTATCAGTAGTCGACCGAGTCGTTTAGAATGATTAACAGCAAAATGATCGATTTTGCTATTCGTAACACTTTCAACAATGTGTCCTGTTGGTATCTAAAATGCAATTATTTTTCTGTTGTTATTGTATCGTTTGTATGTAAAAGAAATAACGTTTCGTATTGAAATTTATCGGGTTGTATCCAAAACATAATTTGAAAATTAACTTTTCAAATTTAATTGTCGTAGCTTTAGCAGTTCATATGCCGACAATCAGTGAACTTTAAACAGTTTGAAAACATTCTACCTCATATACTTATGTATTGTATTATTTAAAAACTTTATTTTGCTTTCATTGTTCATAATCAGGGCAAGTTTAAAATGGCATGAAAAATGGTTCAAAATGGCTGGCAAAATGGCACAAAAAATTTAATAAATGGCACGAAAAATGGCACAAAATGGCAAAAATGGCAAAAAAAAAAAAATTAAATAAGTTGTTATTATAGCTATTCAACGTATATACTTTTATTTAAAATATTTAACAAAATTTACTTTATGTAATATGTACATATGTATATAAAATTTTATTTATATTTAAGGAATGTTAATTGTTAATTCACATTCACAATGAAATAAAATTAATTGGTATATATTTGGAAATGTACACTAAATCACTTTTTAAACCTGATTTTTTAAATATTAGTTTTGCATTTCGACCTTCGTAGACTAGTAGGTAGTGTACTAGACTCGTAGTGCTAAGTTCCTAGGTTCGCATCCTGCCGCAGAACTCTGGCAGTTGTGTTTGATAATTAAAGGGACCGCACAACAAACCTTCACTGGCTTAAGTGTATGTCGTATGACATGGGCTATCACACCCCTCCAATCAACCTAACCTAACCTAACCTAACCTTAGCATTTCGAATAGATTCTGCCTCATATTCGTTAACCTTATTTAAAACTTCATAGATTTCATTAAAATTGTCGCAATAATATATGGCAGCTTCAATCCACGTTCCCCATCGAGTGACACATGGGGATGGAGGTTTTTTTAAGTTCGGAAACATTGATTTTAAAAGATTGTTGCAAAATGCAAAATTAGAAAATAATACTGTAACATTGCACATACATACATTTGTTCTAAACTTGCCTTAAGAAATACAGCTTTACAGCTTTATATTAACTTGTTTACATTTTCAAAATGAAAACGAACAAAATCAGCTAGCCTGTGCAGTCCATGTGCCAAGCACGTTATGTGCAAAATTGTTTTAAGCGAACGCACTGCCGACACCATATATGGTGCAGCGTCTGTCAACACAAGCAACACATTATTGTACTTAATACTGTTCAAAACGTGAGATAGTTACACACATATCTAAATACATTGAACATAAATGCGAATTTACCATTAGGCCACAATATTTGTAAAGAATCTGTAAAAAAAGCTGCCATGATTTCTCCTTTTCATCTTCTTCTAACAAACCAAATACGAAATTGGCAACCATCCGCTGCTCGCTATCGGTAGTTGCATCCAATGATACCCATATCAAACTCTTTTCAGCACTGTTTTGTAACTATTTAATACATTTTTTATATGTATATTGTTCTCATGTATTTTGTTCGTAACTGGGTACGGGCTTCTTAGTGTATTTTGTTAGAAATTCCTTGACGGCCGGGTTATTTATTTTGTACAGCGGTATATTTGCCGCTAAAAAAGTGTTGCACAAATCCAAAACGTATGGATTTAATTCTGTTGTGCTATCTGTCAGTAGAGATTGTGTTCTAGGCGATTTAAATTTTTCGACCAGAGCTTTATGTTTCAAAGAAGAGAAATGCTGTTCAACATTATACAATTTTGGTTTATTAAGTTTGCAGTCACACACTACACAATAAAGCACTGAGGAATCTGCTCTTAACATTTTCGAAAATTTTTTCACCATTCGTGAATTGAATTCCCTTACCGTCTCTTTAGCCATTTTGTTTAGTACAAATTTAAAGGAGTATATCGCTGGCTTAACATGCAAAGGCTCTAAGTCCACTTTTTTCAGAAATTGAGATTTTAATGCAGCAATGTGCAATAAGTAAAAATACATTGATTACAAAGAAAAAATTGCAGTTATCTCATTTGTTGTTGCTGTTTTGTAGTGATGAGCAAAAGCGCTAAGTCCAATTTATCAGAAGAAAAAGCTGTAAGTCCCTATAAAAAGTACAGTTTAACCATTTCTGTCAAATTGTTCCAACACATGTATTAAAAAATCGAATAACTGTTTTATAATAATTAACGTATGCTAAATTTTGTTCAATATCAATGAGTCAGTATTGCAGCGATAGTATAACTTAACAGTGTTAATTTTCTTAATTGTTAAAATTATTTCAATTTATGTATAATTTTCTTTTCAAAACCTCTACATGAGTAAAACTAGTTTAAAATATTATTTTTTATAAAAAGATCTGAACTTAATAAGGCTATATATTTTATGGTGCTTAAGGTAAATATATTAAAATATATTTAAATTCTCCAAAAATATTGTTAAATTATTCCCCCTTATTATGGTTGTCAACGTCGACGTCACATCAAGTCGACAGTAAAAAGACAGCAGTTCCTGAACTCCTTGTAGGCAATAATTAACTAATATTGATGGCCAATTGTAATTTTATAAGCCATAATAGTAGTAATATCTTGTCAATAATATTTAATAGTTCTCGATAACGATCCCACAATTGCCAGTATATTGATGTCGACTTGGTGTGACGTCGACGTCGACAACCATAATAAGGGGGATTATTTTATCAGACGCCAACCATGGAATTTACTGGAAACAGCAACTTTGGAGCTCAATCAATTAAAAGCCATTATGGATTTGAGTTAGACGACGGAATCATAGGTCTGGTTCCATATGGTTTTCATAGTGACTCCGATGGTTCATACGAGTTACCAACCAAAACTAATACTCGCAAAAAAAGAGTCCAAGTTGAAAATTCAGCTTGGTTTTCGGCCAAAAATTGAATTCGTAGAGAAAAGGGTAAACGTTATTTTAGAAAAGTAAAGGACGGGAATGTTTGGTATTATGAAAAGATGAAAGAATCAAGAAATATGAAGGATAGATGCAGATGTAAAAAATTCGGTGCCATGAAATGTGCGGAGATAAATGACGATGATAGAGAAAATATTTTTAAAGAATTTTGGAAAATGAGTTGGGAAGAAAAAAAGTTTTCGTTAAAACTTGGATTGAATCAGCTCCAGTTAATAGACCGCGAAATAGAAAAGTAATAAATGAATCCAAAAGAAGTCTAACTTTTAAATATTATCTGAAGGTACAAAACAAAACAATGCGAGTGTGCAGAAAGTTTTTCTTGAACACGTTGGACGTAGGTGCAAAGGCTGTGCTTAATTGGTCGAAGAAGTGTTCAATTTCAGAAACAGTTTCTAAAAAAATTATTCAGAAGAAGGGGTACTTAACAAATGAAAGGCAATGCCTTTATTCATTTTTGGATGCCCTTCCATCAATGGAATCCCATTACTGTCGTGCTGATACGCAAAAAAAATATCTGTTACCAGAATGGCGCACAAAAAGGGAACTCTATGACTTTTATGTAAATGATTGGTCCAAAAAGAAGAACATGCAGTCACTCTCAGTAGCAGCATTTTATAAAACACTTGATGATAAAAAATTGGCCCTGTTTATGCCAAAAAAAGATCAATGTGAATTATGTGCACGCTATTCAGTCGGTAACATCCCTTATGAAGAGTACGCACTTCACCAAGAGAAGAAAAAAGAGGCTAGAAAGGAAAAGAGTAAAGACAAAAACGAGGAAACATATGTTTTTACAGTAGACCTGCAAGTGGTCCTAATGGCTCCAAAATCCCATGTTAGCAGCCTATATTACCGCACAAAGTTGCAGGTGCACAATTTAATTTTTTATAATCTTAAAAATCAAAAAGGTTACTGTTTTTTGTGGAATGAAGCCGAAGGTGGACTACATGCTGAAGAATTTGCAAGTATATGGGTTTATTATATAATATTTATTATATTAATATTTTATAGTGACAGTTGCACTTATCAAAACCGCAATTGTGTGATGAGTAATGCCTTCCTTGCTGAATACAGCAGTCAAACATAAAGTAATAATTGAGCAAAAAATATTGGAAATTGGTCATACTCAAATGGAAGCTGATAGTGTACACTCTACGATTGAACGAGCCATGAAAAATAGAAATATTGATGTGCCTGCTGAATATACTGCGATATGTAAAGCAGCAAGGAAAAAACTTGAACCTTATGATGTTACTTATTTGGATCATTCATTTTTTTAAAAATTTAACAATGTTCAATTTTGCAAAAATATTCGTCCTGGCCGTAGAAAAGGCGATCTCAGAGTAACGGACATTCGAGCAATACAATACACACCAAATGGTGAAATTAATTTTAAAGCTAGATTTCCTGATGAATGGAAAAATTTCCCCCAAAAAATAAATAGAAATGTAGTAGTAGCACTGGAGTGGTCAGATTTACACCAACTTCATCAAGAAAGAAGACAAATAACGTCCAGAAAGTACGAAGACTTACAATTTCTAAAATCGATTTTGCCTATAAAACAATATAAATCGTGTACGCGAAAGATGGACGTATACATTGTTAATACAACAGATTGACTACAAATTGTATGTATTATTAATTTCAGCAGGGTGTATCTGGCAAAAGAAAAAAATTTTGCACTTTAAATTTTTTTCCAATTTGCAAAAAAAGGCATTTTATGGCAGGGTGCACTAAAAATGGTTTTTTAACAAAATAATTGGAAAAATGGCATATGTATGCCATAAAAAACTTGCCCTGTTCATAATTAATAAATTTCATGAAACAAATTTGTATACGCTGTTTGGCAAACATTTGCTTTTTTATTACTCTCTGTGCTTTTTGTTAATCTTTGCAGAGATATCGCAAAAAGTCTTTAACAAAAAGTTAGTGAATCACACATTCGTTGCTACAAGCAATAATGATTTTGATAAGTTTTTCTTCTAACAATTCGTTCAAAGTTACAGCGATTTACATATGTATGAAACTATAGGAAGATCCAGGCATAGAATGGCATACAAGGCTGACAATAGATTTAACAGATTATTCTGTAGGACAAGGGATTTTATTGATAAATTGGAATAGTTTAATATAGTGTACAAAATATCCTCTAAAGGCAACGAAGGTGAGGATTATCCTACGGAATAAGTGTATGTAGTAACAAATAGAACACTTTAATAGACAATGGCGTTTCCGTGACATTGTAGGGAATTAAAACACTTTGAAATGCTTCAGTATTAAATACAGATACAGATTATGAACGAAGATTCATGTTAGAAATTTTACACATTGTTAAAATTCCACGATCAAACACAAATAATTTGGAAACAAAAGTAGAAAATTTTTGCCCATAATTATGGGCATTTAATAAATAAAAAATAATAGATTATCTCATATCTATTTAATTTTTCACGTTAATATCTATGATTAACATAGATTATAATTTAATTTTAATTGAACATACATATGTATGTACATATGTACGAGAATGTGCATGTATGTGCGAGTAAATGCATGTATGTATGTATAAGCCAGTATTTTTGTATACATGCTTTTTTGTTTGTTATTATGCTATTGATACTCGCATAAAACTCACTGAAAAAAATTTATTCTTTGTCACATGTACATACTATATGCATATTAATTGTAATGTTTAAAATTTATATATAATAAATACATATATATCTTGTAGATGATACTCGAAAAGCATTGAAATAGAAAATCAATTAAGTTGATTAATTCAAATAAAAAGTTTAAACAACTGGAATTTGTATGATTTCTTAGTGTTAATGCGGTTGGAACTATTTCGCAAAAGCAGCTGAATTAAAAAGATGCCGGTTATTATCCTGTAGTATTGATAATAATAAAAATAGAAAACAAGAAAAACTAATATTATTATGACACTTTCTTTAGCATGAACAATTTATTTCCAAATTTCATTTATTTCCCTTTTTGTTATTATTAAAAATGTATGCGCTTGGAACTATTGACTGCTTATTTTTTTGTGACGTCAAAAATTTAGTGCAAAATCAATTAATCTACATAATAAATTAAATGTTTTACACATTCTCCTGAGAGTGTTAGCATCAGCATAATTAGTTTAAAAAATTTCACTGGTATTGGTAAGAAGAATCGCGTTGTCCAACGAAAATCCACAGCGGATATTGCCATCGGTATTGTTAATGATAAGTGGCACATTCACCATAGTTATGCGGCTGTTAAATGTAGGAAACTCAATAATAAGAAAACAAAAGGTGTATGAGTACAAGTTAAAGATGTTGAAATGATGTCCTCGACGATAAAACAGTACGAATCATTTTTGCGCCGTGAATCGGCATAGCATTCGAATCAGATCCCATGTCTGATTTGTATTCTAGAATTGGACGCAAGGTATTGCTTTTTTTATAATTTCCAACCTTCCTTTACAGGAGATAATTGACTCTCTTTCTGTTATATTATTATGAAATGGCGCTTGGGAATCAATCTAAGACAATATTATTTATAAAAGGTCATAGAAATAGTGGCACTCCTTGCAGTTGGTGGAGAGTTGGTGCTAATCAGATGCATGTAGTAAACGAATGCAATTACTTCGGTGTATTAGTAACATTCAACCTATATATTCGAAAATACCTGAATCTGACGTGGTCTTATCTAAATTTGCCATTAATGTCAGTTGGCTAAGCAATATATGTAACTCAAAATGAAGATTTTTCATCCTGCTGCAAAATCAATTATTTACTATGGTGCTGAGGTTTGGAGAAATTAATGAGATATTAACAACAAATCTTATACCTCTAAATGAACACATGCAGACTCTACGAGTAAAACTACGTTGCGGCTACATTAGAAGAAATCTAAACCTTTTCCCAAATAGACTGCCTCGTGCTTTAGTTGGGGAACCGAACACCCGGCTTCCACAATGGAGGTTTCTATTTGTAGGAAGTGATATCACTCTAGACTTCGATACTTTGAGAAACGTGTTGGGGTCATGTGTTGAATTGTGACACCTCATCCTACTTCCACGACAATAATTCGGTTACGAAATTGTTATTAAATGTGAAAACTCGTTCTGCACACGGTATTTATTCCAACTTATGTATGTACGTTGTGTAATTTCAATGAAGACAATATTTTGTTGTATAAATTAATATTTTTAATGTTTTTGGTTATTTTAATTAAAACGAGTTTTTAATTATTTTAATATACTTTTTAAAATTTTATTTATTGTATGCATTTTTAATGAAACTTTTATTTATACTATATTTTATCAAAAGTACAGTTAACACTTTTTAGTTTATTTTTACACACTTCTATTTACATTCATTGTTAGTAATAAAATTAAGAAGTTCTTCATCAAATTAATTAAATTTCAAATTTGTTCAGAGTTTGTCTGAAATCCGTTTATTCTCCTTACTTCGAGAGTTCTATATCAACTGAACTTTTTGATTTTTCTACTATGTAGAAATGCTGAGTTAATTATGTTTTAAATTTTCGTTTGAAGTCTGTCTATTCTCTCTACCTTGAGAATTCTATATAAAAAAAATTATTTTTTCTACTATGTAGAAAAGGAATAACAAAAGGAATAACTGCAAGAATAACTGAACTTAAGATTCTCTCATTAAAATTAAAAATGCTTACATAAATTTCTTACATACAAAAATTGTTACTAAGCGCATACAAATAACAAAATTCATTCTCCCCTTCAATAATAATCAATTTAACACTGAATAGCATAAATATGCATACGTTCGTTAACTTATACAATATACAATATTTTGTTGTATATGATCATATTTTTTTCATTAATTCAATTACTAAATGTTGAGAATTATACGCGCTTATTTAATTTCTCATAATGTTGTTTAAAATAAAGCGAGATTTTTTTAACTGAATTCCCATAATTAATTTCAATGGTATCTCGAGCTCTAAAATTGTGGCAGATATTTTCATGGAGAAAGTACTAGACATTTGAATTAATAAACTCACAATTAAACCAAAAGTTATTGCAAAATACCATGTTGATGACTTATTTTTCAATAGAGCCGACTTGCAAATTAGTAAGACATTATAGTACAAGGCAAAGAACAATTATTGATTCTGAACTTAAAATTTATAAGTAATTAACGAGTATTTACTTGGTTTATCAGAAAGGTTAAAGAAATTAATTATATCTGATAGCAAAAACTATAGAAAGTCTCAATGAATTTATAATACAGTAGTTAGTTTATTTAGAAGAACTAAGGAATGAATTGAAAAGTTAAATATGTCAAATGCAGTACAAAATATTCCATGTAAAGGCGAGATGGGGAAGAAACCAAAGGCAAGATTTGTGGACATAAATTGTTTGAAAAAATATAAAAAATATATTTCTTCGCGAAAATGGCGTTGTCAACTCAATGTTTCAGTTTAATAGTTTACCCGGACTTTGACAAAATAAACTATTTTTAAAACATAAACAAACGTCGATTTTTTGTTGGAAATGTTAGAAATAATGAATATACCATCAGCGCTGAGTTATGGGAAATTAAATTACAAGAGTGGAAACGGAAATTGAAGGAAATATCACTTTATTATTTTTGATTATTTGAATTTTAAAATTATTTATGCTGCAAATTTGTTATTTTTTATTAATTTTATCAAAAGATCTCAAGCGTAATGAATAATTCAATAAATTAATCAAGAGAAAAGTCGAATATCATCCAATATATTATATAATAATTTGTTTTACTACATCTTCAGCTATATGTACATATATTATAAAACTTAATAAACCTGTAATTAATTGAAAAATGCGCAACTCCTTCCTTTTTCCAGTCTATTATGTCAAACGGAGAAACACCATTACATGTGGTGTCCTTTACATGACCAGAAAAAATTATAAATTGTTATTGTAGTTGTTGCTTATATAAGTAAATAAATCATTCACACAACCAAGTGTACCCAGGCCCCATTTACAGCAATTGTTTAATGTGAAGTATCAAATAATTTACAAAGATCTAAGAAACTGTCTACCCATCATCCCTTCATAGTATCCTAGAAAACAAAATGAAACAAACGGGCACTGTTTTACGAAATGGACTATTTTATATTTATTCAAATAAAGGTCCTTTGGAAGACCTTGGTGAACCATAGATTGGTTATAGCTTAGAAAAACTTCGACTTTATCAGCATAAATTACACTATTTGACAGCCTTATTACTTTGGGCCACCTCAGTTACAGACTAAGGTGGCTTTCCGTCATACATAAGAAAGAATAAATTATGCAGTTATGGAAATGAATGTGGCAGCACTGCTCAACCTTTGTCTTGCTGAATTTTTTTTTCAACGCTTAAAAAAAGCACACGTTTTTGTTGACCATCTTATTAAAAAGTTAAATTTTGTAATTGTTAAATATCATTGTTCGTGATTAAGGAAAGAAGTTAATAAAGTAAATTTTAACAGTCTTTATTTACACCGAAATCGGTTCATGCAGTTATGAACCCCAACAGTTTCTTGATAAATACGAATGTATCCACTGAATAATAAGCGCCGACAAGTCTCATTATTTTTAATGTCTTTGTAAAATATAAATGACTAGCTGACCCGGGCAAACCTTGTTTTGCCTTCAAATTTGCACTAAATCGACATAGCAATTATTGTTCAAATAAAGGTATCGGGCTAATTAACCCCACTACACGCTGGTTAAGGACCCAACGCCTTCAGCAAAACGCAGCATAGGCTTATCGCGCTAATCTCTATTGGGCAAAACACAAAAAAAAAAACAAAATATTGGGTCATCTGTCGAACACAGAAACACTCCTCACGTCCCATAGAACATGTATATAAAGTTTGGTCAAAATCGGTGCAGTAGTTCTTGAGTTACGGTGCAAAAACACACACACAAAACTAAGTATTGCGCCATCTGTCGGACGAACTTCAAACTACACAGAAACACTCCTCACGTCCCATAGAACATGTATATAAAGTTTGGTCAAAATCGGTGCAGTAGTTCTTAAATTACGGTGCAAAAACACACACACAAAACTAAGTATTGCGCCATCTATTGGACGAACTTCAAACTACACAGAAACACTCCTCACAGCCCATAGAGCATGCATATAAAATTTGGTCAAAATCGGTCCAGTAGTTTTTGAGTTTAGCGATCACGAACATACTTTAATTTTTATGTACATATATAGCTGACATCGTCAGCTCAAAATATCTTCGGAACTACATAATCGATTTAAGAGTTTGATATCTCGTTTTGAAAAACATGACAACGGCTTTCAAAAAAAAAGTAAAATAAAATAAAAAAAGCACAAAAAATAAATATATGTATATGTCATTGGTGGTGCAATATGAAAATTGGATTTTGCCACGCCCCTCCGCCCACAGACCGAAAATAAAGAATCGGATTTCACAGTGTCACCCGCTCGAGTATTCTGAAGGTTCCCTGAAAATTTCGTCAAAATCGGCCCAACCGTTTTGGAGACATTACGTTACATACATACATACATACATACACACTTCCTATTTTATATATATAGATTGTACAAACTCAGTTTTTGAATTATTCCGTAATTTTTAGGAAGTGCCCATATTTAATATATGTATTGAGTAGGAGAAATGTCTAACAGACAAACTTAAACAAGAGCAGCAAGTGTTGCGTTTTACGCCGTCTAGCGCTAAGATTTGAGCATCACATCTAAATAAGATCGATAGTGAAACTCGTATGTCAACAATGAAAACAGGACTTATAATAATTCTGTGTATTTTTGTTGCCAACAAACAAACTAAGCTGTAACGCTAATACATAGATTACATGTGTTTCTACAAAAAATCATCAGTAAAAGTTGAATTTTAAACAAAAAGAACCATATTAAATATTTGACAATCTTATATTTTTGCAGTGTTTTCCCTTTGGTTCCATTTTTAACCATTGTTATCGTTTTGGTTACTTTTTTGCAACAAAAATATATCGACTTAATTTTATTTATTTATCAATTTGACTTACAAGCTAAAATTTCTAATATATCATGAACTACAAATATTAGTTAAAGTATAAGGAAAAATATAGAAAAAGAAAAAATTGGAAAAGCGATTTTAAAACAAGAAATACTAATTGAACAATACAAGAAAAATATGAAATACATGCGCACATTGCAAAAGGCAGCTTGCAACGAAAAAAATTGAGAATCTCTGATCATTAGCCGAAATCCAAAAAGAAAAATTTTTTAAATCAAAATCAAAATAAGATTGAATCGATTCATTAAATCAGCAGAAAAATCACCACAATTAGAAAATAATGTGGGAAAAATATTATTATGTAAAAACAATGCAAATAAATTAAAAAAGAGTAAAACAGCAGAATATTTTCCTTAAAATGGATGATACGAATCCAAACAAACTTATTCGTTTGGAAAAAAAAACTTCAACATATGTACAATTTTAAGAATGCTTTCTATTAAAAATAGTATACTTATACAAATATTTAGGTTAATAAGCCATTGTCTGTTCATTTAATTAATTTTACTATTTTGCAACTAATTTTTTCTATGTTAATTAGTGTTAAACGTTAAGGTAGAATTTTTGGAGTATAGAAGTGTCGATTTATTTTTTTCTCATTTGGAGAGATTTTTTAATAATTTAGGTTAAAGAAAGTATTATTGTCATGGTAACACTGTTCACATACCGTCTTTTTACATCTAACTTCACTTCTTAGCGCGCTGTTAAAACGGATTTTCAAATCGCTTAACATTGACGTAACGCATGTTTGTCATCGTTTGCTACTCTTATTTACGTTTCTCTGTTAAGCACAAGTAGCAACTAGTTGGTCTATAATTAATTAAATGGATATATAGCCGCTCTTCGAAAATTAAAAATATCGAGAATTTAAGAATAATCATTCAGTATGCCATTTATTTTAAAAAGACTCGTATTATATAAAATGTAAAAAAATCATTTCACTTCTCGTTTAATCTTCTTTAAACGTAAGTTTTTTTTTTATTAAGCGATGAATCAACCACTAAAAGCTTAGAAGCAGGCATAAGTAGCACGATCAGGAATAAATAGCATGATCTTTACGAAAAATTTTTATAAGTATATTTTTACAAAGGATTTCGGTATTAACAGCTTTGATCTTAAGTACATTTTGGTAGAATAAAGATATTAGCCAGTGGATTAGCGGATTGCATGTATAAACATTCCGAATTTTCGTCGTTTTTTTAATTTGAACTTAATTTTGAGATAATAGCGATGATAAATTTGAAATGCAATATCAATCAACAATATATGAAATGAACGATTGATATTCATACGATATAAACAGAATTAGTATATTTTTTACAACTCCGTGTTCGTTCTCATTTAGGAGACGCCAAACTTGCCGCTCTCGTTCGGGATTATCTGTTAGAAGATTAGTCGCGGAAAATATCAGTAGATTAAAAAAAAACTCAGAAAAAGTCACACAAATTTTTATACGATGTTTATTCGTGGAAAACATCAGAAAAAATTTCATAAATTAACAATTTAAACGAAAACTTCACGATTTTTTAGAAGGGCAAAATACAACAGTCGATATGACAGAAAATTTAATATATATACTTTTGAAAAGTACTAGTATTTCGATAGATATAGAATGCCATAATTTGTCAAAAGTCTTGTCGTATTTTGTTTTGTAAGTTATTTTCAGCCTTTATACTTACGGAAGGAAATTTCTTTTTTAAACATTATTGCTAAAGTACTTTGAATTAGAACAAAATCTTACAAGCCCATTTGTTTTATTCTTACAATGGCCCGCCCGCCTAAAATTTATTTAATGTTCAGTGCAGAAACATAAATATGTATACATGAATCTAACAGATCTATAAATAGAGTATTAGGACGGTAGAGTTCGGTTATGATCAACCCTGAGGGACTCGGAGTAAATATTTGATCGTCTGTTAAAGATTACCAACTTTAAAATAAATAGCATGCATGTCTTATTTTTCGATATGTTTAGAAAACCAATTGCATATCTAATCACAAATTTTTACTTATTTTCTATTTTCTCCTAAACAATTATTTTAACGCTTTAGAAAAATAGCGAATATGATTTTGCTATTTAAAAGCGTAAAAATGTTCAAGTATTTCTGTATTTTGTACCTTAAAAAGCAATTATTATAAACGAAAGTTCGCTTTACCGAAGTTCGTTAACTGTACTAATTTCTATGAGATATTTTCTCAAAACTGTTTGGACCTGAATAGTTATTTATTATAAACGGAAATTCGATATGACTACAGTGAAAAAATACGAAACACGTTTTATTGATTCAAAACATTACAAAGTTCGTTTGTTAATATTAATACGTATTATACAGAAACGTATTAAAATACACTTAGTACATACAGACATAAATATTTCAATATACGAGTATAATACATACTTCTGATATTTCTCTAAATAATTTATTTTTTGTAAAAGATCAGGTATATTTCAAAATTTTGTATTTTGTGATTAAAAAATTCATTCTCAATTGGAAATTTTCCTAAGTCGAAACATTTTTAGATATTCTAACATTAAGACGCAAAGTATGGAAAGGAAAAGTCAACTAATACAAAAATATTTTTCGAAAAATTTGAGCGGTTCAACCCCTTTCATATTTCTATTTTTCTGTGTTTGCCTAATTTTTTACGTAAGGAATTTATCAAAGATATCATTATTGTTTATAAAATAGCAATAGCAAATTTTAGCGAATTTTATTTAAGTAAAAAATTTCAAAACAATGTACACTAAAAAATTAGTGGACAAAAGGCTAAAATAGTGTTCTGTTCACTACAATAGTAAACAAGTGGTGACCGTAGGTATAATCGATGCAATGCAAAATCCAGCTGACAGAACTAAAAATGTGGTGCGGTAACAATGATAAGCATAAACAAATAAACATATGCAAATTATGACAGATAGTACCAACCAAGCTGGCGCTCGAGTCAGCGCATGAGGATATTGGTGTACGGAAACCGACAAACTTTGCAGGTTATGCCACTGGGAGATAGACCCAAATGTACATATCTTATTTATTGCTACAAAATTGCTGCAATAATAACAAAGTTTTCTATAATGTAATTAAATGTAGAAAAAGAAACCAAAATGTATGTTTTCTAATTTATCAATAGGAAACTTTAATTATTAAGGCTTTCGAAATTTTTAGCTCCCATTCAATGTTAACTAACACTGAAATTTTATTTACTATTTACTTAAATTAAAAATAAACTACTAATAAATAAATATTAATTTTCGTTTTAGTGTACAAATAGTAAACAATCAAGTTGAATAAATTTTTACTGCCTATAATATTAGTGTACAACTAAAATTCCACGTACAATAGATGATGCACATACACATTTATATACACATACACAATTATTTTTATATTCATAACTAATCGTAAAATTGGTCATTAATCTTAAAAATAGTGTATACAACTATGACCGCTGGTCACACTAGACATGGTTATTACCTGTAGATTTGATTAAAAGTGGAAGGAGGGAATTTCATCTCTCCTTTTTCTTGCAATCACGCAGTCAGTACCCAGGTAATGTATCCTCTTTGAATTTTGGTTAAAACTTAAACATATAAATAGAGCACCAATACACATTTGAATGTAATTAGAAATTAAAATACATTCACACATAAGTATGCATATTACGACTTTATCGAAAACGTTATTAAAATTGCAATAAATAAGCAAATTCGCTGCATATCGCGCTCAACTAAACAAATCAACACGAACACAAACATTATTTTGCTCATGAATTATGAAGACGCCGGCATCTAACGTGACCCCGATCGTAATAATTGATAGATTTTTTTTCCAATTCATTCATTTATTAATTTCAAATACGAAGGCAAAACAAAACTGCAACAAAAAACATTAATGTATGCATTTACTTATATTACTTTAGCTGTTTGTTTATTTCTCTCTTTACCTTTTTAATTCTTAAGTACATATATGCACATAAGTAAGCACATATAAACATAAGTACATACTTACATATGGTAGATATGTATGTACATATGTATTCGTATGTATGTATGTATTTAGTATGTGTAATTTTCTAATGGCTATGTTATTTGATCCAAATTTAGAATATATGTGTCACAATAGACATGCAGGCATATTGCATTTGCTTTATTCGAATTTTTACCTCGATTAATATGGGATTAATTGTTTGTTATTACTCACAGGGAAAACGGACTGACTACTTTTGGGTTTATTCACTTATGACTTTATTGTCGTCACAAAATGTTGCTACAAAGTGGCATAATGATCAAGTTGTTTTTGAGCCGGACACGATAAAAAATTTAAGTAAAATCAAAAAGTATTAAAAATGTTACAACATTTATTTAGAAGGAAAAATGAGACCAAAGCAAATGACTTTAATTTATGTATTTACGACTGCTTCAAAGAGCGTTGAGCGAGCAACTAAATTAAAATTGTATTTAACGCACTTCACACGCCGTCAAAATGCTCGTCAGCATTATCACCTTAGCGAAGACTAAGCATAACGGGCGCAAGTGAAGTGGCAAACACCGAGCGAATAACGATTCAACTCGAGTGGCGAACCAGCAGCCGTAATACTGTGTGCATTAGTAAAAATATGAATATGAAACCGTCATTTCTGCAACGACAGCAGAGAGAAAAAATAGTGTGATCAGGGATGGAGAGTTCAACTCTATTGCTTTTGTTTCGTATGTATGTATATACATCACATTAGTTATGCATTGTATGACAATTTATGGCGGAATGATCTCTTTTTCGTTAAATGATTACTAAGCTGCTCTACAATTATCATGAAAAGCGTTCCCTTACTTTAAAATTGTGTACCTAAATGAGAACGGATTCTAGAGAATAAAATTCTCCTTTTTCTTGCAAGAAACAGTTCAACCTTTTTCTAAATTCGAATTGCACAAACTCTCAAACAATTAAATGTTTCAGTGATAAACAATAACAGTGACAGAAACAAATTTTTTGTTAAATAAGTTTAGAAAAATTGTTTATGTAAAAAGTAAAGCTTCCTATGTTCATTAAAAAATAGGTATACACATGCCTACATGCAAATATATATGTATGTATGTGCTTGTATGTATAATTTTTTAACCCGAATTTATAAACATTTTCAATAGAGTATTTCAATTTCTTATGCTGTCTTTTTTTGCGAAAATTTAGTTTTTTCGCGTATCCATACTTTTGTGCATTTATGCCTGTTCATAAGGTCAGCTGACTATGACAGCCAAGGATGAAAACTAATATTGTATTTTCAATGCTAAATTAAGGGTCACATGTAGCTTGATATGCTTTTTACGTACATACATACATACATACATTTATTTTATTTGTGAATTCTTCTAAATTTTAATAATTCTGCCTGATCGAGACTCTCAGTACCATTCGCATATCTTGGACCTGGGTTCTTATATGCGCATCGAGATAATTGTCATAATTTGAGCTGGCTACCTTCTTGCTACAAATAAAATAGCTCTATTTTCATAAGTTTATTTGAAAGTTTAAAATTGTTGGAATTGATTGGAACCTTCGTAGTGAACAGACGTGTTAGCGGAGTTTTTTTTACATACTAAACAAACAAAAAAAATATTCGATATAAGTACTGATTCGTAATAAGTTCATACATATGTACATATTTTGTGAAATTTGCTTTATTTGCATTAATAATCTATATCTATATCTTCTATATATATAAAATTGGATGTGTGTATGTATGTATGTATGTATGTAACGTAATGGCTCCAAAACGGCTTGGCCGATTTTGACGAAATTTTCAGGGAACCTTCAGAATACTCGGTCGGGTGACACTGTGAAATTTGATTTTTGATTTTCGGTCTGTGGGCGGAGGGGCGTGGCAAAATCCAATAATTCATAAAATTAGAACGGCTGGGCCGATTTCTGCAAAACTTTTTGTCAGTTGTTCGTATTTTCGAGGAGAAGGTTTTTATGGAAGATCCCTCCGGAAAAGTCGGAAAATTGGAAAAATCGAAAATCGAGTTTTTGTATGAAATTTTGTTTGAAATTACTACTTAATGGCTTTTCAAATGAAAAAATAGAAAGTTTGTCTGAAGGCTTAAAATTGGGGCGAGGCGAAGTTCGCCTGGTCCGCTAGTATGTATATAAAATAGGATGTGTGTATGTATGTATGTAACGTAATGGCTCCAAAACGGCTGTGCCGATTTTGACGAAATTTTCAGGGAACCTTCAGAATACTCGGGCGGGTGACGCTGTGAAGTCTGATTTTTGTCTGTGGGCGGAGGGGTGTGGCAAAATCCAAATTTCATATTGCACCACCAATTACATATACATATATTTATTTTTTGTGGTTTTTTATATTATTTTACTTGTTTTGAAAGCCGTTGTCATGTTCTTCAACTCGAGATATCAAACTCTTAAATCGGTTATGTAGTTCCGAAGATATTTACAAAAAATATGTTAATAATGATTCAATATCAAAATTTTAAAACTTTCGAAATGTTGCATTAAGAAATCCGAGTTTTCGGTTTATTTCCAAAATATTTACACAATTCGATAACACAAGATATTCCGCGCTTACTAAGGTACAACATTGTACAATAAGTCAAAGATCTATACATATAAAACAGGATATAACTATATATGTATGTAACGTATGGACTCCAAAACTTTATGATAGGTATTTAATGGATTTTTATTTAACGGCCGTAAATTTCGTTAAAAGCTCAATTCAAATCTGTGGTAATATAACACTAATGTTTGCTTAGAGCCAGCAATGCGGACCGGGTCAGCTAGTTTTTCATATAATCTGAAACAAGAAAAACAAAAAAAAAAAAAACAACCGTAAACAAAGTGACTGAGGAATACTCTGCATGAGTACCTCAAAAACAAACAATTGTGAAGTGAGTTCTAACGATAGAAATGCCTATTTTACTGTGAGTTCTGATATTCTTAATGCACAAAATAAAAATAAAAAATCGGATGATAGCCTTTTTCTAACGGCAAACAAGGGTGTAGCCAGGATATGAAATAGGGTGGTGCCACGAAAATTATGATTTTTTATGATTATGATTTTTTATGATTATTACAATTTCGATCTATTTGAGGAGTAATCTGCGTGGATCTTCTGAAAATTTTGCTAGAATTTTTTCCAAAAAATCGTCCTTCTTCTCGGTTACCAATCTTCAGTGGACGCTTAGCATATATAGTCCTGCAATATACAATATACTTATTTTTTGATAATAAGTAAAATTGCATATTATTTTACCGTTTAAACGATCTTCAGTCATTGTGGAGCGCAACCATGTTTTTACTCGCCTTATGCTATAAACACATAGACACCAGCAGGCTACACGAACACCGGCTACAAATGTCGATGGCTGCAAATGTCGCCATGTAGTCAGCTACTTAGTTATTTTGAAAAAGACAACTACATGGTAAACAGCTGTTGCAACAATTCATTTAGGTATATTACAGTGGTGGTTCTTGTTCAGGATAGTTTTCTTTTCCTTACATCTTTGATAAATTTTACTAATTAATTTTTATGTTAAAAAGCGCTATTAGCCTGTGATTTTTTTAATCTTCAACAATGTTGGTATATTTGGCTAAAGTCAATATGATATGTAACAATAAAACAAATTATAAATTATAAAAAAGTAAAATCTTGATGTTTTTAATATTTTAATAAAATAGACAAGTCCTTGGATAAAGTGAACAAAAAATTACGAAACGTCGGGAAAATATGAAACAAATAAAGTTATTTTTTTAAAAATTCTTGATGCATATATATTATAACATATAAAGTTTGTAATTTTCTTTTTTATTTTGCAATAAAAAATATTTCTAATCGGTAATTTGCTTTGCATATTTTGTTATATTGTTAACACTGTTTTTGTTTTGTAGCCAACAAAAATAGAAATTAGTTTAATTTGACTACCCCACAAAAGTAGCATGGACAACAACCTGCAGTCGTGTAGCCGTGCATTTGTGAAAATAATCATTTTCATATACACACATGTATTCTATTTTTGACAGGTTGTAGTCGGTAGCCTGCTGTCTCGAATGTGTTTAATGCATTAAAGTGCTAAATGACCGCTCAACAGTTTCAGTAGTGCACGGCTGTGACAGTGAAATTAATAACACTTTCCTTATATTTGGATAAAATAATAGAGCGTCTTTCAAAATACTCGCCAGCTCTAAGTCGTCTAATTCGTCTTTTCCCATTTTTTTTTTTTTTTGTTGCCAAGAATTATACCTAAGCTCAATTTCTCCTTCCAAATCATCCAACTCATAAAAATGCTCAAACGTTTTTGTGGCATCTTTAAGCTCTTCCAGCTTCAAAGAAAGCATGTTTGACGGGTGCAAACAATGAATTGCAAACGCTGGCCTATGCTCTTCATTAAATCTTCTGTCCAGTGATGAAATTAAAGAATCTATATAAGAAATGTATATAGATCGCTTCCAGTATTCAGCAGGTGATGAAAATGGGGGATTTAACGGTGCGTTTGACGAGAGACTATCCTTGGAACAGACATCTCTATTCCCAAATTGGCTGTGTTTTCTTGAATAGAAAAAGCAATCCTTCCACAATACCCTGTGCATTTTTTAATAATTTTATATTGTATGCATGTAAAAAAAATTATTATAGAATTAGGTGGGTGCCACGCCCATGACGGCAAAGCCAATTTTACGCGAGCGATCAACTTCGCTTACTCCAATGCCAAGTAGTGATTCGGTAACATTACCATTGCCTAGTAATTCTGTATTTAAGTCAGCGCCATTATCCGCTCCGGGCTCATGTTCCTCACTTAACCAAGTTATTACAATAGACAATATTATTCAGAAACCAAAGGTGCCTGTCTGAATGGACCGATATATTACAGTGGTAAAGCGCGGGCGAAGCCCAAATTCTTCAAAGATCTCATCTGTTCCCAAGATATCCAGGGATATTAACACCGCCACAGTTAACCGTCAAAACCGCTTTAAAATATTGCAGGATGACACTAACAAACCCGAAGCATCCTCGAAAAAAACCTCCAAACCACCACCAATCTATTTGAGAGAAAAAAATTCACACACCCATATCAAAAAACTAATCTCGGTCATTGGCGAAAAGGCATTTCACATTGTCCCAATAAAACGTGGTAACATTGACGAAACTAAAATTCAAATATATGAAGAAAGAGATTTCCGCAAAATGGTTAATAAATTCGAAAAAAATATAACAAGTTTTTACACATTCCAGCTTAAAAGCACTAAAGGCCTACAGATCGTACTGAAGGACATAGATTCTTATGTTGTCCCTGCTGAAATAAAAGATGCTCTCACCCTGAAAGTATTAAAGGTAAAAAATGTATCCAACATAATAAACAGGGATAAGATCCCCCAACCTCTTTTTGGTGTTGAACTGGAGCCTAACATTTATAATTTAAAATATCTCTTATACCGGAAAATCACAGTTGAAGAACCACACAAGCGTTCAGGACCCGTACAGTGCCATAATTGTCAAGAATATGGCCATACGAAAACTTATTGCAAACTACCTACAGTTTGTGTTGTGTGCGGTGAATTACAAAACACTGCTATTTGCAATAAGTCGAAGGACCAGAAGAAAAAGAAGTGCAGTAATTGTGGAGGTAATCACACTGCTAACTACAGGGGATGTCCTGTATACTCTTTCGTTAAACAGGCTATGAGTCAAAAGCCTAAAGTAGTCCCACCGCAAACAGGAAATACGTACTCCGCCACTTATCCTGTAATGGCCCAACCTATCACTACACAAGTATCGTATGCTGACGCTGTGAAGATCAACTCTGTTCCAGTGCAAAAAGTGTCACCACCAAATAATACAGCAAATGCTAACCCAAGCTTTAATTTCAGTCGCCTTGAAGCTACTATTGATAATCTGGTGCAAACTATAAACAACTTTACAACAAATATGACTAACATGATGCAAGAAATGCTGCGAATGCAGAACACACTGCTTCTAGCATTAGTTAATAAGCCATGAACACGTTAAAAGTATGTTTCTGGAACGCAAACGGCATTCGCCAACATAAATATGAACTTGAGCACTTCCTCACGGTGAAGAATATTGATATAATGTTGGTATCTGAGACTCACTTGATTTCGAGAAGTCTTTTTAAAATGAGTGGCTACAACTTATATGATACAAAGGACCCGTGTCTTGTTCTTCAAAACGAGATATCAAACTCTTAAATCGGTTATGTAGTTCCGAAGATATTTACAAAAAATCTATGTTAACAATGATTCAATATCAAAATTTTAAAACTTTCCAAATGTTGCATTAAAAAATCCGAGTTTTCGGTTTATTTCCAAAATATTTACACAATTCGATAACACAAGATATTCCGCGCTTACTAAGGTACAACATTGTACAATAAGTCAAAGATCTATACATATAAAACAGGATATAACTATATATGTATGTAACGTATGGACTCCAAAACTTTATGATAGGTATTCAATGGATTTTTATTTAACGGCCGTAAATTTCGTTAAAAGCTCAATTCAAATCTGTGGTAATATAACACTAATGTTTGCTTAGAGCCAGCAATGCGGACCGGGCCAGCTAGTTTTTCATATAATCTGAAACAAGAAAAACAAAAAAAAAAAAACAACCGTAAACAAAGTGACTGAGGAATACTCTGCATGAGTACCTCAAAAACAAACAATTGTGAAGTGAGTTCTAACGATAGAAATGCCTATTTTACTGTGAGTTCTGATATTCTTAATGCACAAAATAAAAATAAAAAATCGGATGATAGCCTTTTTCTAACGGCAAACAAGGGTGTAGCCAGGATATGAAATAGGGTGGTGCCACGAAAATTATGATTTTTTATGATTATGATTTTTTATGATTATTACAATTTCGATCTATTTGAGGAGTAATCTGCGTGGATCTTCTGAAAATTTTGCTAGAATTTTTTCCAAAAAATCGTCCTTCTTCTCGGTTACCAATCTTCAGTGGACGCTTAGCATATATAGTCCTGCAATATACAATATACTTATTTTTTGATAATAAGTAAAATTGCATATTATTTTACCGTTTAAACGATCTTCAGTCATTGTGGAGCGCAACCATGTTTTTACTCGCCTTATGCTATAAACACATAGACACCAGCAGGCTACACGAACACCGGCTACAAATGTCGATGGCTGCAAATGTCGCCATGTAGTCAGCTACTTAGTTATTTTGAAAAAGACAACTACATGGTAAACAGCTGTTGCAACAATTCATTTAGGTATATCACAGTGGTGGTTCTTGTTCAGGATAGTTTTCTTTTCCTTACATCTTTGATAAATTTTACTAATTAATTTTTATGTTAAAAAGCGCTATTACCCTGTGATTTTTTAAATCTTCAACAATGTTGGTATATTTGGCTAAAGTCAATATGATATGTAACAATAAAACAAATTATAAATTATAAAAAAGTAAAATCTTGATGTTTTTAATATTTTAATAAAATAGACGAGTCCTTGGATAAAGTGAACAAAAAATTACGAAACGTCGGGAAAATATGAAACAAATAAAGTTATTTATTTAAAAATTCTTGATGCATATATATTATAACATATGAAGTTTGTAATTTTCTTTTTTATTTTGCAATAAAAAATATTTCTAATCGGTAATTTGCTTTGCATATTTTGTTATATTGTTAACACTGTTTTTGTTTTGTAGCCAACAAAAATAGAAATTAGTTTAATTTGACTACACCACAAAAGTAGCATGGACAACAACCTGCAGTCGTGTAGCCGTGCATTTGTGAAAATAATCATTTTCATATACACACATGTATTCTATTTTTGACAGGTTGTAGTCGGTAGCCTGCTGTTTCGAATGTGTTTAATGCATTAAAGTGCTAAATGACCGCTCAACAGTTTCAGTAGTGCACGGCTGTGACAGTGAAATTAATAACACTTTCCTTATATTTGGATAAAATAATAGAGCGTCTTTCAAAATACTCGCCAGCTCTAAGTCGTCTAATTCGTCTTTTCCCATTTTTTTTTTTTTTTTTTTTTTTGTTGCCAAGAATTATACCTAAGCTCAATTTCTCCTTCCAAATCATCCAACTCATAAAAATGCTCAAACGTTTTTGTGGCATCTTTAAGCTCTTCCAGCTTCAAAGAAAGCATGTTTGACGGGTGCAAACAATGAATTGCAAACGCTGGCCTATGCTCTTCATTAAATCTTCTGTCCAGTGATGAAATTAAAGAATCTATATAAGAAATGTATATAGATCGCTTCCAGTATTCAGCAGGTGATGAAAATGGGGGATTTAACGGTGCGTTTGACGAGAGACTATCCTTGGAACAGACATCTCTATTCCCAAATTGGCTGTGTTTTCTTGAATAGAAAAAGCAATCCTTCCACAATACCCTGTGCATTTTTTAATAATTTTATATTGTATGCATGTAAAAAAAATTATTATAGAATTAGGTGGGTGCCACGCCCATGACGGCAAAGCCAATTTTACGCGAGCGATCAACTTCGCTTACTCCAATGCCAAGTAGTGATTCGGTAACATTACCATTGCCTAGTAATTCTGTATTTAAGTCAGCGCCATTATCCGCTCCGGGCTCATGTTCCTCACTTAACCAAGTTATTACAATAGACAATATTATTCAGAAACCAAAGGTGCCTGTCTGAATGGACCGATATATTACAGTGGTAAAGCGCGGGCGAAGCCCAAATTCTTCAAAGATCTCATCTGTTCCCAAGATATCCAGGGATATTAACACCGCCACAGTTAACCGTCAAAACCGCTTTAAAATATTGCAGGATGACACTAACAAACCCGAAGCATCCTCGAAAAAAACCTCCAAACCACCACCAATCTATTTGAGAGAAAAAAATTCACACACCCATATCAAAAAACTAATCTCGGTCATTGGCGAAAAGGCATTTCACATTGTCCCAATAAAACGTGGTAACATTGACGAAACTAAAATTCAAATATATGAAGAAAGAGATTTCCGCAAAATGGTTAATAAATTCGAAAAAAATATAACAAGTTTTTACACATTCCAGCTTAAAAGCACTAAAGGCCTACAGATCGTACTGAAGGACATAGATTCTTATGTTGTCCCTGCTGAAATAAAAGATGCTCTCACCCTGAAAGTATTAAAGGTAAAAAATGTATCCAACATAATAAACAGGGATAAGATCCCCCAACCTCTTTTTGGTGTTGAACTGGAGCCTAACATTTATAATTTAAAATATCTCTTATACCGGAAAATCACAGTTGAAGAACCACACAAGCGTTCAGGACCCGTACAGTGCCATAATTGTCAAGAATATGGCCATACGAAAACTTATTGCAAACTACCTACAGTTTGTGTTGTGTGCGGTGAATTACAAAACACTGCTATTTGCAATAAGTCGAAGGACCAGAAGAAAAAGAAGTGCAGTAATTGTGGAGGTAATCACACTGCTAACTACAGGGGATGTCCTGTATACTCTTTCGTTAAACAGGCTATGAGTCAAAAGCCTAAAGTAGTCCCACCGCAAACAGGAAATACGTACTCCGCCACTTATCCTGTAATGGCCCAACCTATCACTACACAAGTATCGTATGCTGACGCTGTGAAGATCAACTCTGTTCCAGTGCAAAAAGTGTCACCACCAAATAATACAGCAAATGCTAACCCAAGCTTTAATTTCAGTCGCCTTGAAGCTACTATTGATAATCTGGTGCAAACTATAAACAACTTTACAACAAATATGACTAACATGATGCAAGAAATGCTGCGAATGCAGAACACACTGCTTCTAGCATTAGTTAATAAGCCATGAACACGTTAAAAGTATGTTTCTGGAACGCAAACGGCATTCGCCAACATAAATATGAACTTGAGCACTTCCTCACGGTGAAGAATATTGATATAATGTTGGTATCTGAGACTCACTTGATTTCGAGAAGTCTTTTTAAAATGAGTGGCTACAACTTATATGATACAACGGACCCGTGAGGAAGAGCATGCGGAGGATCAGCAGTTCTAATAAAGTCAAGACTCAAGCACTATATTCTTGAGAACATTTGTGAAGACCATCTACAAGCAACAAATATTTGCATCGAAAATTTTTGTACAAATTTCGTGATATCATCAATTTACTCCCCTCCCAGATTTTCAATCACTGAGGATCAATATGAGGATTTTTACAAAACTCTTGGACCTTGTTTCGTAGCAGCTGGGGATTACAATGCAAAACATACGTTCTGGGGATCGCGTCTTATTACACCTAGTGATCGAGCATTGTTCAACACAATTTCAAAAATAAGTTTGGATGTCATTTCTAGCGGGGAGCCCTCTTACTGGCCTACTGACATACAAAAATTCCGGATGTTATACATTTTGGCGTCATGAAAAATATCTCTAGGGATTTAACTCATATTGAAGCTTCTCATGATCTCTCCTCCGATCACTCGCCAACGATCGTTACAATTTGTAGCCCACTAAGAAGTGACTTACCTCACCCATATGATAAGACGATAAATAATGTTAATTGGATGGGGTTCAAAAAATATCTCAGTAGTCATTGTACGGAGAACATCAAGCTAAGAACTCCTGATGATATTGAATTTAACATTGCCAATTTTACCGAAAATATTAAACAGGCTGCTAAACATGCCACTACCTCCCATCCGCAGACTGGGTTTAATAGAATTTATTCTGCGGATATTGAACGTCTCGTATGTGAAAAAATTAGAGCTGGAAGGGAATGGCAACAGCATAGATCACCCCAACATAAAATCAGACTTAGAGAATGCACTAAACGACTCCATGAGTTGCTTGCATCTGAAAAATCTGCTTCTCTTAAGAACTATCTGGAAGGTCTCGATGTCACAGCAGCATCTAATTACTCCTTGTGGCGCGCTGCTAAAAAACTTAAAACACCCGTTGAGTTTAAACCACCCCTGCGCACTTCGACCGGAGGTTGGGCAAGAAACAATACTGAAAAAGGTAACATATTTGCTGAGCATTTAAATTACGTATTTACCCCAAACTCATGTACTGGTGATGTTGATTTGCCGAGTGTAGTTGCTCTACACCCTCGACCCATAAAGTTTAAGATGAGTGATGTACAAAAACTAATTGCTGAAACCAACCCAAAGAAAGCTCCGGGTATTGATGGAATTAGTAAAAAGATGCTGATGCAGTTGCCTCGTGTTGCTATTAGAACCCTGTTGTTTATTTTTAATGGCATTTTACGACTGGAGTATTATCCAAACAGCTGGAAACTTGCCATGATCAAAATGATTCCAAAGGCGGGCAAAGATCTTACCAAGGCTGAGTCATATAGGCCAATTAGTTTATTGTCAACAATTTCAAAGCTCTTCGAAAAGCTGCTCCTGACTAAATTGTCCCCAATTGTAACTGATAATGGGTGCATACCGGACCATCAATTTGGTTTTAGAAGTCAGCATAGCACCATTGAACAAACTCATAGAACGGTTCATTTCATAAGAAGAACATTTGAAGAAAAGAAGTATTTTATATTTTAGGTTTAAGATTTCTCTTTATTTATGAACATTTTTCCTTTCTGTTTGTGATTTTTTATTTAAATTTTAAATAGGCTACTTAGTTCAATCGTATTTTATAAGCCAAATTACATGTGATAGTTATCAAAGAACAAATTACACCAAAGACACATGTGTAAATTATTCTGACAAACACTAGCAGAACGGAACAACATGCTGTTTTCGAAAGCCGCTACACTTTCATCATCAGCGTTTTTTATGTTTGGTCCACTTTTGTGGTGTCAGTTAATGTATATTTCAGCTATTTATACAAATCTTTTCACTGTAAATAATTGTAATTTGTTCTTTGATAACTATCACATGTAATTTGGCTTATAAAATACGATTGAACTAAGTAGCCTATTTAAAATTTAAATAAAAAATCACAAACAAAAGAAGTATTGTTCTTCCTTCTTTGTTGATGTTTCTCAAGCATTTGATAAAGTGTGGCACGTAGGCCTAATTTTAAAATTGAAGACATATGTACCCATAAACATTCTAAATCTGTTGGAAAGTTACATTCTTGCCCGGAAGTTCACTGTTGTGGAAGGTGACTTCATGAGTGTACCCGAAACTATCTCATCTGGGGTGCCACAGGGGAGTATACTGGGGCCAGTTTTGTATTTGATTTATACCTGTGATATGCCTTTAAGCAGTAATATCCTCACTTCTACATTTGCTGATGATACAGCCTGCCTTAGTATGCATGAAAACCCTCACGAGGCATCCCATTATCTTCAGGAACATATTTACCTGTTGGAACTGTGGTTGAACTTATGGAGAATAAAAGTAAATGAACAAAAGTGTGTTCATGTCACATTTACCCTACGAAGGGACACTTGTTCCCCCATTCGAATCAACAACCAAGTTGTGCCTCAACATTCACAGGTGAAATACCTGGGTATACACCTTGACCGACGACTTACATGGAAACACCACATTGACTCTAAGCTAACACAAATGAAGCTTAAATTAACCCAGATACACTAGCTGATTGGTAGAAATTCTACCCTCACTCTAATTGTAAACTTTTAATATACAAGTCGCTTTTGAAACCCATATGGTGTTATAGAATTCAGCTATGGGGCACTGCTTCAGCTTCCAATGTAGAGAGAATCCAACGAATGCAAAACAAAATTTTAAGGTTAATAACATCGGCTCCTTGGTACATGAAAAATTCAATTTTACATCGTGATTTAAATATGCCACTTGTGACCGCAGAAATTGCAAAATATGCAGGCAAATATTTAACAAAACTCTAGTTCCATCCTAATCCCCTTGCTCGTAACATCTTGAACTTTCCTGGATACATCCGCTTAAAAAAGAGGGACACTACGGCATTAATACGCAACTCTCCAGATGAAATTCTTTGAAAATATTTTTTTTCGTAACATGAATTTTATGTATTATTAATTATTATTACTAAGTTTATGTCCGATACTGGTTGGGCCTAATAATTATATATACATATATTTAAGATTTGAATACTTATTGTTAGTTCAGTTTTTGAAGATACAATAAACATACTTATGTATTTTATCGTAAAAAAGAAATTAATTGGAAAAAATTATATCGCTCAAATGGCCACTTTCCGAATTGATGCACAATTACGCTCGTTTTAAGGTATTTTGAATTTCTCTTCAAAGAAGCTTTTAAGACCTACAATGAAGAAAGAAGGGTGCGGCTGTTTGATGTTTCGCCATGGCTCCATATACTTACATACATATCTATGTACGTCATTAATGTCACGGCTCATTATTATTTGCACCATCTACAAAGTTGGCATTCAATTCAAATTGCGCATTAGCTTTTCTCCACCTATGTACTATATATGTATATGTATATATATATATATATATATATATATATATATATATATATATATATATATATTATATATATATATATATATATATATATATATATATATATATATATATATATATATATATATATATATATATATATGTATGTGTATATATATACATATATATATATATATATATATATATATATATATATATATATATATATATGTATATGTATACATATATATATATATATCAGCGGTGGACATTTCATCAAACAATTGTTTATAAGCAACGCCCCTTTTTTTCTTATGCTTTTATGAACAGACTTTGGCGAGAGCACATGTTAGCTTGATGCTTATACATTTTTTTCAATTACAGTGTTGGAAAAAATTTCTAACAGATTATCAGATCATCTCAAAAATTATCAGTTTATTACAGACTTAGCATTTTTGGTAGATACGACTGGCTTTCTTAATGATTTTAATTTAGAATTACAGGGCAAGGAAATTAATATATACGAAAAAATTTACAATTCAAAACTAAATTATATTTGTTATCACAAATTAAGTTAGGTGACTTCAAAGAATTTCCTAAAACATCCCTAATTTTGAACAAGCACGAAAAGGTTAAAACCCTCGAATATATTAATATTTTTGAAAACCTTTTTTCAATTTCAAAGATATATTTGAGGATATAGATAACATAACAACTTTTGGAACTTTACGAAAACCCTTTTAATGTTGATGTTACCAAATATGAATTCAAAATACAATCAGAAATTGTAATATTACGAAGCGAGTTAAAAGCTTCTCCGGAAATAGACAGGTTATTATTTTGGAAAACTTTGGACGCCTTGGCCTATCCTAAACTTTCTGAAATTCTTTCAAAATTCTTTAATTTTTTCCGACCACTTATGTGAAAAAAAATTTTCGGACTTAAAATTAATTTTTAATAAACAACGTAATAAATTTAGTTCCACGTCTTTGAAACATATACTGCTCTTACGAAACTGTCATGACAGCATTAATGTAGACGATTTCGTTTAATTTAGTTCCTTATACGAAAATCTTAGTGTTTCGTTTTGCTTGTCACTGTACCTTCAAATTACCTCACTAACACAAGTGTAAAACAATTTTGTCTATCGCTGATATATATATATATATATATATATATATATATATATATATATATATATATATATATATATATATATACATATATATATATATATATATATATATATATATATATATATATATATATATATATATATATATATATATATATATATATACAGTAGAGGCTCGAAAAAGTTAAGTAGTTTGTTATAGGGGTGCTTAACTTTTCCGAATTCTTAACTTTTCCGTGATATGAAAAATGCATATGTTTATACGCGTATTTATACATTGTATATATTATTAATGTGTATTTAATACACATGTATATATGTATGTATGCAAATGTATTAATTTTTAGCTTTTAAAATAGGATCACTTAGTGGACAGTTTCTTTCACGTTGATATATGTAAGAACCATTTGTACAGCTGCTTCTCCAAATTCACGGATTCTGCCTTATGTATAGTCTTTCTCTTAATTTCGTCACATGTACCTGACACTGCAACATAAATGTTTGCTTTATTTCTTTTAAATTTAGAATTGAAGATTCAGAATCGTGAAAATCCATGGCCAATCGATTAGCCAAAAACGCCTTCGTCTAATTTTTTTAAAATCTTGCATTTTTCGGCAACTAATAACCTTTTTTGCTTACGTGCTGCTGATATTGTTACGATCAAAAGAAAACTAATAACTGATGCAAAAAAAGTATGAAACATTACGTACGAATGCAAAGAATTTTATAACGGTAAATGACGAATGTGTTGAATTTTTTTATGATACCCATGTACTTATATAGTACTACAGATATTAATGCGATAATCGACATATGTATGTACAGGGTGGGCCAAAAGAAACCAAGGGGTGTAAAAGTTTAATAACTTGTTTGTTTATTAACTTTTTTTTATTTTTTCCTTCAGATTATATAATATACAAAATGGAAATTTTTTACACTAAGTATGAAAAATGATGTCTCTTAAATGTCCACCGTTTTCAGCTTCGCACTGATGGGCTCTTTTTAGAGCATTTTCCATAACATCTTTCAAAACTTGTGGCTGTAGCGTTCGAATTTCTGCAACAATGTTTGCCTTGAGTTCAAGGATTGTCTCTGGCTTGTTCACATACACTCGCTCCTTCAAAAAACCCCAAAGAAAATAGTCGGGTGCTGTCAAATCTGGCGATCGCGCTGGCCAAATAATTTCCGAATTTCGAGAAATTATTCGCTCTCCAAAAATTTGACTTAAAAGTGCCATTGTGTCTCGGGCAGTATGGGCAGTGGCTCCGTCCTGCTGAAACCACATACCAGGTCTGTTTTCAAGAGCAGGACGTAAAAAATTTTCTATCATAAACCGATACCGCTCTCCATTTACGGTTACAGCACTTCCATCTTCATTCTCGAAGAAGTAGGGCCCAATGACATTTTCAGATGTGATCCCACACCATACTGTACACCTGATGGGGTGCAATTGGCGTTGATGAATGGCTCTGGGATTTTGAGAACCCCAGAACCTACAGTTCTGCTTATTAACAAAGCCATTCAAATGAAAATGAGCTTCATCACTCATAATCAAATTTTCAATAAAGTTGATTTCATTTCTGGCCAACTCTTGAAATTTAACTGCAAAATTTAGACGTTGCCGAGGATCTGCGGGTTTTAATTCTTGGACCAATTGCACCTTATATGGGTATAACTGTAAATCTTTTTTTAAAATGCGCCGTAGTGACGTACGAGACATTTCTAGCTGAGCAGAACGCCTTCTGCAAGATGTTTCTGGTGCTTCGTTAACACTTTGCTGTACTCGTTCAATATTTTCCGCAGTGCGACTTAAACGTGGTCTACCGGTTCGAGGCAAATCTCTTACGCTGCCATGTTGGTGATGACGATTAACTAAGCAACGAATCATCGCTTCAGAGGGCGAAATTCTGACGTTAAAATGTCGACGATATGCTCTTTGCGTTAAAATAATTGATCTCTGGTTTAAATAATAAAATTCTATTGTTCTGGTTCTCTGTTCAGTTGTGAACCTCTCCATTATAAATTCTCCAAGTGTTGTCTATATAATTTGAAAGAAAAAATAAAAAAAAAAATAATAAACAAAAAAGTTATTAAACTTTTACACCCCTTGGTTTCTTTTGGCCCACCCTGTATAAGAATTCAAAATGATGTTAAAAATATAAAAATTAAATAAAAACAAAAATTACTCAAAAAAGTTAAGAAGCACTTAACTTTTTAGAGTTCCGTATGGTGACAGAAAGCTGCTTAACTTTTCCGTATTCTTAACTCTTGCGCGTCTTAACTTTTATGAGCCTCCACTGTATATATAAAAGTACAATAAAATTAAAAGTACAATAAAATTGGATCGTAACCAGCGTTACCCTTTTTAACTTGTTGCGACACATCGTTAATACAAAGATATTTCCTCAGTTGTTAGTACTTGTTTTTTGACGTGCAGTCTGGGACATGTCGAAATCCACATTCGCTCCAATGCATGTTGATATTTGGATACGAAAAATCGACATATACAGTCACTCCAAAAAATGAGTGCTCACTTACATCTTGAAATTTCTTCTTAACATATATAAAATCTTTTTGAGGTTATTTGAAATATAATGATTGATTTTTATTTTCTAAAATGTTAGTTTTATTTTACAAAACAAATATAACAAAAATTATTTCCAGAATTTTTGAATTAACGAAAAAAAGAAAATAATTTATAAATTTGCCTCCAAAAAGTAAGTGCTCAGTAACAACTTACTCTAGAATATGAAGAAGGAAATATAAAACTAGTACTTAGTTTGTGATCCCTTATTTTTTATGACTGCTTCTAATCTCCTAGGAATAGAATTTACCAGGTTTTGTGTTACTTCTGGCGGAATTTTGTCCCATTCTTCCTTTAGAGCGCAAATCAAGTCTCTTTTAAAATGTGAATAAAATTAAGAATGTGTAAGTATATGGAGTAAGAGGCAGATGTATCACATGACAAGAGCCCCAAGTGTTACAACAAGTGAACAGTTCAAAATGTGCATATTCCTACAAACGAAAACAATTTATTTCACCTGTCTTTATTTGAAATGAAGTGTCGAAACAAATTCAATTTTTGTTTGAAATACTGTTTATAGGAAAGCACAAAAACAATCCTGGGGTGACATTAACAGTTTACAATAACGAGATCTTCACAAAAATCAAATTCCACCGCATTTAATTTGTCTGCAAGATCGCAGCAACAGTGCAACTGCTTAACAAATTTTTTCCATCTCATCAAATTTAAAAGCAGAGAAAGTTTCAAGTCTTATAATAAATCATTGTAGTATCTTTATTACTTCTTGTCAAGAGGGATTCTTGCTTGATTGTGATTAAATTATAAAGTAATCAAATTAAAGTACTGATTTAAAATAATTTAAAATTTTCGAAGTATGATTCAACCATAATAACAACAAATAAATTTCAAACCTTGAGGAAATATTCCGAATAATTATTAAGAAATAAATCATATTTGACTTTCTTTCAAACTTAAAATCGCTTAAAAGATTTTGGACCCTAACAAATATTGTCAATTGAAAAAACTTCATGTGTTTGGATACTATTATATCGTTTACCTGAAATAATAGTTTTTGAACTATAAAATAATAATAACAATAATCATACGGAGTAAATAATGAAGGCTGCTTAAGTCCAAAATTTTTTTTAAAATTCATTTATAATAAACAAATAATCTAGCCGAACAGCAGTCTGGATGAATACATTAATAGAAATGATCAAACATAGAACATACTCGTATGTATGGGTAAACGTTTTCAATATGTTTTTTTTTAATTTATTATTATTTGTTGAATCTTCAATATAAATTTATCTAACAACAAGTTTTCAAATTTGTATCCAAAATTATTCAATATTTGATTCCAATCAGTGTCAGTCTAAAAAAGAAAATAGTTTCTATATCTCCTTCATGTAATTGATCTCACATCTCTCGTGTTCGGCCGAGAGCAAGGGTGTCCCTCATTTAAGATATTTTGTAATAGATTGGAATAATTTTTCACCTTGCGGCCGTCTAGATCCACATACATTTCCATCTATCACGCACATACTTGTGTAAATACCAATTTCTTAGTAAAGAGCCCTATAAAGAAGCTCTTAATAAAATTTTAGCTAAAATTAATGCGATATTATACTTTGTAGAGAAAAATTCCGAAGTTTTTAATTGGTTTTCGTCTCTAACTTTTTAATTACAAAATGTATTTGAGAGAGTTGTAGATAACAGTAGTATTCATATTCCTCAGAGTTCACGAGATAAAGCCAAATAAAAACGGGAAAAATTCTCCACCCTGGACCACTAAGACTCAAACTTATGTTAACGATCACATGTGTAATCAAACACACTTTATTAGTCGTTGGAATTAGGGGAGCCGTTGTTCCACATTCGACTTTTTGTCATTTTGCCACATAGATGCTTGGAGAATTCATTTAGCTTTAGATTTATTTTTAGGCAAAATAACTTTTCTCGGGTTCAGCAACTACATTTTAATTTTTTAAGTCTTCTCTATTGACTTACCTATGGTATACTTACATACATACTTATGTATGTGCTAATGTCCCTGATGGAACATGCCATTTTATTTATTTATTTCTCTTCTCAGAAATTAATTTCATTTGATAGAGAATAAAAACTAACAATCCACAATTTAGCAGCGGCCGCCATTTTGAATTTAGAATGATTCTATTTTATTTTAGGTTCTCTCGTTAGAAAGAACTTTCGTTGGTACCCATATTAGGGTTCGAACGAACGGAGGCGGAAGTTTTTCATTTATAATTATATTTATTAATTATAAATGTATCGTATATTCACAGCGCACAGATATTATTATTTGCACTCGTACAACAACAATATATGTATGTATTTATGTGTACCCACACACCACTCATACCATTTAAAATATTTGCCAAAAAATTTTCTGGCATATTTTGAATATTTCACATGATACACATCCACGTCTATAATTTTATGTTAGTAATTGGGAAAATAAAACTATTCATACAAAAAATATTTTCTTTCATGAAAATAAACAACAAATTGTATTGTAAACAAGTGTAAAAGCGAGAGTAGCAAAAGAGCAAAAATTAATTAACAATTTAAAAACCTTCATAGAAATTTTTGCTTGCGCATTCCATATGATATATAAGTATGTATTCTTTGATTAATCATAGATAAAATATATATAAATATATATATATATATATATATATATATATATATATATATATATATATATATGTATATATAAATAATATATGTATATATAAGCTCCCGGCATAGGGCCTATCATTCATATTATTTGGGGTTTCGGTATTTGGAAATTTTCAGATAAGCAAATGATTAGCCTATTGTATACTGAACTAATGATGGGTCTGCCATCTAAGCCAACAGACTGGCTGAGTGTAAAGCATATTTATATAGTGAACCACATGAGAGTTGGCAACCCGGAGTAAGAAAACGTCGAAAATATAACTCCTGCTTATAGAATTATTTTATTATTTATTGAATATTTTTATTTATCGTATAATTACAAAACAAATTGTTAAAAACATTGTTATTAAGAAGACATTACAGGATGTCTGGAAAAACTCCTCGCAGCTTGAAAAAAAAAAATTTTGTTTCTTGTGGACAATGTAGGATGGATGTGAAATAAAACCAAGACAGTATTGAGTGTGACAAGTGCGCCAAAAATTTTCATATATCATGTACCACCTTAAGTAAACATCAATTCTTATATTTGATAAACAATAAGAACCAAGAATATTGTTATAGGATTATGTTGTTACTCAGTATTAATCTTATATATGCACATACATACATATGTATATACATATGTATTAGTAGGCATTGATATTTATGTATCGTTTGGCTTTTTGTAACAAAGTTCAGAATACTTTAAGCTACTGAAATATATAGTAATCTTTTTATAATTAATATTTGTGTATCCAATGTAACGAAAGTGGTGGGAATGTTAAAGAAGAATTGTGCCAAATAAAACAGCAACTAGCTAAGGACGATCAGTTGTTGTGAAATGAGAGATGAAATGACTTTTATGTCGAAGCAATATGATGAAATACTACGAGGGATGGAAGAAAACAAAAATATAATTGATGCAGTACAAAAAAAGAAATATTTTATTAAATCAGAAATAAATGAATTAAAAGAAAGTGTGGAATTTTTAAACCGTGAACAATTCAGCAAAAATTTTATAATTATAGGTTTAGAAACGATACTCAACATTTTGTTGAAAATGCCTTTGTATGCTATGCAGCCCCAGAACATGATTGTGCCACCTCCATGGCAAACTTTTTGGATAACAGGTGCGATTTTTTCGATTTTTTTTGGTATAGTCTGACAAAAACTTTTTTCTTTGACGAATGGTACTCGAAAGCAATTTCATTGGTTCATAAGATACTTTGCCAGAATGATAGGAGCTTGTCTACATATCCTTTTGCGAATTCTAATATTTTATTTGGTTTCTTGGGGCAATACATTGAATTGGTCTTGCTACATAAGTATGTATTAATGTTGGCTTTTTTCAGGCGTCGTTGAACTTTCGCTGATATGTCTGTCAGAGTGCAAATTATATTCCAACACAGCTGCTTTTGGTGTCAAACCTGGATTACTTTTAAATTTTTTGAAAATTTGTCGATCTTCCGCTCGCGTTGTTTTACATTTTCTTCCTGTTCGACGCAAATTGTTAACAGATTTTGTTTTTTTATATTTATTTATTTGATAATAAACGGTTTGCCTAGGTACATTGTATTCCTTGGCAATATTTATTACAGATATGCCAAGATTATACTTGGTTATAATTTTGCTTCTGACGGTGTTACTTAATTCCGAGATTTTTCCCATATTTAGTCAGTAGTAATAGAACTATTTTATTTATCTTTCATCGAATGTTAATAAGTAATACTGAACAATGACCGCTTTGTACTAAAGCTTAACATAAAAACAAAACGAAATGAAATTATAAAATGTCAAAATAATTATGCCGTTACAAATTCGTATACCAAATTGCATTTCTCTCTTGAGAATGAGAATGCCTAAAGATTTAAAAAATTTTTTTTCATACGTGTGCTTAAGAATTTGAGGAAAGAAAATATTGTGATATCTGTACCGTTATAATAGTTTCCACATTAAAAAATAATAAAACAATTCTTCACTTTATTTTGTCAAAATAAATATGCCGACCACTGTAAGTACGTTAGTGACTATCTACATACATATACATACTTATGAAGAAACCGTCAAAGCCATACATTGGGCTGCCGATGCTAAATTTTTGATGGGATTTTCCGAAAATCCCTTTGTTACAAAATTACAAAGAGAGCTTATTCTCAGAAAATTTCTTGTTTGTATAAACATCTAGAAATAAAGAAATAAAAGAAGTCTTCTTTTCATACATATTATGTGCAAATAAGCTGAAGAAAACCCATAGTTACTGATTTTTTAATTGTGGGGTAAAAATAAGTGTTTTATTGTTGTATAATTGTAGCTATATCGATTCGCGCCGAAACTCAAACTGCCTTACTATCTACATATACATATATTAAGAAAACATTAAGGGCCTTATTAATAAAATATATGTAATTGCCTTTTTATCAATTAATCAAGAACTAAAATAACAGAAGTGGACGTGTACAATTTGTTAAAGAAAATTTCAAAGTAAAACCAAAGACTAGATTTAAGTATAATGATGTACATACATTGTCCTGCCAAAGCTAAATTTTTGAAGGAATATTCCTTGTGTATGACTAGTGATAGGATTCTCTCAACGGAGAGCAAAATACCAAAATGGAAATAAACTCTCAGCAAAAGCAATTCATACTTATGAACATTGTTTACGTTTGTGTGTTTAAATTGCCAATATTTTGATCACCAAGCAAACAGGTTTGCTTTTAGATGAGTACTAATTAAAAATAGTATGTGATCAAGCCTTTCCTTAGTCCACTAGCAATCAAAAAACAATTAATTTCTTTTGACTTTCTAAACAAGACAAAAAACAATTATTCTAAACTTAGCCTTAGATTGTAAACTAAAGTTATATACCATAAGTACGACAATTAAGGAAGAACATATCGCACTTGATCAACAAAAGGGTATTAACTCAAAATTTTTGAATTTTCAGTAGAGTCAAAAAACTGTTTGTGGCCACATTTAAACAGAATTTAAAAATTCAAATATACCATAGGAAGCAAATTCCATTTGAAAATATATATACATTGTTTTTGTTTTAAATTTTACCAATCATTGCAAAAAAAATCTATTTTTTGAGTTAACACCATTTTTTTGAAATTTATCGATTTTTTTTTGGTATTATTTTGAATTATGACGCTTTTGTTGAAATTTTAATAAAATTAAAAAAAAAATTTTTCAACAAAAAGGTAGTAACTCGAAATACAACCAAATATAAATAAAACAGTTTGATTATTTTTAACATAAATAAAGGCTCAAATCAAAATAATACCTTTTTTATGAAAATATACGATTCATACCTATTTCAACTTTTGTATTAACTCGAAATAATACCTTTTTGTTTAAATAAAGGTAATCACTACATTATCATGAATATGGTCTCAAAAGTGGTTTTGGAGATGAAAGAGAAAACGGAATACGTTGAAATTTTTACAGTAGATAGATATTGATGTTGTTAGCTGATTTCTTGAAAAAAGTGATATTTTAAAAATTTTGAGTTAATACCCTCTTGTTGATCAAGTGCGATATGTATGTATATCAACGTTTTTATATTGTGTTCGCTGAGTTTTACAAATTCAAATAATATTATGACGTATTGTATGTAAAACTTATTGGATCTTCTGTGTTGCCGTAGCAAAACCTTACAGTGTTTTTATTGTATAGGTTAGGTTAGGTTAGGTTGATTGGAGCGGTGTGATAGCCCATGTCATACGACATACACTTAAGCCAGTGAAGGCTTGTTGTTCGCTCCCTTTAATTATCAAACACAACTGCCAGAGTTCTGCGGCAGGATTCGAACCTGGGACCTTCGCACTACGAGTCTAGTACACTACCTACTAGTCTACGAAGGTCAGTTTTTTATTGTATAAATAAAACAGCATAGACTGTCGTCGAATTGTAGATGCCTTATGAATACGGTGACCATTAAACCCATAAAGAAATAGTGTACACATATATGTATGTACATACATACATACATAAAAAAGGAAACTAAACTAAAAATGCATACACACATACAAAAGAATGTAAAAATATATGTACATACTTTACTTTTGATATTTCTCTACAGAATGTATTTCTGCAAAACATCAGCTCTATTCGTTAGAAATGATTTTAATTCAGTGCAATCCATTTCAAAAATTGCATTTTATAATTAAGAGAGATTCTTGTGTTTCCAATTTCATTTGAGATTTCTCCGAAGTCCATATATTATTAGACATAGAAAAAACCCTTTCTGTTGGTGCATTTGATGCAGCCAAAGAAAATGCAAAATCCACTAATTTTAAAATATTTTTATAAGGAATATTGTCACCACAAATATTTCGCTTTTATTAGTTTTGTTTCCCTCCACAGAAAAGTTAAACAGTTATTCAAACTGGATGAAAAAAAAACAAAATATACGTATGTGTGTATATGTATGTATGCATGTGTATGAACAGCTGAAGAACTGACAAATTCTCTTCTTTTCTCATAACATACATAGTGGCCAGATTATTTTTCATAATAAATGAGAATGAAACGTAGAGTTTCCAAGAATATTTATTAATGACCAAGAATAGTAAATAGAACAGAAAAGTGAACAAAAGTGAACACATGAAAGAAAATATTTTTTAAAAAATGGGGCAATTGACAAAAAAATGTACAAATAGTGTACATGAAAAAAATAGTATACAAGAGGCTCAAATAGTGTACTGTCCACTATAATAGTGAACGGATGGTCACCGTACTTATGAACCAATTCGAAAAACGTGCCAATAGAATTAACATCAAGTCCTTATTTTGTTGGTTACATAGCTCAACGAATATCTTGAGTTAAATGTCGTATGGATATAAATTAACCAGCGCAGATTTTGTCATATCCTTCGGAAATGTTTCTTCGTGGAAAAAAATACGAAACAGAATCTGACTTTGGAAGTTTGTGCGCTCCGTCCGACTTATTTTTTTAAGTTTACAAAATTTATATAAAAGTCTTCGAAAAAATATTTTTAAATAACAAAGAAATAAAAAACATAAAAAAAAACTATTGTTGAACAATGTGTAAAATGCACCAAAGATTCAATTTATTCCTTTTGGTTTGAAGTTACATAAGTATGTTATGAACACAGGATGGAGATGCTAAATTTACTAGTCCTTATACTATTACGAAAGCATTCTTCATGGGAAACATACAAATATAAATCATCAAGCAGTGACAAAGTTAAAATTTGGAACCATTAAATATATATGTACATATGTACATAATATGTATATAAAAAAATGTATATAAAATACTTATGTACAGTAATTTCCGCTTAATTGATTTTCTGAAAATGCGCTGTTTGTGGTGCAATTAAACGGAAAAATCATTTACCCGATACTCTGTTAATTGATCCACCAACGCAATTAAAAAACCAGAACTGGGATTAAAATCTACATTCATTTCTATAGCAAACTTCTTTGCTTTCTCTAAAATCATGTTACGGGAAATTATGCAAGGGCTTTCTCCACGTTTGCGCAGACGCCACTTCTGTTTCGTTTGGTTGACCACTTAAGCATTTTTGAGTTTTGCACAACGGAATCTTTGTTTTTTAAAATTCTGTTAACGGTGGCCTTAGAGCACTTATATTTTGCGCAAAGTTCATCTTTGGCAAGTTTGCCAGCATCATTAATAAGGCTTGATTTTTGTTTAATGTTTAAACTTGTATGTTTTCTTGCACTCATTTTTCACCAGACTTTTTAACATCTGTTTATAAGTCGTTTAATCATGCATTGAAAAAAGTAAATAAAAAACATATGATTTTAAGAGTTGCCACATCCTTTTATTTAGTTTTACCAATTATGTACCTTTTGTGAAAATTTTCAAGTGACAATTAACAGGCACTTTTTTCTGGATTTCTAGAAAAGGCATTTTATTTTATAATCAATTAAAAGGGTAACGCAATTAAAGCGAACTCATTTAAACGGGAATTTTTCCATGTGCATTATAAGGAAATTTTCATTCAATATTTTTTAGAGTATTTAACCGGGTAAATCAATTATGCGGGAAGCTATTAAGCGGAAACTACTGTATATAAAATATGTATATAAATAAAATTAATTAATAGTTTATAGTCATCAAACATAAGCTTTTGTTTTATTACAACTTTGTTTCATACTTACATATATACATACACATATTGTAAGCACACAATTGAATTTTCTAAAATAATGTCATTATAATTCGGTGTGAGTCAGCGTAGTAGCAGTTGTACAACAATAGAATAAGTACGTATTCTTACCCTACAATTAAACAATCGGCAACATTGGCATCTACGTAGCTTATTTCCACATAAATTGTATGAAAATATACTTCTTTTAGTTTTTTGAATTTATTTTTCTGGAATGTGTTGTGAACATAATAAATAACATAATGCCTGTTTAGATTGGACGATTTTTGTCGCTGCAATTCTTAGTTTGTAGGTAAATAGGGTGAATAGAGCTAATAGGGGAAGAGAGTAACTAAAGAGAGTACACATAGGCATGTACTCTTGCAATTCCTTTTTCCCGCAATTCGTAATACGTAAATTCCTTGTTTGTTTACCGTAAGAATATACTTAAAAAAGAAAATATCAAAAATTACGTACGCATGTATGTATGTATGCATAAAATATCTGCGACAAAAATCGTTCAATGTAAACGCAAATGCAATTTTAAAGAAAGGAAGACAAAAATTGCAGCGACAAAAATCGTTCAATGTAAACTGGCACCAGCGTTGCCATTTGTCAAGTTTTCCCTTTTTTTGCAAGTTTTTTGAAATGCCAAAAAGTTTTAAATTTATTGGGTAAAAAACAAGTTTTTTTGAAAATACATAAAGTTTTGTAAAGTTTTTTTAAATACATAATTTAACTATTGCAGTATATTGGATGAAAATATTAAGTGATGTTTGTATGCAATGAAACGATCTTATATTTTCTCACTCCTTTATTACTGCAACAGTGTCTCATTGTCTTTACACCGTCTTAAGTACAACTATGCCGCTTTTATACATTGGCAATGTGTAACTAACTTTTGGCAGTTTGTGTTTGTGGTGAAAAAAATTAAAAAACATGGACAAATATTTAATGAAAAATGGCAAGACCAATGAAAGATCTCTAAATATGAATTTTATTTTATGTTTTTTTATTATATCGAGCCTTTGGTGCAATAACGTAGTAATTCAAAAAAGCTTGTTTTGCAGAAATTGAGTTTAAAGTTTTGAATTTACACACAACTTAATGGTAAAAGAAAATTCGGTTCTTTTCTCAAGAGCTGAGTACACAAGATATTTTTATGAAAATTTTACAGAATATAAAAAACGACAAGGCGAATAATTTCGTAATATAACCTTAAAAAATTCAAATTTTGAGTTACTACGGTATTGCACCAAAGGCTCGATATGTTATATTTTTGTTTTTAATCGTTTTTATATTTTCAAATAAAATGAATTCCAAATACATTTTAGTGTTTTCTTTTAAAATTTAGGTACTTTTGTAGAAAAAAAGTTTTTTTTGGAAAAAAAAAGTTTTTTTCAGATATAAGAAGTTTTTTTAAAAAAATATATGGTAACGCTGACTGGCACATACTCTCAAATAATTTTTAAGACCCACTTTCTACATGTGTATGTATGTATGTTTTAATGTGTGTTGCTTTATAGCATAAACTACACATAGATCCGACAACTTTGAAAACGTGCATATAGTTTGTGTGAAAGGGAGAGCTAATCTAGTTGTTTTTATATAGGTATCTCTTCACACAAACTTTATGCACGTTATACAAGGTATATGCAAAATATGATTCGGACCCTTTTTAAACGTCAAAGTTGGGTATTCTGTGTATATTCTGTGCTTTATAGTATAAACCCAGCAGTCCGGCTACTCATTGCAAATTGAAAGCCATCGGATTGTATAATATTACTAGCTGACCCGGGCAAACGTTGTGTTGCCTTCAAATTTGCACTAAATCGACATAGCAATTATTGTTCAAATAAAGATATCGGGCTAATTAACCCCACTACACGCTGATTAAGGACACAACGCCTTCAGCAAAATGCAGCATAAGCTTATCGCGCTAATCTCTATTGGGCAAAACACAAAAAACAAAATATTGGGCCATCTGTCGGACGAACTTCAAACTACACAGAAACACTCCTCACGTCCCATAGAACATGTATATAAAGTTTGGTCAAAATCGGTGCAGTAGTTTTTGAGTTTAGCGATCACGAACATACACGTAATTTTTATGTACATATAGTATAGCAGACACCGTAAGCTCAAAATATCTTCGGAACTACATAATCGATTTAAGAGTTTGATATCTCGTTTTGAAGAACATGACAACAGCTTTCCAAAACAAAGTAAAATAAAATAAAAAAAAGCACAAAAAATAAATATATGTATATGTCATTGGTGGTGCAATATGAAAATTGGATTTTGCCACGCCCCTCCGCCCCACAGACCGAAAATAAAAAATCGGACTTCACAGTGTCACCCGCCCGAGTATTCTGAAGGTTCCCTGAAAATTTCGTCAAAATCGGCCCAACCGTTTTGGAGCCATTACGTTACATACATACATACATACATACATACATACATACATACATACACACATCCAATTTTATATATATAGATGTCAATAGAGAAAATAAAACGAAAATAGTTAAGCCCTTGCAACTTGCATCTGATTCGGATTTATCTTTTTCCCATCCGATTGTAATGTTAAATGTTTATAAGAAATGAAGACCAAAACAAGCCAAAAAAAAAATTTTGCATCGCAGTAGCACCTGATTTGAATGGCTTTGTAATGTATCGTGTTGTCATTTGGTTTTAGTTATGAATTTTGTTTTTTTTTTCTGAAGTAATTTTTCCGTTATTCTTTCTTTTTCACTTTTATTATTATTCCAAGTGAAGTGGTTGCATTTTTTGTGATAAAATAGTTATAAATTAATAAATAAAAATAATTAAAAGGAATGTGACTGTTTTATTTTTATATACATATGTATGTACATATGTATGTGTTGATTTATATTTTTATTTGTTGTAAAGAATAAAATGAGTGGATTTAGTAAAAGAAATTTGAGAAGACTAAAGAAAATAAAAAGTGAACGTTTGCGTTTGAAACAAAATTCAGAAGTTACATCGGTGGAAATTGCTGACCACAATCTTACTAATTTTAATTTTGTTCTATTTTTGATTATTTATCTTATTATTATAATTAATTTAATAACAAGTCTTTGTTGAACCTTCATAGTGAACAGACGTATTAGCGGAGTTTTTTTTACATACCAAACAAACAAAAATACAAACAAAAAAATATTCGTAATAAGTACTGATTCGTAATAAGTAAAGATTTTGTGAAATTTGCTTTATTTGCATTAATAATTTTTCATATAATCTGAAACAAGAAAAACAAAAGAAAAAAAAAACAAAAAACAACTGTAAACAAAGTGACTGAATACTCTGCATGAGTTCCTCAAAAACAAACAATTGTGAAGTGAGTTCTAACGGCAGAAATGCCTATTTTACTGTGAGTTCTGATATTAATGCACACAATAAAAATAAAAAATCGAATGATAGTCTTTTTCTAACGGCAAAGCCAATTTTTCGCGAGCGATCAACTTCGTTTACTCCAATGCCAAGTAGTGATTTGGTAACATTACCATTGGTTAGTTCATCTTTAATTAAGTCAGCGCCATTATCTGCTCCGGGCTCGTGTTCATCACTTAACCAAGTTATTACAATAGACAATATTATTCAGAAACCAAAGGTGCCTGTCGGAATGGACCGATATATTACAGTGGTAAAGCGCGGGCGAAGCCCAAATTCATCTAAAATCTCATCGGTTCCCAAGATATCCGGAGATAACGACGCCGCCGCAGTTAACCGTCAAAACCGTTTTAAAATATTGCAGGATGTCAACGACAAACCCGAAGCGTCCTCGAAAAAAGCCTCCAAACCTCCACCCATCCATTTGAGGGAAAAAAAATTCAAACACCCTTATCAAAAAATTAATATCGGTCATTGGTGAAAAGGCATTTCACATTGTTATAATAAAACGTGGTAACATTGACGAAACTAAAATCCAAATATATGAAGAAAAAGATTTCCGCAATATGGTTAATGAATTGGAAAAAAATAAAACAAGTTTTTACACATTCCAACTTAAGATCGCCAAGGGCCTACAGGTCGTATTGAAGGGCATAGATTCTTATGTTGCTCCTGCTGAAATAAAAGATGCTCTCACCCTGAAAGGATTCAAGGTAAAAAATGTATCCAACATTATAAACAGGGAGAAGATCCCCCAACCCCTATTTCGAGTTGAACTGGAGCCAAATGATATATTATTGAAGAAAAATGAGACCCATTCCATTTATGATTTAAAATATCTATTATACCGGAAAATAACAGTTGAAGAACCACACAAGCGTTCAGGACCCGTACAGTGCCATAATTGTCAAGAATATGGCCATACGAAAACTTATTGCAAATTACCTACTGTTTGTGTTGTGTGCGGTGAATTACACAACACTGCTATTTGCAATAAGTCGAAGGACCAGAAGGAAAAGAAGTGCAGTAGTTGTGGAGGTAATCACACTGCTAACTACAGGGGATGTCCAGTATACTCCTTCGTTAAACAGGCTATGATTCAAGAGCCTAAAGTAGTCCCAGCGCAAACAGGAAATACGTACTCCGCTACTTATCCTCCTATGGCCCAATCAATCTCTACACAAGTATCATATGCTGACGCTGTAAAGATCAACTCTGTTCCCATGCAAAAAATGTCACCACCAAATAACACAACAAACGGAAACTTTAATTTCAATCGCCTTAAAGCTACTATTGATAATCTGGTGCAAACTATAAACAACTTTACAACAAATATGACTAGCATGATGCAAGAAATGCTGCGAATGCAGAACACACTGCTTCTAGCATTAGGTAACAAGCCATGAACACGTTAAAAGTATGTTTCTGGAACGCAAACGGCATTCGCCAACATAGAAACGAACTTGAGCACTTCCTCACGGTAAAAAATATTGATATAATGTTGGTATCTGAGACTCATTTGACTTCGAGAAGCCTTTTTAAAATTAGTGGCTACAACTTGTATGATACAAAGGACCCGAGAGGAAGAGCATGCGGAGGATCAGCAATCCTAATAAAGTCAAGACTCAAACACTACATTCTTGAGAACATTAGTGAGGACCATCTGCAGGCAACAAATATTTGTATCGAAAATTTTTGTACAAATTTTGTGATATCATCAATTTACTCCCCTCCCAGATTTTCAATCTCTGAGGATCAATATGAGGATTTTTACAGAACTATTGGACCTTGTTTCGTGGCAGCTGGGGACTACAATGCAAAACATACGTTCTGGGGATCGCGTGTTATTACACCTAGAGGTCGAGCATTGTTCAACACAATTTCAAAAATAAGTTTGGATGTCATTTCGAGCGGGGAGCCCACTTACTGGCCTACTGACACACAAAAAATTTCTGATATTATAGATTTTGGCGTCATGAAAAATATCTCTAGGGATTTAATTCATGTTGAAGCTTCACATGATCTCTCCTCCGATCACTCTCCCACGATCGTTACAATTTTTAGCCCACTAAGAAGTGAATTACCTCACCCATATATGAAGATGATAAATCGTGTAAATTGGCTGGGGTTCAAAAAATATATCAGTAGTCATTGTACGGAAAACATCAAGCTTAGAACTTCTGATGATATTGAATTTAACATTGTCAATCGTACCGAAAATATTAAACAGGCTGCTAAACATGCCACAACCTCCCATCCGCAGACTGGGTTTAATAGAATTTATTCTGCGGATATTGAACGTCTCGTATGTGAAAAAAGAAGAGCTAGAAGGGAATGGCAACAGCACAGATCGCCCCAACATAAAATCAAACTTAGAGAATGCACTAAACGACTCCAAGAGTTGCTTGCATCTCAAAAATCTGCTTCTCTCAAGAACTATCTGGAAGGTCTCGATATCACAGCAGCATCTAATTACTCCCTGTGGCGCGCTGCTAAAAAACTTAAAACACCCGTTGAGTCTAAACCACCCCTGCGCACTTCTACCGGAGGTTGGGCAAGAACTAATACTGAAAAAGGTAACATATTTGCTGGTCATTTAAAAAACGTATTTACCCCAAACACATGTACTGGTGCTGTTGATTTGCCGAGTGTAGTTGCTCTACCCCCTCGACCCATAAAGTTTAAGATGCGTGATGTGCAAAAACTAATTGCTGAAACCAACCCGAAGAAAGCTCCGGGTATTGATGGAATTAGTAACAAGATGCTAATGCAGTTGCCTCGTGTTGCTATTAGAACCATGTTGTTTATTTTTAATGGCATTTTACGACTGGAGTATTATCCAAACAGCTGGAAACTTGCCATGATCAAAATGATTCCAAAGGCGGGCAAAGATCTTACCAAGGCTGAGTCATATAGGCCAATAAGTTTATTGTCAACAATTTCAAAGCTCTTCGAAAAGCTGCTCATGACTAAATTGTCCCCAATTCTAACTGATAATGGGTGCATACCGGACCATCAATTTGGTTTTAGAAGTCAGCATAGCACCATTGAACAAACTCATAGATTGGTTCATTTTATAAGAAGAACATTTGAAGAAAGGAAGTATTGTTCTTCCCTCTTTATTGATGTTTCTCAGGCATTTGATAAAGTATGGCATGAAGGGCTAATTTTAAAACTGAGGACATGTTTACCAATAAACATTGTAAATCTTTTGCAAAGTTACATTCTTGCCCGGAAGTTCACTGTTGTGGAAGAAGACTTCATGAGTGTGCCCGAAACTATCTCATACAGTGTGCCACATGGTAGTATACTGGGGCCAGTTTTATATTTGATTTATACCTGTGATATGCCTTTGAGCAGTAATATCCTCACTTCTACATTTGCCGATGATACAGCCTGCCTTAGTATGCATGAAAACCCTCACGAGGCTACCCGTTAACTCCAGCAACATATTAACCTGTTGGAACCGTGGTTGAACTTATGGGGAATATAACAATAAAAAATTAAAATATTGAAAAAAGTGAACTTCCTAATTTAATTATGCAATAGTTCAAATTCATTCCAAGATCAATGGCATTCAGATACATCTTATAGCACTCCGAATTCACCGTAATATTTGGACCCATCCAACCTTCGCTTACAATGTATATTGTGTTGGACCCATCCGATCTTCGCTTACAATGTACCTATATTGTGTTGGATAAATCTTACGGCCTAGGACATCGCTGTGTAAATGTAAATAGAATTTGTATACAGACATTGGATGGGTCGTGGTTACATTGTCATTGGTCTCAAATCGAAGATGTATGTATGTAGCAAAAAGTTCACCGGGAAGTTTATACTCTGAGTTATTCTCTCAATTAGCGTGAGTACGAAATTTATGCATAGGTAGCAAACCGTTCAAAATTCAAGGAAACAATCAACTACAAAAATTTACCTAAGATCTCAATAAACAAATTTCTACAACATATAAACTACCTGGGAATAATTCTGAACACCGTTTTTTAATTTCATTTGTTTTTTATTTACTTCAACATTGAGAAACTATGCTATCAATTACAAAAATATAAAAAAAAGTATTCGAAGTTTATATGTTGTAGAAATTTGTTTATTGAGATCTTAGGTAAATTTTTGTAGTTGATTGTTTCCTTGAATTTTGAACGGTTTGCTACCTATGGACCTGAACAAGAGAAAAAGGTAAAAAAAATCGAATTTTTTTAAGTTTTTTGCAATTTTTATCTGGAAGGTGAAGTTTTTTTGATTTTATATGTTCGCAATTTTTGTTCTTTATGACAAGAGCTACAAGTTTGCCTCAGAGAGTAAATCGAAATTCGGAACGGTTTGCAAGATATGAGCCCGAGAAAATGATCACTTTTTGCGAAAATGATACCGAGGCCTCAAATCTTTGGCGGCCCATAAAAAAAGTGCATGACTTTGGGAAAAATTGGGAGATACGGGTCTTTTTTTTAGTCTTTTATCACGTAGTGGTGTCCGTATATGGTTATTTTTTTTCGTGTTGCACTGTGTATTATAAAAAATTATTTTCTTCAACATGCAAAGACGCTAAAACAACAAATTATGTACATATATGCCACACTGGGGATTTATGCAACCGTCTAGGAACACTACAGCACTGTCGAAGTATATTTAATTTCAATAATATAACAGAGATTGAAATTACAAATATTATCATGAAGCTTGATTGAGTAAAAGCTGTGGATATGACGGAATTTCTACAAAAGTTTCATTTCATTTCTATAATATTTAACAACATAATCAGACTTCTAAGTTTCCAGAAGGGTTGAATGCTTCGCAAGTACACAAATTATACCGATAGCGTAACTTCCAATTATTGATAAATCTTTGAAAAACTACTTTGCCAACAACTGTCAGCATATTTAAGTGAAAATAACTGGTTATACGACTGCCAATACGGATTCAAGAAAGGATGTGGAACTGAAGAAGCAGTTATAAATGTAAGTAAGTAAGTAAGTAAGTAAATTTTATTGAGCCTTTTTTCTGAAGAAACGTTACAAAAAGTAAAATGAAAGCTTAAGAAAATGAAAACTTAGAATTAAAATGTATTATCCTAATCCATATTATAAAGATTTATTAAAAGTAACTAACTTCAACTTATATGTAATAATTATTTTAAAATTAAATTTAATAAATTACGCCCTTGCTCCCGAGGCTAGATCTGGCTTGAGAGTTTATCTCCTAGCTTAAAGTATGCTTAAAATTAACATAAAACTAACTTACGAACTAAAAATATAAAAACAAAAACAAAAAAGAAAAAAAGGAACGAATGAACCGACTTAACCTCTGTGTGTGCCATGTACATTTCTTGAGAAATTATTCATGCCTAAGAGAATTCGATAAATTAAAAGATGGTGCAGCTTCATTTGAGAATCCAAAAGGAGATACATAGTTAACATTAGACCAACTAAAATTTTTCTGATTTTCATAAATATCCGTTATAAACTTGTTTTCGTGGAAACGAGATCTGGTTATGAAATTGTTAAGGATGTCACAAATATATAGTCCAATAGGTGTTACTTTGGACTCCTTGTAGATAAAAGAATTCGGGAAGCGTCTATTAAATGATTCAAAGTGTTTTCCAATACAATGTCGCAAAATCTTTCGCTCAAATATTTCCATTTCCTTTATAACAAAGTTGTCAAAGATTTTACGTCAGTACCTGCCCGAAGGCCTTACCTGACGGTGCTCTTCGCACTGGGTGAATAAAGCCGTTCACCACCGTCCCGTCACCCCTCCCAGAGGCACATGCCGGGTTGCGGAACGACATGTGCCCCCACGAGGGACAACTTGGTAGCAAGTTCCGTACAGGCTGCTGGACCATGTACAGACACCTTGCTAAGATGTTTGGAGCTATCTAACCTCCTACTACCCCGATGGCCCGGCAGCAAAATAGTGCCCCCATCTTACCTGAGGCTTCGCCCACCGCAAAACATCAGAGTAGCTTTGTCGAATAGCAACAACACCTAGAGATATACGGCCTGAAGAGAGCATCTATAATCAGTCACTAGCACCTCTTACAGACACACTACATCTGACCCATAACTCTTCCCGCGTATCTTTGGGTTTTAACCACAGCCACCACGTGATCCCCGAAGGGGCCTCACCAACAACCAGTCTAGGACAAGTCCTAGGGGCTACTGGTTCCCGTGGCACCAGATAGGACTCTGGTCAGCCGCGTGTTAAAAACACCTCCGATTTTAGGTCCCGTGCAAACCTGAGGTATCGGTAGCACCTCTACCCAGACAAGCATAGGCAGAGCTACTTCCTTAAATTAAATATATGCACGCCCGTTGCCCTGTTATGTCCAGGGATAGGGTAGTGACATATAAGTTCAAGGGGTAATTGGCCAAAGGTCAAGGTCTGGAAAAACCAGATTACCCACTTACCGGACGAGCGAGCGAACCCGCTTTCACCTTTAATTTACTTGCATGCGCGCCCGTTGCCCTGTTGTTTCAGGGATTGGGTAGCAACATACAAGTTTTTAGGGGTTATCAGCAAAAAGGCCTAGGTCCGGAAACCTGATAACCCTCTACCCCAGGAGGTTCAACACCAAGCCACCAAGACAGGGTGCATTGACCGCGCCCCCTGGGGGGATTCCTTTATAACAGTCGGCGAGACACTAAACCAAATGGGAAATCCATACAAAATCACTGGTCTTATAGAAGTTTTATAAAGTAAGATTTTAGTCTTAGCCGGTAAATTTTTATTACAAAGAATTTTTGAGAAAGAACCTAAAATCCTGTATGACTTCTCCAAGACTGTTCTGGCATGTTTATTGAATTTCAATAGTTTGTTAAAAGTCACTCCAAGGTATTTAATTTCATCTTTAAATGGAATTTCAATGTTGTCAATGCAGAGTCTTAATTGTTTACTCTCAGGTACAACAAATCCTCTGCATTTCCCTGAAGCATTTCGAATACAAATTGCCTCACATTTGGAGTTGTTAATTCTAACACCCCAATCATTATAAAATTTTCTAACAGTATGCAAGTGCTGAGATACCTGCCTTAGGGCTTCAAGAGGGGATTCATTATGAGAATAAACAAGAGAGTCATCGGCATACAGTAAACTAATACAGTTCGAGCCAGTGTGAGGAAAGTCGTGCATAAATAAGTTGTAAAGATGTGGAGCCAAGATTGATCCCTGCGGAACACCACAACTTACATTACCATTATCAGAAAATAGGTTCTTAAATTGAACTGAGAATTTTCTATCATAAAAGTAACTCCTAAATAGCTTAATAATAGAAGGTTCGAACCCAATTTGAATCATTTCGAAAAGAATGCCATTGTGGTACGCATGGTCAAAAGCCTTTTCAACATCAAGAGAAACAGATAGTGTGCAATGTTTAGTACGAAAATGGTTAATAACATCATCCTGAAATTTGAGCAAAGTATCAGTAGTTGAATGACCTCTCTTAAAACCGAATTGAAGGTCAGGTATATATGGTTTAATTACATTAGAATCCATTTTTGTACAAATTATTTTTTCGAAAAGCTTTCCGACGTTCGAAAGTAAAGAAATTGACCTTAAGTTGTTAATATCAAAGTTATTAGGTTTCTTTCTAATTGGAATTAATTTAGAAATCTTCCAATCCATAGGAAAATAAGAATTGTTTAAACAATGATTGAAAATTACCGTCAGATATTCAAAAGCCTTGGTAGGAAGTTTTCGAATAATAAAATTTGAAATATTATCAAACCCACATGATTTCTTGTTATTTATATATTTTGAACGTTCTATTAAGTCATCCAATTTAACAAGTTTATTGCAATTTTGATTATTAAGGGCGGAAAAATCATTATTGAAAACAAATAAATTTGCCGGTGCATTAGAAGTTGCCTCTTCTATAGTCCTCTCAATATAAGATACGTCTCCGTGTGGAGCGATAGGAATAAAAACTCTAGAGAAATGTTCCTTCAAAACATTCAATATCACTTTCTACAATAACATTATTTACCGATAATTTATCAATAAAATTATTTTTCTTGTAACCTATAAGTTTATAAATATCTCTATGTGTATTAGGACCAGGGCGAATATATCTAAGTTTGTTACTAAAAAAAATTGCTTGCTCAATTTCTATTTGCCGTTTTATAATTATAGAAAGCAACTGAATTTGCTTAGATAATAGAATATAATCAGGAGTGAGACGATTATAGGACCTACGGTAAATTTTTTTTAGATTCTTCTGCCAATTGTATTTTATTTTAAAAAGTTTTTTGATATTATCTGATACAATTAATTTCTTTCCACTCATGACAATTTCCTCCGAATTAATTTTAGTAACAAAGTTAATTGTTGTATTGAATTCTTCAATAAGGTGATCAACTTCAAAATTAGACAAGTTTCTAAAAGGATCCGGAGAGTGAAATGCTAGTCCATTAATAACATTATTTTTGAACTTCACTCAATTTGTTTTTTTAAAAGAAATAAAAGTAGATGGTGGTTTTAAAATGAAATCTAAATTATGAAAACTAATTTCTAATTTCAAAGGAAAATGATCGGAAAAAGGTGACAGACCGTGAATTTTATAATTTGAAGTTGATAAATCCAATAAATTTGTACTTAAAAGAAAGTGATCAAGAAAGGAAGAACCATTAGGAAACGAGGGAAAATTATTACATATTCTAACAAAAGACAGAGAAAAATGTTGCAACCAATTAAAAAAAAACGTACCATTAGAGTTATTACATGAGTCGCCCCAAGCCAAGTTTTTTGAATTGAAATCGCCACCTATTAAAGTGCCATCATAGTTTCTACAAAGTCCTGCTAGGATAGAAAGACCATTATAGATTTTCGGATGGTCAAAATTGCAAGGAAGGTAGACTGAGCCAAATAAAAATTTTTTTGGCGAGTTGTTTACTGAAATCTTACAGCTTATTAAAACATTTGGAAACTTGATATCAGGTATGAAAACTCTTGAACAATCATATGAATTTCTTAACAGAACACCAACACCTAGAGCGCTATTGTCCTTGAAAAAAGATTGGTCATCTATGCTTAAATTTTGATTTTCTCTTAAGTGGGTTTCTTGTATACATGCAACATCAATACAATTGTATTTTAACATATATGACAGATCTAATCTACGATATACCTCAATGAGGGACCTAACATTGAAAGTTAATAAATTTAAATTATTATGGACCATACAACATTTTAATTTCGTTTATAATACCTAAACACTGTTTTTTAGCCTCCTCCTTCGAAATGGATTTGTACTCTCTAATAAATTTTTCAATTTTTTTCTCTAAAGTTAGAGGTTTGGGCTGGCATATTGTATATGCTATTTTTAAAAATTCCTTAATAAAAGGTGGCAAATTTTAATTTTTTCAGATATAATTGGAGGAGCAGTTTTTAGTGCACTTGCATAAGATTTGTCTATTTGAACAAAGTTTGAAGCATTAATGGCACTAGCAACATTTTTCATAATCAGGTTTTTATTGACTCTGGAAGAACTTTTTATTCCGACCTTCATTTTAATATAATTTTTAAATTCTGAACAACCCCTAAAACTTGCAGGGTGGCCGTGTTCCTTGCAATTTACACAAAAGGGTTGATTCTCTGCAGAGGAGACATAATTACATTTACCTGGAGCATGACTTTCCTCACACTTAACGCATTTAAATGGACTATTACAATTCCGGGACATATGACCCCATTTTTGGCAACGCCAACATTGAACATACTTTGAATTAACTTTTGGAGACTACCAAGAAATTCTTTGATTGAGCAAATAACGTAAACAAGTGATTTCATTTGGATTCTTACCTGGTAAAAGGGTTATTAAAAATAGTCCGGTGTCCAAATTATTCCTCTTGGAATACATTGTGGAAAATTTTGAAACTATGTCAACCGTATTGGGAATCAATGAGTCGATTTCGTTTTTAATTTCTGTCAAATTAGTCTTATAATAAATTCCACGTAACACTATACTAGTACGTTTAAGCTCCTTTGGAGTAAATAAAAAAGATTCTATATAGTATGTATTTGTCGTTTAAAAGATTCATCATTTCGGAATGAGCTGCAACATCCTTTAAATATAACTTACTCTTGTGGTTTTTTATTGATAATTTTAAAAATAACTTTCTTGGCCTTCAGTTGAGCGATTAAATGGTTCATATTAACATTAAATAAAAAAATAGGGGGACAAAAGCTATTATCCTTCGGTGGAGCGACTCTATCATTAGATCCTCTTCTATTTCTAATTCTCCAAGAATGGAAAATCTATTTTGTGTATTAGATGATGGTATTGTACTTTTATAAGAAAATTTGGACAAGTCTACCTCGATATCGTTTGTACGTTTTCTTTTCAAATTTCGATCCGCGTGATTAATATTTAAATAACTATTATTACTTGCTGGGGAATCCATCTGCAAAGGGCTTCCAACATGAGAAAAACTTGAATCGTCCATATTTTCGTATGTAAAATCTGAAGTTGGAACTTCTGGAAATTCTTTTGGCTCAACGCAACTGTTTAACATTTTGTCTCGGTTTGTTACACAGTAAGAACATGACCCAACGTTGCCCATTGCTATTTAGCGTTTATCTCAATGACTTAGAAAACCTACAACTATTTGGAAAACTGATTATGTATGCTGATGATATATGTAAGTATTTTAACCCATATAAACATGAAAATGCTCTAAAAGCTCATATGGAATATGATGCAGCAATGATTATGGAGTATGCGAGGATAAATAGGCTATGCATAAATGCAGAAAAAAAGCTTTTAATATTTAAACCATACGTGTCAGACAATCGAAACTTTAGCATTTTTGTGGATGGCAAAGGAGTATGTGAGAACTGATTGTACACATGCAAAGTAACCTTTCGTGGGATATGCATATAAAAAACCTGAAAATAAAAGTTACATCAGATGCAGGTTTGATTTATAAATTTAAAAACAAATTTAGTACTTGGACAAAATTAATCACCCACCAATCGTTGATCTATAGTCTTTTAAGTTACGTTCCTATTGTGTACGGCTGGAATAAATGTAGCGAGCTGAAATCACATCAGAGATTTCAGAATAAAGCGTTTAAAACTGTTTTTAATTTGCCATTGTGTTTTTTTACGATATCTTTTTACAACTTTTATTGTATGTCTAAAAATCTATGCATAAAATTAGTCATCATACTATTCTGTTCTCGAGAAATCAATCTGCGTTCAATGCAAGGAATGCGAATAAACTGAAAATAGAGCGTTGTCGCTTAGAGAAAACCAAACAAAGGGTGGAACATATGGCCAGTATGTAATATAATGGGCTATCGAAAGACTCATTTGATAACTTAGAAATGTTTCTATTGTGATATGAATAATAATATTAGAATAATTACAGCAGTATAACGTAAAAATTATAAAGTGTACATAATATGTACTACGTATGTATATATCAAACTCTATTCATTTTGTAATGTATTTACTATAATTTTTTTGCATAATTAAGAACTTAACTTATAACTCTTTTGCCCACTAGCCTCAACAATGCTCAAAGGAAGTTTAGACCAAACTTTTTGTAATACTAATTTTTATTGAATAAAATGAATTTGCTAAAAAAAATATCGCAGTTAGGAGAACAGACGCTGCAGACGCCTCTTACAATTCGCCGATGTTTGACGGGTGCCACCACGTAGAGGTTTGTGAGTCGACTTGAAGTATAGTTGATAAGGATCACCCTGAATTAACCAAGTAGAACCAATCAGAAGTTTTGCTTTATCATTATACCCACTGGTCACCCAATGTGCACAATGCATACATTAAAACTATTGTGGTGATGTAATGCATGTATGGAGCTACGACTCATTCTGAAATATTTTAAAGCCAAATACTTCTTAAAATTAGAGTGGGTCCTTGGAATGTCAAAAACTCGCGCCTTTACATAGATTTAAGCATATGATGACATATAAAAAATCTAAATATTTCGAAAACTACTGGTTCGAAACAACCCAAGCTTTAGAGGACACTCAAGGTTGAGAAGGATGGATACCCTTGCTCTCAGCCGTACTCACAACAGATGAAAGTCAAACAAAATACGAAAGCTAGTCTTCGCTTACCCGACAATGGCCAGAATAAGAAACTTATTTTTGTTTTGTTTTTATGAATGAAGACCTATTAAATTCGGCCCATTACGAAAAACACAACAACATTGTCTGTGAGTATGCTGAAGGCACTTAGTTTCATCTGAATTGGACCATGAAATCAGGGCTGTTAGATGTGACGATTTTACGTCATTTTGACGTTTTTTTAGAGAAAAATCAGTAAAATGACGATTGACGGTTTTTTAAATAGAAGTCACTGCATTTTGACGATTTTCTGGCATCACCCTCATAAGTGCCTGTTTACATTGGACGATTTTTGTCGCTGCAATTCTTAGTTTGTTGGTAAATAGGGGGAATAGAGCTAATAGGGGAAGAGAGAAACTAAAGAGAGTACACATAGGCATGTACTCTTGCAATTCCTTTTTCCCGCAATTCGTAATACGTAAATTCCTTGTTTGTTTACCGTAAGAATATACTTAAAAAAGAAAATATCAAAAATTACATACGTAGGTATGTATGTATGCATAAAATATCTGCGACAAAAATCGTTCAATGTAAACGCAAATGCAATTTTAAAGAAAGGAAGACAAAAATTGCAGCGACAAAAATCGTTCAATGTAAACTGGCACTAAGTATTGTTATATGGCATTACTAGAAAATAGTTTAAAGCAAACGTCAAAAATACTTAACATTCGCACATGCTAAAGAAAGAAAGAGACAAATATAAAACTTTTTTATGATCACTTACATTTCAAAACAGCAAAAATTGGTCGCGGCCCAAAATGTTTCATAATTATTTTAATACAATAGAAAGAGATAAATATAAGCATAATATTTTTTTGCAATTATAACTGTAAATTAAAAAATATACGAAATAAGGAAAGAACAAAGTTAATTTTTTAAGAAAGCGCTTGAACGCAAAGGTTGCTCAAAAGTAATACATACTAAAAAATATGTACATACATATGTACTTGCAACAAAATAACAACTAAAAAGAATGGAGCGATATTTGCAAAGAAATGGTAAGGAATTAGGTCCATATGATGAAAATGCAGTTGATACTGATGAAAAAAGTGAGGTAAATTATTATACATACATACTTACATATTAAATTTTCTTGAGAAATATGTATATTTATATAAAAAATATATTTACATACATATGTTTCTAGATTTTGCCGAAAAAGAAAAGAAAAATAAGAGATGAGTGGTTTACAGAATTTAATTGGATGGAGGTTAAGAATTCTCATGTTAGTTGTAAAGTTTGTCTCAGCGTTCTTAAAGTCTCATCAGGAAGAACAGATTTATTAAGGCATGCAAAATCTAAGAAGCATTTGGAAAATCTGAAAGATCCTAGTCAGCCGAAGATTTCTTCCCTTTTAACCGATACTAATGTCAAATACAAAGAAGCTGAAATCAAAATTTCTCTATTTTTGGCGGAGCACAACATTGCGTTTTTATCCGTAGATCATCTTACAAAATTAATAAAAAGCTGCTGTAGTGATTCATCTGTTGCTCAAAATATTAATTTAGGAAGACTTAAATCTACAAAGATAATAGTAAATGTATTTGGCACCGAACAATTTGATATTGTCTGTGAGTATCTACGAAAAAATAAATTTTCTATTTGTATTGATGAATCCACAGATGTCAGTAACTGTAAACATCTGTGCATAGTAGCCAGAGTGTGTATTGATCTTGATGTAAAGGATTTGTTTTTTGGACTTATTAAAGTCACAGACTGTGATGCAAAATCGCTATATAATGCCATCAGCAACTATTTTAAAAAACAAAAAATAAATTACGTAAATAACATGATAGGATTTGCGGCTGACGCACAGTGGCCGATTTGGCTTCGCTAGCGGTATTAAATTCAAATTTTCAAATTTGAAAAACCGTAAATTTTTTTTTAACAATCGATAACAAATACATTCACTAGATTTGTAACGATTTTTAAAAGCTCAGCTTACAGGTGATGAACAGCTGTGAGCTGTCAAAGTCAGCATATGTTTCTGCAAGTGTTGTGCAAAATATTTCCGCCTTTTTGATCATCGTTTTGCTATTCGTGTTAAACTTGCAAATTTTATTATTTTCATTAAAAGTTTTGTTATATACTAACGCCAAGGTATCTATTATATAAAAAAACTGTGGTTGTGATCTGTGTATACTTATGTTATTTATAAAACGTAATCGTGTTTAAGTGTATTAGCAACTCGCCCATTGTAACGTATACCTGTCTTTCGTGGAGTAGAACTTACAAAATTCACCTGCATTCAGTGTAATTGTAAATTTTCCTATATGTGTAAACCATTGTGTGTCCAAAATGTCCAAAATTTACTGCGAGTACCTGCGAGCCTTCAATTTATTGTACTTTTTAGGCAAAATGTCAGTGACAAAACGCACCCTTTTTTAATATGGCATGAAGAATCGATCCCCACCAAGAAGTTTCTCGCCGTGGAAAATTATGTTCTTGGTACCGTTTTGAGCAAAATTACCTATACTCAGAAGGAGCAGTGCGAAATTGGAAGGAAACTGCGAAATTTTGCTAGTAGGCTTATCCAAAAGTGGAAGGCCTGTGGCAGAAGTAAGGTGTTTTTGAAAAAAGTAACCAAGAATGGCCAGATACACCATTGGTATTATTGGGAAAAAAGCAAATGAAAATATTGGACGACCGGAAAAAGAGCTTTCCGAGTGCTGCAGAAAAACGCAAGTCAATAAGATGTCGGGGCTTGCAGAGGAAGTGTCATGTGAAGGATTGTTGGTAGCTGCAAGCTGCAGTTTATATAAAGCTGGAAAGCGCAATGCTTCCAAAGTTGTAGAAATGGTAAAAGGCGATGAGGATTTTAGCGGAAAGGTAATAAAAAATATAAAAAAACCAAAGCCCCCTCCATCAAAATTTTCGGACGATAAAAAATACAATGGAAGATATAATTAACGCTCTTTTTGTTTCTTCCGATCCCTTAATATCTTCATTGTCCAACGGCTCATCAATTTCCTATTCCAGAAATATTAGTTTCGATAAGGAAGTTAAAAGCTTGTTTATAATGCATCATTTTGAAGATGATTTTTCTGAATCTGATACTGAAGAATCTGATTAATATTTCTTTTATAATATGTTTTCTCTTTGAGTTGACAATTTTTTTTTATTTTATATATGAATATATGGTGGAAAATGTTTATTGAATTAAAAACAAAATAAAAAATTAAAAAAAAAAAATTAAAAATAAAAAATTTAAAATTAAAAAAAAATTAAAAATAAAAAAAGAAAATTAATTTTTTTTCCAAAAATTGTTTCATTTTTTTCTGAATTGAGAAAAAAAATTTTGAAGACATCTTCTTTACTTTGGAAGCTATGAATAAAATGCCGCTAGCGAAGCCAAATTGGCCACTGTGTGACGGTGCGAATAATATGACCGGCAAGAATCTTTCTGTAGCAAAACTATTCAAAGATGACATTCCAAATTTAGTAGTTTTAAAATGTATTTGCCATTCTCTCGCACTTTGTTCATCATATGCTTGTTTAAAACTTCCTTCATGTGTAGAAACACTTACAAGAAATATATACAATTATATTGGGAACAGTCCAAAACGTAATGAACAATTTTTCGACATACAAAAGTTATTGGAAATTAAACCCAAAAAAATTCTTCACCCATCACAAACCAGGTGGCTTTCATTGGAAGCATTAGTAGTTCGCGTTCTTCAATTATATGAACCATTAAAAATTTATTTTGCCTTTGCTGCTAATATCGATGCTATCGATACTGCTAAGGATATACTAGAAAATTTAAATGATATAAATGAGTTGTATTTTTGTTTTTTAAAATATATTCTTGACGTTATAAATAATATAAATAGAACTTTTCAAAGTGAAGATGTTCAAATTCATAATATGCACAGTGATATGTCAAAACTATTTAAAACAATCTTAACAAATTTTTTAAAAGAAGATTATGTTAAACAAAATCCTTTCAATGAAATTAATTTTGTTGACACTCAAAATTTTTTGACTAGGGAAGAAGTCTATCTTGGAGTTTATGTTAAAGAAAAAACTTCTCAACTTGCCATTAATGTTAAAGCTCACAATCAATTTGTTGATAATTGTGTATCATTCTATGTTGAATTATGCATCCAAATAAAAAAAAGATTCGACTTTGGAAATTCTGTTACAAATAATTTACAATTAATAACTCCATATATTATTCTAAACAAAAAGACTTCTTTGCTTCCTTTACTAAAAAATTTTCCTAATTTGGTACCTAAAGAGAGATACCAGTCAATAGAAAACGAAATAAGAGAATTAAGATTTATAAATTTTGATGAAAAAGTTGCTGATATAAATATCTTTTGGAAAAAAATACAAGTAATGAAGTTGTCAAATAATAAACCTGGGGCCGAATTACCGCATACGTGATCGAGTAAAACTGTACGTAAATTTTCTTTTTGGGATTACCGCACTCGTTATCGAAGAAGTACCACCATAATTTGAGATTACAGCATACGATAACGAGTAAGTAATCGAGTATCGACTGTTTAAAACTTAGTCGTCAGCTCTGCAGTGTTCAAAAAGATATTTTTCATTGTTAAAAGTGCATAAGAGTTGAAAAATGTAAGTAAATATGTGATATTATGTGCAAATAAATATAATATAAAAAAGAAAATATTTTTAGGAGTAATATTAACAAAATAAATGGTAAACAAAAGGATGCAATGGCTCAATTCATGATTGAGCATCCTAATTTGGCCAAAAATTTACTACCCAACTGCAGCCAAGGAAAGGCGACATCAAAAAGACTGTGGGAACAACTTACTCTTAGACTTAATTCGTATGGACCACCAGTTAAGGACGCAAAATCATGGAGAAAGGTTTGTAAATCTATGGTTTCATTATGTATGTATGTAAATGAACATACGTATGTATGTATGTAATATGAGCATTCTCTAAAAATGAATTTTTAGGTTTTTGCTGATCAAAAATTTAATGCTAAAAAGAAAATATCTTTCAATAAGGCATCTAAACAAAAAACTGGTGGTGGACCATATGAGGAAATGGTTCTAACATCTGCAGAGGAGCAAATAGTTCTAGCTACTGGAATAGATGCTAATGTGGAAGGGCTTCCATCTGTAAAATCTTTCGGCAAGCCTAAATCACCCAGTCCAGTTGAGGTGAATGATTTCATAAATGAAAGTGTTCATTCAATCCTTGAAATAGAAAATACCGATGATGTTGACGTAAATGAATTCGTAGAGGAAGGCAAGCCAAGAGTATGTGAAAGGAAAAATAAAATGAATACAAAATTGTCAATTGTATCATCACATGTGGAAAAAACGGAGGATTACCAACGTAATCTTTTAGCAAAGACAGAGAGTCTATTAGAAATTCTTGCTACACATACAAAAAAAATGGAAAAGTACGCACATGAACATAATTTGCAAACCGACCGCTTATTGAAATTAAAAGAAAGAAATTTAGAAATTAATGAAGAAGAGCACCGAGCCAGCATGAGAATTAAAGAAGTAGAGCTTGAAATTAAAAGTATTGAATTGAAGCTACTTAAGCAAAAAAGAATGTAGTTGCGTTCTTTTTTGCATAAACACGTACCTACATAAGTATATTAATCTAGCAATGCACATACATAAGAACCACCAAGTACAACCAAATCAAAATGTGATTTAAATTTAATTGTTTTCTTTAATTTTTAGTTTAATAATTACTTTTATAAATGAATTGAAATGTGATTTAAATGTAAAGTTGGAACTTTAATTTCTAGTAGTTTATATAATACCAAATATACTTATACAAATGAATTGAAATGTAATTTACATACATATATAAACTTAGATCTCGTATTATAAGTTTTTATTTTATTTTATTTTTTATAGCTTTAATGAATATAAGCGAATTCTTTTTATTTTGAATAAATTTTATAACACAGCATTTTTACATTAGATTTGATTTAATATGGTCTCGAATTTTTTGTCCAATGTGTGTTAGCCGAGTCTCATTACCAATGTTGGGGTTTATTGTTGAGGTGTTAGATTCTGAGATGGCTTGTGTATATCGTGGCACTTTGTATGAAATGCACAAGTTGTGCAATGCGGCGCATACATTTGCAAAAGCTGCCATCTTTTCGGGTCTATAGCGGCTTCTCTTATCATTGCATAATATTTTCCAACGAGCTTTGAGAATACCTATTGTTCGTTCTACGATACAACGAGCTTTTGAATGTACTTCATTATAATACGATTCTGCAGAACCTTCTTCAGGATTTCTATACGGTGTCATTAACGACGGTTCGAGCGTATATCCAGAATCGCCTGTAAAAATATCATATGTATGTACTTAAAATGGTTTAATGTTCCTATGCCATAATTTCCTACCTAAAAGCCAAGCATTTCTTAACCTATTGGTATTATATAGTTCTTCAAATAAATTTCTTTCTTCCGATTGCTTCCAAACAAAAGAGTCATGTGATGCTCCTCCATATTTTGAATTTATGGATAAAATTTTGTACTCATGATCACAAATCTAAAAAAATTGATATGCAAATAAATTGATAAACATTAAAATTATCTGTGGGTATATAATTATGTATGTACGTGTACTTACTATCATTGAATTGAGGCTGTGATAACCCTTCCGATTGAAAAACATGTGCACGTTTTCTGATGGCCTTTGCAGCCCGAAATGAGTGCCATCGACACATCCAACCACTTAAATAAAGAATTTCATTAAACAACATGCATACTTTGTTATTTTTAACATGTTTACCTCCAGGAAGTCTAAACTTTTGCATAAATGATTCCATGCATGAAATAGATTCCTCAGGCATAAATCTTATTAATTTTGGGCATATTGCGCGTTCCATTTCTTTTACCATGCTATTTACTGTTTTTGAAACAGCACTTTGACATAAACCCATCAAGTAGTCATTCCCAACTGTGTGCTGGAAGCCGCCACTGGCTAGAAGCGACAGAGTTGCTGCCAGCTGCAGCTTTGCAGGTAATGCTGTAGATAGATGCCCTTCAAAACGCAATTCACCAAGTAGGAAATTGAACGCCTCTTTTGAAAGCCTAAACCGCTTGATGAATCTTTAATGCATATATATGTATGCATGTTAATTATTATTAATTAATTCGGATGATGACTTTTACTTACGCAGCAGTCGGCAATGACAATGGATCACTTTTGTCCCGCAATTGTTTTCTCATACAAACCGTATTAGACTCATCTTCAGACTCTGAAGACGATAAGCACAATAACATCAATGTTGCCATTATTACAATATTCAATTTTAACTATATTTTAAGTTTTCACAAATAAGTATGGAAAATATTTATTTTTTGTGTTTCTTCTTTTCACAAACATATGCTACTTTTACCAAAACATATGTTTGTTCTATTACAAAGTTAACAAAATTCTTTTACATTATTTTAACAATTTCGATACGTGAGCTATCGTATGAAGGAATTAGTGCATTCGATACTTCACGAAATTCTATTCGATACGAAAGCGTACTCGATCACGAATGCGGTAATTCGGCCCCTGCATTCCCTAACTTATGTAGTTTTATTAATGATTTATTGGTTTTACCAAATTCGTCAGCTAACGTTGAACGAATTTTTAGTCAAATAAATTTAAATAAAACAAAAATCAGAAATGCTCTGGAAACAAAAACAATTGAAGGAATTTTGTTTGCAAAAGATTATTTAAAAATGAGTTCTTCAGATTGTTTCAGTGCAAATATTACAAAAAGTTTGCTAAAAAAACACCGAACAGATAATTTGTACATTAGTATTAAAATAAAAAATACATATTGATAAAACAACGTTGTTAATGTTATCTATGTATAAGCATTAGTATATACATATACATATGTACATATATATATATATATATATATATATATATATATATATATATATATATATATATATATATATATATATATATATATATATATATATATATATATATATATATATATATATATATATATATATATATATATATATATATATATATATATACATATATATTACTTTTAATTTCAAAATAATTTTTAATTTTTTGAATAGAAACTGTTGAACTTCTTGTTTTGTACAATAAAAAAAGTTTTCCAAATAAAAAATTACATTTGTTTTTTATTTCTAACATATAAATTACTTGACGATTTTATGACGATTTAGTTGAATGTTCGTGACGATTTTGACGAATTTTGTTTAAAATTTTGACGTTTTTCAAACAAAAATACCTAACAGCCCTGCATGAAACCCAAATTTTTTTGTAGAGTACACTCATTGAGAGATTGTTGGTCATGGTGGGATTGTTCGATGACAACGTAGCTTCTGCCCATTTCGAGTAGAGAGAACGCCACAAGGAACTTGAGTTGGCTGAAGCGATGACTGGTGGCGCTACATATAACTACTGCTGCGTTATCGTGTCTGAGTAGCTTTCCTCCTTTCAAAGTGGTAATCTTTCAGTTTCTGTAGGTTGACTATCTTTATGACAGCTTTTGGTTTGATTTGGGTGTACGTGGGTGCTGCAATGTGGACCTCTCGACCCAAAATACGGTAGCCTTGTCTCTTTGTAATACGCCATTGATGTTCACCTCACAGTTCTTGAAGTAAAGCAATGCTGTCCCTTCTGTTGTGTATGTGCTTTGTTCAGATTTTTTTCAGGTTGCACAATTCTTTCAATTCTTCCTACATCGCTGAAGACGCATTGGACGAATTCGCCGCTTTTTAGGTTCCCACCCATGCTGAATCTTTTGCTGTTTCTTGTCCCAAGCGGGATGGAAAAGAGTAAGTGCGTTTTGTTCTTGGCATGTCTTGTCAAAGTAGTGAACACTATTATCATTATAACTATATCATTAGAACACTATTATCATTATAACTTAAGGTTTTATTGCAATAAGTGGTATAATGTGATAAAATTGATATTGTTTTGGGGATACTATTGGCATTCTAATGTTAAATATAATATTTGTATTAATAGGCTTGCAATCAAAGAAGCTTGTATGTGTGATTTTTGGAAATTAGTTCAATACATTGTTGTTTTATGGATTCATACATTTAATTTTGCAAACTCAATTGCTTCTGCTAGATTTCTTAAGCGATTGCTTAACAAATCTATGTTATAGTTAATCTGATTTAAATATTGCATCTCTTGAAGAGCATCTTATTCTTTTCTTATTTTATTTGAAGTTACTTATGACTTTCTTTATATATAACTTGATTTTTTCCAGTTCTGCAGTTATACTTAAGGTAAAGTTATGGAATCACTGTATCATCTGTGTGTTGAGGCTATGCTGTCTCGTTAGTGTCGTCTCTGTTCTACGTTTATAATTTTTAAATGTTTCCATATTTCCCGCTTTAAACTTTATTGCAGTCCATAACCCAACTGCCACTCCACTTTTTGTTAATTTCAATGGAATGAGTGTTTTATTTGTTTTGGAGTTCGTTAAGTTTGTGGATTGATATCTTAATAGAGGCAGTGTTCCATGTTTCTGAAGTTACTATTACTAAAACTATTATTCTCTCTGACTGCAGATTTGGTTGGGTTAAAGCTAAATCTCTTTGTATGTGGTCGATCTTAATTAATTATGTGTGGATCAGTGGTAATCTAGGAAATGATTCAACATTTCTTTTTTTTACAGTTGCCTTGATTTTTGTGGCAAACAGTCATTTTATTGTCCTGTTTTGTTTTGTGTTTCAAGAATCGAGTTGTAATTTTATGCCGTGTACGTTCTTCAATATATAAACTTTCCTAAACTTGAAAAGTTTCAGGTTCTTGTCCATTTAAATTAGATTTATAATATTTATTCTGTTGTAATTTTCATTTTCTATCTTCTCTTATTGCATTATTCTCAATCTCTGATATTCTGTCATAGATTTGATTATGAATTTTTTTATTATGAAGCTTTCACTATCTACAGATTTTTTCTATGATGTCCATTAATAGAATTTAAACAGTGTTTCACTTATCTATGATATTCACTCATAGATTTAGCTGTGAACTTTTTTATTAATGTTTTTCATCTATGATATTCATTGATAGATTTCTAACTTTATTTGTATTTTTTTCCACTTATCTATAATGTTCACTCATAGATTTTTGTAGTTCCAAATTTGTATTCGTTACTTTTTTACAATTTTCATTTTTTTCCACTGTGGACCGTGTTACCGATTGCGCCGCTTACGATATTAATTAACGGAAGAAAATAATATTAATGTTTTGCTGCTGAAGGAACTTTCAGTTTTTAATTACAACTTTGTTATGATTCTTTTACTTAAAATTGTTTTATATAAATTAAACTTAATAAGGCAATGCTTATTAAAGATTTTACTATTGTTTCGTAATGTTTACCAAGAAAATAAATAATTTTATGAATGCAAGACATTTATCAATTGTTTGGTAATGTTTGCAAAGTATTTATTAATTTTATAAGTACATTGACATCAGCAGATTCAAATTAATAATTGTTTACAAAGAAATGCAAAGTAGTGAAATAATTTTAATGTTCAGGAAATAAATTCTTTTATTAATTCATCAGCATTTTATAATAAAATAGAAAAGAAAAAATTTTAATTAATGTTAGAATTCTTGTGTTTACAATAAAGCCAAATACAAGATAATATGTTTTTATACAAACGAATTTATTCAGACAACTAGAGCGAGTGGTAAAATATTTTTCTTTTGCATTAAAATAAAATACAAAGTTATTGTGACCAAAATATTTTATACAATAAGTGTGAAGTATTTGTATTGCAAAGTATAATTTCAAAACAAATCAACACTTCTCCTCAATACAAAATACTTAACAAAAAACTAATATAATCCATTAAATCAGTAAATTTGTATTGTTTTAATTCATTGGCACATACTTTAAAATTATGTTGTTTTTCTTTCGGACGAAGTGATATTTAATATCAATGTGTTTGCTTCGATCATTATACACAGGGTTTTTAATCGTATTTTGAGCACTTAAGTTATCACGATTTATAACAATTGATTCTTGCAAATTCTTCAAACCAATTTCAAAAAAATTTTCTGCTTCCTTAGCAGCGGCACAAAATGCTATGTATTCCGCTTCGGTGCTACTAAGAGCTGCTGTTGTTTTTTTTTTCGACTCACAAAAAAATATACATCCAGCATAGAAAAATACGTATCCTGTATATGACTTATGTTCTATTGGGTCTCCTCCCCAATCCGAATCAACGAAACCTTCAATTGGTTTGCCCGTTTTCTGGTAATGCAGTTTCAAATCTTGAGTTTTTGACAAGTAACGGAGAATGTGTTTCGCGGCTGCTACATATTCTGACTGTGGATTTTTATTTCTTTGCGATAGTTTACTTACTGAGTGTAAAGTGTCTGATCTTGTTAAAAGTGAAAGATAAACGGTCATATTAGCGATTGGTACTGTGTTTCGTTAGCCTTATCGCCATTATCATTTAAATTTTTCAGTTGAAATCCTTCATTTAAAAGTGTAGACATTGGCGTGCACTCATTCATTTTATATTCATTCAACAGATCTGTGATATAGTTCTTTTGATCTATAGTAATCGAACCGATCTCGCCATCCCTTTTGATTTCCATTACCAAAAAATAGCTTAAAGATCCTTTATTAAAAATTTAAAGCTTTATTGATAACTGAATTTTAATTTCATTTAGTTCGTTTTTATCTGAACTTGCTACTATAATGTCGTCAACATATACTGCAATATAAATAAGTTGTTGATTGCGATGTCTAGTATACAAGCACGGTTCACTTGGACAAGCAACAAATCCCATGGTCTTCAAAACATTATCTAGCATTAAGTTCCACTCACGACCTGATTGTTTTAGTCTATATAATGATTTTTTAGCTTTAAAATCTGATTCAAAATATTATGGTATTTTCATAAATACATCGTCCTGAAGTTTCCAATTTAGATATGCCGTTGTTACATCCATTTGATGCATATATAGTTCATGTTCAGTTGCTGTTGCAAAAAGTAATCTCAGGTTTGCGTATATAATAACCGGTGAAAAAGATTCTTTATAATTCCCGCCGTACTTTTAGCTACATCTCTTTGCAACGAGTCTTGCTTTAAATCTCTCCACGTTATCTTTGGAATAGTTATTTCCTTTTCATTTAGCATATTAATTCTTTCAATTTACTGCTTCTAAGGCCTTTCAGGATTACCTGTCTTTATTAATGTTTTAATAATCCTTATGGCCCTATGCTCCCTCTGGGAGTGAAAGGAACTTATATTAAACTAGTCCTACCTCTACGAATTCTCACATCAACAGATCTATCTATTTCCTCAATTTCTTCTTCAATTTCTAAATCATCTTTAGAATTTGGCAAATTTTCGTTTATATTTTCACCTTTATTGACTAAAATAGGATTTATTTCAACAAAAATATTTTCATTAGCAGTGTAATTTTTTTTTCTTAAAAATTGTATTTCAATAAAAATTATATCTCTTTTTACTATGACTTCTTTATTCTCACAGTCATATAATCTATACGCTTTCGACTCTTCGGAATACTCCACACCATTATATACTCTTTGCCTTTAGGATGAAATTTTTTCTTGATGGTTTTGTCCAAAGCAATTGCGTTTAAACCAAAAACTTTGAAATGGGCTACTGTTGCCTTCCTTCCAAGCCATATTTGTTGAGGAGTTTTATGTTGTATGTATTTTTGTTAATGATCTGTTTCTAATATAACAGGCGGTTATATTAGAAAATACTCTTCTAAATTTACTATCGTACTCCTAGCCATTTCTACCAAAGTGCGGTTGTCCCTCCCAGCGATGTCATTTTGTTGAGGTGTGTGTCGTTAACTGCCTCTTTACAACATTTTCCTTCAAAAAATTTTCAAACTGCTTACTTATATATTCCCCAGCATTATCTGTGCGAAGAGTTTTTTAACCTTTTTATTTAGTTCATTTTCTACCATGGCCTTAAAATTTTTGAAAGTTTGGAAAACATCGCTCTTGTTTTTCAAAAAATAAACAAAGATTTTTCTTGACTTACCGTCAATGAACGTAACAAAATACTGTGATCCTCCGATAGATTTTGCATTCATTGGCCCACACACATCGCTTTGTATTATATTTATATTTATATTTATATTTATATTTATATTTATATTTATATTTATATTTATATTTATATTTATATTTATATTTATATTTATATTTATATTTATATTTATATTTATATTTATATTTATATTTATATTTATATTTATATTTATATTTATATTTATATTTATATTTATATTTATATTTATATTTATATTTATATTTATATTTATATTTATATTTATATTTATATTTATATTTATATTTATATTTATATTTATATTTATATTTATATTTATATTTATATTTATATTTATATTTATATTTATATTTATATTTATATTTATATTTATATTTATATTTATATTTATATTTATATTTATATTTATATTTATATTTATATTTATATTTATATTTATATTTATATTTATATTTATATTTATATTTATATTTATATTTATATTTATATTTATATTTATATTTATATTTATATTTATATTTATATTTATATTTATATTTATATTTATATTTATATTTATATTTATATTTATATTTATATTTATATTTATATTTATATTTATATTTATATTTATATTTATATTTATATTTATATTTATATTTATATTTATATTTATATTTATATTTATATTTATATTTATATTTATATTTATATTTATATTTATATTTATATTTATATTTATATTTATATTTATATTTATATTTATATTTATATTTATATTTATATTTATATTTATATTTATATTTATATTTATATTTATATTTATATTTATATTTATATTTATATTTATATTTATATTTATATTTATATTTATATTTATATTTATATTTATATTTATATTTATATTTATATTTATATTTATATTTATATTTATATTTATATTTATATTTATATTTATATTTATATTTATATTTATATTTATATTTATATTTATATTTATATTTATATTTATATTTATATTTATATTTATATTTATATTTATATTTATATTTATATTTATATTTATATTTATATTTATATTTATATTTATATTTATATTTATATTTATATTTATATTTATATTTATATTTATATTTATATTTATATTTATATTTATATTTATATTTATATTTATATTTATATTTATATTTATATTTATATTTATATTTATATTTATATTTATATTTATATTTATATTTATATTTATATTTATATTTATATTTATATTTATATTTATATTTATATTTATATTTATATTTATATTTATATTTATATTTATATTTATATTTATATTTATATTTATATTTATATTTATATTTATATTTATATTTATATTTATATTTATATTTATATTTATATTTATATTTATATTTATATTTATATTTATATTTATATTTATATTTATATTTATATTTATATTTATATTTATATTTATATTTATATTTATATTTATATTTATATTTATATTTATATTTATATTTATATTTATATTTATATTTATATTTATATTTATATTTATATTTATATTTATATTTATATTTATATTTATATTTATATTTATATTTATATTTATATTTATATTTATATTTATATTTATATTTATATTTATATTTATATTTATATTTATATTTATATTTATATTTATATTTATATTTATATTTATATTTATATTTATATTTATATTTATATTTATATTTATATTTATATTTATATTTATATTTATATTTATATTTATATTTATATTTATATTTATATTTATATTTATATTTATATTTATATTTATATTTATATTTATATTTATATTTATATTTATATTTATATTTATATTTATATTTATATTTATATTTATATTTATATTTATATTTATATTTATATTTATATTTATATTTATATTTATATTTATATTTATATTTATATTTATATTTATATTTATATTTATATTTATATTATATTGTCTAGCAGATTTTCTGATAAATTTTTAGAATAGGGAAAATGTTTACAACAGATTTTACTTTTAAGGCACGTTTTGCAACTCATATCTGATAAATTATTATCTACATTTAGACCGTGAACTGAATTTTATGAAGATATATCTTTCAATATTTGAAAACTTAAATGACCATATCTCTCATGCCATTTCTCTAAAGATTCTTTCTTTTATCTGAGTAAAATATTGAATTATCAAAAACGTTGACAATAAATGTATACATTTTTCATATTTCTTTCAAAGTAACTGTCTTATCGTCGTCGATAAAAAGTACATTTTTGGAATGAAATTCTTCTTTAAATTCTACTTTTGAACAGCCGACGCAACCGAAATGAAATTACATTGCATATTTGGCACATACATGCAATTTTTTAGATTTTTATAGTAAATCGGCCACTTTTAAATGATACTTCACCTCTGCCTCTTGACTCTATGGTGTTATCACCAACTAAATTTATAACTTCATCGATTTCCTCAAACAAAGTAAACAAACTACGCTCGCAACACATACATATGTGAAGTTGCGCCACTATCGACGCACCATATGTATATTCTTGTTTAAATGCGTTGTTCCAAATAAATAACTTGCTAAAGCTTTTTGGTCGGACTTACCGGCTTGACTTTTATTTCTCGCTCTACATTGTGCAGCGAAATGCCCCTGACGACCTCAATTATAATGTTTGCCTTTCAGCTTTGAGTCTTGATTTGATTTCTTTTTCAATGCAGAAAAGGCTTGTTAATCTACGTGCTTACCTTCTGATGCACGTCTTCACCTTCTTCTAGTAATTTGACTTTAAGCATACTTAATGTAGGCAATACGTCACAAGTTTCTACAGCTACGACAAAAGATTCAAAGGACTTAGGAAGGCTCGATAATAGGATGATTACAACCAATTCTTCAATGATAGTCACACTTATCTCAGCCAATTTTTCAACTATGTATTCCCAAAAATGCATCAATATATTCCGACACATTCCCTTCATCTTCCATTCTAAGTTGCATTAGTTGTTTAAAAAAAGTAACTTTCCTTGCAGGACCGCTGGGAAGAAATATGTCTTTCACCTTGAATCGATGTTTTACAATTCTTTATGTGATTTAATTGCGATGATTTGACACAAAGCATTATTGTTGTCAAGGCTTTTTCGTCTTGTACTGACCACTGTTCCGATTGTACAGCATCATGCGGTTTTGTACATTCGCCATTTGCAATTCTCCATAATTCAGAATGAACTAGCGAGCTTTTCATTTCTAGACACCATGACTATTAGTTGCTTGAATCCAAATTTTCAATTTGAAATCCGGAACTCATTTTTAATATATCTTCTCGCAATATTTCACTATATATGTACATATATATGTATGTATGTACGTATATGAAGAAACGACAAATATAGACCCATAACCTGTTAGAATTCTTGTGTTTTTACAATAAAGCCAAACACAAGATGGTATACATACATTTACATATACATATTTTTATATAAACGTACATATTTATTCAAACAACTAATTTTGAGTGACAAAATATTTTTCTTTTGCATTAAAATAAAATGCAAAGCTATTGTGACCAAAATTTCTTATACAATAATCGCGGTATTCATAAAAATTATTGTATGTTTATTAAGGGCTTATTTGACAAATTTCTATGGGATATTTGTCAAATAAACCTTTAATAAACATAATATATTTTTTATGAATAAAGCCGTAAGTGTAAAGTATTTGTATTGCAAAGTATAATTTCAAAACAATTCAACAATTAACTCAGGTCAGTGATCGAGTTTTGGTCATGGTGGGATTGTTGGGTGACAACGTGACTCGATAAACATATTTCAGCAATTCATATTTAACGATGAGACAAAATTTTCGAATTTAAGACGATACCGATCCACATGAGATCCCAGAGCGTTCAAAATTTCTTTGAGAACGACATTAGCCAGGCTATCACCGTCAATGGCGAGCGCTATAGACTAATGATTACCGACTTCATTTGGGTTGGATTGGATGATATTTGCAACAACGACATGTGGTTTAAGCAGCACGTCGCTACTTGCCAGCACAGCTCATGCCATATTGGACAGTATGCGCTACCGACTTGAGCGCATAGTCTTCTCACATGATATGACGTGAACTGGCCACCGAGATCATGCGATTTGACTCCGTTAGACTTCATCTTGTGAGAGTTTCTTAAGTCACAGGTTTATGCGAAAAATTTCACATTTCTGATGAGCGGGGACATTTGCACGATGTTATATTTCATGCATAGTGGCTTCAATAGCACTTTGAAATAAATAAAAATTTTAACCGATATCGAACACAGACTTAGTTTTAAAGATAGGAAGCGCATAATGAAGGACCCATTATTAAGATTTGTTTATTCAATAACAACTGAACTAACAATAAGTATTCTTATTTTATATCCAGAACCGGCTAGTGCAAAACTTAAATTTACTTGTCATGTTTGTTGGCGTTTTTGCAAAAGTATAGATCTTTGCAAATAAGTGCAGTAACCAAATAAGTTAAAGAAGTACAATTTAACCACATAGAAGCATTAAATAACTTGCTTTAGCATTTGTGGGCTTTTCATTTATTTTTGGTAGCAACTTAAGCCAACATAATAGTTAGGTCCAAGGTCTATTTACACAGGTCATCGCAAGGGCTCAGGTGACAGTTTTGTTTATATTTTATGTGTCAAAATGTTTATTTGTCTCTTTTTTCTGTTTATATTTCTGACCGCCAAGGGCGTAGCCAGGATATGAAATAGGGTTGTGCTACGAAAATTATGATTTTTTATGATTATGGTTTTCTATGATTATTACAATTTCGACCTATTTGAGGAGTAATCTGCGTGGATCTTCTGAAAATTTTGCTAGAATTTTTTCCAAAAATTCGTCCTTCTTCTCGTTTACCAATCTTTGGTGGACGCTTAGCATACATAGTCCTGCAATATACAATATACTTATTTTGTACAAATAAGTAAAAATGCATATTATTTTACCGTTTAAACGAGCTTCAGCCATTGTGGAGCGCAACCATGTTTTTACTCGCCTTAAAGTGCGAAATGACCGCTCAACAGTTGCAGTAGTGCACGGCTGTGACAATGAAATTAATAACGTCTTCCTTATATTTTGATAAAATAATCCAGCGTCTTTCAAAATACTCGCCAGCTCTAAGTCGGCTAATTCGTCTTTACCCATTTTTTTTTGTTGCCAAGAATTATACCAAAGCTCAATTTCTCCTTCCTAATCATCCAACTCATAAAAATGCTCAAACGTTTTTGTGGCATCTTTAAGCTCTTCCAGCTTCAAAGAATGCATGTTTGACGGGTGCAAACAATGAATTGCAAACGCTGGCCTATTCTCTTCAATAAATCTTCTGTCCAGTGATGAAATTAAAGAATCTATATAAGGAATGTATATAGATCGCTTCCAGTATTCAGCAGGTGATGAAAATGGGGGATTTGAACAGTGCGTTTGACGAGAGACTATCCTTGGAACAGACATCTCTATTCCTAAATTGGCTGTGTTTTCTTAAATAGAAAAAAGCAATACGTCCACAATACCCTGTGCATTTTTTAATAATTTTATATTGTATGCATGTAAAAAAATTGTTATAGAATTAGGTGGGTGCCACGGCCCTCTAGGCCCATACCTAGCTACGCCCATGCTGGCCGCCATTCCTGTTTTCTTCTAAATTTGCTCACATTTTTATGCGCCATTGTGCTTCTGCTCGTTTTTTGTTTTATTTTCAGTATAGCTGTTTTTGACAGTAGAAAATATCGTTTTTGTTGTAGAAGTGCGACGACCTGTATAAATAGAACTTGGTTAAGCCTTTAGAATGTGGGCTGGAATTATTCTCCTTCTTAAACGAAAATGGCCCGTGCGATTGTCGCGGCTTGTGGATTCGACTAGCACTTAGGATTTTTATGTACATATGTACATATATGATGAAAACTAGGAACTTCAAAAATCAGTGGGTGATTGATGGCTTCTTTAGCTGCATTATCTGCAAGTATCCATAGAATAAGAATAGGATGGTGAATGTCAGGATGTCTTAAAATGGTATTAAAAATTTCACTTTTGTTGTAAAAAATATTTTTGGCAACGCTGAGACTATCTGTGCAAATAATTGTTTTTGTTTTTTTTTTTTTTTTTTTGAACCGCAAACATAATTGCTGCATTAACAGCAGCAAGTTCAGCTCAAAAAATACCCGCAAATATCGGCAGCTGTTTTACTACAAGCCAGTGTGAGACATTAAGATTCTGCACTACAGAGTAAGAGGTTATGCCATTTTGGAAAGATCCATCGGTATATAGCTCACGTTCACGTATGTTGGTAATCATAGACTTGAAAACTTTGGGTATCTCAGTACTTCGATATTTTTCAGGCTTGACAGGCAGTGGAATATCAAATGATTTGAAAACAAGTAACATTTTACCAACTGCACTTGCGTTCTTCTTACGTCTGCTGTGAATAGTTTTCCAGAATAAATCATGGAGGCCCTCCTTGGTATCCGTTATTGATCTAGATGCTAGGTTAATATATCTTTTATTTAATAAAGGAAATGTTTTAATAGACCAGTAGCAGTTCGAAAACAATAATTTAAAGTGGAATTGATTTTATTTACATTGGCCTTAGATGGCCAACCATTAATGGTTATGCTATGCTGCACAAAACCATATGTTAGAATTTACAAATATCTATACACGTTTCAATGTGTGGACCTTTCTTCTTGGAACATACATATTAATTTCAAAAAGTTATTGATTTTGCGCAATTTCCCGATAATCAGTCTAATGTTTTCATTCCACAATAAACTTTTTTTTTAAATAATTCCAAGGATCTTCATCTCATATATACAAGTTATCTCAGCAGATTGTAGTGTACTTATTATAATGAGATACACTGTACATGTACATGAATGTTATTTTTAACAACAACAGATATCCCAGATTTAGCATAGTTAAACAACTTATTATGACGAAATGACCAGTAGCCTGGTAGATGTAAAAATTTCTAGTTTTTGGTCGACAATATGCGTTTCTTAAAGGACGATTATGATTGGTTTATGCTTAGCAACCAATATTTCTAATGTGTATTTGTGGGTAATAAAATCCCTGAATATTCCACCGAAGAAAAGAGATTTCCATACCGATATCCATGATGACTAATATAAATGAAAATTACTCGCCTAGTTTATTATCCGAGTGGGTTATGGTCCTCTCAGCAAGCTTATTATGTGCTGCTTGTGGGTTTATTGGGTAATGTGTTTAGTGTAACATCTTTTGAAAATTGTGAATAATTATATGTATTCGCTATTGTAAGATCGAGGTTAACTTCTCTTTCTCCATAGATATGACAGTCAAAGAGCGTGATGAATAATTTAAATTATCTGGAACTTCATTATTGTTGGAACTTTCCATTGTTTTGCTGTTAATATTGTTGTCGCTGTTGATGCCGTTGTTGGCTTTGTTATTATTATTTACATTATTAGAGTTAACACTCTTCTTGTTGACCTTGTTATTAACCAAGCTCATTGCTTGTGGTGCACTGAAGTATATGTACATATCTGCATTAGAAGTTTTATTGCTTTTCGATTCTAATAATGATGGCTGACTGGTACATTTTTCACTATTATTGTTGCATACAATTTCAGAAAAAGTTGCTGTGTTTTTTTAAAAGGTGTGAGTGTATGCATTGAGGGATTTTTATTAAAAATCTTCCCAGCTTCTCTTATGGTGCATCTTCTATTAGCTTTAATCTTATTAACCGATTTGTGTTCGATGAATGATGGGTGAGAATCCGTGTTACAGTTGGTAAAAAATTTTCTTGAGTATTTATCACGAGGAGGAGCAAATCGACATTCTTTACAGATTTCAATATTTTTAAACCTATTTTTTGCGTACCCTAGTTTTTGGCAATTGATGCATCTCTTTGGGTTTGAGATATACTCTTCAACTCGAACTCTTTCCCAGCCTATTTTAAGAAAATCGGGTCTATGTATTGAGTTGAACGTAACCACAGCTGCACCAGCTGGAATGTCTATGACTTTTTGATCTTCTAATGATTTCACGATTTCATTCTCAGGAATATTAATTATTTTTCTGCATATTAATTATTTTTCTGCACCAGCTGGAATGTCTATGACTTTTTGATCTTCTAATGATTTCACGATTTCATTCTCAGGAATATTAATTATTTTTCTGAAGAAGATTCTTCCTTGCATTGAGTTGAGTGTTTTGTGCATAACAATTTTTACAGAAACACTATCAATATATTTTGCTTTAAGAAATTGTTGAGCTGATTTCATATTTGAACCCTGGATCATCAAATCACCACTGCGCATTTCTGTAACGTCCAAATAATCTCTTGAAATGGAATAGCCGAGGCAAATAAGTAACGTGTCACATGATCTTCATTTCTGGGAACTACTGGTAACGGAATAAAATCATCTATTCTTATTCTTTTGTTTCTCTTTTGAGAAAATTTGGAGGATGATGAGGTGTCAATTATACTGAACCTATTGTGGTCGCTAGGGTCAGTCCCGTTCATTGTTAATTTATTCTCCTTATTAATCAATCAAAAAAGTTTTGAAATAAGTATTAAAATCAAGCAAAAATGGAGCGCTCAATAATAATTTTAACAAAAAACAAAAAAAAACCACTGTAACCGCCAAGATATAACACGTTATTTACAGCGATAGCCGGACAAAGAACTATTTTTTACATGTTTTATTAAATTTTTTATTAAATTGAGTACAATACGTCTGATTACTATGAAAAATCAAAGTCGAATGAATTTTATATAAAAAAGAAATGTGTATATTATAATATTAAAAACGTAGTAGTGTGTGCATTTCGATCGTGAAACCATAAAATATTTGATATTTTGTCACTATTGCTGTTTAATCACTTTTATGCTTAAAATCAACATTTCTAAATTGAAAAAAGTTAAATTTCGTATAAGGGAATTAAATTAAATGGATCAATACAATTTATTTAAGCGTATAGTAATGAGTTGTTTAATCAACCTTGCAGTATATCTACAAGTTTGTATAGCTGGGGAAATTTAATGAACTGTATTTTCAAGACCTTTTGGTTAGAATAAAAAAACTAATTTAGTTTCTCTTGTGTATATGTACATACATACATACATGCCACTATACTGATTGGTTTAATATTCTTGTCATCAGAAGTTTAATTATTAATATTGTCAAAAATTAAATCACCCTTAATATTAATATAAAATAAAATTTGAACAAGCAACAATTTATTTCCATTTAATTCTGATTTTGCTTTAAATCGAAATCGATTTCATTACCCATTTTGTTCGTGTATTTGGAAAAAATTTGCGTTCAATAACTTACATACATACATATGTATGTCAAAATGAAAGTAATATATTTTAAAATAATTAAGACAGATTTATGGACATACTTACATACTACATACTTACATACATACAATTCATGGAACAGTATCCGCAGTTAGCAAAGGATTTTGCCAAAGAAGATCGAATATAAATCGAGAGACTTTGGCAAATACTTTCGGATAATTTAAATACATAGTATTGGCCCACCATTGAAGAGACCGGATGCTTGGAAAAAGGACGTTTTCATAATTAACTTAAAATATTTTAACTTATTCATTTCATAGGCATGGACTGATAAGAAGACACTAATAAAAAAGAAGCTAGCAACAGACATAAGGAAACCACGCGCTACTGGAGTCATCACACTCTACAGATTAACACGAATTGTTCCCGTATGTCCATATGGACACATAAATAAGCTGTTGCTAAAAGAGCCAGCATATGCCAACAAATTTCGCAAGAATAACGGTAAAAGGTTTTTTGCATCAAGAAGCCTTAGTGTTTATTGTTGCTAAGAATCAGTTTAGTTGATGAATGTTTGTTCACAGTGCAGTAACATCAAGAGTGCATAAAATAAAATAAAATAAAAGATCACACATTTTGAAATGAAAAAGTAAGTGTTGCTTTATATATGTATGTATGTATATACATACATTTATACGTTATTTTTATTTATATGTATAATTTTTTATGAATAATACAATAAAAATGTTGTTCTAGATTTATGATGTGATTTTTTAATGATTTTTGTAATTGTATCCATATGGACACCCGGGTACAAACCCGGACACAATGAATTTTTGTCTCTAAAGTATTTAAGAATTTTTTTTTTTTTTTTTTTTTTTTTGTAAAATAAATTATTATTTGTTTTATTTAATTTGTTTTTTTTTTCAAAGAAAATTGTCACTTTAATAAGTTTTGGACCACATTGAGGAGCTAGATAGCGAAAAAGAAATTGCCCAAAACAATATACTTATGTAAAGTTTTTATTGAACCTCCCAAAAATTAAGGTTATTTTAGTGGAGAAGATGACGCTGAGAATGAACTGGAAGGTGGCGTAGATGATTTGTGTTCACAACAGCTAAAAGGAGGATGCGAAATTGTACTCAGAAGTGGACGCAGGCTATCCACATTAGAAGAAAAATGAACTCAAGAGAGAGAAGCGCGGATTTTGCGTATCAGCAACTGAAGAAAGAAGTGGTATACGTATCGTCAAATGGGTTGACAGTAGTAAACGTTGCTTCTATTATTTACGGCAAATTATCCGTGACCACTACATCGCGATATTACCGCGAAAAAATAATGAAAATCCAATTTCCACGTCCTTCTTCAGTAACCCACTACAACAAATTTATGTTCGGTGTAGATAGAATGGACCAAAACATATCCCTTTACAGAATAGCACACAAGGGCAAAAAATGGTGGCAGTCGATTTTTACTTGGCTGATTGATGCCAGCGTTCAAAATGCTTGGCGATTGTCTCGAAAAGAAAATCCAAACATGTCACAACTTAAGTTCCGAAGACAAATAGCTATTTTTTACTGTAATCATTTTGGTAAAAAAGCACAACGTCCAGGTCCATCAGTGAACCGAAAAAGAAAAGAAACCTCTAACAGCGTACAGGCAACATTACGTTTTGATGGATGTGGCCATTATGTCATACCCATTGAAAAGAAAAGGCGTTGCGGTTGGGAATTTTGCAAATAAGTTAGCCGAACAGCTTGTGTCAAGTGTGATGTCGGGCTATGTGTCAAGTGTTTTCTATCAGACCATACGGAACGTACAAAATAAGCTTTAATACTGAGAATTAGTAATAAAAATATCATTACATTGCATTTGAATTCAATAAAAATAATAATTTTTAATAAAATTTTTTTTACTTAACCCTTCGTTGTATGATTTAATTTCCTTGAGGATAAAATTTTTTTGGTATATTATATTTGTTGTGTATATGCTTGGGGTGTTAAAAATTAAATTTTGTTTGAACCGGATGTTTACAGAAAAATCATATATGTATGCAAGTTCATGCAGGAAAAATTGGAAAATAAAAATCGTTTCTGTCCAGAATGTTATTTGAATATTGTTTAATTATGAATGATTAAAAATATAAATTAGGGAATCAACTGAAGCTTTAAAAACTGAAATTATTTTATTCGCATACATATATACATAACACTAAAATAGAAAGAAAACTGACAACATTATTATTGACCATATTGTCATACGGATGGATGAGCGGGAGCAAAGTTACCGGGATAAAGTTATTGTTAACTATTAAAACACGGAAGTCTTTAAGTTTTTAATTCATTTCTTATTGTTAACTAATATGATTACATATGTATGTATACAAATTCAAGTGTTCTGCTGAACCGTCAATCGTTAACTAACTAACTAACAAAGTTCTGTCTTCGTTCAATGTGAATGATAAATACAAAAGAAGGGATTTCACCAAATTAAACAATCGGAAGGGTTGCCAACATAAAGAAGTAATAAAGTATACAAAGATAGGAATTTATATAAGGTGACAGTTCGACCATCCTGACGATAGCTCGTCCTCGAGTTATATAGCTTCATTGTCTTCTGGTTCATCATCATCATCATCAACATGGTAATCGTCATCAACTTCTGGAAAAAGAGCACACCATGGCTTCATCTTATCGCTACTGACCACAGTACTGAATTTCCGCTGATTCCTCTGTGCACCTTCAACATCTTCAATAACATACCTATCAAATCGCAAGACCTTACTGATGACATACGGACCTCTATATTTTGCTTCAAGCTTTCGGGATTCCCCTGTACTCGGCATCGCACTTTTAATCAGAATGAGATCACCTTCTTGATAACGATGTGGTGTTTTGTGTTTTGCATCGAACCTAGCTTTCCATTTTTCTCGAGCTGATGAGATATTCTTGATGGCATCTTCACGACGTTCGTTTGGAGTTTTTGATATTGTAACGGGATTGTCATCATGAATTGCAGATAGCAGTTTGTTTGCACTAATATCCCTTAGTGGAAAATCATATATAAGATCTATTGGTGAATGTTTTGTTGTCGAGTTAACAGTTGTATTAATCTTCCATTGCAAATAACGCAGTTCGTTGTCCCAATCTTTGGAGTCGGATGAAGTTCTCAAATATGCTAGCACAGACTAATTTACACGTTCAGCCATTCCATTAGCTCGTGGAGTACGTATGGCGACCTTGATGTGTTGAATATTATTCTCGCTACAATATTCCCTGAACGTTGATGACGTAAAAGCTGTACCGCGATCAGTCACGATTCGCTTGGGCAAACCAAAATATAACGTTAGATAATTTAAGGCATCCACTACGGGTTTTGTTTTCGTTGATTTGACTGGTACAATGACGGAATAACGTGTCATTGAATCCACAATAACCAGTATGTGTTCATAACCACGTCGACTTTTGACAAACGGTCCAAGGTGATCCATATGAATCATTTCAAATGGTACCAATGGGATTTCCATTCCGTACAGCTGACACTCTTTTTGTGGTGGTTCACGGTTGTAACAACATTCCACACAACACTTCACATATCCCTTTACAAAATTTCGGATTCGTCGGAACCAAAAATTTTGGCCGATTTTCTTCACTGTACCATCTATACTGGGATGACCAACATCGTCATGGCACAGTTTGACAATTCGCCATCTAAGACCACGTGGAATGACAAGAAGCTCTTTTCCGTCGCTGTTCTTTTTATAAAGCCGGTGTTTTTTAATCATAAAATCACTTATATAATTCTTCTTCAGAGCTGAATCAATCTCTCCCTTCAACACGGCCACTATTTGTTTCAATTCCGGATCCTGTTTTTGCATGGAGAGAATCCAATCTTCTGCTGTGATATTCACCATCATTAGCTTTGATGTGACATCTTCAAGTTCCACCGACTGTTCAACTGGAGAGCGACTCATTGCATCAACATGCGCCATTTGAGTTCCTGGACGATGACATGCTGTAAAATCATATTCCATCAGCTTCAATAACCACCATGACACTCGTGGAACCATTGGAGTTGTTGTCTTCATCGTAGAAATTGCGGCACAATCAGTAAAAATCGTAAAATGCTTGCCAAGAAGATATAAAAGGAATCGTTCACAGGCTTCTACTAGTGCCAATACTTCCAATTCATATGCATGGTATCTTCTCTCCGCCTCACTGCAAACTCGGCTATAATAAGCTATGGGCTTCTTCGTTCCATCGTCTTCTTGCTGTATCAGAATTGCGGCCAGGCCAACGCTACTTGCATCTGTGTGCAATTCCTGTTCTTTTTCAGCATCGTAAATACCTAAGACGGGCTCACTAGAAATAGAATGTATTAATTTTTCGAAAGCATCGTCACATTTGGTAGACCAGTTAAATGGAACATCTTTTCTTGTTAGTCGTATTATTGGAGAGGCTATATGAGCATAATTTTTAACAAATTTACGGAAGTATCCAGTCAACCCTAGGAAACGTCTAACTTCTGTAACAGTTTTGGGTTTCGTAAACTCCCTTATGGCTATGGTTTTGATTCGACCGGGTTTAATGCCATTCATATCAATCTCATGTCCCAAAAAGGAGACGTTGTTCATCATAAAAAAACACTTTGACCATCGAAGTGTTACACCTTCTCGCTGGATGGTTATCAATAATTCCTCGAGATTGCGTAAACCATCTTCGAATGTATTCGAGGCCACTATGATTTCATCAAGGTAACTTACAACTTTTCCTCTCAATGGTTCTATCATTTTCATCATCATCCTTTGAAACACACACGGCGCGTTTCTGAGACCAAATGGCATGCGATTAAATTCGAAATGACCATTATGGGTGATGAACTTTTTGGAATCATCTTCAATCTCGATCTGGTAATACCCTGACATCATATCAAGCGTGGTAAAATACTTCTTACCTGAGAGAGTTGGAAGAACCCCATCGACTGTGGGCATTGGCCAAGGCTGTTTTTCGGTGATGGCATTTAATGATCGATAATCCACACAAAGTCGATCTTCGCCATTAGATTTTGGAGCCAAAACTATCGGAGATGCGTATGCTGACGTCGACGGACGGATGATATTCAATTCCAGTAACTCGTTGACAATACGGTCAACCACCTGTTGTTTTGGAATCGGTATTGGGTATGGTTTCTTTGCGATAGGTTTCGGGGACGTTACGGAAATCTCCATTTTCATATTGCTACACTTTCTGATTTTGCTCAAATTATCAGCAAAACAATTTGCATACTTATCAAGTAATCCAGCTAACTCTTTTCTTTCGTTATTTTGTAGATCATTGCCACATTGCATTTCGCTGTTATGTATCGCGTACACCTGACAGTTACCGTTTTCAATTATTACGCGACCATTCGATAAAATATCCAAACCGATTATTAATTCATATGAAGTTGCATTGTCATCGATAACAAATAATTGTGCATTAAAATATTGTTCATCTATTTTGACATTAATGTCCACAATCTTTTCCGTGCACTTGTACTCGCCACCGGCGAAGCCTTGTAGTACTCTATTGCACTTCACCAAGTCACAATTCAACTTTTGGACGATTGATCTTTTGATAAGGGACACGGCGCTTCCCGAATCTATTAATGCATTGCACTTTATATCATTTACGGAAACGTTTTTTGTCTTTATACTCGCATTTGAAATTATATTTACCGGATCTCTTGGTTTTCGTTGCGGTTTGGGACAATTTCGCGATATATGCCCAATTTCACGACAATTATAACACGTCGGACCGGATTTGTTAGGAGCTATTTTCGCACTCACGTTTTCATTGTTCTTTTGGTCATCATTGTTTTTCTTTACTTGCACGTATTGCTTGGACTGTATGTTCGACATTTGTCCAACTGAACCGACCACGACGCTTTGTAACGATCTTAATAAATCTGAACATTTTCTAAACGACATTACGGATAACGATTTACGTAAATTATAGTCATCCAAACCATTTATAATATACCGCACTATAGCATTATCATCGAGTTGGCCACGACGACCCATTGCCAACATATTATAATAATATTCTGTTATTCGTTCACCTTTTTTCTGATGCGTTTTCATCATTTGAATATGAATGTCAGCACTATTCACTACACACGGGAAATCATCCACAAATGCAATCATTTTTTTTTTGTATTTGTGCTTTCATCTGTACGGACGTGTTTTTTTGTTTGCTCTGTCTTGATGTTTCGCATTAATTAAACACATTAATTGTGTCTGATTTGTGTTGCTGAATTGTATGTTTGTTTATTCTTCTGTGCATTTTGAAGTGTTTTTGCTTTGATCCGTGCCGTTTTGATTGATTTTATCTTGTTTTAATTATATATACATATGAACATAATTAAATTTATTTTACAAAAAATTATAATTTGTGTTAAAGAGTAACTACTCAACATAAATATAACATAAATATAAACTAAACTCTTATACGAACAATAAGTAATGCAAATGCTCTCCTTATTTAAATCTTGAAATGCTTAAATCACAAAAATATCCAGTTAATAACACTAACAACTATCCTAAAAACTGATTTAAAAAATAAAAGAACAACTACAAACAAACCAAACAAAATATTTCTCGTATAAAAAAAAAAAAAAAAAAAAATTAACAACAGTGGATCAAACAGTTGAACAATTGCTTAATATTACACTCATACCTCTATTTGCATCATTAGCATTAATTGCTTCATATAAATTTAACTCAAATTAACAAACGAATAATATGGACTGTTTACAAGGAAACTGCACTGCCTCTGGTAATGATCGTATGGTGTCATGCTGGTTATGCCTAGGTAACTATCATATTAAGTGTATCGGACTTAAAGCGCGTGACGCTGATGCACTTGCGGACTCAAGTAAATCTCTGCATTGGACATGTGCTCATTGTAAAAACATCAAAATTGATTTCTTTAAATTTTTCAAAAGTTATAAAGATGACTATGACCAACTTAATAAAGAATTTATATCTCTTCAATCTAAACTTTCAATATTCGGGGAATTATTTACAAAATTTCAAAGTTTGGATCAAAATGATGAACGCATGAATCCACCATCTTCTAAAAACAATTCAACATCAAACATATCTCCTCCTACACCTGGAACAATGGGCTCTATGATGGTTGTCCCTACAAATTCAGCCATTGCCAATGGAGATTCTGCTTTTTCTTCAGCATCATCGAATGGACCGTCCTCCCAACTTCTCACTTCACCATCAGTAATCACAGATAACGTTTCTTTTAACACAATATCATCACTAAATTTACCAGTACCTGCAACCTTAACTAATATTTCATCGAATAATCAAACAATTATCAAGCCACTAAAAGCGGTGCCACGTAAAAAATTTATCTTCGTGTCTCGTTTGGCAAGCGACACAACATTAGACGATATGGACTACTTCCTTAAATCTAAATTCGGCAAGAATGTTGACATTTTGATCCGTAAATTTGAATTCCCTCGTGAGAGGTTCATCTCATCTTTCAAATTAACTATTCCTGAGGAACTTATTGATCACATTCTGAACCCTGATATTTGGCCTGTAAACACTCTTGTCCGCGAATTTACTAACAATGAAAGGCGTAAACCTAAAAGGATTGGTGTTCTTCCGCAAAGGGAGGGAGTTGTGTCAAAAAACTAAATATTTCTCAATCCAAATCAACAGTACTCCAACCTATTACAAGCTGCTTAAACTTTTCTGGAGAATATCCCACGAGTAACATTTCTGCAACAACATGCACTGCACTTGATGAATTGAATTCTCGTTATACAGTTTATTATCAAAATGTTGGTGGTATGAGAACCAAAACTCGTGATTTTGTTCTCTTTATGTCAGCGCGCGAATATGACATTATTATTATTACAGAAACGTGGCTGAATGAGAATATTAAAAGTGAAGAGTATTTTGATAATTATTATACCGTCTATCGTCACGATCGTTGCTTTACATCATCAGAGAAGGCTAAAGGTGGAGGCGTTTTAATAGCAGTTAGAGCTGATTTTAAATCGGAATTTGTTTCTCTTAAATTTACTAATGTTATTGAGCAATTATGTATTAAAATAACTTTTGCTAATAATTACACCATTTCCATTGTTAATTCTTATATTCCTCCTAATAGTAATTCTGATACATACCGATATCATTTGGAGAATATTCAAAACCTCTGTAATGTCTTGGACATTAACCAACATCTTATAGTATTTGGAGACTTTAATTTACCAAATATTCAGTGGAATATGGAAAATAACGTTTTATTGCCTTATAATATTACTACTGATATAGATGAATATGTAACTGGATTCTTTTTGTTAAATAATTTAAATCAACTGAATTGTTTCAAAAATGATATCGGTAGGACTCTTGACTTAATTTTTGCAAATGATTTTATTAAAGCTTCTTGCAATTTGGCTGGTTGTACAGTTTCTCAAAATACGGTACATCACAAGGCGTTAGACTTTAATTTCGAGTTTTTTTCCTTTGTCAATGAAACTGAGTACCCCATATTGAATTACAATTTTAATAAAGCAAATTTTGGCGGTTTAAATGACTACCTTAAAGCAGTTGATTGGTCAGCGTTGCGTGACATCGATGATCCTGACAGTATTTATTACTTTATCTGTAATCATTTTGACATGGCTATAAGCATGCACGTACCAAAGTATGAACCCAATTACAACAATAAGCCTCCCTGGTTCAACGCGAGATTATGTCATTTGAAGAATGTAAAGAATAAAGCATATAGACAGTTTAGAAATTCGAATAGCGATGCGAGTCGTTCAAAATTCCTATTGGCGCGTAAGGAGTATAATTTCTACAGAAATTTTCTGTATCAACAACATATATTTCAAATTGAGAGCAAAATTAAATCCGACTCTTCAGCCTTTTGGCATTTTGTTAACAGTAAAAAGGGCAACAATGGCATACCGAAGCGCATGTATTACAATGACTTGCAATCTAACAGTAATACAGGCTCATGTGACCTATTTTCGAAATATTTTCAGAGCACTTTTGTTGAACCTCCTTGCTATAGTTCTAATTTTAATCTTGACAATAACAGTAAGAGCGAATTTAATTTTCATGTAACCGTTAATGATGTTTCTGATGCTATAAAAACGTTAAAGAATGACACTAAATGTACAATAGATTCTTATCCTTCTATATTTTTCAAAAAATGTTCTTCTAATATTGTTGAGATTACTACAAAACTTTTTAATATGTGCCTCGCACGTGGTAAATTTTTAGATTGCTGGAAGCTCTGTTGTATTGTACCAATTTTTAAATCAGGTGATCGTAGCCTGATCACTAACTATAGACCAATAATTAAGCAAAGTGCATTTGCAAAGATTTTTGATAAAATTTTAAAGGATAAACTTTTCGACCGTGTTAAGAGTTGTATCTCCCCTTTACAACATGGGTTTATGCCGAATAGATCTACTTCTACTAATCTACTTATAATAAATCGTGATGTTATAACTGCAATGGATCGTAAGTCTCAATGTGATGTTATTTACACTGACTTTGCTAAGGCATTTGATACTGTTAGTCATTACCTTTTATTACGCAAGCTTTGTAATTTTGGTCTATCTAATAATCTAATGCAGTTTTTTAAAAGTTTTTTGATTGACAGAAAACTTATAGTTAAAATTGACAATGCTTCATCATCGGTTCTAATAGACGCCTATTCTGGTATTCCGCAGGGTACACATATTGGTCCACTACTTTTTATACTTTTTATCAATGACTTACCATTAGCTTTTAAATTTTCCAAATGCTTGTTATTTGCAGATGATTTGAAATTATATTCTTGTATCTCTAATTTGGCAGACTGTCATAAATTGCAGGCTGACCTTGACAATCTCTCCAACTGGTGTTCTAAAAATGGTATAAAAATTAATATTTCTAAATGTTGCACATTGTCCTACACACATATTTCTAATCCAATTAAGTTTGATTACTCCCTTAGCGGTATCATGCTTAAGCAAGTATATGAAGTCAAAGATTTAGGTGTTATTTTTGACGCCAAATTAACTTTTTCTAGACATATTGATTATGTGGTTTCTAGAGCTTATGTTATGCTCGGCTTCATCAAAAGAAATTCTAAAGATTTCAGGGACGCATATACCCTTAAATCTTTATACATTTCTTTGATTCGAAGTATTTTAGAATATTGTTCTATTGTCTGGAATCCCTATCATTTGGGTCTATCTAATCGCATTGAACGCGTTCAAAAAATTTTTACTAAGACTGCTTTAAAGTTAAATTGGCAGTATGAGCTACCTCCTTATGAGGCTAGGAGAAAGTTGCTAGGCCTACAATCATTAAGCGACCGCAGAACCTGTTCCTCATTATTGCTAGCTTATAATGTATTATCTGGTAATATTGATTGTCCTGAAATAAAAAATTATTTTACTTTGTATTGTCCCCCCAGGGATTTAAGAATTAACCGTATGTTTGAGGAAAGTTGTCTACGAACTAATTATGCAAATAATGAACCTATTGCAAGATGCTTACATTTATGTAATAGCTTAACTCCCTCCTTAAATTTTGATGTCAACTATACTATGTTTAAATCTATGTTATTCAAATATTTCAATTAAAATAATTTTGTAATCTGTAAGAATATATTTCTGTAGATGAATAAGTAAATAAATCTAAATCTAAATCTAAATTACAAAATCTTCCCAATTTCTAAATATTTGTTGAGCATCAACCCACAATTTTGCTGCACCCAATAATTTATTACGAATTGCAAATAATACCAGTCCATCGTTCCATTGATAAGCATTTTTCAACTCCTCAACCCTTTCAATAAATTGAACCGAAGTTATGACGTCACTGTTAGGATTAAAAGTTGGCAACGCGTCAATAACTTCGAATTGTTGGTTGGAATTATATTCGGCATATACGACGCGTTTGCTGGTGAGATTGTAGGGTTTAAATACGTTGATGAAGGCACAAACACATTTGCGCCACTTGATAAATTGGTTGATGATGTCACGACCACACCCTGTGGCTGTAAAAATGATGAATGTTGCATTGATGACGTTTGTAACGGCCAATTCAAATTATTTGGTACATAAACATTACGTTGTTGTCCTGCAACAGTTGTTGTACCACTAAACATTAACGATTGTGGTTGTTTATTTTCATATGAAGTACACATACTATATGATCTAGTTGCTGGTGGTACGTTACACTCATACATTCGCATATACGCTGCTCTGTTGTTGTTGTCATTGAAAACATATTGTTGTCTCTGCATTTCGTTTTGTCGTAACGTATTTTCTGTCTCAGCATGTTGTTCTATACACTTGGTAACCGAAGCGGCGGTTAGTTTTTCAAATTCGGTCGCAGCAGAATTTTCCGGCAGCAACACATTGGTACCTATCGTCGACGTCGTCGCAGAATATGTTTGAATATGTTGTGTGAGCGACTCCATAGTTCGTTGGAGACGCAAAACGTCACCCCGCAATTCTTCCACCATATTCTCCGTTGTCGTTGGTACCACACCGATGCTCTGCAAATTCTGTTGTTCCAGGTCTCGCTTTTCCACATTGAAGATTATTTCCTCGTCGTCTGGTTCTGGAACATTCGCCTCGCGCAGACGTGTCACAAGTTGACTTTTATTACCCGACGTCTTCAAACCGAATTCACGTAGCTTTTCCTTTAGCTTCACTATTGTCAATCTTTCCATAGATTGACCACTACACCACAAAAGTCTTTTCTTCCTGTTTTTATTTTTTTTATATTTTTCTTACACACAGATGTGTACACTATTATTACCGAACCGAATCCCACTTCTGAAAATTGTCATACGGATGGATGAGCGGGAGCAAAGTTACCGGGATAAAGTTATTGTTAACTATTAAAACACGGAAGTCTTTAAGTTTTTAATTCATTTCTTATTGTTAACTAATATGATTACATATGTATGTATACAAATTCAAGTGTTCTGCTGAACCGTCAATCGTTAACTAACTAACTAACAAAGTTCTGTCTTCGTTCAATGTGAATGATAAATACAAAAGAAGGGATTTCACCAAATTAGACAATCGGAAGGGTTACCAACATAAAGAAATAATAAAGTATACAAAGATAGGAATTTATATAAGGTGACAATATTATTATTCGGAATGAAATTTTTCGAAACAATTTCTTGATTTGTGTCGCATTTTTCGCATTTTACATATGCATATACTTATATTCACTACAACCCGGCAATTTACATGTCAAACGATTATCCAGCCATGCTGGTCAATGATCTATGTGATCAATTCGAACCTCGTTTTGCGGAAAAGGCAAACTTCTTTGATGCTTCCTCTGTAATATGTATTTGAAATAAAATCAGTTAAATTAAAAAAAAAAACATTACAATAAATACCTTTATAGCAAGATTTCTTGTTACTTCCGAAGGTCTTCCTCGCGGTGTTGATACTTTCCCCATTTAGCAGAGTTTCACCAACTTTTAAATGAAAATCTGCGAAAGTTTCCATGAAAGCATTACAAGCCAAGCGTTGACCAAAAAGGTGTCCACCAAGTGGTAGAAGAGGCGCAAATTTTGTAACGTCCAATGAATGAGTCTAATAAATCAGTCCCACCCATGAATTTGTTATACTCCGAAACTATATTTGGACAAGCAATCGCAGTTTTCCTTCCCAACTTTTTATCAAATCTCTCAACTGCTGCCTGGGGATTCTTTCCGCAATAGTTCGACATTAGGTTTACAATTTCGTTGTCCCTCCAAGATACGACAGCTTTATCAAAATTATCAACCATGGCAACGTATTCAATGGAATCTCCACGTGATCTCTTCATAAGAACTTTATCGTCTACAAATTTAAGGTTTGGTATACGATTCCGCCGTACAATTCCAATTGAATAAATTCCGCGGTTGGCTAAAGTAAGCATCAATGGCATAGATGTATAAAAGTTGTCAAAGAAGACTATGTAATTGTTTTGGGGGGGAATATTTCGCAGTAGTCTTATGACAATATTTGCACTAGATCCTAATCCTAATTGGAAGTCTATGTACGGTACTATTATCTTGACCGGTATATACTTATTTCAAAATTATAGTTATATCCAGATACTCCAGCTAAAACATAAAGATTAAATCCCTACTTATGTGGTTTAATACTGCTTTAGATAGGATATGCATTTTGTAGAACATAGTTGTTCATCTACTGAAAGGCAGCTTTAATACGCGATCGACTTGAATTTTTCAACCTAATGGTTAACAACAGGCCTAATTTTAAAAAGGCGGTTAAAATTTGGATCACCTTTTTGTTTGATATTGTCATTGTTATTAAAATGCAGCATCGTCGATTGTTTGGGATTTGCATAACTGACATAACAATGCATATACCGAGGAATTTCTGCAAATCTAGTTCATCTATTTGCTCGCGACTTTCTGGATTTTTTTGACAAGCATATAAGTTCGATTGGTAAACAACTGACTTTACAAGATCGTCAGAGAAGAAATGTGCGAAATAACTATAAGGCCCGCTTAAATTCAGGAAATGATCTGGGAGAATTTCATTTCCCCTAAAGTTCGTGTCCAAGTCAATATCAAAATCTATTTGCTTCCAAATTATTTTGGCATATCTCTCTTTAAAAGAGGCAATATCAGCAATTGGCCGTTCCTCATTCACACACTCTTCTATATTTATAACTCCGTCATCATCATCATCAAAATATTCATCTTCGCTTTCATCCCAACCTTCTGTTATTATTTCGATTTCTCGGTCCGTAAGTGCCCTGTCAGTAGTATACATATTCGTATCTTAAATGCATGATAAAGCACATGTGCAATTATACAACATACTTACATACAGTCACTCACATTTAAAGTCGGGCAGACCATGACGGAAACTTCTAGTCACAATATCTATGTTTTGATGAAAGATAATACATAAATTTTTTTTATTTCATCACAAAAATTCTCTTATTTAAAAATAACAAAAGCAATATATTCCAAAATCGTTAATAAAATGTACACGAAGGCTTAACTTAAATAAGGTCACTTTTCAGTCTCACATTTAAAGTCGGGCACTACATAACAAATTAGAAATATTTGAATACAACGAAATGTTAGTACTTTGTAGCCCCACCCTTTCGATTCTCAATAGCTTGTAGCCGGCGTGGCATTGATTCAAATAATTTTTTGCAAACATCAGGGTTTATATTATTCCACTCTTCCTGCAAAGCAATTTTCAAGAGTTCTATTGATGTACACTGCCTATCCTGCATCCGGCGACCTAATTCGTCCCACAAATGTTCAATGACATTGAGGTCGGGACTTTGAGGAGGGGTTTTGATTACATTTGGACAACCAATTCTTTATATTATATGCCGAATGCTTTAGATCGTTGCCCTGGTAGTATTGGAAATTACTTTAAGTGCCGATATTTCTAACACTTTCTTTCAAATTTTGTCTCAAAATTGTTAAATAGACATGTTTATTCATTACTCTATCGATGAAATGCAAATTGCCAACTCCTGAAGCCGCCATGCACCCCCAAACCATATCCGACCCACCACCGTGATAAATATGGCTTTGATTTTGATTTTTGGAGCAATGTAAGTAGGGACAAAAACAATTTCATGGTTTTAACAGTCAGTATTTAGGTACTGTTTACTGATGAGAGTAAATTTAACTTATTTGAGTGTGGTGGAAAGTGTAAAGTGTGGCCCAAACCAAACAAAGAGCTGGAAGGCAAGAATTCAAGAAAAACAGTTAAGCACGGTGGTGGGTCGGATATGGTTTGGGGAATATATTGCTTTTGTTATTTTTAAATAAGAGAATTTTTGTGATGAAATGAAAAAAATTGATGTATTATCTTTCATCAAAACATAGATATTGTGACTAGAAGTTTCCGTCATGGTCTGCCCGACTTTAAATGTGAGTGACTGTATGTACATACTAACGGTTCATATACTTAGGACAAAACGCATGAGTTTGCATATCTGATATAATACACCATAGCACATTATCAAATATTGTATGTTTAAAAAAGTATGTAAAAGCCAATGGAAAAGAAGCTGATATTTCTTATACAATACTTACATTTCATAAAACGTTAATAATATTTCTCAATATTAATATAAAACAACAAACTTTTCTACGTCTTAGAAACACTGCTTTGAATTTTAATTTTTTTAAGTAAATTTATCACAACACTTGACAAATCGCACACCAAACTGAATTTATTGACTATGAAGAGTCAGTCGAAAAAGAAGTAACGGTAAAATAAAAATAGAATAGTTGCCAGATGAACTAAAAGTTAACATTGCATACATATGTATATGCAATGCCATTCAACGAAGGGTTAAACTTCTCGTGGATGTACACATGTGGCCATATGGACATACCCCTCTATTCATCACTTTACATACATATCAAACTGACCAAAAATATTTTTATTACGCGAAGTTGAAGCTAATAACACTAACAATATCAACCAAATCAAATTTTTCTACAAAAAAAGTTCTGGAACAATTCGGGTTAAACTGATACAGAAGAAGTCCATGAAGAAGAATTATTAACCACATCAACCTTGTCTAGGAAAAGAAAAGTTGCTAATTCTCCTCAGTGCAACCTGATAAACTTCATGTCAGATGAAACTAATTCTTATGCGGCAATATCATGCACTTTAACAACACAAGCCATTTTTAAATTTATTTTTGTTTCAAAAAATTTAAATTTTAAAAGTTAACTTACATAAATAAAGTGAAGCCAATCGGCTTTAATCCACCGCTGAGATGTATTGAAAACACTTAACCGTCGCCTACATGTCCAACTTTTTCGCAAGACTTTTCCATTGTTTTAAAAATAAAAATTGTTTCAATATAAAACTAGGAGGTATTTAATTTTAAGAAAAATATGCCATTCATTACAACATTTGCTTCAGCGGACCGCAACCCAAAGATTTTCATGTAGCCGACGCCAAATATACATACATACATATGTATGTATGTTTGGCAACCTACAGTCGGCTTTAGCATTATTGGCTTCAATATCTGTTTGTAGCAAATAAAAACAAAACAACAGAGTTTGATTTTTTGTAACCAACTGAAAATTAAACAAAATTATAATATTAAATCGATAAATTTTTTGCTACACCTAATATCATTTTCTACGTTTTGAACTTACGATTTCGTTTAAAATCGATAGTATTTCCATCACATACCTGAATGTCATAAACGCAACTATTCGGCATCCATTGCAACTTATTTTCTTTTTAATAATGAAAACGCATAAACAGCTGTTTACTTAAGCTTTGTTGTTCGCTTAAGAAAATGACACTGAACGAAACTTGACGAAAAGTTGATTACGCACGTTATATTTAGTTGTACAATTTGATTGTGTGTATTCACACTTTTGCTTAAGCTTATTCAAGCACATAATAGGTAGCCCTTTATTAGTTTGCTGGGCAAATCACGCTCCGGTAAAAGCAATTATTTTGGACGAAACTATCTGCTCTAACCATTACGCTTATGTAGTCAAGTGGAAGCAAGAGCAAGTATTGGGGATGAGGATATTCCAATCCTTATCCATTGCAAGTGAACTAGGAGCAGTTTGGCATATATGTTAAGAGCAGGCTGCCATTGGCAAAAGCGCCAAAGACAAAGAGGGTCATATAATAGGGAAACGTTCGCTGGCGGCTCACACTATGATGAAGACAATTATTGAGGATAAGGATATCTGCCATAATTGTTGCTCTAACAGTAGTCGAGTTCAAAAAAAAAGAGCAGGTATTGGAAATAGGGTTCTCTGCCCCAGTCTCTGCTCATTACAAGTGAACAATTATGAGGCATAGAGTATAGTTTTTGTTTGGATTTTACTGACATTTTTTATTTCAATTCATCGTCGGCGGTGCACAGTGGCTGAAAATCGTTTTTCGTTGGCCAAAAGTCGAATTTTTTTTTGTCACCGATTTTTAAAATTTTTACGCCATTTTGGAGCTAATATATCCATATTAAAGTAGCCAAAAAATTAGGTTAAACTATTGATAATTGTGGGCGTGGCATGCTGTCAAACTCAACTGTTTTTTGTTATTTCAGTAAAAGGTGTTTTTTTTATCAGTTTTTTGTCAAAAATAAATGGTCACTACTCGCAAGCTATCATCGATAATGGCCTGCGGTCTTTTTTTATAATGTTGGTAGGATTACAGTCTTTAGTTGTTATAAGTGGTTACCGCTGTAGCGTTTAATATTAGAGGTGTTATGAAATATTTACGAAACTACTATATTTTTCTAAAATTTAAACTTTAGTGGAATAGAACTTCTAGGGAACAAAAGGGAACAAGAAACGTATATATAAGAAAGGTGAAGGTGTCTTCTTTAACCCCATATATACTTTTGCACCCGCCACGACCCGCCGGTAGAACACTTTTTTAATTTTAATGAAATTACTCCAAAAAAATTCAAATTACTCTAATTTAAACAGCCCTATAATTACTCGTATACAATGGTGTATTAAATTTTCACATTTTTGCTTAAAGGTTTATGTTTTTTACTTCAGACTACGTAAAACTAAAATAATTAAATATAATACCTGCGAAAGGGTTTTATGGCTTTGTTTTGATCAGCAAAAAAAAATCAGTCATAAAAATATCACAATAGGTTCTACAGTAAACATATGATCTCTTTCTAATATAACTGTTAGGGTCAGCCAAAATCATAAACAATTTTAAAATAATAATGGCGACATTAAACCACTAAATATAAAAAGAACCCCATATTGGCGAAGTACTAATTAGTTTTACCTGATATTAAGGTCTGCATAACAAGCGCAGTTTTGTTCAATTTAAGTACTACCTGCTATGAAATTGAAGATCAATGTGTGAATAACATGTATCTAAAAATGTATAAAACTATGTATTCAATAAGGGATTACACAATAATAAGTTAATCCTTTACGTGTACGTACATATATTTGCAAGTGATAAATTATAACAGATTCAAATAAAAATATTCAGAAAAATATGGAGAGCTTCGGTTATAAAGAACTGGCCGAAGAGTATTTTAGAAATAAAAACCAGGAAGATGTTCTTAGTTACGTTAAAATAAAATTAAACTTAAATTCGTGTAGCACCTAAATACAAGAACAATTATCTAATTTTGTAAAAGTACTAAAAAAACGCTACACAGAAGTTAGCTACAGTAAACAAAAGTTGTATATAAAAAGTGAAAAGTGGTTAGAAGGGCAACTTACTGTCGCTGCAGAAACAGCAAAGCAAGATAAGGTTGGAAGACCACGCAAATCATTGGACAACTGCAGCGATAGATCTAAGAGGCGGAAACTAAAAGATGTTAACGATGCAATTGGTTGTACAAATATAAAAGAATCTTTCCCACATCAATTACGATCACAGAACCAATTAACAAAAGTGGATATCATTGAAAAAGTTATTAAAGCTAGTCCAGTGAGAACAAAACGAATTCTTAAAAGTATACCAAATCTGAGCGATGCAATACAGTATACAAATGAGGATGCATTAGTCTTATTTCTGGATTTGAAATTAACAAAACAGCAATATATTAAGCTCAGATTGCGTGCGATTGAAAAAGGGCTCAAATATCTATCCAGCATATCATCACATAACTGCTGCTAAAATGGACTGTTTGCCATCAAATGATACTATTACAATCACACCAATTTCGGCAGAGGTACAACTACAATCTCTACTTAATCACACAGCCGAACGCTTGCTACAATCAATACCAGGAAATGCGTTAAAGAAATATGGAAATATTATGGAAATATGGAAAAAGAATTAGCTTTGATTCTTTTTTGCAAATGGGGATGTGATAGTTCTTCGGGACAAAACCAATACAAACAAGTTGTATGTGAAAATATTTCGGACTCGGATATGTTCATGGTATCAATTGTACCATTGCTATTGAAAAGGATTTTGGAAGAATCAGAGCCTTCGACTAGTACAAAGCAAACAATGGATATTTGGAAAAATGAGACACCATCTACGAAATGCTGCAGGCCAATCAAATTTGAATTCAAAAAAGAACTCGTGATGCCATTAACAAAGAAATTAGTGATATCAAGGCCCAAATTGCAACACTACAGCCATTACAATTACAGTTAGATGGGCAGCAAATTGAAGTAAGCTACCAATTAGAACTTACATTGATAGATGGAAAAGTAGGTCAGGCTTTGACTAACACGAAGGCTGCATCCAGCTGCATTATATGCCAAGCAGCATCAACCCAATTAAACCAAGTTCCGACAAAATCATTAGATAATACCGATGCATATGAATATGGATTATCACCACTACATGCAAGAATACGACTTATGGAACATATACTAAAAATCAGTTACGATTTGGATTTCGGGTCTTCAGGATCCATAAGAAACAATGAAACCTACAAAAAGTTAAGAAGTTCAAAAAAGAAACATGTTCAAGATGAATATCGCAAAATTGGATTGATTATAGATCAGCCAAAACAAGGGTCAGGCAATACAAATGATGGCAATACCGCACGAAGATTCTTTTCAGATCCAGAAACAGCATCTGAAATAACAGGAATGGATTATACCTTATTTTCAGATTTAAGATAATCCTAGAAGTACTTGCGTGCAATGAAGAAGAAATTGACTCTAAACAATTTGGAGATTATGCTAAAGAAACTGCAAAAATATATACAAACAACTACCCATGGAGAAATATGTCTGCAACAGTTCACATAATCCTTTATCATGGAGAAGATATCATTAAATATCATTTGGTGCCACTTGGAGATCTATCAGAGGAGGCTCAGGAAGAAAGGAACAAGGATTACAGATTTTATAGAGAGCACAATACTAGAAAAATTTCACGAAATTCCACAAATGAAGATCTATTTAATATATTATTGGCAACGTCAGATCCGTTCATCTCCAATATTCGAAATAAATGGAAAGTGGAACTTCGGGATTTATATGAAGAAGCCAAAAAACTACTAAAGAACAGAAATAGCACAGAGAAAAATATAGAATATTTGCAATCAATATGTGTGTCAAATGAATAATAATTATAATTGCCTTCCATTGTATTAGTAAAAAATAATAGTATTAGTAAAAAATAATAATAAATAGAACCTATTTTGACAGCAAAAAATAAAAAATTTTTCTGCGGTAACAGCAAAATCTCCAGTTAATTTTACTATTTTTTTTGAGTGTAAAATTTTTTTTGAGTGTAACATTAAAAAAATTCCATTATCACAAAAAATAATTGTAATTGTTATTAAGTTCCAAATACAAAATTTTTTAATATGCAAATAAAAAAAATAAACCCATATTTCACTCCAACAGTTAAAAAAAATCAAAAGTTCAACTTTGACCTAGAAGTCCTTAAAAAGTCCTTAATCAATTTTAATGCAATTAAAACTGAGTCAAGCTGAACTAAATATATATCCATTAAAAAAAATTACTTCAATATTTTCATCGGTTCAAAAGTTACAGAATTTTGGCCAATGAAAAACGATTTTCAGCCACTGTGCGGTGTAGTCCTCTTAAAACCTGGGGGCAAATTACGGCATTCGATATCGATCGAAATTTCAATACAATTCAAGAAAATTTTGTTTGAAATTTCGTTCGATATCGAATGCCGTAATTTGCCCCCTGTGTTGCGTTATTATATGACAATTGTTTTTGTATTTTTGTAATTTGATTCTATTTATATCTTATCACTTACCTGAATGAATGCCAAAAATTGTTGTAGATAATAGGAAAATAAAAAGTAAAATAACTATGATGTAGAATTTTAGCAGAATTATTGCTACAGAATATTACCCAACATTGTCGTTCTGTTTTGAACATTAATTTTTTCTTATCGATTGGAAATATTCTCAAATAACTTTCAACTTTTATATTTTTAAATCCAAATAAACTTCTATTAATTGCACTTACTGAAGACAAACAACACAATGTATAAAAAATATTCTCCAACAAAAAAATCCACAAAAACTTCTATTGATGGCTAATAAGTCTTTTCTTCGCTGCAATCAATGATTTATGATTTGTTATAACAGTAATAGAAATACGTATTCCCCTTGTGCAATATTAAGATTAACATAAAAAGATCCGTTCTCTCATTCTGCCGACGTTTTCCTTCACATTATGCCAATGTTAATCGCAGTTGTAGACGCTGTCTAACGTGCATTTCGTGATGACAAATCTACATTCAAGCTGTCTTATTACAAAATGCAATAGAATGTTTAGCAAACTTACAATCATCACATTTAAACTAAAAAATTCCTTTGCTGTTAAAGTATAAATGCTGGTCTTCTTTATTTGGAGCAATAATTTTGATGTGTGTATCGTCCATACACCCAATAATGCCAAGAAAACTTAGGGACAAATTATTATATCCAAAGCATTCAGTGTTTCCGACAAAATCTTAGTCCAAAGTTCGTTGTGTGCTAAAAATTTTAACGTAGCTGCCAACTTCGTTGTTTTGGAAATGTATGTTGACCTTACCCCTCTTTTAATATTATATATGTATGTGTTATTGTGTCTAAGACATATTTAAAAGCAATTTTGTTTACTCTAACTAAAGCTAGATTTACACGATTACACGTATTATATTTACAGTGAACATTTGTATAAATAGCTGAAATATGCATCAACTGACACCACAGAAGTGGACCAAACACAAGAACGCTGATGATGAAAGTGTAGCGGCTTTCGAAAACAGCATGTTGTTCCGTTTTGCTAGTGTTTGCCAGAATGATTTACACATTTGTCTTCGTTGTAATTTGTTCTTTGATAACTATCACATGTAATTTTGGCTTATAAAATACGATTGAACGAAGTAGCCTGTTTAAATTTAAATAAAACATAAATAACTATGGACGACAACACAATCATCATAGCATCAACATTTTTAATATTGGAAGAATAAGTAGCTAATAATAATGCAAAAAAAGAAGAAAACAAAAGGAACATTGGGTTCGACCTTTTCTTTTGGAAAGTAATGGTATGTATGACTCTTTTAGGGAGCGATTGAAAAGGAATGATCCCGACCTATACAAAAACTTTGTGAGAATGTCATCAGACGATTTTGATTATTTGCTTAATCTCGTCACCCCATCAATAGAAAAGGCCAATACTAATATGCGGGGAACTGACCTTCGTAGACTAGTAGGTAGTGTACTAGACTCGTAGTGCGAAGGTCCCAGGTTCGAATCCTGCCGCAGAACTCTGGAATTTTGTGTCTGAAAGGGAGCGCACAACAAGCCTTCACTGGCTTAAGTGTATGTCGTATGACATGGGCTTATCACACCCCTCCAATCAACCTAACATAACCTAACCTAATATGCGGGAATCTATATGTACCGGAGAACGTTTGGCAATTAGCAACTGGGACAGTTACGCAAGTCTGATGTTCTTGTTTAAAAGATCAAGATCATCGATGCAATATTGTGCCTGAAGTCTGCGCTGCATTATATAAAGTATTAAAAGATGAAGTTTTAAAGGTAAAACCTAATTTATTAAATTAAAAAAACATATCAAAAATAATATCTATTGGTACAGATGCCAGCAACAGAGGAGGAATGGGAGAGTATTTCCCAAAGTAAAAATAAAACGTGGAATTTTCCCACTTCAATCGGGGCATTAGATGGAAAACACATCGATATTATAGCACCAGCACACTGTAGAAGCGCATATGTATTTCAATTATAAGAAGAAAAATTGCATTGTTTTGATGGCGCTTGTGGAAGCGAACTACAATTTTTTTCACATCGACGTTGGTGCAAAGGGAAAAGAGTAAGATGACGGAGTATTCAGTAGATGTTCGCTACCGAATGGATTATATAATAACACGTTGAATTTGCCGCAACCGAAAGCACTGCCCTGTAGACAAAAACCTATTCCATATGTGATTGTTGAAGATGATGCATTTCCCTTATTTTCCAATATTATGAAACAATTAGTTTTCGGAATCAAAACACGAAGGAAAGAATTTTCAATTACAGATTGTCCAGATTTAGTCGTGTTTCGGAAAATGTGTTTGGATTAATTTCAGACCGATTTCCTACCCATCAATTTTAAAATTCCAAATCGGTTCGCGTACTTCAACCATTTCGATGAACAGTCTCAGTTCATCTCCTGTCCACTTTTTCTATTGCTGCCGTTTGTTGAGCAGATTATCATTTATGGTATCACTTTTAAAAATATTGATATATTATTCTACAAATATGTATGTATATAGTTATTAAATATGTAATACTTACCAACTCATATTAATTTACTAATTTTAATTTTATTCTTTAAGAAATTTATTTACATTGCCACTTGCCGCAACAAATATATGTACACAGCATCAATAAAATCTTCAAAAGTTTTGTTCAATAAATTTTGATCAATAAATTTTTAAGAAATTTTGCTGTTTACACGAGTTTAAAGCATTTTGAAGAGCAATTTTGAAAAAAAATTCAAGCGTGTAAATTTAGCTTAACTTTCAAATCTTTCAAAAAAAATAAACTATACAATCATTAAAGTAACCCACTAATATCTTGTTTCCACGGCACCGCTTCGCTCTCTATTTTGCTTCACACCCTAATCATGAATGAATCAACTTGCTTCGCCATACAAAATTTTGAGAGCGAAGCTGGTAGATTCATATTGAATCTACTTGCGAATCAAGAAAAAATCCTCTCTTCTCTAATTTTTAACGTAAATTTATTAGCACTAGTTGTAAAAATTAAATATTTTTGTAAACAAAGCAAAATTAAAAGTGAAAAGTAAAAAAATTAAATTGTTTTTTGTGTGTGTTTCCTAGGCGTAATAATAAATTTAAATTGAGTGAAAAGTTAATTTATTTAAATTTGATAAAAGTTAAAAAACAATGGAAAGAAAAAAATTATAAAAAATGCTATCATGGCAAGAAAGATGTCTTCCAAAATAAGACTTATGGAAGACTCCAAAATGTGCTTCAACTTAATGACGGAGTTGAAACAGAAGCATTCACAGCTCTTGGAGCAGCTACAACTGCTTAATGTTATTAAATTGTCGCTTATATCGGAAAGGCTAGCTTGGCAAATAGTAGGGATGTGTCTGAGCTCGTTTTATAAATTATGCGAGTTTCTGACTGATCTGCGTAAAAAAGACACCAACATGCGAGAAGCAATACCTTTAGAAAAGAGGGTTGCAATAAGCTTGTATGCGTTGGGCTCGTCGGCAGAATACCGTACAATTGGTAATTTGTTTGGGGTTGGAATGGCAACAGTATGTAAAATTCTGTTGAGCTTTTGTGTCGAATTATGGAGGGTTCTACCTCCATTATTTATAAATAATTTTCCCTTAAAACGAAAAAAACTTCAAGATCTTGTTCAAGAATTTGAATTTCTTGGATATCCACAGTGTATGGGAGCTCTTGGTAAGTATGTAAATTGTATCAACATTAAGTCTTTTACGCCTTGCAAGTCTTTAATTTATAGACGTTTGCCATATTGAGATTCATCCAGGTCGTGAGGAGGCTCCGGACTATTACAATTATAAAGGGTGGTATTCAACTGTGCTTTTGGCATTGGTCGATGCAAGGTATATACATAGGTGTAATTGAATTGAAATTTATCTTTTAGTAAATTTATGTCCCTATTGCGGTTCTCCACTCAACGCAGTTTGGTCCTGTGAGAGTAAACCCAACTTATGACAACCAAACTCATTTTACTTATTGTGATACACAACTGTTTTTAGTTGAGTTTGTCATAAAGTTGCCAACCTAAAATATCGAACTGCCAACTTTAAATATCACGTTTGACAAATGAAATTTGAAGAAAAATAAACTAAAAGTGTTTTTTAACTGTTGTGGGAATAAAAAGTATTTACATAGAATGGATATTAGTGTCGATTTATTTTATGACAATGAAAATTAAAACTCTTGTATAGATGTGCTACGTACATACATACATATAAGAAGCAAAATTTGTGATGATTTCAATCCTCTTTAACTACCCAGTGCCAGGTAAGAACTTTTTATAAGTAACAAAACTAAATAATAATTTTATTATTATTATTATTTATTAGAATAATATGTATAAAATATTAACCTAATTTACAAAACACACACTAGCTACCAGGGCCTACGGTGCAATAATTTTATATTTATAGATTTATAAATTATTTCGGACTAAACAAGGAAGCGTTTTGTTATTTGCTGGGTGAAATCAAATATCACTTCAAAACACCTGTACGCGTGGTGGCTATTCCTCTTATATTAAAGTTATGTGCTGATCTTAGAATTTTTGCTGACGGGAACTACCAAAAATGCTGTGGAAACGACTTCATTATTGGAATAGCTCAATCTACAATGTTTCTAGTTTTAAAAGAAGTGATTGACATTATAGAGCGCCGAATATGAAGCAAATGGATAACAATACATATGACCCAAGAAGAAAAAAATGCATCAAAAGTTTGGTTTTTTTCAAGGAGTGGATTCCCCGGTGTTTTGGGGTGTATCGATTGAACACACGTGCGAAACGTTGCTTCAAGGAAATATGTGGAACATCTTTACCTAAATCGAAATGTTATGATTATAAGGTTACTAAGAGAAAATATATATTTTTTTATCTATACTTATCGTTTCCAGATGTGTGATTACAAAATGAACATACGGTATGTAGACGTAAGATACCCCAGGGCTAATCACGTCTCACTAATTTTGAATTTAAGTGATTTAAACATTCATTTGTAAACAAATGTTCAACAAAATATGTATATATAGGCAAGTTATATTGATTTTTTTTAGAAAGAAAATTTTATTTGATTTATTATTTTAGGTGATGCAGGATATCCCCTCCGTTCCTACATACTTAATGACACTATTTCTTATGACAGATGCCTGTTCTCCGCAAGCGCGATATAATACTTTGCACGCCAAGGCTCGCAATATCGTCGTGCGCACGATTGGCGTTTTAAAAAGCAGATTTCGATGTCCCCTTTCCGCTAGAGGTTTACATTATTCACCTGAATAATCAACACAAATTGTAAACGTTTGCCGTGCTTTGCACAATATTAGCCTTCATTTTCAGGGTGAAATTCCAGAACAAGAAATAATAACGGAAAGTGAAGATGCTACTGTGCAATCCTCTAAAACAAATCTGGAAGACAATGAAATTGGAATCAGTATTAGAAATATGTAATATTATGCAATCATTTTGAACGTTATAAAATATTTTATTTATATACATAGACTTAAAAACTTGTAATTCTTAAGAAAAATATTACCACTTCTTGTGAATTTTAAAATATAAAAAAATAAAATAAAATTTATTTACAACAGCAAACAATAAAATATTATTAATTTTTCAATTTATTCTTAAGTTTTTAAATTTTTAATTTATCGCACGCCACCTTAAGATTGTGGAGATCAGTCGCCTCATTTGCTTGTCGTTCCAACAAATCAAATTTTTTTCTTAATTACAAGCATCTTTTTGTTGGTCTCGTAGTTTCTGTAGCTGTTTTTTCGAATTTTTTTAAAGTTTGCAGAATTTCATTCTGAGTTACTGCCTGTTTCCTTAATAACTAAAAACGCTCGCTTTCTTGTACCTGATTACTTCTTCTTCTGATTGGGGTAGCTGTTGGTAGATGTGCTGGTTGTATTTTTTTTTCAACTGACTCAGTAGAATTGTCAGTTGATGCTGCAGTGTTCTCAACGCCAAAAACTTGGCCAGATGATGCCACTTGCTCTTGCAAAGACAAGAGTTGTAAAACAGTATCCTCAAAGCTATTTAATGGGATTTATTGTGATGGGCCTCAACGTGTCGCTTCAATGTTTCTTTTATTGTTTGCAAGTTTTTTCTTAATGCTTGCTTTATAGTGGCTCCAAACCTGTGCAAGATTAAAATTACATATATTAAGAATATTATAATTGTTCAATATTATTTTATTGACACACTTACACGTTGCCATTTTTGAGATGTTTTTGTCGGTGGTCCCAAACTATTTAATTCTACAGCAGACTCTTCCCATAACTCCTTGCACGTATTTTTCGTTGCACCAAACTTTGGTTTTCCGCGAGCAATTTACGGATACCTGTCCATAATCTGGACAAGCCGCTCAAATTGGGCTTTCATTGTTATTTTCAAACTAATAAAAGTGTTTAAAAATTGCGAAAAATTTATTACAAAAATTGATACTTACGATCTCTCAATTTTGATTTCAATTTTCACCGCCTTAAAAAAAATTCACTCTATCTGATAATGACACAACTACAATTAAGCAGTTGTGTGCATTCAACGTTTTTTACGACCAAACTTTTACAAAGTTGAGAACGGCAATTCCATGAAAAAACAGATACACAACTGAATAGAAAACTGGCAGTTTTGTTGAGAACGGCAATGTGATATCACCAAAGACAACCAAACTCCACAAAAGTGGAGAACCGCAATAGGGGCATTATACATACATATATATTTTCCAATCTAGATGCCGTTTTATTTACATATGGACATATGTAAGCTGTGGTAGGACGTTGCAATGATTCGCAAATATATGTATATGCCAAGAGTCTTCTCTAAAGCAACAGTTGGATCAGTGCGATATTTTGGCGGATTTGAAAAAAATATTTCCAGAGTAGATGTTCCAATTCACATAATCGGCGATTCAGCATTTCGATTAAGCGAAAAAATTATGAAGCCATGTGCCTTTGAAGTGTCACAAAGCTACCAACAAAAATGTTTCAACTCAATTCATTGTCCAAATCACGTCGAGTGGTTGAAAGTATTTTGGACACCTAAAAGCACGTTTTAGGCGTATTGGAAAAGGCATTGACAATGCCATAAGAAATGCGAAAGCCATTATTTTGTCATGTTGTGTCTTTCACAATTTTCTTAGTGAAAACAGTGACAAAATAAATGAAAATTGGTTCCAGGCTTTAGAAGCTGTGGAAGTAAACCGGTTCTATACAGAATTTTTAACAATGTTAACGGACCATAGAAGTAATCTAGAAAATATAGGACGGGCAATATCTGAATATTTGTGTAAGTATTATTTTATTTTAAATTCATTAATATGTATGTACATATGTATATGTATACTAAAATGTACCTATGTGTGTACTTATGTACATACAATATAACATTTACATAACAAAAAGAATCCATAACGATATTGAAGTACATACATACATATACTATATAACGAAACAAACAAAAATAACTGATGTATAAAAAAAAATAAAAAAGGATATCAAATTCATATGTACATATACTTACATATACATATGTATGTAAGTAGAAACTATTCAAAATAATTAAAAACTATGCTTTTTGTAAAAAATTCATTAAGTTCTTTTGAAACTCAGCTTCGTTGACAGCAAAAGCTTTCAAAATTTCTTTCTTCTCCTCTTCAATTTCTAACATTTTTTTATTCACATTTTTTTCTATTTCTTTTAATAATTTTTCCACACTATTTTTTTTTTTTTTTTGCAGCCATACAAAGTTTAGGCGGTGGTGATGTATCTGGCACGGTGAAGGTAGACTGGATGATAAACACGGTGACGGCAATGACTCTGCTCCAATATTTGTTGAAATATCTTAAATATAAATAAATAATGATGTTTTTAATTTTAGTATTATTATTTTCAAAATGCATGCTTATTGCTTGCCATTTATGCTGTCGAAAACTAAACCTTCAGGATGATAGCTTTTAAATGGAGCCAACAAATGTCCCATATCCTTGTAGAGGTCCCACTCTGAGGGAGAACCACCGGTTGAAACAATTTCAGTTTTTCTTTCCTGTAAATATGAAAAGCGTATGTACATACATACATACATACGACTCACTTATTGTAACGTAAATAAAAAACCAAGTATGCAATGCAAAACATGTTTCTAATCTAATCCGACAACCAATTTGATATATTCGACATTCAATTGGTATGCATTGTAACCTGCGCGTAGCAACTCGGCCAACACATAAGTATAAATATATATTTTAACATACTTACCGGTATCTGCAAGTCATATTGTGCATTTTTGTCCTCAGTTCTTCCGGCATATACTTAAAGCCCTGCATTGCCAACTCCGAAGCCATTTCCATATGAATGTGGCTGTTTTTGCTGCAGCCACGCAACTGGGGCATCTTTTTTGCCCATATCTCTAATAGAGCCCGTTCTCCTACCTGGTCCCACTTGCTCGCACTTTTTCTTGCTGCTAGAAGTAACGAAAATAAATATGTACATACATACATACATATGTATTTTTTCTTAAAGCTAACTAATTTCAAAGAAATTGTTTTTCACGTTTAAAAAAAATAAAATGTAAGCAAACCCTGCTGGTGTTTCAAATATATAGGGATGTGTGTTTGATATGTTGATATAAACATAAAATAGTAATCGTCGTCATCATGATGATGACGTTGAAACAAAGTGTTGTTGACACTAAAATGACGGTAATATTGACGAAGACAACTGGAATATGGGTGAACGCTAATGATATTATAAATCCAGTATTAGTGGTGTGTGGCATTTTTTATTAATAATTATTTCAATGTTTCATGTGTTATTGATTCTTGCAGTCCAAAATATATCAAAATCAAATATGCCAAAATACCTACCAACTGTTAAAAGAGGATTTTCCGACACATATGACACTATGTTATGTCAAAATATATCTTAAAATATGCAGTTAAAAGCATTGAACTAATATGTCTATTTTTTTGGGTAAAAATTTTATGCAAAAGTTTAATATTAAGTTGTTTCATTTGAAACGTTTGGTCGAACTGTAATGTACATATGTCTATTCTCAAATAATAAATAATTAACAAGTACACGAAACAAGTAAAAAGAATCGTATAGAAAATGGAATGGGGAGCTTTTTCTCGATATACTATAGTTTTTTGAGAAATAATTGAAGTTAAAATTATTACTAGTATTGAAATTAATAAAATAATTAACCAAATAATAAATAATTAACAAGTACCCGAAACAAATACTTATTTGAAAAAATGAAGAAAATATTTTTTCCCACACTAATATTTATTTATTGTATCTTCAAAACTCAACTAACAATAAGCATTCAAATTTTAAGTGTAGATATAATTATTAGGCCCAACCAGTGTCGGATATAAACTTAGTGATAGTAATTAATAATACATAAATGCCGTGTTAAGCACAAAAATATTTTTAAAAAGTTTCATCTGGAGTGTGGCGTATTAAAGCCGTACTGTCCCTCTTTTAGTGTTCGTACATCACGTATCTTAAACTTTATGGGTCGACGGGGTAGAGCAACTACACTCAATCAACAAATATGTTACCTTTTTCAGTATTGGTTCTTGCCCAACCGCCGCACAGTGGCTGAAAATCGTTTTTCATTGGCCAAAAGTCGAATTTTTTTTTGTCACCGATTTTTTAAATTTTTACGGCATTTTGGAGCTAATATATCCATATTAAGGTAGCCAAAAAATTAGGTTAAACTACTGATAATTGTGGGCGTGGCATGCTGTCAAACTCAACTGTTTTTGTTATTTCAGAAAATGGTGTTTTTATCAGTTTTTTTTTTTCAAAAATAAATGGTTACTACTCGCAAGCTATCATCGATAATGGCCTGCGGTCTTTTTTATAATGTTGGTAGGATTATAGTCTTTAGTTGTTGTAAGTGGTTACCGTTCTAGCGTTTAGTATTAGAGGTGTTATGAAATATTTATGAAACTACTATATTTTTCTGAAATTTGAAATTTAGTGGAATAGAACTTCTAGGGAACAAAAGGGAACAAGAAACGTATACCACCCAAAGAAAGGCGAAGGTGTCTTCTTTAACCCTATATACACTTTTGCACCCGCCACGACCGCCGATAGAACACTTTTTTAATTTTAGTGAAATTATTCTAAAAAAATTCAAATTACTCTAATTTAAACAGCCCTATAATTACTCGTATACAATGGTGTATTAAATTTTCACTTTTTTGCCTAAAGGTTTATGTTTTTTACTTTAGACTACGTAAAACTAAAATAATTAAATATAATACCTGCGAAACAAGCGCAGTTTTGTTCAATTTAAGTACTACCTGCTATGAAATTGAAGATCAATGTGTGAATAACATGTATCTAAAAATGTATAAAACTATGTATTCAATAAGGGATTACACAATAATAAGTTAATCCTTTACGTGTACGTACATATATTTGCAAGTGATAAATTATAACAGATTCAAATAAAAATATTCAGAAAAATATGGAGAGCTTCGGTTATAAAGAACTGGCCGAAGAGTATTTTAGAAATAAAAACCAGGAAGATGTTCTTAGTTACGTTAAAATAAAATTAAACTTAAATTCGTGTAGCACCGAAATACAAGAACAATTATCTAATTTTGTAAAAGTACTAAAAAAACGCTACACAGAAGTTAGCTACAGTAAACAAAAGTTGTATATAAAAAGTGAAAAGTGGTTAGAAGGGCAACTTACTGTCGCTGCAGAAACAGCAAGGCAAGATATTATTGGAAGACCACGCAAATCATTGGACAACTGCAGCGATAGATCTAAGAGACGGAAACTTAAAGATGTTAACGATGCAATTGGTTGTACAAATATAAAAGAATCTTTCCTACATCAATTACGATCGCAGAACCAATTAACAAAAGTGGATATCATTGAAAAAGTTATTAAAGCTAGTCCAGTGAGAACAAAACGAATTCTTAAAAGTATTCCAACTCCGAGCGATGCAATACAGTACACAAATGAGGAGGCATTAGCCTTATTTCTGGATTTGAAATTAACAAAACAGCAATATATTAAGCTCAGATTGCGTGCGATTGAAAAGGGCTCAAATATCTATCCAGCATATCATTACATAACTGCTGCTAAAATGGACTGTTTGCCATCAAAGGATACCATTACAATCACACCAATTTCGGCAGAGGTACAACTACAATCTCTACTTGATCACACAGCCGAACGCTTGCTACAATCAATACCAGGAAATGCGTTAAAGAAATACGGAAACACAAAGCTAATTCTTTTTTGCAAATGGGGATGTGATGGTTCAATCAATACAAACAAGTTGTATGTGAAAATATTTCGGACTCAGATATGTTCATGGTATCAATTGTACCATTGCGATTGAAAAAGATTTTGGAAGATTCAGAGCCTTCGACTAGTACAACGCAAACAATGGATATTTTGAAAAATGAGACACCATCTTCTACGAAATACTGCAGTCCAATCAAATTTGAATTCAAAAAAGAAACTCGTGGTGCCATTAACAAAGAAATTAGTGATATCAAGGCCCAAATTGCAACACTACAGCCATTACAATTACAGTTAGATGGGCAGCAAATTGAAGTAAACTACCAATTAGAACTTACATTGATAGATGGAAAAGTAGGTCAGGCTTTGACTAACACGAAGGCTGCATCCAGCTGCATTATATGCCAAGCAGCATCAACCCAATTAAACCAAGTTCCGACAAAATCATTGGATAATACCGATACATATGAATTTGGATTATAACCACTACATGCAAGAATACGACTTATGGAACATATACTAAAAATCAGTTATGATTTGTATTTCGGGTCTTCAGGATCCATAAGAAACAATGAAACCAACAAAGAGTTAAGAAGTTCAAGAAAGAAACACGTTCAAGATGAATATGGCAAAATTGTATTGATTATAGATCAGCCAAAACAAGGGTCAGGCAATACAAATGATGGCAATACCGCACGAAGATTCTTTTCAGATCCAGAAACAGCATCTGAAATAACAGGAGTGGACTATACCTTATTTTCAGATTTAAGATAATCCTAGAAGTACTTGCGTGCAATGAAGAAGAAATTGACTCTAAACAATTTGGAGATTATGCTAAGGAAACTGCAAAAATATATACAACCAACTACCCATGGAGAAATATGTCTGCAACAGTTCACAAAATTCTTTATCATGGAGAAGATATCATTAAATATCATTTGGTGCCACTTGGAGATTTATCAGAGGATGCTCAGGAAAAAAGGAACAAGGATTACAGATTTTATAGAGAGCACAATACTAGAAAAACTTCACGAAATTCCACAAATGAAGATCTATTTAATATATTATTGGCAACGTCAGATCCGTTCATCTCCAATATTCGAAATAAATGGAAAGTGGAACATCGGGATTTAGATGAAGAAACCAAAAAACTGCTAAAGAACAGAAATAGCACAGAGCAAAATATAGAATATTTGCAATCAATATTTGTGTCAAATGAATAATAATTATAATTGCCTTTCATTGCTATTTAACCCAGATATGCCGACCGTACTACATGTAGTACACATGTTATTTTAAGATTTCTGCGTTTACTGTGCTTTAAATTTTCTAATCTACTTGTTGCAGGGCTACAGAATATAACGGTCAACAAAGCATCAGTTGATAAGTTTTGTCTAGGGTAATTGCTTATGTGTATTTTTTCGTATCCGAGATTTTAGTTTTGTGAAATTGGCAAACGTGTGAGGATGTCACGTAAGAGGTCAAAAAAAGTTTTATAAGCCTACTTCATTTTTGTTGCGTTTCTATGTTTTTTTAATTATAATAGTTGTAAAAGCCAATACGAAGCAAAATCATATGTAAAAAAAGAAGTGTATGTGATTTTAGTTGATGTATTTGCTGACGTACTACATGTAGTACGTTCGGCATTAGTGTTCAAAAATGGCGAAAACAAAAACTAATTTTTTTTCCAGATTTTTAACATTAAAAGAAATAGTAAATGCCTTAGAGGAAAGTGATGAAGAGTTTGCGCAAAATTCTTACGACATCTCAATTGTGACCGCTCAATGTGCGAACAACTATGTCACAGATGAAGATTCTGGACAAGAAGATGAAGTGAATTTTGAAAATTTACCACCTCTATTATTAAATGCTGAGGCTGAGCTTTCTTATTCTACTGATTCGGATAGTGAAGAATACAATCCACTTGCGTTATTGCAACAGGCCAAGAAGCGTAAATGTATTAAGTCGTCAGTAAAATGGGTAAAGCACGACCTGGAAGACACGGAGCCTATTCTTACAACATGTGAACAGGAAATTTTACCTACACCTCTTGAATTATTCCAAAAAATTTTTGATGGTGACCTCCTGCAAGTTATTACTCAATACTCCAATAACTATGGGTCCAAGCAAAATGTAACGGCAAATATAACTCCAGATGAAATCAGGTGCTTTATTTTAATTTTGCTATTGAGTGGCTACAATATTGTTTCGAGACGTCGTATGTATTGGCAAAATGATAAAGATCAGATTTGATCGAATATATCATTTACTTGCTGAGAACACACGTCAAGCCATTGGAAAATGTAAATAGTTATGTTGTAATCATTGCCACAATAAGACCACTACACGCTGCAATAAATGTGATGCGCCGCTCCATGTAAAGTGCAATGTGGACTACCACACCACAAAATACTTTTTTTTAATATGTTTTTACTTCACGTATGTACACAAAAGTTGCTGAATAACAAATGACTTGAATTAAATCACAAGAAAATACTGTATTTTGCTTCCATATGTGCCGAGCGTACTACATGTAGTACGGACTCAAAATTCAAGTTAAAATAATTTTTTTTTTATTTTTTCTTCAGTTTTGTAATATAATCTGTCTGAATAAAAATATTTTAAAAAACTACGAAGATTGCTGCACTAGTATGCCCGTCGGCATATCTGGGTTAAGTACGAAAAACATAGTATTAGTAAAAAATAATAATAAATAGAACTACTTTGACAGCAAAAAATAAAATTTTTTTTCTGTGGTAACAGCAAAATCTCCAGTTAATTTTACTATTTTTTTTGAGTGTAAAAATTTTTTTCGGTGTAAAAATTTTTTTGAGTGTAACATTAAAAAAATTCCATTATCACAAAAAATAATTACAATTATTATTAAGTTCCAAATATAAAATTTTTTAATATGCAAATAAAAAAAATAAACCCATATTTCACTCCAAAATTTAAAAAAAAATTAAAAGTTCAACTTTGACCTAGAAGTCCTTAAGAAGTACTCAATCAATTTTAATGTAATTAAAAATGAGTCAAGCTGAACTAAATATCTATCCATTAAAAAAAAATTACTTCAATATTTTGATCGGTTCAAAAGTTACAGAATTTTGGCCAATGAAAAACGATTTTCACCCACTGTGCGCCGGTAGAAGTGCGCAGAGGTGGTTTAAACTTAACGGGTGTTTTAATTTTTTTACAAGCGCGCCAAAGGAGTAATTAGATGCTGCTGTCACATCCAGACCTTCCAGGTAGTTTTTAAGAGATGCAGATTTTTCAGATGCAAGCAACTCTTGGGGTCGTTTAGTGCATTATTTGAGTCTGATTTTATTTTGGGGTGATCTGTGCTGTTGCCATTCCCTTCTAGCTCTTTTTTCAAATACGAGACGTCAATATCCGCAGAATAAATGGCTTGATGTTCTCCGTACAATGACTACTGAGATATTTTTTGAACCCCAGCCAATTAACATGATTTATCATCTTTACATATGGGTGAGGTAAGTCACTTTTTAGTGGGCTACAAATTGTAACGCTCGTTGGCGAGTAATCGGAGGAGAAATCATGAGAATCTTCAACATGAATTAAATCCCTAGAGATATTATTCATGACGCCAAAATCCATAATATCCGGAATTTTTTGTATGTCACTAGGTCAGTAAGAGGGCTCCCCGCTCGAAGTGACGTCCAAGCCCATTTTAGAAACTGTGGTGAACAACGCCCGACCTCTAGGTGTAATAAGACGCAATCCCCAGAACGTATGTTTTGCATTGTAGTCCCCAGCTGCTACGAAACATTGATAGATGGAAAAGTAGGTCAGAGTTTCGTAAAAATCCTCGTATTGATCCTCAGCGATTGAAAATCTGGGAGGGGAGTAAATTGATGATATCACGCGATTTTTACAAAAACTTTCGATCCAAATATTCGTTGCTTGTAGATGGTCTTCACAAATGTTCTCAAGAATATAGTGCTTGAGTCTTGACTTTATTAGAATTGCTGATCCTGCGCATGCTCTTCCTCTCGGGTCGGGTGTAGCCATTCATTCTAAAAAGGCTTCTCGAAGTCAAATGAGTCTCAGATACCAACATTATATCAATATTCTATGTTGGCGAATGCCGTTTGCGTTCCAGAAACATACTTTTAACGTCTTCATGGCTTGTTAACTAATGAAGCACTGTGTACTGCATTCGCAGCATTTCTTGCATCATGCTAGTCATATTTGTTGTAAAGTTGTTTATAGTTTGCACCAGATTATCAATAGTAGCTTCAAGGCGACTGAAATTAAAGCTTGGATTTGCATTTGTTCTTGGGTGGTGACACTTTTTGCATGGGAACAGAGTTGATCTTCACAGCGTCAACATACGATACTTGTGTACCGTACAGGATAAATGGCGGAGTACGTATTTCCTGTACCAAAGTCTAACGTTTGTGCGTTTTGGATTTGTATTGTATTGCACAAACTAGACATTAATTTAAACGTTTTCAGTTAGAAAAGAAAAGAGTGAGAACAAATTGGAAATTTTTTGAGAACAAACATTTCGCAAACGTTTCCTTATTGATCTGATCCTTACAGTAGAAAATGTATTGGCTGAATATACTCGTGACTTGCTTTTGAGTGAAATAAAAAGAGAGATTGCATGGTAAAAGTACGCAACATATTCATTATCATTTGGAAGAGTCAAAGCGGATCGAAACCAATCTCGACTATGTACATAAGTATATGTGCACTTCAGATTTTGTTTTGTTCATAATTTTATGATTGTAACAGTATATCAAGGAAGCGTTATAAACTATTAAAAATTATTTGTTTTTAGGTGACTTATGAACAAAATGACTAAAAACATTTAAAAAGTTTGACTTTTCATGAAACGCTTGCGAAAAAATTTTTTTTTCTCATACACTACTCACACCATGTCAGTTAGAGTTGAGATCATCAGTTCATTTGAGTGAGCGCTCGTTTTTGTCCAGCTCTGTGAAATAACCTACATACTTAGTTCGTTTAGTTAGTTTGCTTAAGGTGAATTCACCGGTTCGTTCTGAACGTTCCGAACGATTTTTTTTTATATGTAGTTTGACGTCTCTATTTTTGAGAGAGTGAGAGAAAGAGAGTAAATTTAATGCGGAACAATTTTTGCTTGAATTGGTTTAATTTTAATTATCGTCCCGAAGGAATTGAACTGTGCTGCCAGATATATAAATTTTTTATGCAAAATTGAACTGAGCTGCCACATCCTATTATATGTACATATGTATGTATAATAATATACAGAGTATATTTGTAAATTTTTTATATTTATTTAACAAAATAGCTATTAGAACAAGCACTCGACTTTTATTCATTTCTATATTTTAGTTTTATAAAAATTTGTTTAATTTAAAACAAAGCAAATTGCAATCAACTGCCACTGTGCTGCCGGCTTGTAAAAGTGACACACAACATTTACAGAGTTGTTGCATATGGTAGCTTTGTTTCTACAGAATATTTGTTCGACTCCGGTGAATCTTCTTTGAGCAAACTCTCAGTAAACTAAAATTGTCTCTCAACAAAAATTTCCTGCAGAACGAACCGGTGCATTCACCTTTAGTGTTTTGTTCAGGTTACTGGATCGCTCACATAAGTATGTACATATGTTTTGGTCGTTCTGTCATATGCTTACACGGATATGTATTGAAGTCAAAAGCAAGCTGACTGAAAACAAAAAGTGCACATGAATGTATGTACATATGTACATGTTTTTGTGCTGAAAATGAAGTAAGTCTATCATTCTAAAAATGTTCACAATCTCAATAAAAATTCTTAAGAAAACCGATGGGTAAAAGAGTTTGTATAGAGAATTTTAAATAAATAATTGAAAGAAGTACATTCATATGTATGTACATACATATAAGTATATGTATATGTAAATGTATGTACATACTTATGTATAAAAATGATTTTTTGAGTGAGAGCCCTTTTTCGTTCAGTAGTGCCATTCAGTAATTTTATTTAAAGACTGTTGAGTTGATTAAAAAATTTAACAGCAAAACGATTTGCAGTATCTTAATGGCAATAATTTTTGTGTGGTTACTGAAACGACTAAAGTCAGCTGTCCAGTGGAAACACGTCTTCCTTTGTTATTAGTACAACTTGTTGTTTTAAAACAAATATACAAACTTATAAAACCATATTTATGTAGACAACATTATTTGTATTATTTTCTTATAGAAATTTTTATTGATCACAGTTAAGATAATTCATGAGAGATTATTGTTACACACTGCTCGACCAATATACTTACATATGTATGTACATACATACATACATTATTATGTTTTTTTTTGTTCCTCTGTGTTTTTGTCTTCTTTTAACAGAGATGCCACTTGATATCAAACACACGGTTCACACCAAGAATGATAGAACTACAGATTACGCCATGCGCATGATTTCCCGTTAGATGACGTAGTTTAACCCATGCAAGGGTTGCCTATTCTATGTATTTACAAATAATTTAGGGCTGTGTTTTTACCTTGTATTATTAATATCTTTATATTTACTTACTAGTGTAATTGGATCAGTGTTCTTGTTAATAACAAAATAAATTTTAAAATTTAGATTTTCGTAGACAAAAAAGCGTTTTGGTAGATTTTTTGAATAAGTTTAGTGGGAAAGAATTTCTTGCGCGGCAACGCTGCCAATAAATTTTGCCAATAGTTATACTTCGTGCGAGCGTTAAACAATTTAAAGCAAATGTTTTTAAAGGGTTTTCTTATCTTTGTAAACGAAATGTCTTAAAAAAATTGTTTGTAAAAGGTATTTAAAATATCAAATCGTTTTGCTGTTAAATTTTTTAATCAACTCAACAGTCTTTAAATAAAATTACTGAATGGCACTACTGAACGAAAAAGCTCTCACTCAAAAAATCATTTTTATACATACGTACATAAATTTATACATATGTATGTATGTACATATGTATGTACGTACACAATATCACTTTCTTTCAATTATTTATTTAAAATCCTCTATACAAACTCTTTTACCCATCGGTTTTCTTAAGAATTTTTATTGAGATTGTGAACATTTTCAGAATGATAGACTTACTTCATTTTCAGCACAAAAACATGTACATACTTATAAGCACGTACATACATACATAAGTATGTACATATGTACATGTGTATGCATTCATGTGCACTTTTTGTTTTCAGTCAGCTTGCTTTTGACATCAATACATATCCGTGTAAGCATATGACAGAACGACCAAAACATATGTACATACTTATGAGCATTTTATGTGAGCGATCCAGTAACCTGAACAAAACACTAAGCAAACTAACTAAACGAACTAAGTATGTAGGTTATTTCACAGAGCTGGACAAAAACGAGCGCTCACTCAAACGAGCTGATGATCCCAACTCTAACTGACATGGTGTGAGTAGTGTGTGAGAAAAAAAATTTTTTCGCAAACGTTTCATGAAAAGTCAAACTTTTTAAATGTTTAGTCATTTTGTTCATAAGACACCTAAAAACAAATAATTTTTTAATGGTATATAACGAACCTTTGTAGTGAACAGACGTGTTAGCGGAGTTTTTTACATACTAAACAAACAAAAATACAACAAAAAAAATATTCGTAATAAGTAGTGATTCGTAATAAGTACTAATTTTGCGAAATTTGCATTAATAATTTTTCATATAATCTGAAACAAGAAAAACAACAAAAAAAACAACGGCAAAGCCAATTTTTCGCGGGCGATCAACTTCGCTTACTCCAATGCCAAGTAGTGATTCGTTAACATTACCGTTGCCTAGTGATTCTGTATTTAAGTCAGCGCCATTATCCGCTCCGGGCTCGTGTTCATCACTTAACCAAGTTATTACAATAGACAATATTATTCAGAAACCAAAGGTGCCTGTCGGAATGGACCGATATATTACAGTGGTAAAGCGCGGGCGAAGCCCAAATTCTTCAAAGATCTCATCTGTTCCCAAGATATCCAGGGATATTGACGCCGCCGCAGTTAACCGTCAAAACCGTTTTAAAATATTGCAGGATGTCAACGACAAACCCGAAGCGTCCTCGAAAAAAGCCTCCAAACCTCCACCCATCCATTTGAGGGAAAAAAAATTCAAACACCCTTATCAAAAAACTAATCTCGGTCATTGGCAAAAAGGCATTTCACATTGTTCCAATAAAACGTGGTAACATTGACGAAACTAAAATTCAAATATATGAAGAAAAAGATTTCCGGAAAATGGTTAATGAGTTGGAAAAAAATAAAACAAGTTTTTACACATTCCAGCTTAAGAGCGCCAAGGGCCTACAGGTCGTATTGAAGGTCATAGATTCTTACGTTGTCCCTGCTGAAATAAAAGATGCTCCCACCCTGAAAGGATTCAAGGTAAAAAATGTATCCAACATAATAAACAGGTATAAGATCCCCCAACCTCTTTTTGGTGTTGAACTGGAGCCTAACGATGTAATATTGAAGAAAAATGAAACCCATCCCATTTATAATTTAAAATATCTATTATACCGGAAAATCACAGTTGAAGAACCACACAAGCGTTCAGGACCCGTACAGTGCCATAATTGTCAAGAATATGGCCATACGAAAACTTATTGCAAATTACCTACTGTTTGTGTTGTGTGCTGTGAATTACAAAACACTGCTTTTTGCAATAAGTCGAAGGACCAGAAGGAAAAGAAGTGCAGTAATTGTGAAGGTAATCACACTGCTAACTACAGGGGATGTCCTGTATACTCTTTCGTTAAACAGGCTATGAGTCAAAAGCCTAAAGTAGTCCCACCGCAAACAGGAAATACGTACTCCGCCACTTATCCTGTAATGGCCCAACCTATCACTACACAAGTATCGTATGCTGACGCTGTGAAGATCAACTCTGTTCCAGTGCAAAAAGTGTCACCACCAAATAATACAGCAAATGCTAACCCAAGCTTTAATTTCAGTCGCCTTGAAGCTACTATTGATAATCTGGTGCAAACTATAAACAACTTTACAACAAATATGACTAACATGATGCAAGAAATGCTGCGAATGCAGAACACACTGCTTCTAGCATTAGTTAATAAGCCATGAACAGACAAAAGTATGTTTCTGGAACGCAAACGGCATTCGCCAACATAAAAGCGAACTTGAGCACTTTGTTTATCTGGTTAATTAAATGAAATTTCTATAAGAATCTATTTAAACTCCTACCTAATAATGTAATTGTTAGTTGAGTTATTCCATACTTACGTACATATAAATGTACATATTCTCTCTGCACTAAACAATTGAATGCAAGTACTTGCTTATATACATACTACATATGTACATAATTGTTATACTGTAGCTTAATGCCATAAATTATACATACATACATTTATACATACTTTTCTACATAAATAAATGAAGAGCATAATTAGTAATAAATAAGAAGGTAAATTAAAATCAATAGCAGAAAAATTTTTAGTTTTAATCCAGCATCGCCGCTATCAATTTAAAATTCCGCTAATTATTATAAGATTGAAACTTGAAATAAATTGTAAAATTCTAAAAATAAAAAAATGTATGTATGTATTTCAGTCCACCATAAATTCGGCGACCGTGACAGGACACGTGAAACATTAATAATTAATTGGTGGATAATACATAGATAAACTTTAAAGATTCAATTAATAAAAGGAATTTTGCATGGAAGAACATTTGCTGTAATCGAAAATTTTGGAATATTCGAACAAGAGACAAGAAAGTCTGTTGTTGTAGTTAATAGCGGTTGATGCTGGACATCGTTGTTGGACAAACGAATGCTCATAACAGTTAATAATTTTTTGTTGTTGGCACTTTGCGGCGTTAGTGCAATTATCAATTTATAACATCGTGGTCTATTCCAGAATACAAATTTGCAACAATTTAACATCGTTGGCACTGAATTCTACTGTTAAAATAATCGTTTCGGTTACGGAATATTAATTGCAGATATTGGCAAATTTTTTGGCTACAATTACCAATTTTATCGTTGCTAACTTCGCATGTTGGACAACCCTATTGCTCCATCAAGGTTTGTTGCTGCCCTGAAGATTTCGTTGTTGCTGTTTAAGTTCATTATACTGGTTGTTGCTTGCCATCATCATAATCACATAATTATGTATCATTATTGGTTTACAATCGTTGTTAAAGAACCTCTCGTTGTATATATGTACTTAGCTACAATGTAATTTGTTGTTCGGCGGTTTATTACTGCTCACTCTTGATTGGTCCATTATCATTGTTGTGAATTCACTCCAATTTTATACATAAACTACGATGATGGATGAAACGAATACATCACGGCCTGCCTCCTCTGATGCAAATGCTGCCAATGTCGCGATCGAATTGACAACCTTGAAAGAACAACGAAGTGCCCTTAAAAGAAGCATTACTTCGATTAAAACTAAAGTCGACAAAGAAGAAAAAACGTGTGATCGTACAATATTAGAATGCCGTTTAGATATTTTAGAGTCATATTTTAAGCAAATATGCCACATACAAAGCCAAATTGAGCGTCAAGATGCCAACGACCACGCCAGGAGTGAAATCGCGAAATCGCAAATATCACACATATTAAAAAAATTTCGGGAAAATAACGAAGCCGAAGCAGGTCTTAACTCTACAATTTGTCAACAAGCACCAAGTCGATTACCAAATTTGAAATTGCCCACATTCGACGGTAAGTACAGCGAGTACAAACGATTTATATCTAGCTTCAAAAATATTGTACACAAGGAGCCTATTTCTACAATTGATAAGTTCAATTATTTGTTGAGCTGCTGGTCTGGCCCTGCATTAGCTGTTGTACAGCCATATCAAGTCACTTAAAATAATTACACCAAGGCACTGGATCGCCTAAAAGAAAGATTTGACAAAAAGGTTCTGATTTTCAATGATCATATTTCATCATTGTTTAATATACCGCCTGTAACAATGCCTGATGCTGTTGGACTTCGAAACATTGTAGATACCGTTTCCGCACTTCGCGGTTCACTGTCGTCTTTGGGTACGGAAACAGATATTTTAAATGCAATATTGATACATTTAGTAATGATGAAAGTGGACTCTGAAACAAAATCCAAATACGATGAAAATCTAAAATTTGATGAATTTCCGACATTGGAAGATTGTTACTAAGTTATAAGTCGAAGATGCCAATTCTTAGAAACAAAAGTCAAGCCACTTCCTTCAAATAAAACACAAGAAATCTTTTGTCAAAATCGAAATCGTAGCAAATCCACATTTTTAAATGCAAAGGCAGAATGCCCACACTGTCGTAGCACTGGTCACAACATTCACAAGTGTGAAAGGTTTTTATCACTGCCATCACAAAAACGCTTCGAATTCGTGAAATCATCGTTGTTGTGCATCAATTGCTTAGGTAAAGAGCATAATGCATCAAAATGCACTTCAAAATCTCGCTGTCGAATCTGCCAAAAGCCACATCATGGTGTGTTGCACTTTCAGAACAATTGCTTGCAGCTGCAGCATAGCGATACCTCTCATCCTCAGTCGTCGTCGAGCAACAGCACCTCCGTATTAATTTCTCGTGCAGGTAGTGGTGCACTGTTACCAACCGCGATCATATTCATCAAAGATTGCCGAAATAAGTGGCAACCAATTCGAGCATTGCTAGATACTCAGAATTAAATTTTATTACTACAGAAACAGTAAAATTTCTAAAACTTAAAACTGAATATACAAATCAGCAAGTTTCCGGTATATCTGATATAAAAACGAATATCACACGTTTTGTAGAAGCAACAATTAAGTCTCGAATTAACTTATTTGAGCGTATTACAATATTTTTTTTTAGCCAATTCCATCGCTTCTAATCAACCTCGTACTCCAATAAACTGTAAAACATGGAATATTCCATCACACGTCGAGTTAGCAGATCCATATTTTTACAAATCGCAACGAATTGACCTATTAATTGGTTCCGAACTATTTTTTGGATTGCTGTGCAATGGCATAATTTCTTTAGATCCAAGATTGCCACGATTAGTAAACACGACATTTGGGTGGGTTGTAGGTGGAAATTTAGAAGTTCAAAGTACAGCAAATTCTGCAAATAACTTTACTTGTAATTTAACAACGAAATCAGAACCGAGTTTGGAATCAACTTTACATCGTTTTTGGCAACTTGAAGAATTTGATGTTGGGTCATCTCACTTAACGTTAGACGAAAAAAAGCACAAACTCATTTTATACAAAATGTAGATAAATGTCAAGATGGCCGTTTGCAAGTACGTTTGCCGTTCAAATTTTCTCCTGATACATTGGGCGATTCGTATGAAATCGCAAAAAAACGATTTTTGTCTCTTGAACGCAGATTGCTTCGCGATCCTGAATTAAAAACATCGTATTCAGAATTTATCAAGGAATACATCGAGCTCAATCATATGACTCCAAAAGAAAATGTCAATCACAGTAATCCCCATTATTATATACCGCATCACTGCGTGTTACGCCCTGAGAGCACAAGCACTAAATTAAGGGTAGTCTTCGATGTGTCAGCTTCGACTTCGAATGGGATTTCATTAAACCAAATTTTGTTCGTTGGGCCTACAATACAACAAGAACTGATTTTGACATTGCTGGCATTTCGATTAAACCAATATGCGCTTACTGCAGACATCAAAAATGTATAGACAGTAGATAAAAGAGATCGTTGTTTTCAATTGATTCTTTGGCGAGATGACATAAACAAAAAACTTCAAACATTTGAATTAAATACAATAACATATGGAATGTCGGCAGCACCATTTCTGGCCATTCGATGCCTCAATTATCTTGCAGAGTTGTGCGCAGAATTGCATCCAGAAGGCGCAAGGGTTATGCAAGAAAATTTTTATGTAGATGACTGTCTTACTGGGGCAGAAACGATTGAAAAATTGCAAGAGAAAAATCCCAATTAATTGACATTTTGGGTCGTGCTGGTCTTACATTGGCGAAATGGAACTCGAACCACGCTGACCTTTTATCAGAAGTAATCGAAGAAGTTCCAATTCATATTACAGAGAAACCAAGTGCCAAAGCTTTGGGAATGTCGTGGAAGACCAGCATTGACAAGTTTTATTTTAAATGCACTCTACAAAAAACACAAACGCCTACAAAAAGGTCAACACTTTCGACCGTGGCTAAAATTTTTGATGTTTTAGGACTGCTTAGTCCGGTTATCGTTCGATGCAAAGTATTGATACAAGAAATATGGAGAAGTCAGTTGAATTGGGATGAATGTTTGCCAATTGAATTGGCTACATTATGGTATAAATTGAAGACGATCTGCCATATATAAACAATATTGAATACCACGTTATGTTTTTACATCTGTGCAAAGCCATTGTGAAGTACATGGCTTTGCAGTTGCTTCACAACGTGCTTATGGCTGTTCCATATATGTTCGCTCAACAAATGGCTGTAAAACGAATGTTAGTCTACTAATTGCAAAATCCAAAGTTGCCCCAAATAAAGTCCAATCTATTCCTAGATTAGAACTTTGTGCGGCATTGTTATTGGCTCGAACATGGAATAAAATTCGTGGTAAGCTGGAAAACTATAGGTTAGGTTAGGTTAGGTTGATTGAAAGGGTGTGATAGCCCATGTCATACGACATACACTTAAGCCAGTGAAGGCTTGTTGTGCGCTCCCTTCATTTATCAAACACAAACTGCCAGCGTTCTGCGGCAGGATTCGAACCTGGGACCTTCGCACTACGAGTCTAGTACACTACCTACTAGTCTACGAAGGTCAGTTGGAAAACTATACTAATGGTATTTATTTCTGGACTGATTCAACAATCGTATTATGTTGGTTGAAAATGCCATTATCATCGTTTACGTGTTTTGTAGCTAATAGGCTGTCAGAGTTGTAAGAGCTTAGCAAAAACGTAAATTGGCGATACGTTTCTACAAAACAAAATCCTGCTGATATTGTTTCACGTGGCTCCAGTGCCTACAATCATGTGGTTTTCTGGACCAGGTTTCCTCGTCAAACAAAAACACATGTGGCCAGATGAATCTAAATTACAAGGATGACAGCACTAAATTCGAATTGCGCAAGGCACTAAATCTCCAAAGTGCTAAAGTTTCAACCAACGAGAGTATCATTTTGAGTATAATTGAAAATTGTTCATCATTTCGGCGGATTTTAAATATATTAGCGTATATTTATCGCATTTTTAATGGCGTTCCAGTGAAGAAAAACTTAAAATTAGCCGATATCGAACCTATATCTCATCGCGAATCAGAAATTATCTTTTTTAAAATAGTTTCAGTTATCCAAGACAATGCATACATTGTTTTCATTATAAGCCCAGGCTTGCACAACAAATAATGGGTAACTTGCCTGCGGACAGATGTCGAGCACAAAGACCATTTCTAGTTTGCGGTGTTGATTTTTGTGGGCCATTTTTTACCTCGTATCGCATTAGAAGTAAGCAGCAGTATAAAACATATCTAGCAACTTTTATGTGCTTTTCATCTAAGGCTGTTCATATCGAGTTGGTGTCCAATCTATCGTCAAATAATTTTCTATTATGCTTAAAACGTTTCGTCGGAAGAAGAGGTATACCACAGCGAATTTATTGCGACAACGCAACGAATTTCGTTGGCGCAAACAAACATTTGCAGCAATTTGTTCATCAATCGACTACATCTGAGGTACTGGACTTCACTAACACAACTGGGTTTAATTTTTGTTTCATTCCACCCCGTGCCCCGCATTTTGGGGGGCTTTGGGAATCAGCCGTTAAATCAGCTAAAACATTATTGGTAAAAAACATCTCACAAGCTTTCTTAACATACGAAGAGCTTCTAACAGTAGCTACCGAGGTAGAGGCCATTCTAAATTCACGGCCTATTGCACCGTTAAGCAATGACCCAAATGATGGAAATTCACTAACACCCGCGCATTTCCTCATTGGTTCATCATTGCTTGCAACACCGGACGAAAAATTTGATTGTACTAAGGAGCCATATCAAACAGTCACATTTTTAAAGCAACAATTTTGGGAGTTATGGAAGCGTGACTATCTTTTATCACTTCAACAACGCGCGAAATGGAGTTCTACACAGAAAAATATTCAAGTCGGGCAATTGGTTATAATGTTCGAAGACAACATTCCTCCGCTGCATTGGGCTCTTGGTCGCATTTCTGCTGTTTTTGCTGGTCGTGATGGTCTAGTACGAGTTGCTGAAATCAATACGAAGAAAGGTATATTCCGAAGAGCAGTTCAAAAAATCGCACCATCACCATATCAAAATTGTTGAAAGCATTCTTTCAACCAGGAGAGCATGTCTGGTTATCTGGTTAAATGAAATTTCTATAAGAATCTATTTAAACTCCTACCTAATAATGTAATTGTTAGTTGAGTTATTCCATACGTACATACATATAAATGTACATACATATTCTCTCTGCATTAAACAATTGAATGCAAGTACTTGCTTATATACATACTACATATGTACATAATTGTTATACTGTAGCTTAATGCCATAAATTATACATACATACATTTATACATACTTTTCTACATAAATAAATGAAGAGCATAATTAGTAATAAATAAGAAGGTAAATTAAAATCAATAGCAGAAAAATTTTTAGTTTTAATCCAGCATCGCCGCTATCAATTCAAAATTCCGCTAATTATTATAAGATTGAAACTTGAAATAAATTGTAAAATTCCCAAAATAAAAAATGTATGTATTTCAGTCCACTACACTTTCTCACGGTAAAAATATTGATATAATGTTGATATCTGAGACTTATTTGACTTCGAGAAGCTTTTTTAAAATGAATGGCTACACCTTATATGACTCAAAGGACCCGAGAGGAAGAGCATGCGGAGGATCAGCAATTCTAATAAAGTCAAGACTTAAGCACTACATTCTTGAGAACATCTGTGAAGACCATCTACAAGCAACAAATATTTGCATCGAAAATTTTTGTTCAAATCTCGTGATATCATCGATTTACTCCCCTCCCAGATTTTCAATCACTGAGGATCAATACGAGGATTTTTACAAAACTCTTGGCCTTGTTTCATAGGAGCTGGTGACTACAATGCGAAACATACGTTCTGGGGATCGCGTCTTATTACACCTAGAGGTCGAGCGTTGTTCAACACAATTTCAAAAATGGCTTGGACATCATTTCGAGCGGGGGGCCCACTTACTGGCCTACTGACATACAAAAAATTCCAGATGTTATAGATTTTGGCGTCATGAAAAATATCTCTAGGGATTTAATTCGTGTTGAAGCTTCTAATGATCTCTCCTCCGATCACTCGCCAACGATCGTTACAATTTGTAGCCCACTAAGAAGTGACTTACCCCACCCATATGATAAGACGATAAATCATGTTAATTGGCTGGGGTTCAAAAAATATCTCAGTAGTCATTGTACGGAGAACATCAAGCTAAGAACTCCCGTTGATATTGAATTTAACGTTGGCAATCTTACCGAAAATATTAAACAGGCTGCTAAACATGCCACTACCTCCCATCCGCAGACTGTGTTTAATAGAATTTATTCTGCGGATATTGAACGTCTCGTATGTGAAAAAAAGAAGAGCTAGAAGGGAATGGCAACAGCACAGATCACCCCATAATGAAATCAGACTTAGAGAATGCACTAAACGACTCCATGAGTTGCTTGCATCTGAAAAATCTGCTTCTCTTAGGAACTATCTGGAAGGTCTCGATGTCACAGCAGCATCTAATTACTCCTTGTGGCGCGCTGCTAAAAAACTTAAAACACCCGTTGAGTTTAAACCACCCCTGCGCACTTCGACCGGAGGTTGGGCAAAAACCAATACTGAAAAAGGTAACATATTTGCTGAGCATTTAAAATACGTATTTACCCCAAACACATGTACTGGTGCTGTGATTTGCCGAGTGTAGTTTAAGATGCATGATGTACAAAAAATAATTGCTGAAACCAACACGAAGAAGGCCCCGGGTATTGATGGAATTAGTAACAAGATGCTGATGAAGTTGCCTCGTATTGCTATTAGAATCCTGTTATTCATTTTTAATGGCATTTTACGACTGGAGCATTATCCACACAGCTGGAAACTTGCCATGGTCAAAATGATTCCAAAGGAGGGTAAAGATCTTACTAAGGCTGAGTCATATAGGCCAATAAGTTTGCTGTCAACAATTTCAAAGCTCTTCGAAAAACTGCTCATGACAAAATTGTCCCCAATTCTAGCTGATAATGGATGCATACCGGACCATCAATTTGGTTTTAGAAGTCAGCATAGCACCATTCTCATAGATTGGTCCATTTCATAAGAAGAACATTTGAAGAAAAAAAGTATTGTTCTTCCCTCTTTATTGATGTTTCTCAGGCATTTGATAAAGTGTGGCATGAAGGCCTAATTCTAAAATTGAAGACATATGTACCAATAAACATAGTAAATCTTTTGGAAAGTTACATTCTTGCCCGGAAGTTCACTGTCGTGGAAGGAATGAAGTCTCCCGTGTGCCCGAAACTATCTCATCTGGGGTGCCACAGGGGAGTATAGTGGGACCAGTTTTGTATTTGATTTATACCTGTGATATGCCTCTGAGCAGTAATATCTTCACTTCTACATTTGCCGATGATACAGCCTGCCTTAGTATGCATGAAAACCCTCACGAGGCATCCCGATATCTTCAGGAACATATTAACCTGTTGGAACTGTGGTTGAACTTATGGAGAATAAAAGTAAATAAACAAAAGTGTCTTCATGTCACATTTACTCTACGAACAGACACTTGTTCCCCCATTCGAATCAACAACCAAGTTGTTCCTCAACATTCACAGGTGAAATACCTTGGTATACACCTTGACCGACGGCTTACATGGAAACACCACATTGACTCTAAGCTAACACAAATGACGCTTAAATTAACTCAGATACATTGGCTGATTGGTAGAAATTCTACCCGCAGTCTAGATTGTAAACTTTTAATATACAAGTCGGTTTTGAAACCATGGTGTTACGGAATTGAGCTATGGAGCACTGCTTCAGCTTCCAATGTAGAGAGAATACAACGAATGCAAAACAAAATTTTAAAGTTAATAACATCGGCTTCTTGGTACATGAAAAATTCAATTTTACATCGTGATTTAAATATGCCACTTGTGACCGCTGAAATTGCAAAATATGCAGGCAAATATTTAACAAAACTAGAGTCCCATCCTAATCCCCTTGCTCGTAACATCTTGAACTTTCCTGGACACATCCGCTTAAAAAAGAGGGACACTACGGCATTAATACGCATCTCTCCAGATGAAATTCTTTGAAAATATTTTTTTTTTCGTAACATGAATTTAATGTATTATTAATTATTTTCACTAAGTTTATGTCCGACAGTGGTTGGGCCTAATAATTATATACATATATATTTAAGGTTTGAATCGGTGTTGCCAGTAGATTTCTCGAAAAAAATACCTACACAGGCTAAAAAATCCGATTTTTCCCTACACGTTGAAAAAATTTCCGCTACAAAAATCCCTACGCATTTTTGTCATTAAAATAGAAGAAAACCATTAGTTATAAAAATATATACATATATGTTTATTAAAGCTTTGGTAACAAAATAAGTAAAAAATAATACATACATATGTACTTTTAATTAAATTCAATTAAAACAACAAAGTTTTTTAAAAATTAATATGAATAGTTCTTTTCAAATAAAATTTTAAAGGATAAATTCAATTCAGGTACAAAAACAGGTTATTTTAAAATTAATATACACATGCATTGAAAAAATGTTTGTTGTGGCTTTAGCTCTTCATATGCCGACATTTCATTGGTTGCTAAAACCAAATCGTCAGTGAAGTTTAAGCAGTTTGATAACATTCAACCTCGTATCTTTATGCCATACAAAACAAATACAATATGAGAATTTCAATATTGCATATGAATTATAACAAATACATAATCATAGTAGGCTTAGAATGTTTTTATACAAACAACACAACAAACAATTATACTCAAAATGACTCTATTTTATTTTTCTCTCAACACCTATACAATTAAACGCCCGTTGGTCGTTAATGATTGTATTCAGTTAGGCAAAATGAAAAATAAAATCTTTATATTGTATTTGTTTTGTATGGCATAAAGATACGAGGTTGAATGTTATCAAACTGCTTAAACTTCACTGACGATTTGGTTTTAGCAACCAATGAAATGTCGGCATATGAAGAGCTAAAGCCACAACAAACATTTTTTCAATGCATTTTGCAAAAAAACTAATTGTTTCTAACGATTGGTCGGGATATTCTCCCGAATAATAAATTTCAATATTAAGTATTTACAATAAAGATTTTATTTTTCATTTTGCCTAACTGAATACAATCATTAACGACCAACGGGCGTTTAATTGTATAGGTGTTGAGAGAAAAATAAAATAGAGTCATTTTGAGTATAATTGTTTGTTGTGTTGTTTGTATAAAAACATTCTAAGCCTACTATGATTATGTATTTGTTATAATTCATATGCAATATTGAAATTCTCATATTGTATTTGTTTTGTATGGCATAAAGATACGAGGTTGAATGTTATCAAACTGCTTAAACTTCACTGACGATTTGGTTTTAGCAACCAATGAAATGTCGGCATATGAAGAGCTAAAGCCACAACAAACATTTTTTCAATGCATTTTGCAAAAAAACTGATTGTTTCTAACGATTGGTCGGGATATTCTCCCGAATAATAAATTTCAATATTAAGTATTAATATACACATGTAATTCCATTCAACTAATTTAAACATGAGAACTTTCATTTTCAATTATTATTTATAGTTCTTTTCAACTTTAAATAATAAATTCAATACAGGTACACAAACAACAGGATATTTTAAAATTAATAAAGTTCTTTCGAATTTAATTTTCTAAAATGCACATTCGAAATTTATGCAGTCTTTTCCACTGTCCTGCAGAAATAATCTTAGTATACAAATGGAACTTAAACTTGTGTGGCTCAATTTGTTTCGCTTTTTGGTGCGAACATCTGTTATTATTGAAAAAATCCTTTGAACCACTGTTTGTTATCTACCAATATTGTTCGTCGGTGACACCCTGTTTGTATTCCTGTCCACAGTGTTCCTATATTATATTTAATATGCAATCAGCTGTAAGTAATAGTCATCAGAAGTGATAGGGATTTAAAAGAAATAAAGCATCAAAAGGCCGTATTGTATGGTATTGTTTTTGTTAGAAAATTAATGGAATTACACGTTTAAAAGATACATGAAATTTTGTTAAAGATACTTCGGCCATATTTTTTAGCCTCCGAATTATTTTCATTATAATTAAACGAGATTAAGATGTCCGAAGAGGATTTGAGAAAAATCGTTCAACCCCAGGATCTCAGCTTTGAAAAATGTAGGTAAAATGTACATACATATAAGTATAAAAAACGAATTTTGTATTAGCAAATTTTGCTGGCATTTGGTTATAATGTATACATACATACATTACTCTATATAGTTGATAAAATAATTTTTGGGAACAGAGCCACGTACAATATACATACATAATTATTGATTGAGATGATCGGTCACCATAAATTTGTATTCTTATTATGATACCATAAAATGCATGACTTAATACACGTATATCACAATTATATATTTATGTACATACATATTATATACAACTCGCGACTTCTTCCACACCTGAAAATGAATCTTGTCTGAGTAGTAAACTCCAAAGTACTTAATGATAAGAAATATTTAATGTATTTTACGTATATTTCTACATACAAATGTATGTATGTACACGTATATAGTACATATCAAGTTAATACGCTTCCGCTGTCAACGCTTGATACTCTTGAGAAGCCGACATGAAGTCAAGTGATTGTATTAACTAAATGTAAGTATAATATATTAGTTTAGGTATAATAATTCATTATTTTGGTATCGAGTAGGTTAGTTCAAATGACAATAATTATGCTTTACTCACGTCCCATATGATGTTATTTCTAAAAAATGTATTATAAAAATCGTGCATTATAAAAATAGTGAGTTCTGAAATAACTTCCTTCTGGATTCTTATTACCTTTTTCCGTTGGGAAAAAGAAGTAAGAAGATTCAAAATGAATCACTGCCTGCTTCAGTGTTTAGGTATCAGTGAGTCTTGTTAATGCTTGCCTAAGGTGGATTGCAGACTCTATGGGTGAAAAAATCATTGGAAAATTAAATTTAGCCATGCACATTTATCTCTAATAGACCCTCTCCGATTTCACACAGTTTCGGTGCATAAGCACATAATTTCCAATTATTTAAAAGTTAAACATGCATATTACGCGTGCCGATGTGAGCCCGCGGCTAAGCAGACACACACCTTTTGTAAAATATACATTGTGAGCATACATTTTCCATCCTGCTTAGTTTAATTTACACGTACTTAGTTTATAAACTCTGTACTGTTACTGTCAAACAAAGAACGATTAGAAATTGTTTATTAAAAGTAATTATAAACAAAGTTGCTTTATTAAGAAGTGTATTTAATACGTTCAATAACAAATTGAATGCGAGTACGCAAAAAGTATATACTGTATTGTTCATTATTAATAAAATGAATAAGTAGGCAGTTTAATAAATTATGCTTATTTATTATGTATGAAGCATTTGAAGAATTAATTTATTGATAATACGTTATCTCTTCAGACCCTGAAAGCCAAGAGGAGCAAATAAAACGAAATCATATCGAACAATTATTGGAGGCTGGCAATGGTCAAATAGAGCTAATGAAATTAAAAGAATTGGCACGGTCCGAATATGGTCTTGTTACGGACGACCTGCGAAGAAAGTTGTGGCCTCAATTGGCAGGAGTTGATGTTTCTTGCCTAGAACCAGCTCCTAAATTAAGTGATCTGCAGACACATCCGGAATATAATCAAGTGGTATTAGATGTGAATAGATCACTAAAACGCTTCCCACCTGGTATTCCATATGAACAGCGTATTGCACTACAGGATCAATTGACCGTTCTGATTCTACGAGTGATTAACAAATATCCAAATTTGCGATACTACCAGGGATACCATGATGTTGCTGTTACTTTCCTTCTTGTTGTTGGCGAGGAGATTGCATTCGCTGTAATGGAAGAACTGTCGACAAATCATTTTTCGGAATGTATGCAGGACACAATGGATGCTACCCAAAAAAGACTGATGTTCATATGGCCAGTTGTAAAATTTGAAAATCCACAACTCTTTCAGTTTTTGCACCGATCTTCCGTCGGTACATTATTCGCTTTGCCATGGTATTTAACATGGTTCGGACATAGTTTGAACTCATATAAAGCTGTGGTACGTCTATACGACTACTTTTTGGCTTCGCCTATTTATTCACCCATTTTTCTAACGGCATCGATAATATTGCACCGAGCGGATGATATACTGATTGAGGATTGTGACATGGCTATGATACACTGCTTACTCTCTAAGGTACGCTATATTTTTACAGTTTTCAGGATTCAAGCGATCATGTGCAAATATATTTTTTGATACTTGTATACTTTCTTTCAGTTACCAGATGACTTGCCATTTGAAGACCTGCTAAAAAAGTCGAGTGAACTTTATGAGAAGTATTCTTTAACTGTTATTGAAGAGGAGGTTGAAATTTTAATTCAACAAGAGTAAGTTTATGCAAGAGTTCTCCAAAAGTAGTTTTCTTACAAAATGTTTTTTTTCCTTCAGGAAACAACAAAGAATAGTTGAAGAGAAAATTTTATTAGAAAGGCGAAAGAAAATTGCTAGAGATTCGAGAGCAAATGGCAATTATTTGTTAAACAATTTATTACCGCAATTACTCACACCAAAATCATTTATTGTAACTACGGCATTTTCCATTCTAGTTGGCTTTTGTGCTTACTACTACAAAAATCAATATATGTCTACAGGAATCAGTTGAGTAAGTCTGACCTTGCTGCCGTCGATATTCAAGACTTTTCGGCATGCATCAACTCCACATTCATATTGTATAATAGGGTTTTCATTTTTTTAATACCTTTAAAGATCCTCTGTTGCTTTAATTAGCATTTGTTAAAATAATTTTAACTTCCATTTGTTTTTATCAGCATTTAAATTTAAGTTGGTTAATGCAAATATTGTATTTATTTAAGAAATAAACTCATGTATTTAATTTATTTTTTGGATTCACGCTTTAAAAAATTCATTATAAGTTGTTTGAGGTTACTAGGGATATTTATTATATTTTATTTCTTATAATAAGCAGTTAACTTCTTCAACAGTTTACATATAATTATATTTTATATACTGTTATAAAATCTACTGTAGGTGGAAAGAACCTATAAATATATTTTATAATAAAGTACGAGTATTTCATTAAGACATATTTTTAAAGTTTTGAAATAGTTTCTTATATTTTTAAATTTCATTTGGAAGCCGTTGTTCTCAGACGTAATATAAGAATTTTAATAAGTATTGGTTATTTATAAGTATAAATAAATTTCTAAACACAAATATAAAAATACTAAAGGATTTTGTGCTTTAGCTGAGATAAATAAGGCAACTGAAATATTCTTCAAGTTTCAATGGCCGGCAGCTCGTAATCGAACTAGTTCATTTAATCTAATGATTTGGTCGATTAAAATAATTCAATTAACATATATCTAAATTATTTAACTACAAAATAAGTTTAAAATGTACAAATTTAAATTCGACTACTTTTGCGACAAAAACAGTATTATGCCGTCACTAAAATAACTTTGACCAGATTAGACGCCGACTGAACTAGGTCCTTCTTACGCTTTCGCAGACATGTTCGCGACTATCAGTGGACACTAGATTTGGCGATCATCTCATGCGTATGGGTCTCACGTCACACGATTTCTGTGTTTAGCAATATAAATATATTTTAAGCCCTGTAGGGCAAACTAACTTAAAGAAAATCTAAATTTATCAACTACTGTAGCTTGCACTAATCATTGTATGGTATCAATGTTGTTATAATTTGATATCAAGAAGCATATCTGTTAAATTGGAACTAGAACTTAATGTGTAAATTTTTGAAAGAATTTTGCGCCTCATTCTCCTACGTATTGATGTACATATTTCTACGACTAACTGTACCGAGCTACTTTTTTCGTAGAATTTTCATTGATGCCTGCTTTTACTTTTTAAGGTCATAATTTTTGAACACGGGAGCTCCACATCTCTTATGTAGGATCCTTGATGCATACACCGTAATTTATGATGACATTATGATCAATGACAAATAAATTTTCACAAACAACAAATATTGGAAAAAAACATTTGATTCAACAAATTGTACATAATTAATGCACCGATTATGGTTTACAACATTTGTTACTTTAATGTTGTATTTTTTAAAATGCGATTATGGTTTACAACTGTTGTCAGTATGTGTTGTTCGCACTGTCAAAAATCTACAACAGCTCATTAGGTGTTGTTTTATTAACTGTACAAGTTGAAAATCGAAAATAGATTTAAAAATATTAAGTATGCATATAAAATTTGTTTTGCAAAACATACAGAACTGTAAAAAATAAAAATAAAATAAATATTTCTTAGCAAAGTTACAAATAAAAAACAAATGGAAAACCTGGTTGGGCTGATGAAAATTAATCCAGGCATTGGCTGCTACAACCTGCCATTTGGATGTAACAAAATAGAGCTCAAGAACAAATGGGATAATTTACTGATTAATTAAATGGCTTGGGACAGCCAATTAGAAATATTAAAGAATGGCAGAGTTAGTTTTTAGAAAAGTGCTCAGTTTTAGTATCAAAAACAAGAAACCAATAAATATTGTGTTTGTACAAAATAAATGCGGCAAGTGGTAGAGCATAGGAAAAGTAAGCAAAATTAATAATAAGACATGCACATGTTTGGAATTACGACAAGCAGTACTTAAACCATTTAGTATAATACTTGAGTATTTTTGTAATTTTTATTTTATTTGTATGAAATTACATTTTTGTTTAATTTGATTCTAATATCAAATTATCATCATATCTACCTAAATATCATCATCTAAATTTACAAAAGTCATATTTGCGTTGGAAAAATTTTACAGAACTTGAAAAACAATTTAAAAAATAGCTTAAACTGAAAAAAATTTTAAGTTTTGATTTTGAATAAGTTTACAAATCTTTTTTTGCATATCTCCCGCAATCGCTCGCATGTGACTTATGACTTCTTCTTCTACAAAAACTATTCGAAAGAAAAGTAATAAATTATGTAACTTTAGCATGAACTTTAACTAAATAATCAAGAGTTGTTTAACCGTTATTGGGGAGGGCATATGCTTCTTAAAAATATAAAAAACATTTTTTTTTATACAAATAAAACATAAAATTTTATTAAACCAAAATTTAATAACTCAAAAATTCAATTTTGGGATGGATATAAAATACCCTCTCTTTGCGTGGTTGAAAAATAAAACACTTAAAAAAGTCATAACCATTGCTTGATTTCAATGCTTAAAATACTCATATGGTAAAATAAATACTTAGAAAAACACTTACAGCATATCAGCAAAAATTTCTTTTACTTTGACTTGCTTATAGTGAGCAATAATGAGTAAATATAAATGCTCTGAGCGTATAAAGATTATTTTTACATTTGTCTCTCTCTTTATTTGTTTGCTTTGATCCTCCTTTGTATTTAGCTTTAAACTGAGAATCTTTAAAAAAAGTAAATGTATTTGAATTTAACAGCCAGTTTACCGATGTCGAAAGAAAATGCATGCGAAAGAAAACAAGTCACTCACTTTCGAATCAATTTGGGTTTACCTATCTCACTATCTTTCGTTCGCATGGACTTACGTATGCTAATTGTAGGCTCTTACGTATTATTATATAAAAATAGTGTCAAATCATAAATTTAGATATTTTGCAGCGATTTTTTCAAAAAGTACAAAAAATACTACTTAATTGTTTGAAGATAAACGCAACCCTACCTAATGTTGACTAGCTGTCAATACAAACAAAATTAGCAAATACAAAATAAAAAAATTACAATCGATGAAGTTGAAGAATTGGAAGCAGAGGGAGCAGCAGCAATAAAAAGAAATTTAGCAATAGCAATGGCCAGTCTTCAATCCTAAAAATAGTTAAAAATCCTAAATATACATAGACAATTAAATATAAATTACATAATTTCCTATACTAAAAAATAGCCTTCAATTTTTCTCTCTATTCGTTCAGAGATAGTCACTAATGCCTTCATGCGAGCTGCTTGAGTTTCAGCGGCATCAGCTTGTCTTTTCGCCGATTCTGCTGCAATTCAGCAGCAGCAGCCAATCTTTTCATGGCATTCGACTGCTCTGTGCTTGTTGCTGCATTCTTTTAGCTACCCGAAGCTGACGGCGAATGAGAGTCAACTGTTCATCGACTGCTGATTTCCGTTTTTTAACTGAGGAGCAAGCAGGCTGCATGTCGAGTTCGCTATCATTTTCCCGACGTTTAAAGGCATTTTTCGTTGGACTGCCTTGTAGGTTCTGTGATGGTTGCTTTTCTGGACTTCAAATCAGCCCAAGTCTGTAAATAAAACGTAACAGTTACAATAACCATACAAATATGTATGTACATATACATATTTATGAACACACGTGTGTTTACTTACCTTTTTCCACTCAGCAATTGTACGAGTTGGAGGTCCGTTGGAGTTGAGGTTTTCGGAAATAGTTGCTCATTTCTTCTCCGTTGAGAACTTGTTGGCTCCAAACACAGGTGTTCCTCTGGCCAACTCCGGATTCTCCTCCATGAACTCCACAAGCTTCTGAAGCTGCTGATTTGTTGATTTTTTCAAACTAATTTTAATATATTTATTCCTTTTTTTCATTGCATGTACATACATATATTGATTTTACTTACCTCTTGCTGTCCATTTTGATGTTTACAATTTTTGTTTTGTTTTTTACAAACACTTTTTCTAATACATATGTACATACAACTCGAAAGCAAAATAGCAAGTGACTGAATATGACATTTAAGTTCGCATTGTTGACAACAGCTTCGAAATAGACAAACGCAATTTTGTATGAAAACACTTACGTTATCATTCGAGTTGTCGTTCGAGTGGATTTTCGCATAGAGATAACTTACATAAACCCAAATCAACTTTCTTTCGCTTAGATTGCGAATGAACTCTTTCTTTCGACATCGGTAAACTGGCTGTTAATTTTATACACTCTTGATTTTCGAGCTCAATTGCTTGAGATCTGGAATTTTCGGATTGAGAGCTTATCGGTTGTGTACATTCTTCTTCTTGATTACCACTTAAATTAGGTACTAAGTTCTGGTTTTCTTGAACTATTTCCTCATTTATTTCTACGGTTTCAGATTCTTGAATTTGAGAACCTTCTTCGATAATTTTCTAAAAAATTTTCGTGCCACCCATCGCTATTCTTTACTAAAACTTCAATGTTTCCTTCGCCCTCTGCATTCAAAATAGTACCATCTCCAATTTTAATATTTGATGGTTTTTCAAATTGATGATAAATTGAAAACCATTCTCTGTGGAAAGTCATATCCTCTGATGCACCTGAATCAATCAACCAAATCTCATTTGACTGCGAAATTTCCGATCTTCCACTCATAAAAGCATTAGATTTATTATTCTTTGCAAAATGTTTCTTCTTTTTCCATAGTGTGCAATCTTTCTTCCAATGTCCTAATTTATTGCACTTGAAGCATTTACCTGGCTTAATTTTTCTTCTATCTGATTTTGTCTTTTCGTAGAAAAAGCCTCTACTACCTCTATATTGTGACTTAACCGAGATTGTTCTAAAACCAAACGGTTTGTTAAATTTGAAATGTTTTTCTTGTTTTGCTCAGTTGACTCCCAAGCTGTAACAAAGTGATTATATTCTGCAGGCAACGTCATCAAAATTTTCGTTATAATCATGTTTTCTGGTAAAGGTTCTCCCAAGTTCTTCAGCTTTTCTGATAATTCTACTATTTTAGCAATGTGCATTTCAATTGAGTCGCCAGGGGATTTTCTACACTTAAGTTTCTTCCACATCTCAATAGCTTCCTTACAACACATCAAATATTTTAAAATAACACTATCAACAGAAGTTATAATAATTCTTTGGGCTTTTATATCTTCCTTTTCCCATTTTTGTAAATCTTGAAGTAACGCGTTATTTGTTGCGACATTGGTGCCACTTACAATTACAGGTTTACAATACGACCCATCAATAAACTTGTAAAGGTCCAAAGATTTTAAAATAATACACATCTGAAACTTCCACGAACTCCAATTCGCAGTTCTGTGTAATTTCTCTATCTTAAATTCTTCCATGTTACAACTAATCTTACCTTTGATGTTTGAATAATTTGAGTGAGGAAATAAAGTGTAACAAACTTATTTCGTTTTTATTCTTCTATGTTGTCCTGATATTTCAAAGTCCTTGTTCTTCCCTCTATTGCGTTATCCTTTTGTCCGAACCTTTCTTCAACTTTTGTACAGCGTCCTGAGCCAAAAATTCGTTTATCCTTCTAGGCGTCTTGCTTGTTCTTCAGAATCTTTCATCAATTTTGCACAGCCGTTGAGTGAAATTCTTTTATCCTTCCAGGCGTCTTGCTTGTTCTTCCGAGCCTCTCTTAAAGAATTTGTCCTTGCTTGATTTTTTATACTTCTCGCAACTAAAGCTTCTTGAATTATATACACATATTTTTTTTAGCTTGAGTGTCCTGGGCCCATAACCAGTTGAAAAGTTTATTATCGACTAACAATTTTTCTTTTTTAAAAAAACGTACATACATTTCATAAACACAATGTACAACATGTTAACTACATGTATATTTATAACAAGTATTCAAATAACAAGTATACAAATAACATTATAATCAACAGGGTGTCTGGAACGTCGCCCAGGGACCACAACATGGAGGTTTGTGAGTCGACTTGAAGTGTGATTGATAAGGATCACTCTGGATTCACCAAGTAGAACCAATCAGAAGTTTTGCCTTATCATTACAGCCCTGACCTTATGCTCCTTATAGAATCGATGGGAACATATATATAGTATATATATATATATATATATATATATATATATATATATATATATATATATATATATATATATATATTAGGCTTTTGCAAAAGTACATTTACAGCCAGTTGATTTGGGTTTATGTAAAGGCCGTGTCACATAAAACTTTGTAGCGTTGCGTGACGTTTTTAACTTTGACAGAAAAGCGTAACGCAAAAGGTGTATGACACAATGAAAACTTTGACACAACGCGCGCATTGTATGTTTACCAAAAAGGTGATTATGAATTTTGCTAATTATTTTTTATTATAAAAATTAAAGTCAAAATATTATTTGCTTTTGTGTGTTTATTTTGTTATCACCTATTGTAGTTTATTGAAAATACACCACTATACCATATAAAGCTTTTAATTGTCATCAATTCATTTGTTTTTTGGATTTTCAAATACATACATACATACATATGTATGTATTCATATAAAAAGTTAAAATATTATTAATAATACGCTGCCACTGATTTTTTACAATAAAATAATCTTATGCTATATACTTACATATAGCATGCAAATAGGTACTATTTTATAAATTTGTTTTAAAAAAACAAGCTCCTATTCTTTAACAGGAAATAAATTTTAAATATAAAAAAATAAGTATTTTTCATATCACATCACATTTTCATATCATATTCCAACATACATACATACATACATAACTTTGATTGTCAACGCACGCAAAAAGTTGAGAGTTGCCGAACTTTTTGCGTCACGCTGCGTTGAAAGTGTTTTATGTGGCATGTTTCGTATAAGTATGTACATTCCAACTTAAATGTCAAAGCGAAGCTGTAACGCAACGCGAAGCAAAAGTTGTATGTGACATGGCCTTAAGTTATCTCTATGCGAAAATCCACTCGAACGACAACTCGAATGATAACGTGTTTTCATACAAAATTGCGTTTGTCTATTTCGAAGCTGTTGTCAACAATGCGAACGTAAATGTCATATTCAGTCACTTGCTATTTTGCTTTCGAGTTGTATGTACATATGTATTAGAAAAAAAGTGTTTGTAGAAAACAAAACAATAATTGTAAACATCAAAATGGACAGCAAGAGGTAAGTAAAATCAATATATGTATGAACATGCAATGAAAAGAAGGAATAAATATATTAAAATTAGTTTGAAAAAATCAACAAATCAGCAGCTTCAGAAGCTTGTGGAGTTCATGGAGGAGAATCCGGAGTTGGCCAGAGGAACACCTGTGTTTGGAGCCAACAAGTTCTCAACGGAGGAGAAATGACCAACTATTTCCGAAAACCTCAACTCTAACGGACCTCCAACTCGTACAATTGCTGAGTGGAAAAAGGTAAGTAAACACACGTGTGTTCATAAATATGTATATGTACATACATATTTGTATGGTTATTGTAACTGTTACGTTTTATTTACAGACTTGGGCTGATTTGAAGTCCAGAAAAACAACCATCACAGAACCTACAAGGCAGTCCAATGAAAAATGCCTTTAAACGTCGCGAAAATGATAGCGACGACGACATGCAGCCTGCTTGCTCCTCAGTTAAAAAACGGAAATCAGCAGTCGATGAACAGTTGACTCTCATTCGCCGTCAGCTTCGGGTAGCTAAAAGAATGCAGCAGCAAGCACAGAGCCGGCGAATGCCATGAAAAGATTGGCTGCTGCTGAATTGCAAGCAGAATCGGCGAAAAGACACGCTGATGCCGCTGCAAGTCAACCAGCTTGCATGAAGGCATTAGTGACTATCTCTGAACGAATAGAGAGAAAAATTGAAGGCTATTTTTTAGTATAGGAAATTATGTAATTTATATTTAATTGTCTATGTATATTTAGGATTTTTAACTATTTTTAGGATTAAAGACTGGCCATTGCTATTTATGCATGCTTAGGATTTTTAACGATGTATTTTGTTTTTGAATTACATACATACATACATACTTGTTATTTTTGTCCTTAATTTTATTTATTACTTTGTTGTTTGGTTATTATTTTCTTATGTTTTTGATTTTTGAATTATTTTGTTTTGTAGTTATTATTTTTTATATTTTTGGTTTTTGAATTATTTTGTTTTTTAATTTTGTTAATTTTTTTAATATGTAAATAAATGCTTTTGGAAGAAAAACTATGATTCTTAAATGTTTTTTTTTTTGTGTAATTAGAATCCCCACTTAGATATTGCAATAATTTGTGCTATTCCGTATAAACGGATTAATTTTAAGAAGCAAAAAAAAACATTAAACTGAACTCCAAGATTTAAAATCTTTAAAATCCATATGAGAATTTTACTTTATTGAAATACTCCAAATCATATTTACCAATGGTGATGAAGAAATAAGCTATTTGCTGTTGTCGTACTTATAATAATAATTAAAAATATAATAACAATAAATGAAATGAAAATCAAAAATATAAAAAATAACTAAAAACAAAATAAATTAAAAAAGTAAAATATAAGAAAAATAATTATAATACTAAAATTGCCCAAAAATCTAAAATAATAATTACAAAAGTAAAATATACCAAAAATCTAAAATAATAATTACAAAACGAAAAAAACCAAAAATCTAAAATAATAATTACAGAACAAAATTAATCAAAAATTGAAAATAATAATAATTAGAAAACAAAATAAATAAAAAAATAAAAAATATAGCAAAAATAATAGTTCAACTATAAATTTATTGTTATATTTCTTCTTATTGTTGCTGCTCCCTCTGCTTCCAATTCTTCAACTTCATTGATTGCAATTTTTTTATTTTGTATTTGCTAATTTTGTTTGTATTGACAGCTGGTCAACATTAGGTAGGGTTGCGTTTATCTTCAAACAATTAAGTAGTATTTTTTGTACTTTTTGAAAAAATCGCTGCAAAATATCTAAATTTATGATTTGACACTATTTTTATATAATAATACGTAAGAGCCTACAATTAGCATACGTAAGTCCATGCGAACGAAAGATAGTGAGATAGGTAAACCCAAATTGATTCGAAAGTGAGAGCCTTGCTTTCTTTCGCATGCATTTTCTTTCGACATCGGTAAACTGGCTGTTAATAACAGCCATTTTGACAGGCATTGTAACAGGATGATTCTGAAATAGTTATTTTTATTTACTATTTTCATGGTATAAGAATTCAAGGTAGAACCACTTTCTCTTTTTTTATGACAGATTGCCATTTGACAAGTAAGGGGTTTTGTTAAAAAAGTGCTACCGTATTTGTTTTAAATGTTTCCAGTTTTCCTTTTTTGAAGTTAGTTTTAAAATAAGTAATAAATGATTGGTTCGATATATTTAATATTAAAACACCAACTAAAGATTCGCGAACACTCAGCAAAGCGTACGAAATGTCGTTAGTAGCCCAAAATGAAGTTTTAGATGCGACGACCGTCACAGTAAAGGACTTGTTTACTTTTAAATTGGAGGAAACCTTCTCCCTTTTCAACGCGCTATAGTGCAAAATAATAACGCTCTACCTTTACTCATAAACTTCCTCAAAGAAACATATTCTATGAACTTCATTTTAACACACAAACTAAACCAAGACTGTTTGGAAATTTTTTTAGTGAAATTCGGGCAAAAGGTGGATTATTATAATGCCATTGGAGTTCAAATACCGATTTTGGTCATATTTTTTAGTTAAATGGTTGTTATGGTTTTTATTTCACACATAACTTTGTTTTTTAAGTTTTAATGAAAACTTTGTATCAACAAAACAATATTATTTGAAAACTTTAATTAATATGTAAAAATTGAATTTAGATTCTAGTATTGTGAAGTTTTTTTTTAAGAAGAACATTATTTAGAATTCGCCGTTTGAACAAAGACTACAAAACCAATTTTCGTACATATAAAAAAATTAAAAAAATTTTAAAATAATTAAACGTTTTATATAATTTTAAATGATTTTCAGCAGCCTTTTATTTATTGATGTGAAGTTTAGTTTAATTATTACCAGCATATAGTCTAATTTATCCCAATAAAAGTATAACAGAAACGCACCGGAATCCTGTTAACTTATTCTTCATATATTTAGATTTTGATATCCTTAAAATTAGATTTTCTATAAATTGAGAGTTTAATTCGCAACAAAATTTTATTCATTTCAAACTACACAATTTTTATTGAACTTTCTGGGAATTTCTATCCCTTTTCGACGTGTGTCAACGCCCTCCTAAAAATTTTTAAACAAATTGAATTTCAAAAAACCCAATACTTGTCAAAATAGTTTAAGTGGCATTACCTTGTATTTCTTATGCCATGACTATTTTTATCACCTTGTCAATTTTAATCTCTTACAAAAATTGGCGTTGTCACAAGTTTTACATGGCACAAAAAGTATAATACGCCTACAGTTCAATTCGATTTAAATGTTTCTCCTTGTGTTTAGTGGCTGCTAACAAGCTGTAGTGCAGGACTTATGTTTTATTAAAATCGGTTAAGTATTTTGGGAAGCCAACGTAGTGCACCAAACAAAAAATTCGAGATTACCCAATAGTCGAAAGAAGTCTTTTAGGGTACGAAAAGCTATCGTTTACATTCGTTCGAAAAAGCGTCAAATATCTTTCGACTTATCGTCTGGTTAAAGCGAAGTATATTTCCTAAATTTTTTAAACACACAATTAAAAATAATTCAAATAAACGAAATGGACATTTTCTACATGTACATACATACATAATTCAGGAAAAAATAACATTAAATCGTTTAAAAATAAAATTACGTCATTCCACTTTTTAACTCATCGAGTTCGATTTTTCTTTTTTTAAGTTCGAGTTATCTTTTACGAATTTCTAAAAGGGCTTTTCTATGTTGATCTTTCTTTTTGATTTCCTCTTTATATAAATTTAATTTCTCTTCCTTAGCTTTAAATATTTTTCTGGTGTAACGTTCAATTTCCGACGGTTTCTGTTTCAGTTCTAAGCACAACTCTTATTGCAGTGTAACTTGTTCTTCTAAGAGCGTAAATTTTTCTTTATTTTTTGTTTTTCTATTTTTATTAAGCGGGGTTGAAGTACAAGGCTCATCAATTTCTTCAGTACTCGTGGTAGCGACTAAATTTGGTGCCGCGTTTGGGGAAATGGCTTTCGGTCTTTCAATTCCAAATGCATCTTTATGATATATAACAGCACGCATATCTAATAAATTAATTGCTGCTTCTTCTATAGCCTCCACCTGTAGCATAGCTTTCAGCTTTATTATGTGCTAGTTTTTTTTTCAATTTAAATTTAAAGTCAGCCCTCACTTTCATACAGCCCTCCCCAGAGCGCGATGGCGTACCAATAGAATTTAAATCATCCAAAATTGTGTTCCACTTTTCCTTAATATTTACCCTTTGTAAACTTTTCTGGAAGCCCTTTGCCAAATAAGGTTTCCGTTCCATTATTTCAACTAGCCACTCAAATTGACCAGTAGTTGTGACTTTTACTCTGAAATGTATGTACATTTGTATACATAAATACATTAGGGGTGGAATAGTGTTATATGGAAATTCTTAGTAACGAGATTTGGAAACGCTAGAACCTCTTATTTTGTGGGCTTTGGCAAAAAAATGCATGAGCCCCAAAATTAGGACGATGGATTGGGGGTAAATGGCTTCGCATCGGGGTCAAAGATAGGGCAAAACGGCACAAAATGCACGAGAAGCTTCATAACTGTCCCTGAGTCGCTCTTAGGGGGGTAAAATGTAAGACCGACATCCACTAATATTTCCTCCGCTACATTTTGTGTGAACAAACCTACCCCCTATCTGCCATCCTTAAGAGGGCTCCCATACAAAATATTAGTTTTTACAAAATAAGAGTCAACTGCCCTAACTAGTCCCAAAGTGCCCCTAGAGGAGCCGAAGGTATGACCGACTTTGAATATTTTTACTAACCCAACATTTTTTCTAAATAAACCTAGCCTCTATCTTCAATCATTAGGTTGGCCCTCATACAAAAACTTAAATAAAAATTGGTAATTGGTAATTTTTTTATTGAGCCTCTTTTTTACATTAAAGTTGTATAAATTAGATTGTTAATGATGAAAACATAAGACTGTAACGTAATATCTTAAAACATAAAAAAGTTACATAGCAACTTGCTTACAATAGATTGTTTGAGAATTTTTAATTAAGTTACATGTATGTATATATTTCTGCACAATGCCCTTGCTCCCGGGGCTTTTAATAGCATGAGAGTTAATCTCTTAAACTAGTTAATTTACTTAGAACTAACTTATATCTAGGGTAAGATTAGGAAATAAAAACAAACAAAAAAGTAAGAAGAAAAAAAATTCTCATATATATATATATATATATATATATATATATATATATATATATATATATATATATATATATATATATGTATATATATATATATATATATATATATATATATATATATATATATACTCATACACATACATACATTTATATGTATATATACTCAACCTCTATGTGATCCTAAAGTATTCTTAAAATAAAAATTGTGTCTTATTGACAAATTCAAATCGAAAGATTGAGTTTCATTAATATAGCTAATTGGCGAAAGATAATTTGTGTTAGACCAATTAAAGTTTTTTTGATAATTAAAAATATTTACAACAAATTTGTTTTCGTGAAGACTAGATCTTATTATAAACCTATTTAATACATCGCAAACATAAAAGCCGATTGGTGTGATATTAGGTTTATTATAAATATATTGATTTGAATAACGTTTGGAGAAAGATTCAAAGTGTTTCCCAATACAGCATCTCAAAAATTTTCGTTTCAAAATTTCAATTTCTTGTAATATTATTGGGGAGATACTAAACCAAATAGGAAAACCATACAAAATTAAAGGTCTTATACAAGTTTTATACAATAAAAGTTTAGAATTTTGCGATAAATTTTTATTATTAATAATTTTACTAAAAGTTCCCATAAGTTTGTATGATTTTTTTATCATCAATCTTGCATGTTTATTGAATTTTAAAAGTTTAGTAAAAGTTATACCAAGATATTTTATTTCTTCATTGAATGGGATTTCAAAACCTTCAAGAAAAAGTTTTAAATTTTTGCTTTCTGGTACTACAAATCCGCGACATTTTCCAGAAGCATTTCGTATGCATATAGCTTCACATTTTGCGGTGTTAAATTTAATTCCCCAATCATTATAATAATTTTTGACAACTGTTAAATGATCAGAAACCTGTTGTAAAGCTTTTTTTGGAGATTCATTGTGAGAGTAAAGCAAAGAGGCGTCAGCGTATAATAAACCTATGGAGTTAGTTCCATAATGAGGGAAGCCATAAATAAAAATATTGAAAAGATGTGGTGCCAGTATTGAACTCTGAGGAACTCCACAACTAATATTTCCAATGCTAGAAAATTTTTGATTTAATTGTACACAAAATACTTTATTAGAGAAAAAACTATTAATAATTTTAACTATAGAAGGGTCAAACCCTATTTGAATCATTTTATAAAGTATGCCGTTATGGTACGTATGATCAACTGCTTTTTCAACGTCTAATGAAATCGCTATAGTACATTGTCTTTTTCGAAGGTTGGTGATAATATCATCTTAAAATTTAAGCGTAGCGTCTACTGTGGAATGTCCTTTTCTGAAACCAAATTGTAAATTAGGAATATACTGTTCATTAATTCCGATATCCATTTTTATCCTTAAGACCTTCTCAAAGAGCTTTCCTACATTTGAAAGCATTTAAATAGGTCTCAAATTATTAATGTCATAGTTGTTTGGTTTCTTCTGAATAGGAAAAATCTTTGAAATTTTCCAGGTATCAGGAAAATAGGAGTTACTAATACAATTATTATATATTGTTACGTTTTTACCTTTTTAAAAACGTTTTCCGTGGATTCTTTTATTGCAATGAAATTAAACGCACGCTTGTTTGATTTTTAGTACTTAACAGCTACTACTTTATTTAATTTAATACTACTGTACTATGCTCAAAAGCAATAGTAACCACTTAATACGCTTTACACGATCACGGTAAAGTCTAACAACTCACTAATCACAGACTCAACACTGTCTGTCTACTCAACTCTGACTCTCACTGAGTTTAACTTTAACTGACTCTTTACTGACTGACTCTGCTGACGTTGATGCGCCAGCTTTTATACTCTTAATGATCATTTCTAGAATAATCATCATGTTTGTTTGTTAAAGTTGTTTACATTATCGTACACTCAAATTAAACGTAAACACAAGCCATACACACATACACACATACACGTACCCAATATTTAAATGCCGACAGACAACAACAACAGCAATAATCATGATCTTATTTGTTGTCGCTTTGCTAGTAAACAAGTAACTATGTATGCACGTATGTATAGCTGTTATGTGTTCATTTAAAATGAGTAAGCAAAAAGCAAATAAGACTAACAACAACAATGTAATGAATAAGAAATAGTAAACAATTCAGTACATAACAATTCAGCAAATAATAAACAATTAAGTAATAAGAATCAATAATTCAATAATTAAGAATAACAACAATGCGGTATATTCTAGAGCAATTACAATAGGACTATTCACTCCAAATTCGTAACAATATTATTGTGAGATATTCCAATGCTTTCATTGGAAGTTTTTTAATAATAAAGTTAGATATATTATCTAAACCAAAAGATTTCTTATTATTTAGAACTTTGACTAGTTCGATTAGTTCTTCTAATGAGATAAGTCTTGAACACCTTTGATTGTTTTTAGACGAAAAATTGCTGTCAAAAATAAAATTATTGTCGTGTACTGTAGAAATGGATCTGTTTACAACATCATCGATATTTGAAACATTCCGATTGGGTAATGCGCTATTATAAACTTTTGAAAAATGGTCTTTTAAAAGATTAATTTTTTGGGTTTCATCTACTAAAATAACACCATCAATTGATAGTTTTGAAACAAATTTATTTTTTTTGTATCTTAGAATATTGTAAATGCTTTTGTGAGCATTCGGTCCAGGTTTTATCTGTTTAAGTTTCTTATCAAAGATTTCCGTTTGCTCAAGTTCTACTTGTTTTTTTATAATAATATTAATTAACTGAATTTGTTTCGATAGCACAATATAATCAGGGTTACAACGATTTAAAGTTCTTTTAAAAACCCTCTTTAATTCTTTCTGCCATCTATATTTTATATTGTATAATCTCTTAATTTTCTCAGAAACAATTATTCTTTTTGACTTCAATATTACTTTTTCAGAGTTCAGAATAGTTGCGTAGTCAACTGTTGTATTAAATTGATCGATATAGTAATCAATTTCAGCATTTGTTAAGTTTTTGTTAGCATCTGGGAAATGATTTAATAAATCATTAATAATTTCATTTCTAAAAATATTCCAGTTTGTATTTTTAAAACTGGTATACACTAAAGGATTGTTTAACATAAATTCAAAATTTTGGAATGCAAATTGTAATTTTAGAGGAAAATGATCTGAAAATGTCGAAAGCGATACAATTTTATAATTTGGATTAACGGTATCAATTAGATTTGAACTTATTAAAAAATGATCAAGAAACGACGATCCATTTGGATATGAGGGAAATGTATTACAAATCCTTTTGAAATTTGTAGAATAATGTTGAAGCCAATTTGTGTTGTTTATATTATCACCCCACGAAATATTTTTAGAGTTAAGATCTCCACCAATAAATGTACCAAAAAAATTCTGAGAAAATCTTGCTATTAATGAAAGGCCATTATAAATTTTTATTTGATCAGAATTGCATGGCAAGTAAATTGATCCAAATAAAAAGTGTTTTACTGAATTATCAATTAATATTTCGACTTTTAAAAATAAATTAGGGAAATCTATACCTGATATCTCATACTTGGAGCATTTAAAGTTTTCTCTAATAGCAATACCAACACCTTGGGCACTGCAGTCTTTAAAAAATATGTAACCTTCTAAATTTATTATATGATCATTCCTCAAATGAGTTTCCTGTATGAATGCAATATCAATTGAATTGAAATTTAATAAGTTTGTTAAGTCAATCCTACGACTCACGTCAATGAGCGATCTAGCATTAAATGTTAATAAATTAAATCCATTATGGCCCATACACCTTTGGTATTTCAGCCATTATGCTAGAACATTGTTTTCTAGCTTCATCTTTAGATAGTGATTTGTGTTCTCTCATAAATTTTGATATTCTCTGTTCCAATAAAATCGGCTCAGGTTCGAATAAAGAAATAGCAAGTTTCATAAAGTTTTGTACAAAAATAGGCTTATTTGAAGGCACTCTCTTAGCAGGCATTCTACTTGAAATAGAATTATTCAGTTGATTTGCAAAGGAAATATTTGGAGATATGAAACTCGATTGATTCAAAGCATTTACAACATTGTCCGTTGCTTGTATTTTCCTTTCTTTAGCTGCATTTTTTATTTTTTCTTTTAAATTAAAATATTTCTTGAATGCGGGACATCCTCTGAAATTTGAAGGATGACCTATTTTACCACAATTAACACAAAAAGGTAAATTCTCGTTGTCCTGTTTAAATCGACATTCTTCCGGATTATGCTTTTGATCGCATTTAATACATGCATAAGCTCTATTACAATTACGTGAAATATGTCCCCATTGCTGACAATTCCAACATTGAATCTCTTTTAAATTATTTCTAGGTGATTCCCAAATAACCTTTTGATTTAAGATAAAACGGAAGCTTGTGATTTCATTCATTTTTTTCCGACAATTAGAGTGACTAGAAACAATCCCGTATCTATATTATTTTTCCTTGAAAAAACAGTTGAAAACTTGGAAACTGATTCTACTGTGTTTGGAACTAATGAATCTAACTCATTCTTTATATCATTCAAATCTGTTTTATAATAAAGACCGCGTAAGACTACAGTGTTACGTTTTAACTCTTTAGGTGTGTAAGAATAAGATTCTATTTTCTTTTCTTTTTCATCATCTCTGAATGGGCCACAGCATCTTTCAAAAACAATTTACTTTTGTGTTTGTTTTTGTTAACAATTTTATAAACTAATTTCTTTGAATTCAATTGTTCAACTAATTTTTGTATGTTTACGTTAAATAAAAATATTGGTGGGCAAAATAGTTTGTTATTAATTGAATTTATCTTACTGGATTCCTTGTTATCATAATTTTTTTAGATGTACTTGGCTCTTCGTCAATATTAATTTCTCGCAAAATTGCAAATCTGTTTTGAGTATTAATACCTGGCTTATCTTGATAATTCTTGGAATGAAAGTTGGACAAATCAATTTCCACATCGTGGATTCGCTTTCTTTTATTGTTAATAATACATTGTTCATCATCACCCCCCCGGGGGCACGGTCAATACATCTTGTCTTGGTGGCTTGGTGTTGTGCTTCCTGGGGTATAGGGTTATCAGGTTTCCGGATCTAGGCCTTTTTGCTGATAACCCCTAAAAACTTGTATGTTGCTACCCAATCCCTGAATCAACAGGGCAACGGGCGCGCATGCAAGTAAACTAAAGGTAAAAGCGGGTTCGCTCGCTCGTCCGGAGGGGTAGTTGGTCTTTCCAGACCTTGACCTTTGGCCAATTGCCCTAAAACTTAATATGTTACTACCCAATCCCTGAAACACCAGGGTAACGGGCGTGCATGTAAGTAATTAAGGAAGTAGCTTGCTACGCTAGTCTGGGTAGAGGTGTTACCGATGCCTCAGGTGTGCAAGGAACCTAAAATCGGAGGTGTTTTTAACACAAGGCCGACCAGAGTCCTATCTGGTGCCACGGGAACCAGTAGCCCCTAGGACTTGTCCTAGTCTAGTTGTTGGTGAGGCCCCTTCGGGGATCACGTGGTGGCTGTGGTTAAAACCCAAAGATACGCGGGGAGAGGTATGGGTTGGATGAGTGTGTCTTCAATCATGGGCTAGTGGCATGATGTAGATGTTCTCTTCAGGCCATATATCTCTAGGTGCTGTTGCTATTCGACAGAGCTGCTCTAATGGTTACGGTAGGTGAGGCCTCAGGTCAGATGGGGGCAAATTTTCCACTGCCGTGCCATTTGGGTAGTAGGAGGTTAGATAGCTCCAAGCATCTTAGCAAGGTGTCTGTACATGGTTCTGCAGCCTGTACGGAACTTGCTACCATGTTGTCCCTGTCAGGGGCACATGTTAGATGGCGCTCCAGTCATGTGCCTTTGGCGGAGGCTACTGGGGCAGTGGTGAACGTGCTTTATTCACCCTTGTGCAGGAGTGCGCCGTCAGGTTAGGCCTTCGGGCAGGTATTGACGTGAATCTTTTGCAACTCTGTTCATCATCACCGGGCAATGTTGAAAAGTGATATTCATTGTGATTTAAAGAATTATTCGCTTTTCCTTCGTCGAATCCATTCCGATTAGAATAATTTTTTTCCAATATCCCTGCAAATTTATCTGGAGGTAGGCTGTCATCCAAAGGATCAGTCTCAGTGTCCATTATGTATCAAATGGATATATGTAAGGTTCCGTTGTAATAAAATTTTTCGAATGAAAGTGTTTTATTTTTAAAATTTTGCAATTTTTCTTTTTTTTACAACACGTCTGTTCTATTTGAAAGCAAAATCAATTCCTTAAATAAAAAAAAATTATTTAGATTATATACATTTAATCATGTTTTTGTAATACAAAAGAATAAAAAAATGTATATAATCGGAACTCCGTCCGACAAGCCCGCACAAGAAATCGACAGGAGATTCCAGATTTTTTGAAGGGAAGCCCACAGGTAAGTCGTATGATATATAAATTATGTACGCATATTTCTCTAAAATGTCATACATAAACTTTTTCAGCTGACTGAAACAAAATTTTTTAATGTGCACTGGTATGGAAAATTTTTGCCGGATTTACAAGACAGCGATAAAAAGGTTGATCGACTTCCTGTGATTGTCACATATGATGGAAAAGAACAACTCCTGGGCGTACCAAAGATACTGTCGGGTAAAGGGAAAGGTAAACGTATTGCGGATGCGGTTTACGGGTTTTTGCTTGAGTGGAAAATCGCTGGCCGCGTTCAAGCGATTTCATTCGATACCACATCAACAAATACTGGCCAATTTCAAGGTGCATCACTCTTGCTAGAGCGAAATCTAGAATGAGATCTTTTCTATTTACCATGCAGACATCATATTTATGAATTCCAATTAAAAGAAGTATCTAAATTTGTAAAAATGTCTGGACCTGGAGTGCCAATTTTTGCTCGTTTTAAAGGCCAATGGCAAAAAATTAAAGACAATGCTAACAGTTCTGGCATAGAAGATAGTAGGGTAGCAGAGAAGATACCAATCAAAGTTAGAGATCAAGAATTTTTGCTTAGCTCAACTAAAGCAAAACAACACAGAGACGATTATAAAGAATTTCTTGAAATAGATCTTTGTTCCTTTGTGAAAATATACAAAATTATAATTTTCGACCACCAGCCGCCACCAGCCATGCTCTATAGATGGCGAAAGGTATATACTGCACAAAAATATTTTTATTTCGTAAATACCTCGACCTAAATAAAGAAGAAGAAAGTGGACTTCGCGGTATTACCATTTTCATTGCAACACTTTACGTGAAGGTCCAAATAATGGTTTTAATTTTTTTAAAGCGATTGCTGATTATGCCTTGATTGATCAGGTTGTGTCGCAAAGATTATGAAAAGATTCTCTGAACAACTTTGATATCATAGCGGTGAAGATGTTGCTCTCGCATTGTTTGATAAAAATGTCTCCTATGATACCAAACGTAAAATGGCTAACGCAATTCATGCACTTAAGAATGACGAATACAAAAAAAGCGAAGACAGCGAGGAAGAAGACGACATGAATGATGTCATGGAAAAAGCGGTCGGTAGCAACTTAGACAATCAATATAGTTTGGCACATATTTTCGTATTGAAAGATGTGAAACGAATAAGTGTGGACTCAACCTAAATAAAGGAAGATCTGCTAAATAATAATTTAAGCCAGTACGTAACACCCGAAACAGCCAAATTCTTCCTACATTTTGGATTATCAATGGACTTTATGCTTGCCGAGCCAAAATTCTGGAAAGAATGCGACAATTACCAGAAAGCGATAGAAATTTTGCATAAATTACATGTTGCTAATGACGCTGCCGAAAGAGGAGTAAAATTAATAGAAGAATACAACAACATACCGTGACGTAATGAGGAATAAAAAATATTTTTACTTCAAGTTGTCGCTGAAAACAGAAAAAAATATCCCTCCCATAATAAAAACGAATTAATTAACAAAAAAAAAGTGTTTAAAAATATATAAGTATATTAATCTAAATATTTTTTTTTAATTTAAGTTTTTGTATGGGGGCCACCCTAATGATTGAAGATAGAGGCTAGGTTTATTTAGAAAAAATGTTGGGTTAGTAAAAATATTCAAAGTCGGTCATACCTTCGGCTCCTCTAGGGGCACTCTAGGACTAGTTAGGGCAGTTGACTCTTATTTTGTAAAAACTAATATTTTATATGGGAGCCCCCTTAAGGATGGCAGATAGGGGGTAGGTATGTTCACACAAAATGTAGCGGAGGAAATATTAGTGGGGGTCGGTCCTACATTTTACCCCCCTAAGAGCGACTCAGGGACAGTTATGAAGCTTCTCGTGCATTTTGTGCCGTTTTGCCCTATCTTTGACCCCGATGCGAAGCCATTTACCCTAATCCATCGTCATAACTTTTTGGCTCATGCATTTTTTTGCCAAGCCCCACAAAATAAGAGGTTCTAGCGTATCCAAATCCAGAAGTCGTGCACTATTCCACCCCTAAAATACATACATAAGTATGTATGTATGTATGAATAAAATTAATTATACTTTTTTCATTACTTACATTTTGTTTCCTTCCATTTAATTATTTTAAACAAATTTGAATAACGTCGCGATCAAATACCTTAACGAGAGTTTTATACACTTTTGACAGACGAATACACCAAACACGGTACCGTTAAAACGGCGTCTTTTGTAATATACATATTTCAAAAGTGTCGTACTCATTGGCTTTTTCGCCAATCACGGTACCATTTTTAAAAACCGCCTAGTTCTCGCCGCAAAAGCGCCAAACACAATAAGGGTGATTATTACCCTACATCTACAGCTGAGTAAAATAAAAAATTTTTTTTCACGTGCTTCAAATGCTCCTTTGTGCAAGTTAACTAGATCCATAATCAGGAGTTCACTTTTCTTTAAAAAAAATACAAGCCTGTGTTAGATAACACGGGCGCACAGGTCAACCGTAGAATACGTTAGTCATTTTGCAATTAAAATATATGAATTAAATATAATTTTTGATAAATGAAAAACGATAGGGAAAACACCATTGATATAGTGAGCGTATACATCGCAAATCCTTGGTATTAATGTACATACACACACATTTACACGCTGCTCGCAGAAGTAAAGGTGAATTCACCCATTCGTTCTGAACGTTCCGAACGATTTTTTTATATGTAGTTTGACGTTTCTATTTTAAGAAAGAGAGTAAATTTAATATGGAACAACAACAAAAATTTCGTTTAGAACGAATGGGTGAATTCACCTTAAACAAACGACAGCAAAGATCTGTAAACTTTCAAGCACACACAAGTGTCCGCGCTCCCCTCCCTTCATTTTATGTTCCCCTCCAAACCAACTAACAACCGACCGATCCAACAAAACGAAATGTACACACACACACATTTACACGCTGCTCGATAAATAAACAAAGCACAGCAAAGCCAAAATCATTTGATTTCACAACAACAACAAAAACAACAGTGGCATTTACAAACCAACAACAACAGCGGCATGTACAAAAAAAGTCTAAAATATCATGCTCTAAAATATTTATTTCCTTAACTACATAAAACTTTTATATATAGACATATAATTTTTTTAATGTAATTCGAAACAAAACATATTACCAAAACTGAGTTACATATAAAAATTGCTAAAATATGTTTTAATATATAAGTAAAAGTGGGTGAAAGTTGACAAATATTTTCTGAAAATTTTGTGCTTCAGATCAACACCCCTACCTTACCGTATAACGTATTCTACGTTAAAAATCCTGTTAATTCATCTACGATCCTACACCTTTGTACTACTCCAAATAATAGTACAGAAGGAGAAAAGAAATTCTGAAACCTCCATAAATGTAAAGCAAGTACCTCTATCGACTTTTCGACTAAAATTATTAAAATATTTTTGAAGTGATATACACACTTCCTTGGAACTAACTGATCTAATGGGATACAATTTAACATGTTTGGTAAAGCCATCCACAACAACTAAAATATGCTTACGAACAGATCTAACAGATAACAGTGAACCAAAATAGTAAGTATGAATTGTATCAAATGGAATAAGTTAATTTGATATGCAAAATAAGCAAAGATCATTGGAACGACAAGACGGTCAATAAATTATGCATTTAACACAGTTCTTAATATAGTTAATCACCTTTTCCCCCAATTTCCGGAAACTAATAATTTTGTTTAAGCTTTTCAACAGTCTTATTTATACATAAATGACCCATCTTCTCATATATAATTCGTATAACATTATTCTCCATATCACTTGAGACGTAACTGTCTGCTACTCCTCCCATCCTCTTTTCTAAAAACAATTCCGTCTATCAAGTCAAAATTATTAATATTACTATTTTCTAGTTGCTTGATTTTACTATTTTTTAAATATAATTTTTTAGACCAAACGGCATTTTCCTATATATACTGCCGTCTAGGTGTCACAAATGAAGTGTATTTTACGGAATCTATATGCATGTCTACCTTTTAGCCAAATCATGATTGAAAAGCATTTCTTTCCTTCAAGATCGACCTTCATCTCAGAACGATGTTAGTTCCCTACCGGGTATCGGCCTACACCAGAGCTATGTCGGTGGAGACCTAGGTGAAGACATAAAAAGCTCTATTAAATAATGAAGAACCAGTTAGTAATCATCTTAGTACTCAACAGAGGTGCCCCACAGAATATGTCCTATGGTTCTGCGCAACCTCGCTATGAATTTCTTGCTCATGGTGCTAAACTCCATCGTATACAAGACTGTGGTGTATGCTTATTATATTGCGATTGCGATATCTGTGGGTCACCTTGATTCCGTATCACAGAGATCACATACATACATATGTAGATGGTGCGGCAAAAGTTGTCTTCGTGTCGTTCCTCAGAAAACGGAGCTTGTCTCCTTTACGCAGTGATAGAAGATACCGACCTTACCACTGCCGAAATTTTATTCAGAGGATCTAAGTATGACTGAAAGTGCCAAGAGTCAGGGTTTATACTTGGAAAGTTGTTATGGTATCATAACATCCAAGCTGGCCCTTGAAAGACCGCTGTTGTTATATGAGGAAGGGCCATTGTGAAGTCCTGAAGATTAAATATTAGGAACCCGAAGTGAATCTTAGACATTTGAAAGGCCACCTGTCGTGAAATCATAGGGATAGTTTTGAGAACCTCTACGTTGATGATCACTAGTGCAGCTCACACCGCTCTCTTCAAAGACGGTGCTTATTATGCTACACTGGGTACCGGCAGATCTCTTGGCCAGACGGCGGCCTTTGGCTGCGCTATCACACTGGAGGTCACTGGAGCATTGTGAAAGGTGACCATAACGATATTCTGTGGCTCGTAGGGAACATACCAGATCACATTGATTACCGCTCCTTCACGTCCCTTACCGATAGGAAATTTCAGGTAGAGTTTTCAGGTGCGTTTTCCACTCCGCTAGTTCAGGACAAGCATAGAAACCCCGTTGAGGTCTATACCAAAAGATCTAGATCAGACTTTAGGGTAGGTGGAATCATCCGATAGATCTAAATCAGACTTTAGGGTAGGTGGAACCATCCTTATCCCTCGCTTTCAATGGAGGCAAATTCAAACTGCAGGTAGAGTGCAGTGTACTGCAGGCTGAGGTATCAGTCACCAGAAGACAGCACCATGGGATATACGAAGGGGATATAAGTGCGGACAGTAAAGCTGTGTTGAAATCTCTATCGGGTGTCTACACTACGTTCAGTGTACAAATGGCGGGTACCTCTTAACCCGGAGCTGATCTGGGTGAAGTTGCAGAGGAGTGGCCGGGAACACTGGTGCGGTTGAACTGGCTAGGACTGCGAACCGATTGACTGATCGAGACACAGGTCAACTTCTGGGCGTGCCACTTAATTGCTTTAATAAGCTTACTGAGCGGGAGCTCAGCCCGGTTGGTTGCAAGGGGTTTCCTACAACGAAAAGGAATATATTATAATCAAGCATGTACACATGTAAGTGGATGACTTATCAATTGCAAGTAGTAGCACAAAATTGATTGAACATTTGATAAATCATTTATTTAAAAATTTAAATTGTCTGATTAGAGAATACTAAAAAATTTCTTGGGTATGAAATTTGAAAAAGAAGCTGAAAAAATAATTGGAATATCGCAAGAAGTAAATACCATTATAGTTTTGAAAAATTTCGATTGTTTGTAACTCGTTGAAGATAACTAGGATAAAGGACTGAAATTATCTAGAAACCTAAAGCAACATTAAATAGAAAAACTATATAAAGAGTTGTCTGACAGTTTAATGTATGTATATAATACTATGTGTCAGACCTGTTATCTGTTTTTCAGTAGGGTACTTCGGTCGTTCCCAGCAATTCCCTTGAGAGAAACATTGGCTAGCATTGGAAATAGTATTAAGATATCTTAAAGAGAGTATAAAGATATCTTAAAGAAAATGGAGTTTCACTATTTATAATGGATGTATTTGTATGGCGTCAAATGAGGAACGTGAAAAATCATAATTTTTTCATAAGGGATTACATTGAAAAATGTGTTAGAGCGTGAAATCTATCGGAAATGTGTATCAATTAGCTGATGTTTTTGTTGTTCTATGCGAACTCATTTTACAAGGTGGCATCGCTAGCACAGCTGACTACTTTCGATTAGACAATTTGGTGAACACATCTTGTCATAGATTTGTTGTTTTGTTATTGTTTTTATTCAAAAGGCATTTGAATATTACGTGAAAAAAAGCGTTTTTTGTAACTTGGGGGTTAGACGATCAAGTTTTACCTTTCAAGTTTTAATACATTCACACTTTATCTCCAATACACTCATACTTTTAAAAATTGAAACGAACTTGCTTTCAATTTCTCTCTCAAGTTGAGTGATTCAATTGCTTTCAAGAAAATAGCTGACAGCTGTTCTTTTAAAGTATTTTTCAATTTTCTTTCTATATATACATACATACATACTTTGTCGATATAAGTTTTTTTATAAATATTTGCAGCTCTTTAAAACCTTTAGTTTAAGTATCGTAAATAAATAAATAAAATCAAATAGTGAAATATGTTTGTGCTTAAAATACTAATGATGTGTTGCGATTCATAGAGATGTCCAGAAGCCATGAATCTCTGTGGCATCAAATATGCAAAATGATTTAGAAGTGAAGAAAAATTGCTTTCAAGTTGCGTTCAGCCTACGTCACAGCTATCAATTCAAATGAATTTTGACAAGCAGTATATGTGAAAAACTTGAAAGCTGAGAATATAGCCTATGCTTGAAGCAAAAGTTGAAGAAGGTTGAAACGGGAATTTTTTTCGACGTTCCAAAAATCTACACCAAGGAAAGGTGGAACAATATGGGTGGGATGGAATTTATTCAAAAAGCTCGCATATGCAACTACCACTTTTCTTCATCACAAATTGTGAATTTATATGACGAACTGAATTATGGTCGTAAATTCTTGTTAATATTGCTCTTTTTCCCTATTTAGGATTACCTACTGCACATTATGCAAACTCATGCGATACATTTTGCTTTGATGTTGGAAATTCGCAGTTTCCTCATTCTATGAAATTGCAAAAGGAGTTTTAGTAACAATTTAAGTTCTACAAAATTTTCGAAATCTAATATGTATATATGTTCTTAAAATGTGCATTTTATTTAAGTTCAGCAGCGGAATTTTAAGAGTCACACAGTGACATCCCAACTACTAAAAATTTAAAAGCAATATTTTTTGAACAATTTGTAAACAATAAATATTACTTTAATTTTTTCTGCCTCTACCATTATTATACAATTTTAAAAGTAAGTTACGGGCACTACTACTGGGACATTTTACCCCATTCGATATCGGTGGAGACTCCAAAACATTAAAAAAATGTATTCCTTTTATTATATTCTTCAATGTTCTGTTACGACTAATAAATAACGTACTTTTTAAAACATTCATTGGATGAGGTACATAAGTGACACATAAAATTTTCCATACTGTGCAATAATATCACCTGTACGTCGCAGGCTGTATGATTTTTTCTATATAGTATTTTTCCTTTAGCTCCGTATGCTAGTTAGTAAAAAAGTATTAATCAAAGATTAGCAAGGTTTCCCACCACTACACCAAATACACAGAGGGCGTTGTTTCTAGGCAACGACGGATGGCAGCCTAATATCCTAGACCTGCTACAGCAGGCCAATCATCTACTTAGCTGGAACAACAAGCGATTAACGAAACTGACACAAGACAAAAAATAGAAATAATAACAATGCGAAAAGAACTGCAAAAACTTATAAAAGATGAAAATGCTTTGTGGAACCCAAATGCTCCCAAGTGGGGTAATGGAGAAGGACAAAAAGCTAGCTCGTAAGCAATTTTGTGCAGCTAAGTAAAACATGCTCCTAAGTAATATTCACAAAGAAGCACCACATATGCACTTATCCGTTATTTACTTAGCAGCATCACATGTGCAGTTATCCGGTTCACAATGTATGTTTCAAAATTGTCTTAAGTGCAATACAATGTATTTATTTATTATATATGTATTGTTTACGTTATAAATCAACCATTATGCTCTACACATTTTTTATATCTATAAACTTACATATATACTTTTAATTAGGAGCTAAAGTGTCATTACTTTGCTCATTTATCATTTCTTACTCTCTCTACCTAAAGAGAGATCATTCCCATTATTTTTACTTACTTAAACTAATGATATGAATTGTGACTTTTATTATGTATATTGCTTAAGTTAGTTACTCAGTGAATTCCCTCTTAATAAGTTCAACAATATTAAATGTGCAAACCCAAATAAAATAAAATATTTGTGCTTAAAAGTAAAATCAAAACTATACATACATACATGCATATAAGTTAATAATTAAAAAATTAACTTTTCATAAAGTTCAACACACTCTGTCGCAACTCAATTGCTGACACACTTCTTCATTTATTTCTTTTAATTCGTTCGTTAACACAAAGATATGAATTCACTTTAAATTTATTTTATGATGACATATAATATTTCAATTAATTATTATTAAGTTTATTGAACTAAATTTTGCAATAATTGTAAGATCAGCGTCTGCAATTATTGCTTATCCAAATTAATGGTAAATCACGCCACTTTTAATTATGTCAATTTAAAAATATAAAATAAGAAATTTGTAAATTTAGTTTTTAGTAATTAACATTAACTCAAATAAGAAAGTCTAAGAAGACATAGTCTTCTCTTTCATTTAATTAATATAATTTTAAATAAATAAAAAGATATAGAAGACGTAGTCTTCTCTTTTTTTAAAAAAGAAGGAAAATAATTGTTTCTTCTAAGTGGCGCCCGAGCAACCAGGTATATTAGGAAAAAATAAATATACCATGGAACCCGAGCCTGTATGTGTCCGTCCGCAGGCATCCGTTCATTGAAAGTATTGTTCCGAATCCGCAGTAACAAATAGTAAAAAGGACAAAATTCGTGCAATCGGAACGAAATAAAGAAATAAAATTGAGACAGTAATTAAAACTTTAAAATAAAAACTTGTAAAGAAACAATTTAATTAGTTATAAAAACACCACAAACATTATTTAAATAAACAAAAACACTAGAAAAAAAACGTTTGAAAAAAATTGCAACAACATAAAAAAACTCAACATTGAAGTCCGACATCCGTTGGAAAATTAACCAGCTTTAACTCATCAAAAACATCTTTACATAATCAAGATCAACAGAAAAAACTCAACATTGAAATCCAACACCTGAAGATAATAAATCAGCTATCATCTTTAATCAACACAACATCTACTTTCTCATCATAATTCAACAACTTAAACATGAAGGCAGTACTAATCATCTTGTAAGTTAAAATTACTTTAATCTTAAGAAAACATTTTTTTTTTGAATAATTTAAGTAAAATATAAAAATATTTTTCATTAAATAAATAAATAAAATAAAAAATTAGAAAGTTTTATCAAAATACAATTATGGCTAATCCTAACAACCTAGTAAGACCACCTATCCTTAACCTTCCTAACCCTGATCCAAATCCAAACGCAGCAGTAGGACCACAAAATTTTCAAATAAATCCTGAATTAGAAAATAGAATAGCTTTAATTTGTGCCCAACAGTGTAGGAGTATTGTACAATCTATAATTAACCCCAACGCTGATATAAATCTTGGAAATGACCAAATAATTGAGGAAAGATATAGGGAAAACCTTAATGATTTGGACAAAATACCCGATATAGTTAGAAGCTTAAGAGAATTTTCTGGAAACGCTTCCGAGTTTAATTCATGGAAAAAAAGTGTAGAAAGAGTACTTCAAATCTACAAATCAATGAGAGGAACTCCAAAATACTTTGGAATCCTAAGCGTTATCAGAAATAAAATAGTAGGGAATGCAGATATCGCATTAGAGTCATACAACACTCCTTTAGACTGGAATAGTATAGTAAGATGTTTGACTCTACATTATGCCGACAAACGAGATTTAGGCACACTAGAGTATCAAATGACATCTCTTATCCAAGGAAGAAACTCAATTCAAATTTTCTATCAACAAGTCTATTCGCACTTATCCCTAATATTAAATAAAATTGGCTGTATGGAAATGGGACAAGAGTCCTGGCGACTTTTGACTCAGACATATAGAGACAAGGCTCTTGATACGTTCATAAGAGGCTTGAACGGAGATCTACCTAGACTCCTAGGCATTCGAGAACCCTCAGATCTTCCACAAGCACTACATCTTTGCTTAAAGTTGAAAAACCAACTTTACAGATCGGAATATGCGACTAAGCACCAAAATCATAAACATCGTCAACAGCTTCCACTTCCTTCAATGCGTAATTTGAACACACAAAATCATAATAGACCGTTTTATCCAGAACTAACATTTCAACATTCTACGAAATATAATAGCCCTACAAACAGCATGCAACAAAATTTATTTAAAAATCAACAGCCCTTCCCTTATCATAACCCCCAACCCATGTTTCAACCGCATCAACAAATGCGACAACAATTCCAATTCCAGCCGCCAAGACCAACACAACCTAAGCCTCAACGATCTGAACCTATGGAAATTGATCAGTCGATCCAAACAAGAAACGTGAACTACCAAAACAGACCCCGTCAAACGATGCAATTTCAAGGTAAAAGACCTGCATCAATGAATCACGTTCCACCACCATTTAAACAACAACGAAATTTTCACATAGAAACCAATCAGCAAAATTTTGAAAATATAATAGAAGCTGATGAATCTCAAATAGAAAATTCCGAAGACAACTACTACCGGCAAATGCAAAATGAAGATGTTGAAAAATACGTCGAAACTTTAGACCAACAAGATCAACAGTATGAACTTCCTACCCAAGAACTAACTGACATTCATTTTTTAGGCTAACGTATTCTTCGCTTCCATACTTTGAATGTAAGGCGAGGAATGGTCAAATCTTAAAAATCTTAATAGATACGGGATCTAATAAAAATTATATTCAATCCTCTCTCGTAAACAATCCTAAACAAAATGAAAAACCTTTTTTTGCAAACTCAGTGTCTGGTGACATTGAAATCACACATCATACATTTGCGAATCTGTTTAATTTACCCGATCATCCTATTAAATTTTATATTTTGCCCTATCTTAAAACATTTCATGGTATTTTAGGCCATGACAGTTTACAGGAATTAAATGCAATAATTTATATTAAAGAAAAATACATGTTAATAAATCACAAAATTAAAATTAAAATTCATCAACAAATTTCCCAATCAGTAAACAAAATGGAATTTAGAACTAGTCATATGGACGAGGTTCAAAAATCTCAATTAAAAAAAGCAATTAATATGCATCCCAACCTATTCAAAGATCCTAATAAAAAACTAACATTTACCTCTCGAATCAAAGGAGAGATTCGAACCACATCTGACTCACCAATATATTGCAAATCATATCCCTATCCCATGGCACTCAAAAACGAAGTTGAAAAACAAATAAAGGAACTTCTAAATGATGGTATAATCAGGCCTTCCAGATCACCTTATAACGCACCCGTCTGGATCGTCCCGAAAAAAATGGACGCATCCGGCGAAAAAAAATTCAGAATGGTCATTGACTACAGAAAGCTGAACGCGATCACTGTAGCCGATAGATACCCTATTCCAGAAATTAACGAAGTTCTCTCAAATTTAGGAAAAAATAAGTTCTTTTCAGTGGTAGACCTAAAAAGTGGTTTCCACCAAATTCCTCTGAAGGAATGCGATATAGAAAAAACCGCATTTTCAATCAATAATGGAAAATTCGAATTCGTCCGACTTCCATTCGGATTAAAAAACTCGCCATCAATTTTTCAAAGAACTTTAGATGATGTTTTAAGACATCACATAGGAAAAATATGTTATGTCTATATAGATGACATTATCATATTCTCCAAAACTGAGAAAGAACACTTTGAACATCTACACAAAATATTTGAAACATTAGAATCCGCAAACTTCAAAATACAGCTCGACAAGTGTGAATTTTTAAAAACAGAAATTGAATTTCTTGGATTTATTATAGGAACCGAAGGTATAAAAGCAAACAAACAAAAAGTAGAAGCAATAGCCCAACTTCAACCCCCAAAAACCCTAAAAGACTTAAGAAGTTTCTTAGGCATGTCAGGCTACTATAGGCGCTTTATCCAAGATTACGCAAAACTTGCTAAGCCCCTGACATCCCTTTTAAGAGGGGAGGAAGGACGCATTTCAAAGAATGCCTCCAAGAATAAAAAAATATCTTTAGATTATAATGGTCTAGATGCATTTCAAAAATTAAAAAACTCGTTAATCTCAAGTGACATAGTGCTCTCTCATCCTGACTTCGAAAAATGTTTCGAGCTAACGACAGATGCTTCCGACTACGCACTCGGTGCAGTCTTATCGCAAAACAAAAAGCCTATAACCTTTCTTTCAAGAACATTAAGTAAAACTGAAGAAAATTATGCCACGGATGAAAAAGAAATGTTGGCTATAATTTGGGCTTTGAATTCACTGAGAAATTATCTGTACGGATCCCGAAAGGTAATCATATTCACAGACCACCAACCTCTAACATATGCTCTTAGTAGTAAAAACACAAACAGCTAAATGAAGAGATGGAAAGCCATACTCGAAGAATATGATTATGAACTTAGATACCAACCCGGTAAAACAAACATGGTAGCGGATGCACTATCTAGGCCACCACAGATAAATTCAATGACAGCAACCCAGCACAGCGATGAAAGCTCTTCAGAGAATAAAATACCAGCAGTAGAATGTCCTATTAACGTATTCAAAAATCAAATTCATATTTTAATAGACAACAATGATAGCTACAAATTTGAAATCCCCTTCCCAACTTATCACAAGCATATAATAAAAAAACCTTATTTCACCAGAAATACATTAATTTCGATTTTAAAAAAATATCTTAATCCTAGCGTAATTAATGGATTATTTACTACTGAACCAATTATGGGAATAATTCAAGAATTTTATTCCGAACATTTCATTAACTATAAAATTAGATTTACACAGTCACAGGTCAAAGAAATAATAAATTATGTAGAACAAGAAGAAGTATTAATTAAAGAACACTGAAGAGCCCACAGAAATGCTAAAGAAAATAGAGAGTAGATAAAAAAGGATTACTATTTTCCAAAAATGACAGAAAAATCTAATAGAATTGTAAAAAATTGTCAAGTTTGTAGAGAACAAAAATACGACCGTCGTCCTAATAAACCACAGTTCCAACCCACACCTATTCCACAAAATCCTGGAGAAATAATCCGTATTGATATTTACTCTACTGAAGGAAATCTTGTATTAACAGCAATTGACAAATTCTCAAAATACGCTTTAGTTAAAATTTTAAAATCTAGGGCAATAGAAGACATTAAAGAACCATTAAAAGAAATAGTTTTAGCTTTTGGTATCCCCAAGTCTATAGTCATAGACAATGAAAAATCCTTAAATTCTGTATCAATAAATTTTCTTCTTAAAGATCAATTTGGCATTGAAACCTACACTACACCACCCTACTCCAGTTGTGTAAATGGTCAAATAGAAAGATTCCACTCTACTCTTTCAGAGATCATGAGATGTTTAAAACCAGACAAACTACATACTTCTTTTCACGATTTACTTACCAGGGCAATACACGAGTATAACAGGTCAATTCACTCCACCACCGGCAGAAAACCAATAGATATATTTTTTAACAGCAATTCAAGTAATGATCCAGGAAAAGCACTTTTGGATAAACAAGATATAATCAATCGTTTAACGGAAAAACAGAAACAGGTTTTAAACTACCATAATCAAAATAGGCATGAAATAAAAGTTTATTCACCAGGAGAACAAATCTTTGTCAGAGTAAACAAGAGACTAGGGTCAAAACTGACTCCAAGATTTAAAAAGGAAATAGTCAAAGAAGATAGAAATTCTACTATTTTAACAATGACAGGCAGAATTGTGCATAAAAGTAATATTAAAAGAAAATAAATTATATTTACAGATTTTATTTAACCTTTGTAAAAACTGAAGTCCAAATTTTGGATTACACTTCTTCCTATGTTGTGACAATTAATAGAGGTACAGCAAAAATTTAGCAGGGAACCTTTACTATTCTACATTCAATAGAGTTGGCACAGTACGCAACATCAATATCCAATACCCATTCATTTATCCAACAACACATCCCAAATCACCATAACCTGTATCCCATCCTAACCCATGAATTAAAACTTTCTGAAAATATTTTAGAAAACATAACACCAAATGTAAAAAATAAAAGGGCAATAAATGCCATAGGTACTATTTGGAAATATATCGCGGGATCTCCTGATGACGACGATTTTGAAATCATAGCAAGTAATATAAATGATCTTAACAAAAATAATAATAAACAAGTTTATGTAAATGAAGCCTTAAATAAAAGATTAAATAATCTCACAGATGTTGTAAACAAAGTTTCAAACGCAATAAGAAAAGATGTATTATTAGAAAATGAAATTGTTATAAACTTACAAAATAGAATTAGACTAGTTAAGGAAGAACTAATAAATATTCAAAATGGAATTATATGGGCAAAGATTGGAATTATTAACCCACTAATATTAGACAAAAAGGAAATTGAAATAGCTATAAGTAAAATTAGAAAAGAAAATATTGTTTTCGAGAGTCCTGAAGAGGCACTCCAATTTGCTAAAGTATCTGTCCTATACAGTACTAATAAAAAATTATTTTATTTAGTTAAGATTCCTTTAACAAAAAATTAAACTTATGAAAATGTTATTTTAAGACCAGTAAAGAAAAAAAACTGTCATTAGTTTAGATTTTAAGCAGATTTTAAAAAATGAAAAAACAATATTTGGAATAAGTGATAGTTGTGAAAAATATAATAATTTAATAATTTGTAAAGAGAATCAATTAAAAAATATTTCAAATGACAAATGTATTCCTAATCTTTTAAATAGTCAAAATTCTACGTGTGTAACGAGCAACAATCATCATATCCCATCAATCGAAGAGATTGAGTCCGGGGTTATCCTTGTAAATAATTGTAACACATCTATTAATATTGATGAAACGATCAGAAATATATCTAGAACACTTCTAATTAAATTCCATAATAGCACTATTAAAATTAACAATATGACCTTTAGTAATATAGAGGCATCACCTTTACAAATCATTCCCGCATTAATGCAGCCTGCTCCTTTCGAAAGAGACCACATTAATTTTCTATCACTTGAAGCGCTAAACGAATTACAGATTAATAATACGGAGGTAATCTCAACTATTCAAAAATATTTAGAAATCGGAGGATGGTCAATCTCTGTTATCATTGGTCTCATTATCATTTCATTAGTAGCCTTCAAACTATTCTTTAAAAATCCCAAAAAAACAATTGTTTTTGAATCTCAAATTCCTCACATTAATAACGAGCCTAATGCAACAATAACTTTGCAACATTATGCCGAATACCCCAAATCAATAGCATTAGAAGCTCCCATCAAACCTCCTAGATTAAATAATATTCCTTTTTTCTAAATGATTGAAGACAATCAATTTAAGAAGGGAGGAGTTAATAATTAAAAAATTAACTTTTCATAAAGTTCAACACACTCTGTCGCAACTCAATTGCTGACACACTTCTTCATTTATTTCTTTTAATTCGTTCGTTAACACAAAGATATGAATTCACTTTAAATTTATTTTATGATGACATATAATATTTCAATTAATTATTATTAAGTTTATTGAACTAAATTTTGCAATAATTGTAAGATCAGCGTCTGCAATTATTGCTTATCCAAATTAATGGTAAATCACGCCACTTTTAATTATGTCAATTTAAAAATATAAAATAAGAAATTTGTAAATTTAGTTTTTAGTAATTAACATTAACTCAAATAAGAAAGTCTAAGAAGACATAGTCTTCTCTTTCATTTAATTAATATAATTTTAAATAAATAAAAAGATATAGAAGACGTAGTCTTCTCTTTTTTTAAAAAAGAAGAAAAATAATTGTTTCTTCTAAGTTATATATTTAAAGAGGAACATTTTATAGAAAACGTTCACTAACATTTAACTTAATGGAAAATATAGTTTATTTGTGATAAGCTATAGCTCCCAAACAAGTGATTATTTTCTAATAAATAAAACCCATTTTATACACATTAATTCAAACAATTTATATTTGTTTTTATACACCCACATACATGTATGTACATATAAATGCATACATACTCATTAACAAACAAAAGTGGAACAAGCGAACAAGGAATTAGTTTTGCGCCAATTCTTCCAAATAAATTTAGCATCATCTTAATATCAGCCTCTTTCCCTTGTGACATTAAACCCCCTCACCACAACATTTTGCTGGTCCTTCGAACCGGATAGCCGGATTGACATATATATATATATATATATATATATATATATATATATATATATATATATATATATATATATATATATATATATACATATATCTCAAAATATATATATTTACATACCAGAGACCTGCAACCGGTGATTAAAAAAAAATCAGATTAATCAAACACTCGAAAAACATGTCATTTTCGCTCAAACGTTCAAATATGCGTTTATCAACATTGTGTACATTCTATTTTATGCTAAGCAAAATAAGGGTTGTTTGTGAACGTGTAAATTTAATCTGTTGCCGCATGCCAGCTATTCAGTTTGAGTGTTTAAAAACTGTGTGTGCATGAATTTTTGGACAACTCTTCAAAGCACACATTTTTATTTAATCACATTCATGATCGAAATCAAAAACTTAGAGGCATTAATGCAAAAAGAATTAATGTGAAAAAGGCAAAAAATCAACAAGTGTACATTTATGCACAAGGTGCTGTGTGTTTATAGAATGGTTAGGCAACACGGTTGCCAGACTTAACAGTTTAATAGCATTTTTACGACGATACGCTGAAACAGATAATTAATCAAGAAATATATTTTTAAAATTATCCCGATTTTTACAATTATCATTTTGTAATTATATAGACATGTGTGTATATGTGTATACATGAAGGAGGTTATATTATAAGCAATGCGTTTTGTATTCTTATTTTTTGTTAAATACAGTAAAGTATTTTAAGCACTTATATATTAAACACTCTCACTCTCACTGTCGCTCACAAAAATATAAATTAGCCTAAATCTATCACAGGTACAACGGTGGTCGTGTAGCCATGTAGCCGTGTTGTCGTGAAAATAATCATTTTCATATAAACGTGTAAAAATTTTGCGCTGTTGAATAAAATAATGTTGAAACGGATGTATTTTATTGTACAAGGATTTTTTTCTCACACTGAAACAAAAAGATTTGTTGAATTTGCTTCGGTGCAGCCAAAAATTAAAAAAAGCACCGAAATTTAAAAAAAAGTGCACCGCGCTCAGAAAAATACACTTAAAGACCCTTCTTTTTAAGTAATCTATGTACCAAACCAATAAAGCGGTATTATTCTTGGGAGTTAAAAACGACTTTAATTTCAGTAAAATTAAATAAAACAAACAAATTTGGCAAGGTTGAAGTATTTCTTATAAAAATAACAAGTTTTTTTGAATGAGTAAAAAATAATCCGATCTTTAAACGATTTTAAACCGAAAATTGCGATTTTTAAAGTTTATTGTAAAACCGACGTTTTTTGGTAACTTCGTATGGCATCCTTATTTCTAAACCACAATGTTTTAACAACCTACACACTCAAGATTATGTGCCAGCATATATCATTGCATGATTTTTCTTAATATTCTTTGCAAAGAAAAGGCATGTTGAATAAATGCCATTCGTTTTTGTGTTTAAAGGCTGGGGCACATAGAATCCGTCATCCTTTGACTTTTTCAACTGACGTTAACGCAATGACGGATGAGGTTGGCACAATGAGTACTTTGTTGACGTGTAGAAAATCAGTTGCTTTTTTTTACATGTTTCCAACATTTCTTTTTATTAAAGAGTAAAAATTTTCTACGGATTTTGAAGAAATTGCGGAGTTTATTTTAAATGTAATTTTGCTTTATAAAGCTCAAGCTGTCTTGATATAATGGATAAAAGTCGAAGATTTTTGGTCAGACCCAAAAAATCAACTGTTAATTAAAACAAAACATACCAAAAAATCAACTGATAGTTGTCAAAGTACTCAACGTACGCCAAAAGTTAAAAGTTGCCCAACTTTCATCCGTTGCGTTGAAGGAGACGTACTGTATGTAACCAAGCTCATAACAAAACTTGTATTTTAACTTAGCTGTCAGTTGAAAAAGTCGAAGGATGACGGATTCTATGTGCCCCAGCCTTAATGAATGCAAACGCTCAAAATAGCTTCTGTGTTAAAATCTTGCTTGAAAAATTCATATAGGCATTTTTGTATTTGCCTTCCTAATGATTAACACAAATAAAGATTATGAGCGTACGCGCATGCTTGCTTATGTGTTGGTGAATAATTGGACACAAAAAAGTTATGCATGAGTGAAGGCATAAAAAACGTGATTTTTGCCGGTCTCTGATACGTACTTTACGGGGTAATAATTGTTGTGGTTAGCAAAAATAATAAAACTTATTTATACATACCTTGATATTTTATACTTGCTTTTTTACTTTATTAAGCCAATGGGATCGATGAGGATAGTAGATTCCAGGGCTGTCACTTCTTCCAGGTTATTCTTACCCTTGTGATCTTCGGGTATATGTATGTACCAGAGACCGGCAAAAATCACGTTTTTTATGCCTTCACTCATGCATAACTTTTTTGTGTCCAATTATTCACCAACACATAAGCAAGCATGCGCGTACGCTCATAATCTTTATTTGTGTTAATCATTAGGAAGGCAAATACAAAAATGCCTATATGAATTTTTCAAGCAAGATTTTAACACAGAAGCTATTTTGAGCGTTTGCATTCATTAAACACAAAAACGAATGGCATTTATTCAACATGCCTTTTCTTTGCAAAGAATATTAAGAAAAATCATGCAATGATATATGCTGGCACATAATCTTGAGTGTGTAGGTTGTTAAAACATTGTGGTTTAGAAATAAGGATGCCATACGAAGTTACCAAAAAACGTCGGTTTTACAATAAACTTTAAAAATCGCAATTTTCGGTTTAAAATCGTTTAAAGATCGGATTATTTTTTACTCATTCAAAAAAACTTGTTATCTTTATAAGAAATACTTCAACCTTGCCAAATTTGTTTGTTTTATTTAATTTTACTGAAATTAAAGTTGTTTTTAACTCCCAAGAATAATACCGCTTTATTGGTTTGGTACATAGATTACTTAAAAAGAAGGGTCTTTAAGTGTATTTTTCTGAGCAAAAATGAATCTAAATTTAGTTTTTTTGTGTATGTGATTTCGACCTCTGCTTTCTTCAGTGATATAGTAACATATAAGAACAGAGGAAAGGCTAATGCAAATCCTTGATTTATAGTAATATCAGTATGATATGATTAAGTTTACAATATTCAGTAAAAACGAATTTATTGTAAATATTTTTTAATAACATATTTTTTTATTACATTTAACGAAAACATAAACGATAAAGAACAACATAAAAAAATTCAGTACACAAACAAAAATAAAATTTCATTTGATATGCATGGAAATATATTCATAAATCCTGAAATAAATATGGGAGTACATACATATGTACATATGTATATGTAAATATACATATGTAAATATATTAAAAGTTGTTTTATATATTTAACAAAAAAGAAGAATACAAAACGCATTGCTTATAATATAACCTCCTTCATGTATACACATATACATACATATCTATATAATTACAAAATGATAATTGTAAAAATCGGGATAATGTTAAAAATATATTTCTTGATTAATTATCTGTTTCAGCGTATCGTCGTCAAAATGCTATTAAACTGTTAAGTCTGGCAACCGTGTTGCCTAACCATTCTATAAACACACAGCACCTTGTGCATAAATGTACACTTGTTGATTTTTTGCCTTTTTCACATTAATTCTTTTTGCATTAATGCCTCTAAGTGCGAGTTTACATTGAACGATTTTTGTCGCTGCAATTTTTGTCTTCCTTTCTTTAAAATTGCATTTGCGTTTACATTGAACGATTTTTGTCGCAGATATTGTATACATACATATGTATGTACATACATACGTACATATGTAATTTTTGATATTTTCTTTTTTAAGTATATTCTTACGGTAAACAAACAAGGAATTTACGTATTACGAATTGCGGGAAAAAGGAATTGCAAGAGTACATGCCTATGTGTACTCTCTTTAGTTTCTCTCTTCCCCTATTAGCTCTATTCCCCCTATTTACCTACAAACTAAGAATTGCAGCGACAAAAATCGTCCAATGTAAACAGGCACTAAGTTTTTGATTTCGATCATGAATGTGATTAAATAAAAATGTGTGCTTTGAAGAGTTGTCCAAAAATTCATGCACACACAGTTTTTAAACACTCAAACTGAATAGCTGGCATGCGGCAACAGATTAAATTTAGACGTTCACAAACAACCCTTATTTTGCTTAGCATAAAATAGAATGGACACAATGTTGATAAACGCATATTTGAACGTTTGAGCGAAAATGACATGTTTTTCGAGTGTTTGATTAATCTGATTTTTTTTTAATCACCGGTTGCAGGTCTCTGGTACGTATGCACTCACATTAGTAGAACCGTTTATTTTTATTCGCTTTGTAAATTTCCCTCGTTAATAAGAACAAAATCCACTTGTTGCGAAAATACAGGTCGATTGGTAAACAAGTTGATATCCCCCGCATGTATACATATACATATGTATATAAAAAATACCCAGCAACTTCTCCCTCAAACTCACTTTTGTCTATGCATCATTTGTCTTGTAAACATAATGATAATAAATAATTGCAGATGTTTATAAGCATGACCTAGAGCAACATACAGTGAACTTCAAAACAGTTCAGACCCCTCTCTTATTAAAATTTGATTTTGTTTTTACTCTACTCACATAACCGTCGATATTTGAGAATCTCATACCCTACCAACCCTTTAAAAGCGTCGTTACAAAGATTATAATTTAGTGGTGTTTTAATTCCCAATATTCTATTTATGCGTTATATCGGTTGATAATGGAATATTAATCAAATTGGAGTGTTTTTAAATCGAGTGCTTATAAAGTTTTTATTGGGATAATTGAAAGAAACCTAGCTTAATAGAAAATAAAAATATACCCTTAATTTAACCCTTTTTAAAACTCTGGTTTTGGTTAATTAAAATTTTATTGTTACTCAAATAACCCTTAATAATCATGGCTGATTTGGATATTTTCATATGGGCATCGGATCGTGTAGTTGAATTTCAGGCCTACTTTGCTGTTATCCCTCAAGATGAACACACATTCTACAGTTTAGATATCCAAAAGGGAGAAATTACACACTTATGGAATGTATTACGTACCTCATACGATGATCTTCTAGGAAATGAATCTTCTTTGGAGAAAAAGGGAACTAGAGAAAATGTGAAAAATAAATACTACACAGCATATAAAGCTTATCTTAAAGTTCTCTCAACGATCAATGAATTACAGGATTCTATTAAGATACATCCTACTAATACATCCGATAGCTCTGTGAATCCATCGCAATCTATAACCCGTATCAACTTGCCTCCTTGTGATATGGAGCCGTTTCATGGAGATTATGATTCTTGGCCGACTTTTAGGGACCAATTCTCAGCTTTGTATGGAGAACAAATCCATATTTCTCCCGTCGAAAAACTCTGCCATTTATTAAAAAAGACCAAGGGGGAAGCTCATGAAATTGTTAGATCGTGTCCGTTTACGAATGCTGGCTTCCAAACGGCCTGGCAGAATTTAATTGACAGGTACGAAAATAAGCGCGTACTAATTAATGCCCAGCTGAAAACACTTTTTAGTCTCACCCACATAACAAAAGAGTTAGGATCTAATATTAAATCGCTTCAAAGAACTATCAACAATTGCGTTACCAATTTATCATTGCTTAATATAAACACTGAAAATTGGGATGTAATTTTCATATATATTTGTTCAACATGTCTGCCAGATATTACCCTCAATTTATGGGAACAATCATTGAGAGGTAATACTAATCTACCAACTTGGAAAGGCATGGACGAGTTTTTGTCTAGCCGTTTTTATACTTTAGAGTCCGTCTCAGACATCAGATCCGCTGGCCCTTCGCAAACTGCTTCTAAAAGAAACGTACAGCTCAAATCTGAAAGTTTCCGAACATCTCAAAAGGTGAACTCTTTTCATACAAATCTCTCCTCCAACAAACCGAAGAAGTGCTCCTTATGTCAGGACAGTCACCCTCTTCGACTGTGTTCTACCTTTTTGCATATGTCTGTCGACGAACGATTCGGTATAGTTAAAGATCAGAAGCGTTGTACTAATTGTCTAGCCAGTTCACATGAATTTAAAAGGTGTAGGAGTCAGTATTTGTGCTCTTTCTGTAAGCAGAAACACCATTCCCTTTTACATCGAAGTTCTGATTTGACCCCTAAAGTGGAAGCTCCTTTAATTAAAAATCAAACTATAACCTCATCTCCAAATCACTCTGTAGGTTCCACTCCTTTCGATCGAGCTATGACGTCCGCTGAAGCCTCTCGGATTCAGCAATCTTATTCAACTCATTTACAGTCCACGGAATCAAGATTAGTTCTTCTTGGAACAGCATTGGTCTGTATTAGCAACGGGCCTCTCATGTGCTCGGTTCGAGCTCTTATCGATCCAGCATCTGAGGCATCTTTTATATCAACATACTTGAGGAAAAAGTTGTCCCTACCCTCTCAGAACTCTCAAACAAATATTATTGGACTTAGTGGTTCTGTATCTACGACATCTTCCCAGATAAGCCAAATAGAAATCACGTCACCCCTGGAGCCGCAATTCAACACACTCGTAGACGTTTTTGTGGTTGAAAAGTTAACAGGACAACTGCCACACCATTCCCTGTCCCCCCTTATCAAATCAGAATTTTCTGACTTGCCCTTGGCAGACCTTTACAACCAATCAGGGTCTCATATAGATTTACTTCTTGGAGGCGATGTCTACCCACAAATTATCCGTAGTGGTGTTCGATGGAACAGCGACCAGACACTGATTGCACAACAAAGCGTATTTGGATGGATAATCACTGGTCGAGCTAATCACTGTCCACTACGGTCTGAAGTTAACTCGCTGTTTAATAAAGTTGATATGAATCATCTTTTGAATCGATTTTGGGAGCTCAAGGAAGTACCTGCTGCCATTCAAATGTCTGAGGAGGACAGATACTGTGAAGAACTGTACAAACGAACCACGTAACGTAATGAAGCAGGACGCTTCGTTGTTTCTCTTCCCTTCGTTCAAGCATTTCCTCACAAGAAGGCTCTTGGTCAATCTCGCAACATTGCCATGTCCCAATATCTTCGCAACGAAACACGTTTAAGCAAACACATAGAATCCAAATGCTCTTATGATGAGGTCTTATTTGAATATTTGACTCTTGATCATATGAGAAAGGTTACCCCGGATTTGTCCGTTCACCCAAACTCCTATTATTTACCCCATCATGCGGTGTTGAAACCCGAAAGCACTACTACCAAGCTACGTGTAGTTTTCAATGCCTCATGCCCCTCTACGAATGGAGTTAGCCTAAATGAAGTTCATTTTTGTGATATTCTTCCGACGGGGTTTGTTTGAATTTGGAACGATTTTCCGTCATCCCACGTCAAATTTGGTTTATGAACAGACCGGTTTCGGCTTTGTGCCATCTTCAGTGTTCTCGAATACTAGTATTCGAGAACACTGAAGATGGCACAAAGCCGAAACCGGTCTGTTCATAAACCAAATTTGACGTGGGATGACGGAAAATCGTTCCAAATTCTAAATGAAGTTCTCTACCCCGTTCCGGTTTTACAAGCCGATTTGCCAACGTTGATTCTCAGATGGCGCCTTTTCAAGTACGTCTTTAATGCTGACATTGAAAAGATGTATCGTCAGATACTTGTACACCCTTTTCATGCCCTTTTTCAACGGATTTTATTCCGTAAATCATCCCAAGAAGATGTTTGCGATTATGAACTCAACACAGTTACATTCGGCGTTAACTGTGCCCCCTATTTGGCAATTAGGACTCTTTTGGAGTTAGCCAATCAATGTGAAGATAAATTCCCCCACGTCGCAAATATTATACGAAATTACATGTACGTAGACGACGTGCTATTTGGATCTCATAACACGGCAGATGCCATCAAATGTCGTGATGATCTTATAGCAGTATTAGCGTCTGCTGGATTCTCTTTAAGAAAGTGGACAGCAAATAACTCCCTCCTTTTACGCGGCCTAAACCCAAAGTACTTATTAGATGCCGAATTTTTAAATCTCTCTGATTCATGTACCTCTAAGCCATTAGGCTTACGGTGGAATGCTGGGACCGACTTTTTCTATTTTACCCCCTTACAGCGTCCTTGTGCCGATCTTTTCACAAAGCTCCACTGTTAATTGTTGCTAAAATGTTAATGCAACAAATATGGAAAGACAACACCGATTGGGATGAAATAGTGAAACCCTCGACTCTCCAACAGTGGAAAGAATTTCTCGATGACTATCCCAATATCGAAAAAATCAAGATTCCCAGGTTTGTGGATTATCATCCTACCTTTTCTATTAAAATACATGGATTTTGTGATGCGTCGGAAAAGGCCTATGCTGCCACGCTTTACATCCGGTGCCAGGCACCAAACGGTCTGACGTATACCCACCTCGTGGGCTCAAAAACGAAAGTCGCTCCCATTAAATATATCACTCTACCCAGAAAGGAACTTTGTGGCGCCACACTGCTATCTAAAATGTTCAATCAGTTTCAAACACAATTCCCCATCTCAAATTATCGATCCTATATGTGGACTGATTCCACGATTGTTTTAGCCTGGCTACGAAAGCCCCCTTACCACTGGACAACATTCGTGGCTAATCGCACGGCTGCAATTTTAGAGAAAACCGATGCTAACATTTGGGCACACGTTGATTCAGAAGACAACCCCGCTGATATAGCATCCCGTGGCTGCCTGGCAAAGGATCTCATTGACAACACGTTGTGGTGGCACGGTCCATCCTGGCTTGTGCTACCTCCGGTATATTGGCCTGTAAATCGTGATTCTTATGAAACTCGCGAAGAGGCACAGCCTATTCGAGCGCATTTGGCTAAGGTTTCCAATATCGACATTTTAGATCGCTTCTCGGATCTTCCTAGAGCCATGCGGGTCCTCAGCTATATGTTTCGTTTTTTCCACAAGACACACCCTCAACATAAACTAAATAGAAAGTATCGTTCAACTGTGCTACAACAAACTGAGATTCAGTTCGTAAAATGTCGTCTTATAATTTTGTGTCAACGTTCACACTTTAATGAGTACGATCTATTATCTCAAAAATCTCCGCTACCTAAAAAAAGTCCCCTTCTCTGTTTGAACCCATTTATAGACGATAAGGGCATACTTAGAACCAATGGTAGATTGTCTCAATCCCCAATTTTAACATATGATGAGCGATTTCCAAAGATTCTGCCATATTCGGGAAGGTTCACACTTTTATATGTTGAAATGATTCACAAATATTCTCTCCATGGTGGAAACTCATTATTAATGCGTTTAACGCGAATGGAATTTTGGGTTCCAAAATTGAAAAATCTAATAAAAAAGGTTATTCACAACTGTAAGACCTGTGTTCTCCAGAAACATAAACCAAGTCGACAGATAATGGGCGCCCTACCAGCAGTAAGAACGACTGTTTCACGCCCGTTTACAAACTCAGGTGTCGATTTTGCCGGCCCCTTTGACATAAAGTCGTATGCAGGCCGTGGTTGTAAGATGTCTAAAGGATATGTATTAGTATTTATATGCTTCTCCACTAAAGCAATTCATTTGGAGCTCACGACCGAGATTTCAACTAACGCTTTTTTGGCAGCATTTGCTCGTTTCTTCTCGCGTCGTGGATGCCCCTCTTCAATGTATTCCGACAACGGCACTGCATTTATCGGTGCGGCCAATAATTTACTGGAGAACCAGGAGCGATTTCTTCAATCTGTTCGACAACAGATGTTATCCCAACATACTTATCAAAATATTGACTGGCATTTTATTCCTCCCGGCGCACCACATATGGGGGGTCTATGGGAAGCTGGTGTGAAAAGTTTTAAATACCCATCTAAAGAAAATCACGAATGCTCAAAAATTTACGTATGAAGAGTTCAACACTATGCTGATCAGAATCGAAGCTTGTTTGAATTCAAGACCTCTGTGTTCCATGAGCGAAGATCCTGCTGAACTTAACGCGCTAACTCCTGCACATTTCTTAGTAGGCTCACCTCTTCTAGCCCCAGCAGAGCCCGATTTAGCCAATAGCTCTTTAAGTCTTCTCAACAGATGGCAGAAGTTGTAAATACTTCATCATCACTTTGCCATTTTGTGGAAAGAAGAGTATCTGAAAGAACTTCTCAAACGTACCAAATGGAAATACACCAAACGCGACTTTGCTCCCAATGACCTGGTAGTGATAAGACGCGAAAACTTGCCCCCTAACCAATGGCAGCTAGGGCGAATAGAAAAGGTTATAAGTGGTTCAGACTCTAGGGTCAGAGTAGCGCAGGTTCGCACATCGCGAGGGTTAATACTCAGACCAATAACTAAACTAGTATTGTTGCCTCCTTCCGAAACTCAATAAATATTTTTCACCTTTATTTACAGTCATCATGTCAACCCCACCTCGTCGCATGAAGCAGAATCGCGAAAGTCCTGCAGAGACGCAAAAACACCACACTATATCACCAAGTACAACACTTTCACGAAAATATAAGGACTGCCGCTACTGCGATAAGGAACATCCTTTGAGGAAATGTTTTCGTTTTCGAAAGCTTTCGGTTCCTGACCGTTTTAAAGTGGTACGACGTTTTGGATATTGCTTCAACTGTCTGGCACATTCTCACCTTTTGAAAGCTTGTAAAAGTCGTGATAGATGTAAAATCTGTTTGCACGAGCACCACACTTTACTACATCGCCAACCGCATAATGATGATGATAAAAGGCAATAGTCTCTCACGCATTACAAAAGACAATGTAATAGTTCTACTGCACCCCAACTCTCATGGAAAGCACAGGCTCGATCCCAAGCGACACCAGCATCAAGGGGTGCACCTACCATTGTTATAAATGTCACATCTAATACCTAAGCTATGAATTTATTTTGTCTATACTTTACATTATACGTACATATATATTTCTTGCTTTACATATCGTTGAATTAATACCTAAGCTATGAATTAATTTTTTTATATTTATATCATGCGCATATACATATTTCTTGCTTTACCTATCGTTGAATTAAATCCTAAGATATGAATTTATTTTTTCTTGTTCCTACCCCTATATCGATGTTGCAGTACTGCAAGAGGGGCGGAATGTTTACGTTATAAATCAACCATTATGCTCTACACATTTTTTATATCTATAAACTTACATATATACTTTTAATTAGGAGCTAAAGTGTCATTACTTTGCTCATTTATCATTTCTTACTCTCTCTACCTAAAGAGAGATCATTCCCATTATTTTTACTTACTTAAACTAATGATATGAATTGTGACTTTTATTATGTATATTGCTTAAGTTAGTTACTCAGTGAATTCCCTCTTAATAAGTTCAACAATATTAAATGTGCAAACCCAAATAAAATAAAATATTTGTGCTTAAAAGTAAAATCAAAACTATACATACATACATGCATACTTATATATTTAAAGAGGAACATTTTATAGAAAACGTTCACTAACATTTAACTTAATGGAAATTATAGTTTATTTGTGATAAGCTATAGCTCCCAAACAAGTGATTATTTTCTAATAAATAAAACCCATTTTATACACATTAATTCAAACAATTTATATTTGTTTTTATACACCCACATACATGTATGTACATATAAATGCATACATACTCGTTAACAAACAAAAGTGGAACAAGCGAACAAGGAATTAGTTTTGCGCCAATTCTTCCAAATAAATTTAGCATCATCTTAATATCAGTCTCTTTCCCTTGTGACATTAAACCCCCTCACCTCAACATGTATATTAAATTTATTACTTGTGGCGAGCTTAGCTATTTATATATCGACATTTTATTTTTTTTTTTCGTAATATCGATGTTTGCTTAATTTTCTAGCAATAAAATTTTTATATATTTTTGTTTATACGTAAGTATTTCACATTTTATATACAATTTAAAGCGAAAAGTGGAAGTATACAAGCCACATATAAATGGCTGTGGTAAATATGTACCAAAACCTGAAAAAAGGAAATTTCAACGCAGGCTTTGTTCAGACATACAAGATGTACTTCAACCAAAATATTCTAGTATCAAAAATTAGGTTCCAAATATAGTGTGTAATATTTGTTACAATCGGAAAAAGAAAATTACGTTGGTGTTGCAAGTGGCCAAAGGCCCATACCTCATTCGGACCACATTCCTGTGCCAAAATCTTCCAACTCAGATGTTCTGTCTTCTATGACTGATCCGAATTTCAAGTGATGATGGCCTATTGGCGTTTATCTAATCAACCTCTTTGTCATCCGGTACGAAAGCCACAGCTTATAAAAGTCGGCAAGCAACACTCCAAAGTTTATTCGTAGTGAATGACGAAACTTTTGCATATTACCCGAGTGTCGGGTTAAGTAAGTGCAACTCCAAATTTACTTTACTGCATAAGTCCAATGAAAAAACTTTGATTCAAATTGCGTATAATATATTAAAAAAGATATACGGTTTTGTTGTGTTTAAAACTAATTTACTCGACACTCAGCGAAAATATAATTAAATAAGCCAAGAAAATATATATAAATAAGCCATTAAGGAATAATTTCAAACAAAATTTCATACAAAAACTCGATTTTCGATTTTTCCAATTTTCCGACTTTTCCGGAGGGATTTTCCAAAATTTTCTTCCATAAAAACCTTCTCCTCGAAAATACGAACAACTGACAAAAAGTTTTACAGAAATCGGCCAAGCCGTTCTCATTTTATGAATTATTGGGTTTTGCCACGCCCCTCCGCCCACAGACCGAAAATAAAAATCTGACTTCACAGTGTCAACCGCCCGAGCATTCTGAAGGTTCCCTGAAAATTTCGTCAAAATCGGTCCAGCCGTTTTGGAGCCATTACGTTACATACATACATACATACATACATACATACACACATCCTATTTTATATATATATATATAGATTGCAAAATTAGAACACAATTTAGTTTTTAAAATTATTTAACAGTTAAACAAATCATCATCTTATGATTAACAAGTCGAAATAAATCATATATTACTTTGATAATATACATATGTATGTATGTATTTGTATGTACTTATATATATATTTAAGTGCTTAAGAAAAGTGTTAAGTAATATTTTTTCAATCAATTGTATTACAATAGTTACAACGCTACTCCCTGGTGACATACAAATTTAAGCCCTTTTTCTTCTATTTAAGTTTCCATCAATGTTATTATAGAGACAATATTCCACAATGTTATTCTCCTTCACAGGCCTAAAAATTTTGGATTTCAATTAGTGTTTTTCATCTAATTTTTAAAAGTGTATATGGCACAACTGTGTAGAAACTAAATTCTTTCATAACCTCTTCGTTTTGTTTTCGTCTCATACATTTACGTGCGTGTCTCGTAAATGTACAATTTATAAATTAAAAATACAAAATCTCTTTTTTGTGTGCTTATGTTTGTTGTGACTATCAAACCTTAGGGAATATAGGCTTCAGTGGCAGCTGAAGTATATGTACTTATGTACATATTTATAAACTCCCAGTAAATATGTTTGGTATAAATACTTTTCTCAAGCGGTTAACAAAAGGAGTAACTTTTCAGTATCTGTTCTTGCACAGTACCCTTTCAATTAAAAGGCTTAAGCTATATGCATACATATATGAAATATTGAAAGTTTATTGACACTAAAAAATTAAAGAACTTACACAATAATAAGAAGAAAGCATAGCCACATAGCAAAAACGATTTCACTTCTTTCAACCACAAAATACATGTATTCTGGATATACTTTTAATAACAAAGCAAACACTTAATTTTTTTCAGTTTCTAAAAGTAAATAACTAAAAGTAAATAACAGGAAATCCCGATAAAAAATGGAAAGAACGTGATGCAGAGGCATCAATTTTAATTGGCTTGGCTGTGGAAGAATCTGGAGTTTTCCATATCGCCAAATATGCTTGGAATATTTTGAAGGAATATCACGAAAAATCAACTTTAAGCTACAAAGCAAAATTGATGAGAACCATTTGCATGTTGAAATTACAATCTGGTGGAAACATGTACAAACGAATATAAACGAAATGAAATTATTATTTTCAAAATTGTAAGATTTTCTTGGCTAGTCAAAATATTTGTATGGCTCACATCGCTAGTCGGGAAAGTTAAAATTAAAACATGCTAGAGATTTTAAATACTAGTTTTATAAGGATGTTCAAAAAATAAAGAAATATGCTCACACTAAAAGCCGAGCATAGCATGATTTTCAGTTTCTTTGACCATCGTTTGTTATTTCTGGTTTAACTAGAGAGGAGGAAAATTAACAAATTCAATACAATTCGAGAAAATTTTGTTAGAAATATTGATCAATATCGAATGCCGTAATTTACCTCCAGCATTTCTATTATATAGTGCTGTAAGCAAAACACAGAACTTTACAATTTGTTAACGGAAAATTGCTCTTAAAAACTGTTTGGAAGCGAAACTCCAGCACCAGATTGCAAGTGTTGCTCTATTCCACTTCACTTTGATTTACTCTAAAATTATGAAAGTTACCCAAAATTTCTGGAACACGAAAAACACAGTTTTTAGTCCAGACTTTTCACTCACGCTGACTTTTTAATTTTGAAGTTAATTTTGTAATCTTTGTCGCTTAAAGTTCATAAATTTGTGAACCGTATGCACTTGTATGACAAAAATACTCTTTCAGAGAACTGTAAAGTATTATTTTAGTAACTTAGTATTTAATACTCGTATATCAGCTTTTAAAATTGTATGTGAATAATTTTTACGTTTGATTGTCTGGATGTTTGTTACCTCATTATTCAAAAATGACTGATTTTGATGTTTTCAAATATCTTTATACGCTCAGAGCACTTATAAATATTTACTCATTCTTGCTCACTATAAGCAAGTCAAAGTAATGGCCAGTTTACCGATATCGAAAGAAAATACATGCGAAAGAAAGCAAGGCTCTCACTTTCGAATCAATTTGGGTTTACCTATATCACTGTCTTTCGTTCGCATGAACTTACGTATGATAATTGTAGGCTCTTACGTGTTATTATGTAAAGGTGAATTCACCTATTCGTTCTGAAAACGCTTTCTTTTATATGTAGTTTGACGTCTCTATTTTGAGAAAGAGGTTAAATTTAATGCGGAACAAAAAAAATTTCGTTCAGAACGAATGAGTGATTTCACCTTAAAAGTAGTATCAAATCATTAATTTAGATATTTTGCAGCGATTTTTAAAAAAGGACCAAAAATACTACTTAATTGTTTGAAGATAAACGCAACCCTACCTAAAGTTGACCAGCTGTCAATACAAACAATATAGTAACACGCAATTTAGACGATGATTTGAAATCATGAGTAATAGCATGTTTCCACGACAACTTGAATCTCCTGTTTCGCTTTCTGAAGCAAGTTTATGAATCATGCTGTTTACACGACTCGTCTACTGCTTCGATTTTATAATTTTTTCTCTTTCCATTGTTTTTTAACTTTTATAAAATTTAAATAAATTAACTTTTCACTGAATTCAAATTTATTATTACGCCTAGGAAACACACACAAAAAACAATTATATTTTTTAACTTTTCTCTTTTAAGTTTGCTTTGTTTACAAAAATATTTAATTTTGACAACTAGTTCAGAAAAACTTACGATAAAAATTAGAGAAGGGAGGATTTTTTCTTGATTCGCAAGTAGATTCAATATGAATCTACCTGCTTCGCTCTCAAAATTTTGTATGGCGAAGCAAGTTGATTCGCTCATGATTGGGGTGTGAAGCAAGAATAGAGAGCGAAGTAGGTGCCGTGGAAACATGCTATAAACATCGCGACATTTTTTTGGTAGACGAACGGGGTAGAGAAGAAAGCGGGGTAGTAAAAATATCACGATTTCTGTTTTCCATGATGTTTTTTGTAATTCCTTTTACATTTATTTTCGTTATTGTCTGTCATGTTTTATTCTTCTTCTATTGTCAAAGTGTTTAAAGAGTGAAATGAAGTGCCAGTATTTCTATACATATACATAGTATGTTTTGTTACATACATGAGTTTTTTAATGATGTTATTTAATGTACAAATGTATATTGTAATTACTTTAAATATTTTGTGAATATGTGATTATTATTTCAAAAATGACAAAAAAATTTTTATTATTTTTCAAATGTAAAATTTTTTTCAATTTATATAAAACAAACAAATAATAAATATCCTGAAGATGGTACTTGATGAGTACCGAAATATCGATAATAATTTAAAATAAAAATTTAAGACCTTAAGCTTAATAAAAAATAAAATAAAATTTATTAATTAAACAAAAACGGCCAAAAAAAAAAATAGAACATATAAATTTTGTTTATATTTTGTGGTATACAAATCACTGACATAAAAATGCGAATGAACAATTAAAAAGAATTTACCGATTAAAAATCAACCCTGTAAAAAATTGCGACGCAAAAATCATGGTATAAATACAAGAAAATTTCAGAAGATGTTTTTTTAAAAGTAAATAAAAAACATCCACGATTTTTACATCATGGTATAAATTGGGCCTAATACTTAGGCGTAATTTATACGATGATGTATAAATCGTGGATGTTTTTTATTTACTTTTGAAAACATCTTCTGAAATCTTGCATTTATGCCATGATTTTTGCGTCGTGCATTTTTTTCTTTTTTGTCCCCGCTACATGGTATTTTGTATACAACATTTGACTTGTCTAACATATCTATGTTTGTTTAAAGGTGAATTCACCCATTCGTTCTGAACGAAAATTTTGTTGTTGTTCCGCATTAAATTTACTCTCTTTCTCAAAATAGAGACGTCAAACTACATATAAAAAAAATCGTTCGGAACGTTCAGAACGAATGGGTGAATTCACCTTTAGTGATCGAAAATAGTTTATTCACAGTATTATCAGTTTTCGGAGCAATATTAACCTTCTGTCTGTCATATAAGTATGTTTGAATGCGTATTTCTTTCCGAGGGACATGCGTAATTGTCCTGAAAATTTTTTCTTCTTTTTCTGCCGGACATATACATTTTACCATGGAACTGAAAAAAGATGGAAAGTTGCCATATTTAGATGCAGTACTAATTAGAAGACAAAACACAATAGCAATAGACTGGTACCAGAAACCTAGTGCTTCAGGTCGCATCATTAATTTTTATTCTAACCATCCAAAACATATAAAAATTAACACAGCACACAATTTTGTAAAAAGAGTACTAAATATAAGTGATGAAATTTTCCATACAGTGAATTTGAAAAAAAAATTAGTTATATATTATAACAAAAAAGTTTCCCACCTACTATGACAAAATATTTTATAAAAAATGCTATATAGTCCATCAATAAAATTCCGGCAGAAAAAGAAGATAAAATTTTCAAGACAATGACGCAATGGTTATGACTTTTTAATGTGTTTTATTTTCCAACCACGCAAAAATAGGATATTTTATACCCAAAATTTAATTTTTGAGTTATTAAATTTTGCTTTAATAAAATTTTATTTTTTATTTGTATAAAATTTTTTTTTTTTATATTTTTAAGAAGCATATGCCCGCCCCAATAACGGTTAAGCAACGCTTGAGTGTTTAGTTAAACTTCACGAACATTTCCAATTTTTTTGGTTGGTTACATAATTTATTACTTTTCTTTCCAATAATTTTTGTAGAAGATTTTACAAAGTCATAAGTCACATGCGAGCAGGAGATATGCAAAAAAAAGATTTGTAAACTTATTCAAAATCAAAACTTAAAATTGTTTTCCAGTTTAAGCTATTTTCTAAATTGTTTTTCAAGTTCTGTAAAATTTTTCCAACGCAAGTATGACTTTTGTAAATTTAGATGACGATATCTAGGTAGATATGTCGATAACACAGGTCTACAAAATGAAAAAAAAATTGGTGCCTTGAGTTTTGCAGCTGATTTTATTTAAACTTGTAACGCTGATTTCAATAACACAATATTTATTGTGTTTGTTTCTTATAAGAGAACAGCCATTTGCTTTTTTTAAAGAAGAGTACAATAAAACAAATAAACGAAAAAAGAGGATGTACTCAATTACTTGTTTTTTGTACTTTTGCAAAAGCCTAATATATATATATATATATATATATATATATATATATATATATATATTTATACATATATATATATATATATATATATATATATATATTTATACATATATATATATATATATATATATATATATATATATATATATATATACATATATATATATATATATATATATATATACATATATATATATATATATATATATATATATATATATATGTATATATGTATATATATATATATATATATATATATATATATATATATATATATATATACATATATATATATATATATATATATATATATATATATATATACATATATATATATATATATATATATATATATATATATATGTATATATGTATATATATATATATATATATATATATATATATATATATATATATATATATATATATATATATATATATATATATATATATATATATATATATATATATATATATATATATATATATATATGTATATATATATATATATATATATATATATATATATATATATATATATATATATATATATATATATGTATATATGTATATATATATATATACCCTAACAACTTGAGTTTCGTACCCTATGTTATTTTCGTTTATCGTCTATTTATTTCCCATATTATCGCGCTGATTTAAAAAAAGTGTACATTTTTAAAAACAAATTAACTATTTATTTAAATCACAAACTTCAAGTTTAGTTAAGGCATTAACTTATTTTAAAACAAAAGAAAAAAAAAGAAAAAAACTCAGATACTTTAATAATAATATTGACCATTATAGTTTCGTACTATGTTCAAAGTTTGAATCAATATTGGGTAACATCACCCTTGGCATTGATAACTGCAACGACGCGTCTCTGCATGGAGTCTATTAAGTCTAGGCATTCTTGGGGAGCAATAGAATCCCATATTTCCTGTATTTTTCTTTTGAGACCTGCCATGGTTGTTTGGGGATCACCTCTAAGACGTCTTCTCATAATAGCCCAAATCGACTCGATGGGATTCAAGTCTGGACTAGATGATGGCCATTCCAAAACGTTAATGTTGTTATCCTGAAGCCATTTTTTTGTAGTTTTGGCGGTATGAGCTGGAGCTCCGTCTTGCTGAAATATGTATTCGTCGAAAGTAACTAAATTTGGTACAGATGGCACCAAATAGTTTTCTAAAATATCTATGTACTGCGACGCATTTACGGTTGATTCTATAAAACATAGGTTTCCTAAACCCTTTGCGGACATGCAACCCCATATCATAATGTCGACGCGACAATCATAATAAGAGGGAATAATTGTTCTTTCTTTCTGGCCAAATGCCAACTGACAAATATCAAGTGACGGCAGCAGTGCTGCCCTTTCAGTAAAGAGGCGAACAATTTAAAAAGTACTGAATTATTGACCCGCCTTCGTAGAGTTGCAATTGCTTAGTGCTAAATAATCTATTGTGCTTTCATAGACGAGTTTTGACAGGACCAAAAATTTTGTTAAATAAGATACGAGAATATCTCACTCATTTTTATTATTTATGATTCCAATATATTTGGAGGATTCACAAAGTTTGCTATCAGAGTAAAAAAAAGTTTAGAAAACAAAACAACAAAAATTTTACAACATTATGACTGATAGTATACGTTGTGAATACCCCAATTATTTATAATTTTAGTGCACAGTTGTAATTTTTATTAAGTTTAACGATGCTTTAAAAGCATTAAATAAAATAATATGTTGTCCGCTATTAATTTTTTTATCATAAAGTGTCATATAGTGAATTTTTCTTGTTATCTTAGAATGTTAAACTTCCACAAATCTAAGCAATTCTCTTCTAGTTTTATGTCTAATTCATAAAAGCTTAATGCAGCTCTTTAATATTTTGCTAAGTAAAATTGAATTGAAAAGCAATTTTATGCGGACAAATATGCAAATATGCATGTATGTATGTACCTGTATTAAACCTATTTAAATTTAATATATATATAATATATATGTTAATTTTAAATCCTACAAGGAGCAGAGCGCCGTAGCATATGCATATATGAAAATATTTTTTTTCTAATATAATTGTTATCACCAAATACATACATACATATGTATCTCTGTTACCCCTTTCGAGCCCATGGTTGCTTGTAAGCAACTTTGACTTTTAGCATCGTTTTACTTAAAACAGCCAAAAATTTACGCATAAAAGCACACACCGAATTGGTTATTAAAAGTTCTTAGCAAGGCGAATTCTATCTATCAGGTGGTGTCAATAGAACAAACAGCTGACTATGTTCTTTTGCAGGTTATACCATTAGTTTATATTGCATTCTCTAGCCTCTCAGCAACAACAAAATACACATGATTCGCCTATGACACCAACTTCTTTCAATGCGCCTTGGTTCTTACAATAATAAAAAAACAAAGAGTATAATCGCTGTTCCGATCAACAGTAAATTGAAGCTTAAACACCAAATTGCTACAGTTCTTCAATTAGACAAGAAAGCATATGCCGCTTACAAAATTTCAAATGGAAATAACAAATAAGTTGCTAAATGCAGCTCTGCATCGAGTTCTAACCACCGTAAAGTTATTTATGATCCTCCTAATTCTAGGAGATATGATAAAAGGTGCCATGGGTCGGAATGGGGAGCAAAAGGTAAATGTTTGCCTCGAAAAAAGCGTGAAATGTGATGTTTTGCGAGCAACAATTCAAAATGCTGCAGAAGAAGCGCTATTATGAATCAGCTACGAAGTGATATAATTTTTTCCATTTAATGCCATCAATTTTGCAATTTCAAAAAAAAATTTTTATGAAAACAGACATTTCTAAAAAGTGATCCAGGGGCGGGTCCGAAAGGGTTAATATGGAACGTAAAGCTGCATGTTGGATGTTGCATATTCGTATAATCCAAACATATAAAATCTGTGTTCGAATTGTTACTGGCTAAATTTAGAAGTGATTCACGCTCTCGTACATAAAAAAGAGAGAGTGCAACGAAGGTTTTATAAAATTGTTACTAGTTCGTACGTACGTTTGAGGCAATCTCTGTGATAAGCTTCACTTTTTGTTCTTACTACTCTACTGCGAGTATCTCCTACGGACATCTCGAACTTAGACTCGTCGCTAAAAATTATGGACTGCCACTGCCTCTGAGTCCAGCCTTGTCGCTCTTTGGCCCATAATAGTCGCTTTTTCTTTTGTATTGCAGTTAGGTGGGGTTTCGCCTTTGCCTATAATATGGGACACTTCCTTCATTCGTTTCTTATAACAATGAAATCCTGAAACCACCTCATACTTTGTAAAAACCATAATTCAATTTTTTTACATATTTCCTGGTTGTTTCTCGTCCTATAGTTCTTCCAACAGCTGAAGTCCACTCCGCAGCCAAACTGCGAACGGCACTTCTTCTATTTTTTCGTATTATGGACTCCAATGACAGTATGTCACGTTGCGTGATATTGGAAATTTTTCCACAATTTTTGTAATTCGTGTCTAATGAATTGTTTCTTTTATAAGATTTAAAAATGTACTGCACAGTTGATTTCGGCAAATTTAGTTCTGTACCAATATTTTTATACGATAGGCCATTTTTCACTTTTTGAACAACCAATTCACGTATTTCTCTTGAAACAGCATTTCCACGTGGCATTTTATTTATATGTAGTATGTACATATATATTTTAGAACGTTACAATTCACTTTATAAGACTTGACTGTACTCAGATTTATAGCACAAAGTAATTTTACATAGAAATAACGGAACTTTATTGACTGTACGAAACTTAAGTGGTCATGCTGAAAACTACTTTTTTTGAAAAAATTTCAAAAAAGAGTTGCATTTTAGTACTAAAAATTTTAGTAGTAAGAATTTTACGGTTGCGTGTTAAAATATTATTATACAGCTGCAGTAAAATGTACAATATAATTAAAAATATTAACTACTTTTAAAATTACACTATTAAAACTAAAAAAAAATTATACATATTACAGGCGTACGAAACTGAAGTTGTTAGGGTAGTATATATATATATATATATATATATATATATATATATATATATATATATATATATATATATATATATATGTATATATATATATATATATATATATATATATATATATATATATATATATATATATATATATACATATACATATCTGTGTCGTTTTATCATAACATCTTAAGTCCTATCTTAATATATTAGACTTAAAATGTTATGATAAAACGACACAGATATATATATACATATATATATATATATATATATATATATATATATATATATATATATATATATATATATATATATATACATATATATATATATATATATATATATATATATATATATATATATATATATATATATACATATATATATATATATATATATATATATATATATATAATACAAAGCCATTAGCGTCACTAGATTGGTCGCATATTTGCTCTCCAGTTCACCAAATACAAAATAACATTATTTAAACTTAATGTCTCTATCGCAGAAAAGTGCGTTTCAAATGCATCTCCGAAAAGGCACAGTCATCATATTGTTTCGGTCTTTCAAATATTTTATTGTAATTATTTTTGCGAAAGCGGGTAAGTTATGATGCGGTATTGTATAAATCGCACTAATCTATTATTTTAATTCACTCGCCAAGGCGGTCAGACCGTGTTTATCAGAAAACAAAGTAAAAGGCAAAACTCCATAAATACGTTCTCGACGGAAATAATCGTAACTTTCTATGTATGTTACATACCACAGACAGTATTTTACGCAATATATATAAAACTTGGTAATATCTCCAAACTGAAACCAAAAATAACATAACTATGTGAACTACAATCTTTAAGTAGTAATTTGCTACACATTCGCAAAAATACATGCACTCTTCGCCGGATTCTGTGGAAAACTTTTGAACACAATAATCAGTCGCCGTTCGATCGTGGATTGATATCTACATACATATGTACATAAGTATGTTAAAAAATGAAGTTTATTTTTGCATCAAGAACTGATTTATATGTACATTAAAGCTGTGACCACCAATTTTAGGTCGAATTGAAGTGAGCCATACTAATATATAAGAAATTATGTAATTTATTTTAAGTTATCCACAACATTTTCAATTGTTTTAATGAATTCATTTAATTTTTCATAATCCATTTCTATATGAAGCTGCTGCTTACAATTTTGGCCCCGATTACAGCGGAGATTTAAAGTTAATGTTGTCAATAGCTTATTGTTATGCGCAAAACTACTGTCACCAAGAATCAAGCGCGTATCCCAGTCAAACGATTCAATCAGAGGATACTCACTGGCATTTTGTTCCCTTGTTAAATACCTTAGTACTTCATTTTGCCTACAATGTAAAGCGGACCTTACAATTTTTTTAAATTCCGGTGTGAGATTGGAAAATACCGTTTTGGAGAAATCTAAGGGCTGACCACTGCTAACTTCGTTGGAGCAAGCGTTACGATAGAATTTTGAAATGCTTTTTGTGGTTAATAAAAAATCATCTGGGTTTCGAAATCCGTACTTGTGAGACATTCGCATTGTCTGCTGCTCATCTTGATTTCCGATTAAAAAGTCAATGGAATGATTTAGAATCTGAATAATTTTAGAACATATACGTATATATTTAGTATTACAACAGATTTAAAATCCTTACCTCAATTAATATTTCTTTATTATCTATATTTAACAGAAATTCGTGTTCCTTTACGTCTTTCATTATTTATAGCAGGACGAGGGCTTTATTGAAACATTTCATAAACAGCTGTGCCCACGACAGTGCTGCCAAATTATTTACTTGCGTCTATACTGACATACATATACTTATGTATGTATAAAGGGTAGTTCTTTAGTAACTTTCTTTTTTTGGCAACTGTTTTAGGCAGGTCAGCTATTTTAGTGTAACATTTCAATTTGATTTATAATTTAACTATGAATCGACTTACAAACAAACAACGTTTGCAGATTATTAAATTTTGTTATCAAAAAATATGCTAGGTTAAGAAAGTTCCATTTTATTGTCAGCTTGCGAGACTTTCTGAGGCGCCTATTTGGAATCTTGGGACTAAATTTCGCACCAAATTTACATTATTGGACTTTATACAACCAACACAAATACGTAGAGTATGGACAGAAGAAAATATCGCAATTGTATCTGTTGTTGATGACCTTTATTTATCGATTCCATTACGGAATTTGGCGGAAGGATTTGGGTGTAAAACCTTTTAAAAATACAACAAGAGCAAGAATTAAAGACACACGACCTACCACAACAGCTAATTTTTGGCGAATGTGTGCTTACAAAGTTCTATGAAGATCTACTTTTTTTTAATCAGAAAATTGTTTTCAGCGACGAAACTCGTTTCTGGTTGAATAGATACGTGAACAAGAAATTACAATTTTTTGCCCAAAATAGAAGAGTTAGACTTGGCTGACATGTGGTTTCAACAAGACAGTGCCACATGCCATACAGCACAAGGGACAATAGCCCAATTGAGAGACCTCGGTAAACTGTTTACTTTGGCCGCATAGATTATGCGATTTAACGCCTTTAGACTATTTTTTGTGAAACTACGTTAAAGGTCATCTGCGGTATTCATAAAAGTTATTGTATGTTTATTAAGGGCTTATTTGACATATTTCTATGGGATATTTGTCAAATAAACCTTTAATAAACATACAATATTTTTTATGAATAAGGCCGCATGTCTATAGGGACAAGCCCGCACTGGAAGCCAATACTGAAGAATTTATTCGTAAAATCATCTTCAAACATTGAAATCATCTTCAACGTTAAAATCATTTTCAAACATTGAATTATATAGATCATTCTCTTGACTCAAATGAAGATATCTTACATTTCTCTAAATTTTATATTTTCTTTAAATCAAATCCGATAGCTCTTGAGAAATCGCCTTTTATATATGTTCATATCATGTACAAGATATTTAGGCAGTCTTTTGATGTCAAAAGTAAAGGATATATTCGACCTTATTATCAGTGTACTAGTCGCGAAGTTTTTGTGACGAAAACGAATATTTTTTATTCGATACAATTATGATTGTCGTAAACGACATTAACTACAAAAAATGCAACTATGTTCGAAAATCTATTACAATTGTTGTTACTTGATAAATAGCACGTTTCCACGACAATTTGAATCTCCTGTTTCGCTTTCTGAAGCAAGTTTATGAATCATGCTGTTTATAGCTTGTTTCCACGGCACCTGCTTCGCTCTCTATTCTTGCTTCACACCCCAATCATGAGCGAATCAACTTGTTTCGCCATACAAAATTTTGAGAGCGAAGCTGGTAGATTCATATTGAATCTACTTGCGAATCAAGAAAAAATCCTCTCTCCTCTAATTTTTATCGTAATTTTATCTGCACTAGTTGTCAAAATTAAATATTTTTGTAAACAAAACATATTTAAAAGTGAAAAGTTAAAAAATATAATTGTTTTTTGTGTGTGTTTCCTAGGCGTAATAATAAATTTGAATTCAGTGAAAAGTTAATTTATTTAAATTTTATAAAAGTTAAAAAACAATGGAAAGAGAAAAAATTATAAAATCGAAGCGGTAGACGAGTCGTGTAAACAGCATGATTCATAAACTTGCTTCAGAAAGCGAAACAGGAGATTCAAGTTGTCGTGGAAACATGCTATTACACGACTCATCTACCTGCATCGATTTTATAATTTTTTTCTTTCCATTGTTTTTTAACTTTTATCAAATTTAAATAAATTAACTTTTCACTCAATTTAAGTTTATTATTACGTCTAGGAAACACACACAAAAAACGATTATATTTTTTAACTTTTCACTTTTAAATTTGCTTTTTTTACAAAAATATTTCATTTTGACAACTAGTGCAGATAAACTTACGATAAAAATTAGAGAAGAGAGGATTTTTTCTTGATTCAATATGAATCTACCTGCTTCGCTCTCAAAATTTTGTATGGCGAAGCAAGTTGATTCACTCATGATTGGGGTGTGAAGCAAGAATAGAGAGCGAAGCAAGTGCCGTGGAAACAAGCTATAAGAGTGACGTTAAAAATGTCGTTAAGGTATTTGTTCACGCCTAAGACAAAAAATTACTGAAAAAAACTAAATAACATGGACTCCAACAAAATGTAAGTGACTACAAATAATTTTTTTTTAATTTTAACCGCATTTCAATCAATAGTTCCAAGCCTTTTGACAAGATGATTGAGCTCCTGCAAAAAATCTTAATTTGGAAAGAGGATGTAACAATATCCCCAATAAAATAAATTTAAAAGAGGAGTGGAACAAAAATAAATGTTTTGGGACCACCAGAAAGTACAGCTGAAAGTTGGATAAAAGTATGAGCTTATTTCCCCGATTATCGTTTACAACACTTAAATGTGTTGTTTGGGCTACAATACAACAATAATTAATTTTTTGATTACGGTTTACAACATCTTGGTTTAATTATGTCACAGAGTTGCATTTAATTGTAGGACACATTTCTATAAAAATACATACCTGCATGCCAAAAACTTTTAGAAAAAAAGATTAAAGAGGCGTATATTTTGTTAGAAATAAATAAAAGAACGACGAAAAACATACAAATGGCATGTATCCGAAAAAGAATTCGAGACAGAATGTATAATTTTTATAAACAAGGATGGTTTCTTGTTTTTGATAAAAAAAATTTCGCATAATCTGCAGATGTCCGTGTCAGATAAGCCCATTCTGTATAGGTGGGCTTTGCATGTGTAATAGCCTGTGAGCGCCCCTACCACCGTCCGTAGGCTTTTCCTGTCCAGTCTTAGAGCCAGATCCGCTGGGTCCAATGAAGTTCCCCTCAGCCCCTCTTCTCGCACAGATGTCCGCCATCTCATTCCCGGCATGCCCTGGTACCCATATCAGAGTAATCTGATTGTGAGTCGCCAGATCATTGAGCCTGTTGTGGCATTCCAGTAACAATCTGGACATGTACATACAGCCTCTCAGGGCCTTAAGAACCGATTGGCTGTCCTAGAATATTTTAACCCGTATTCCCCTGTGTCCTCTCTCAGATAGGATCCCCACAGTTTCCAGTATCGTGTAAAGTTCCGCCTGAAAAATTGTCGTATCCCTGCTCAATGTTATAGACCTGTGTTCTCTAGGCCCCACTATTCACGCCCCAACTCCTTGGAGCGTTTTTGAGCCGTCCGTGTACCACATTTGCGATCCATCTCTAAGCCATCCTGGGTTTGCGCACCATTCTTCCCTTGTGGGGAAGAGGACCCTGTATTTCCTGTCGAAATAGTATACTGGGTCCATATGATCGCCCGCCTGAGACATATCAAGTATGTCCCCGATTCCCCTGAGGATATCCAGATGATCAGTAAAGTTGCCCGCCCTAACGTTGTCTTTCCCGTAGATATAGATTGCCCTTATAGCTGCCTCCTCTAGTATAGCCAGATGGAGCGGTGCAAGGTTCCATACCCAACGTTGGGGTTGATTTCATGGTCCCTGTGACGCATAGGCATGCAAGTCTTTATAGCCTGCACAGTCTCGATATAGTTGTACGTTGCTCAGTCTTTCTCCACCATACCAGAGCCCCGTACAGTATGGTTGGTCTCACCATCTGGATATATATCCAGAAGGTCATTTTGGGGCTCAAACCCCAGGATCTACCAAGTAGTTGCCTCGCTGTCAAAAGGCGCCTCGTGGCCTTTCCCAGTACTGACTCGAGGTGCGGTTCCCAGGTGAGTTTCATATCCAAGACGAGACCCAGATATTTCACCCTCTCCCTGGGAACTATCTCTATGCCACCCATACAGAGACTGGGTAAATTAATCACCCTTTTCCTGGTAAATGGCACAATGATCGTCTTCGCTGGGTTAATAGATAGCCCTTCCGAAGTGCACCATTCATACATCTTGTCTGGGGCATCTTGCATTTGGTCCGCAATCGTCCCTGCATGGTTTCCCCTAATTATTACGGAGATATCGTCCGCATAGCCGATGGTTCTGTGCCCCCTCTGGTTAAGTAGCTCGATCAGGTCATCCACTAATATAGATCATAGAAGGGGAGATAATACCCCGCCCTGTGGGCATCCCTTAACCGCGCTGACTGTAAGATCCGTGGATCCAAGTGATGCCCTAATCGATCTTTGGTTCAGCATGCGGCTGACCCATCGTACTATCACAGGATCAGCACCTCTAGTAGAGAGTGCTGTTTCCATAGCGAGGAAGTTCGAATTGTCGAAGCCACCCTCAATGTCTATAAATGCACACAGGGCTATTTCCTTCGATTCCATGGCCTTTTCAATATCCCGAACAATATTGTGCAGTGCCTTTCTGATAGGCAAATTGAAACCTATGCAGAGGTCTCATGGAAAGTACCTCCATCGTGAGGTATTGGTCCAATAGTTTTTCAATCGTCTTCAACATAAAAGATGATAGACTAATTGGTCTGTAGGACTTGGGAGATTCGGAGGGTCTGTTCCTACCCTTGGGTATGAATATGACCCCTACCGCTCCCAAGTCCTTGGGACATATCCTATTGTTAAACTTGATCGAAAGATGTTAACCATCTCCCGATAGAGGATAGTACCTCCTCTTGACAGCAGGGCAGGAAAGATACCATCCGGCCACGGTGATTTGTAAGGTCTGAAAGAATTTACAGCCCATTTTATCCTCTCAAAGGTCACTATTTTCCTGATGACCTGGTTCGTCGCCCTTCGCTGAGCATGCGGCCGTGCCGCTGCGGTTTCAGTGTCCGAAGCTCCAAACCTGCAATCAGGAAAGTGAGTTCTAAGTAGAAGCTCTAGTGTCCCGTTGAAAGTATCTGTATAGGTACGGTGACCATTAAACCCATAAAGAAATAGTGTACACATATATGTATGTACATACATACATAAAAAAGGAAACTAAACTAAAAATGCATACACACATACAAACGAATGTAAAAATATACATACTTTACTTTTGATATTTCTCTACAGAATGTATTTTCTGCAAAACATCAGCTCTATTCGTTAGAAATGATTTAAATTCAGTGCAATCCATTTCAAAATTGCGTTTTATAATTAAGAGAGATTCTAGTGTTTCCAATTTCATTTGAGATTTCTCCGAAGTCCATATATTATTAGACATAGAAAAAACCCTTTCTGTTGGTGCATTTGATGCAGCCAAAGAAAATGCAAAATCCACTAATTTTAAAATATTTTTATAAGGAATATTGTCACCACAAATATTTCCCTGTTATTAGTTTTGTTTCCCTCCACAGAAAAATTGAACAGTTATTCAAACTGGATGAATGTGTATATGTATGTATGCATGTGTATGAACAGCTGAAGAACTGACAAATTCTCTTCTTTTCTCATAACATATGTACATAGTGGCCAGATTATTTTTCATAATAAATGAGAATGAAACTTAGAGTTTCCAAGAATATTTATTAATGACCAAGAATAGTAAATAGAACAGAAAAGTGAACAAAAGTGTACACATGAAAGAAAATATGTTTTAAAAAATGGGGCAATTGACAAAAAAATGTACAAATAGTGTACATGAAAAAAATAGTGTACAAGAGGCTCAAATAGTGTACTGTCCACTATAATAGTGAACGGATGGTCACCGTATGTATAGGTGCCATCTGCCCCATTCAGTGTGCCAATCTGTTGCCCTGGGGTTTCTGTAGAGCGATTGACTCTTCACTAATCCCCTAACTTCAAAAAGGATGTGGTTATGATCCGACATGGAGTCCTCCTCAGAAACCTTCCAATCCCCGATCATATCAAGAGATTTGTTAGTTATAAGTGTCAGATCGAGAACCTCTTCCCTGATGGCGTTGCAAAACATTGGGCTATTCCCCCTATTTGCAATCCCCATGTTAGTAAGTAATAGGTATTCTAGGAGTGACTCACCTCTTTTATTACTATCAGTGCTTCCCCATACTATATTGTGGACATTCGCATCACAGCCAATGATGAGGGGTTTTCTGTGGTATTCACAGTAGTCCACTAGTCCCCTAATTTTCAGAGGTGGTACTTCGTATGTGTCCCCCAGGAAGTAGGCTGAGGCAATAACAACCTCTATCCAACTCGAATAGTACCACTGCACTGTCACCATCCATAAATTCTGTAAGAGGCAAGTAATTAATATCGGTGTTTATGATAAGTGCAGCCCTTGGTTTGTCTGCGCCCGTGTCATAAATTACCAGATAGTTTGTACATTGAGGCCTCGTATGCGGCCTCTTGATATCCAGGGCTCTTGTATAAGCCCTATGTTGATAGTGCCACCAGCAAATCTTCTGCTAATTTCGGCTGATGCAGCCTTATCATGGTGAAGATTTGCCTGGATGCACCTCATGTGGTAGTTTCTAATGTAGAAGGAGGGCTTTCGTCCTCTTCTTCCAACTCCACTGCCTCCATCTGTTGAACCAGCGCATCCGCATTTACGTTCTCAGCCTTGAGCCTGAGTACAACTTGGCCAAACCGGAAGTTTAGCTTCCCTTTTGACTTCGTCATACTGGCTGCTGATTTTTGGTCCAGGGAAAAAACCAACGTGACCAAAGAGCCTTTTTCGGCTCTTTTTAATAATCGCCACGTTTCGACGAGAAGACCCTGATTCTGTCCCTGTAACAGATCCAAGATCTTACTCGTCGCCAGCGCACTCGAATTTGGGAAGTATCCCACTGCAATGCGAGATTGAGGAATCTTATGTTGCTCTATGGCTTTCAGTGAGATTCCCTCCCATAGTGATGTGTTTGTGATATTTGTTTTCACCTGACTTGCTGTTCTTGCAGTGCAAGACTAGGTATCCTGCCTTGTAAGTACAGCCAAGAAAAGCAGGTTTTATGGCCTGATTTTTGCCAGCTACAATTTTTTCCAGAATCATGTTCTGGATAGAATCCATTTGCTGGGTTGTGAGGGACGTATTTGGATAGTCCCTAGCTAGAACCGCAGTCTTGACTCCCATTATTATGTCCTTATATGAGGCAGTGGGCCGCCTTTGTGTGGACACCAATGGGTTGTCTGGCTGCTGTGCTTTCGTAGCTCACGAGGTGGATGGTTTTTTTATCATCCTTGATCCTCTTTTTCAATGAGGATTCTTCAGACCTTTGCCTTTTTGGGCCATGTGTAATGCCCCCAGTCTTCTGGTCTACGGCCATTGGTTGCAAGGCCTTGGCGTATGCCTCCTCCTTATTAAGGCCCTTCTTGAGTAGGTAAGCCAGCCTTTTCTTCCCTGCTCCACTGAGTCTCTTTGGCCTCTCTTCATTTTTTTCTTTACTGTGAGTTACTCCCGCCCCAGTTTCATTTGAGGGCTTTTCCGCCTCTTTATTTTCTTGAGATATGTGTGCCTCTTCTTTGTTTTTGTTTTTGTTTTGTACTATTTTTCGTTTGTGTTCCATTTTGTTCCCACGAGTAAAGGGGAAAGACGGTCAACTACGCCAGAGCCCCGGTAGCGCAGTAAGGCATTCATTGAAATGGGACCTCGCCTGTATAATAGGAACTAGTTAACCCACTAGCCATTCATCCCTCGAGATATGCTGTTCCCTCTTGGATTGGGGTTTGTTTAGAGTTTTCTCTCTTAGCCCGACTATATTTGCCAGGTACCCAGCAGAGACATGACCGTACTGGGTCCCTGTTACCGGTGGTCACCACGGGGAGGTTATAGCCGCACTTCTGCACAGCCTAGCATTTACGGCACAGTGATCAGTGAAACACTGCGTTATTCCCCCTACATAAGCTGGCAGCTAGACCACCATGTATATATATATATATATATATATATATATATATATATATATATATATATATATATATCGACGCCTCCATTCTATAACGTTCTAAGAGTACTTAATGTTCTTGAATTTTTGAATCCTACATTCTCTAATTTAAATACTGTCAAAATTTGGTTAAGATGGGCCGATCCATTCCAAAGTTATAGACATAAATATACTTAGACTACACACATAGTCGTAAAAATTTTCCATTCTAATATGTAGTAAGTACACTTAGAATACTTTTGCTTGGACAATTTTAAATTGACTTGAAAACTAAGTTCACTTAGTATGTTATGGAAGGGACATTTCTTAACGTTCTAAAATTTTTATCCAAACTAAAATATTATATGTATACTTAGGTGATTAACTTAAAAACAATAGACCTATCAAAAACATGCTAAGTACGCTTAGACGATCAATAGCCAATGTTTTCACCGTGTTAAAACATTTTATATAATTTTTAGCTATGACCAAATTAAAATTTGTAAATTCAGAAAATACTATAAAAATCTACTCAAATTCTACTAAAAACAGTGAAAGAACAAATGGCGTATCTATATAGTTTATGAGACATCGTGTGAAAACTTTGAGAGCTCGTAACTCAAAACTCACATTTTCGACTTAGAATGTTATAGAATGGAGGCGTCGATATATATGTATATATATATATGTATATATATGTATATATGTATATATATGTATATATATATGTATATATATATATATATATATATATATATATATATATATATATATATATATATGTATATATATATATATATATATATATATATTAGACCTGGCGTTAAAATGGTTTTTTTGGAATTATAAATGTGGGTAGCGATTAAAATATGCGATTTGATGCCAAAATTTATGTAAAAAATTTTCAATTTTTGTGATATTCTTCCGACGGGGTTTGTTTGAATTTGGAACGATTTTCCGTCATCCCACGTCAAATTTGGTTTATGAACAGACCGGTTTCGGCTTTGTGCCATCTTCAGTGTTCTCGAATAGTATTCGAAACCGGTCTGTTCATAAACCAAATTTGACGTGGGATGACGGAAAATCGTTCCAAATTCAAAAAAAAAATTTATGGTGCCAAGCCGTGCCATAATGAGGTCAAAGGTCAACATTTTGAAAAACCACCAAAATATTTTTTTGCATTTTTAAAATTTTCTTTAATAAGAAATACCATAAATATACAGCCGTGTCACAGATTCCGTTCGGATTGGTTTTGATTCCGTAGTTGTCTTTCCGAAAGAGTTCATTTTTGGTGCTTCAGCTTTCTTAGTTTTCGTCAATCCGAAAAAAAATTTTAGACGTTTTTTATATTAAAGGTATGGCAATTTAATAATGTCAAAAAAAATTTATAAAAAGAAAACACAAAAAACATAAGTGAAAAAGTTTTTAAAATTTGTGATAAAGAAAAGAATTTTGTACAAAAACTTTTCAAAATGCCTGGTGTATCTATAATGGCTGCATTGGAAGATGAAAGGAATCAACGTGAATCAGAAAAATTGTGCCGCCGAACTTTTAGGGATGTTTCTGACCTTTTGTCATACCCAAGTGCAATGTAAGTACATATGGAATATAAAAGAAAATGTTTATACATATGCACATATATTTTTTCAATAACAACCTGCAGTTTTCTAAACTATTACAACTATTACTATTAGCTGCAACACTCAGATTCTTAGCAACAGGCTCATTTTAGAATGTTATAGGTAACACGAATATATTTTTTTAAAACTTTGAAAATTTCGTTTTGATAATATTGTAGGAAGAGTTGTCGACATATGTTTGGGAAGAAGTACTGTGTTAAAAATAATTTCACGAGTGCTAAATGCAGCTGAAAACATTTTATGCCCACAATGGATTAAATTATCAATGACTGATGAAGAAAGAAAAGATCAAAGGCAAAGAGCAAATTCTTGGCTGTTTTGACGGTACACACATCAAGCTAAGTAAGCCTTCTTCGGACGAATCCCGTTTTTTAAACCGTAAGGGAACTTTCAGCATCAACGCAATGATTGTATGTAAGATTTGTGCTTTGAATGTTCATACATGTCGCTCCTTTATTACAACATATGTAGTTATATCTTAAAAAATCGAAATTTGAAAGCTACTTAATGGTTTGCCGCTTCAGAAAGTATCAAAAACTTAAAATGCATTTTAGCAAGATTCGAGATATGACTATATTGCAATAAAGGAGCGATATGTATGTACATGTGTATGCGCACATATGTATGTACTTGGATTCCCATTTAATTTGTATATTCCTTGTTTTAGATATGCGATTACAAAATAAAAATAAGAGCAGTGGACAGTTGCAGACCGGGATCCTGTCACGACTCTTTTATCTGGAATATGAGCAGCGCTAGAACGTATTTTTAAATGAATATTCAAATGGAAATACAAACTCATGGTAAATTTAGCTACCTAAGCTAATTTTTTGTATAGACTTTAAGAAATTTACAAAAAAATTAATAAAAATCAAGAAATTACAAACTAACTTTGAATGAATAAACTAAAAGCAATATTATTTACTGTATAAATATACTCTCAATAGAAGTTATTCACCTTAACACTCAAAAAATTTTAATTCCGTTCAAGTAATTAAAAGTGATTTGATTCCGAAATTTTTTTTCGTTTTTCGTTTTCTAGAGCACCAAAGTACAGATTCAATTCCGTTTCCGAACGGAATTGAACTTTGTGACATGGCTGATAATGTTTTTTCTTAAATTTTTGTTTAGTACGCTTATTATTTTTATTTTAAATCAAAGAAGATTTTGTATAGACTGGAAAGTTCTTACGGTAATCCTCTACAATGTGTAACAAGTACTGATTATCAGCTTCGTTGTGTGTTAAGCATCTGTTAAAGTCAGTTATTAGTAGTCACAAAAGAGCTTAAATCCTTGGATATGAATAATGATAATTCATCAACACTTACACACACTTTTTTAGAAGGGAAAATTTCAACATCATCACAAATATGATTGTCTTTATAAGACTATATTTGCAACGCCAAAACCATAATTTCCTTTATTTCTGAGCCTATATATGTATTGTATATGTGTAATATTATTAAGAAGTCATTAATCTAATTATTGTATGAGATTTTGAGTATTACACATTTATAATAATCCCCCTGTTAATTAAGTAATATGGCAACCACCATGTAGAAAACTAAGATTTAGACAATAAGATAAAATGGAATGAATAAATAGATCATTACAAGAGTGAACGTGAATTAAACATGATCAAACGTGTTTTACTCGGGACACCATAATTGGCGACGAGAAAAAAGTGTTTTTGTCTTTACAAAAAATAAGTTTATTAAACTTTCTAGTGAAATTTTCACTAAATTAAATTATAATTAATTATAAATAAATATAAATGAAAATTGAGAAATAAATACATATATACATACTTATGTATACTAAAGAAATTTAAAAGTTACATATTACAAATAAAAAAACACAACTTTAAAATAAAGAGCTGTTACAGTTATAAATATAAGCACGTTTAATTTTTTTTACATACCAGTAATATACATTGTATTTATATACATATAAATATGTATTAATCTTTACAAATAACCTCTACAACAAAATTAAACCCCATAATAAGCACATATTAACAAATTAAAAACTATAGCAACAATTACATAAAAATGCCACCAAAAGAAGAACCATCAAACTTAACACTTGTTCAAACTCATGGTATATCTGAATTTCATGCTGGTACTGACAACTTTACACTCTGGATAGAGCGCTTAGAAATACATTTTGCGGAGATAAAAGTCTCCGAGGATAATTCAAAGAAAGCGATTTTATTAAAGTTAATTGGAAATCAGGCTTATAGTGTTTTACACAGCCTCTGCAGTCCCCAATCTCCGGTCTCGAAAACCTACAAAGATTTATGCTCTATTTTAAACAATCATTTTACTCCTCCAGTCATTATTTTCCAAGAGCGGAAAAATTTTCATGCAGCCACCAGACATGACAATGAATCTATTGCTGAGTGGTATGCGAGAGTAAAAAAGCTCGCCCTAAATTGCAAATTTCAATCGCATTTAGACGCTTTTGTACTCAACCAATTTATAATGGGTCTACCTGAAAAAATCTTTGAGCGCATTTGTGAGGAAGATGAAAAACTAACATGTGAAGAAGCATTACGTAAGGCCATGATCATGAAGACAAAACTAACATCAAAGCAAAATAACGGCGACATAAATACAGTTAGCTATGTAAAACAAAAAGCCCAGCAACACAATGAAAGAAGCAGACACATTAACAGTAACCATACTAAAAGCGGGTACCAAGGAGGCAAAAACAACAATGTTAGCAACAGGAACAACAAAGGTCAAAAAGGACGGAATAATTGCTCACATTGTGGTTGGAGAAACCACGTTTCAGCCGAATGCCGATTTAAAAACAGCAGATGCAATTTTTGCAATAAGATTGGACATCTAGCATCAATTTGCCGAGCCAAATCACAAAATAATATAAATTATGTATCGAACCATGAACATTCTATTAATGTAAAAAACTTAGATTCTAATAATATTTTTAATTCCTCAATTTTCAGTGTAGCAAGTGATAAGTTGAATGGAATGTATTCCCTTCCTGTGAGCATTGATGGAGTTGACATTATCGCGGTCTGTGACACTGGAGCGCCTTGTGTGTTGGTTTCAGAGGAGTTTATTCAAAATAATGGTATTGCTAGACCTTTAATGAAATGCCGATCAAACTATCTTAACTACAGTGGTGATAAAATTGAAATTGTTGGTGAGTACAATGCATTGGTAAAATATTTGGGACGACAAAAGGAGATGAAAATCGTTGTGTCCAAGTCCAAGAACCCACTACTTCTGGGACGATATTTTCTGAGGGCTTTTGATTTCGAATTGTTGCAAATAAATACTATTAGTTGTGATAGAAATTTAGGTCATATTATTGAGGAAATTAAATTAGAATTTTCAAGTGTTTTTAGTGAAAAGTTAGGGAAGTGTAACACATGTGAAGTCTCTTTGGACTTGAAAGATAATATTATTCCGGTTTTTTATAAGCCACGTCCTCTCCCATTTGCTTGGAAAGACAAGATTGAAAAGAAGTTAAGAGATTTAATCGACATGGGAGTGCTTGAACAAGTGGACAGTTCTGATTGGGGAACTCCCCTGGTTCCTGTCTTGAAACCTAATGGTGACCTCAGGATATGCGCAGATTATAAGGTAACAGTGAACAAACACTTGATCGATGTTAAATATCCATTACCCAGGATCGAAGAAGTCTTCGCATCTCTGGAGGGGGGTGAGTTATTTACAGAGTTAGACATGTCTAACGCATATAATCAACTTGTCCTTAATGAGAAATCTCAAAATTTGTGCACCTGGAGCACACATATTGGCTTGCTCAAGGTCAAGCGGTTGCCATTTGGCATAAAAACAGCAGCTGCTATATTTCAGAGGACGGTAGAAATGTTGTTACGCGGAATCCCTTATGTCGTCGTCTATCAAGACGATATCACTGTTACGGGAAGATCTACTGAGGAACACATAAGGACCTTAAGAATAGTTCTTTCAAAATTGGCACATGCTGGCTTAACGTTAAATGTCAGCAAATGTCAATTCTTTCAGCATAAGATAAACTATCTTGGATTTGAAATAAGTAAGAATGGTCTTCGTAAAATTCCGAAAGAGTCGATTGTATCCTTAAAGCACCCCCTCCATCTAATGTCAAGGAAGTTAAAGCGTTCGCGGGTATGGCTAATTATTATTCTAAATTTATTAATAATTTTGCACAGAAAATGACACCTTTGTATAATTTACTTCGAAAGGATGTAAAATTTAAGTGGACAAAAGAATGCCAGGGCGCTTATGAGACGATAAAATCGGACATTGCATCTGACAATATTTTGGCCCATTTTAACCCTAAGGTCCCTATAATCTTAACTACTGATGCAAGCAATAGTGCAATAGCTGGCATTTTGTAACACAAGTTCTCTGATAACATTATCAAACCGATAGCATTTGTGTCTCGCGCGTTGATTAAGAGTGAACAAAATTATGCATCCATTGAAAAAGAGGCATTAGCTATAGTATTTTGTGTCACTAGATTGAGACAATATCTCTTGGGTAATCGATTTATTATCCGTACGGATCACAAGCCCCTTTTATCCTTATTTGTCCAAACCAAAGGATTACCGATTATGGCTGCTGCACGCATCCAACGCTGGGCTGTGATCATGTCGGGCTTTGAATATGAAATGGAATATTTGCCCGGTAAAAATAATTCTGCAGATGGATTATCCAGAATGCCTCAAACTTTTCAGATTAAAGAAGTCGAAGAACATAGCTACATTCAATACTTTCAAGGGTTATGGAGGCAATCATTAGGGGAGAAATACAGAAATTGAACGGATCTGAGTATGAAGCTTTTAGGGCTAAACAGAATGAATTGACTGTAGAATATGGTTGTATTATGTGGGGCTACAGAACGGTTATTCCAACCAAGTTTAGAAGACAAATATTAAATGATCTACATGCATCCCACTTGGGGATCGTGAAAACCAAATCTTTAGCATGCTCTTATTTTTGGTGGCCAGGCATTGACAGGGAAATAGAAGTACTTATTTCCAATTGTGTCTCCTGTCAAGAATTACAATCAAGTCCTGAGAAGAGCTATTTAATCCCGTGGAAACCTACTGGCTCTGTTTGGAGCAGAATCCACATTGATTTTGCTGGACCAATTAAAGGCTACTTTTTATTCGTAATTGTAGACTCCCATTCGAAATGGGTAGAAGTTTTTACGACCAAACAAATTACTTCGAATTTTGTCATTCACAAAATGCGAGAGTTGTTTGCGCGTTACGGATTGGTGAATACAATCGTTAGCGACAATGGTCGCCAATTTACTTCCGATCAATTCAAAAAATTTCTGAAAATAAATGGAATCAATCACATACTAACAGCCCCTGGACATCCAGCTACCAACGGGCAAGCTGAGAACTTTATCAAAACTTTAAAGAAATCAGTACTCTCCACAAGACAAAGAAGTCAATACTCTGACAGTCTTTGTATTGACACTGTTATATGCAAGTTTCTAATAGATTATCGCAATAGCTGTCATAGCACTACAGGTGAATCACCATCCAAAATCTTTTTAGGCAGAATGTTGAGAACTAGGTTTTCCTTGCTTAAACCACCCCTAGTTAAGGAAAAAATAATTCAAAATCAGGCGAGGAGCATTGAAAACCATCGTGGAAATAGGAATATTACATTTCAAAGAGGTGAAAAAGTGTGGATTCGGGACTATAGAGATCCGAATAAACCAAAGTGGTCCCCTGCGACGATAAGTAAGCAACTTGGTCCCAGATCTTACCATTGCATTTTAACTCAAACCGGAGAGCAGATCAAAAGGCATCTTGACCAAATTAGAAATGCAAAGCCACATACTGAAAGCTCTAATGAAATCAAGACACAAGGGCAAATATTTGAAGAAAACCATTCTGCAGTCTTGAATTAACTGAAAGCTCTAATGAAATCAAGACACAAGGGCAAATATTTGAAGAAAACCATTCTGCAGTCTTGAATTACCAAAACGAAAGCAACTCTCAGCGAATTGCCGGAGGTGAAACGCCACATTCAACTTGTCAGTATGACACGCCTGAACGCCAGTTAAGACCACGTCTTCACGGCAGAGTAGTTCGACCGTAGTAACAATAATCGATTTTAATTTGCATATACATACATATATATTTTATCATTAAAATTTGATTTTATATATCTTATTAACACTCATCATCATTATATCATCTGTTTTTATATTGTATGCGCTAAAGAAAGTTTTTTTTTTAATTTTTGTACAACTTAAAGGGGAGCGTATTGTATATGTGTAATATTATTAAGAAGTCATTAATCTAATTATTGTATGAGATTTTGAGTATTACACATTTATAATAATCCCCCTGTTAATTAAGTAATATGGCAACCACCATATAGAAAACTAAGATTTAGACAATAAGATAAAATGGAATGAATAAATAGATCATTACAAGAGTGAACGTGAATTAAACATGATCAAACGTGTTTTACTCGGGACACCATAATATGGATCAAAAAAAGGCAAGTGCAACTGCTTCCTCTGATAAATACCACCGACGGTTCCGAATTTTTCCCAATAGCACTGTAGATATTTTTTTAATCAAAATCCCCTTTATCAGTTGCATATCTCTATTTGGAGCTTCAACTGCATTCCCGGTTTTGAATCAGTATGGAATATAGAAACTTACTTAGAAAATGACATATTACGAATTCCATTCAACTGACTCGCAGAAATTTTAAAGTGTGCGTGAAAAATATACATTTCTGTACAAACTGGTACTGCAGTCGCTCAATCAGTCTACGAATATTTGCTAAAAATAAATATGATGAATTCGTTAAAAATTATATGTTTTGATACAACTGCTGCAAGTACTGTCCTTCATAGTGTTGCTGGAACTTTATTGGAACGCAAACTGGAACGCAGCTTATTGTGGTAGCCATGTTGCCACCATAATGCAGAAATTCTCTTAAGAGTTGTATTTGAGACTAATTTTGGAAAATCATTTGCCCCAGAGATGGCGATTTTTCAATGTTTTGCACGGCAATGGAGCACACTTAATTCAAAGGGATACAGCACTTGTATGCAGGATGAACAAGTTTTGAGCGTCATATCTGTCCAAGAACGTGAAACGAGCAAGCACGTTTGTCTTGAATATTTAGCTAAAGTCCACATTCGGCATGATTACAGAGAACTCCTACAACTTGCATTTATTTTCCTTGGTGGTAGCATTCCCAATTTCACATTTCGTGCACCTGGAGCGAGTTTCATGCAAGGCAATCTGTCCAAGGCAATCTATTGTCTAAAAATTTATATTTTTCACGCACACTTTAAAATATCTGCGATTCAGTTGAATGGAATTCGTAATATGTCATTTTCTTAGTAAGTCTCTATATTCCATACTGGTTCAAAACCGGGAATGCAGTTGAAGCGCTAAATAGAGATATGCAACTGATAAAAGGGATTATTGGCTATTTTAATTAAAAAAATATCTACAGTGCTATTGGGAAAAATTCGGAACCGTCGCAGAGTGGCTGAAAATCGTTTTTCATTGGCCAAAAGTCGAATTTTTTTTGTCACCGATTTTTAAAATTTTTACGCCATTTTGGAGCTAATATATCCATATTAAGGTAGCAAAAAAATTAGGTTAAACTATTGATAATTGTGGGCGTGGCATGCTGTCAAACTCAACTGTTTTTTTGTTATTTCAGTAAAAGGTGTTTTTTTATCAGTTTTTTGTCAATCGCAAGCTATCATCGATAATGGCCTGTGGAATAGAACTTCTAGGGAACAAAAGGGAACAGGAAACGTATATATATATATATATATATATATATATATATATATACATACATACATACATACATATATATATATATATATATATATATATATATATATATATATATATATATATATATATATATATATATACAAATTACCTTTGATATTGGTAATTAGTAAGTTACTAAGGACTGTTACTAATAGTAACAGTCCTTTATCGAGTCCTATGTCGTGTAAAATTTAACTGATATTTTCGATTGAGTTCAATAGATTGATATTTGTTATTTTTACTCTTCATATGCTGATTCGATTTCGTAAAAATGTTTATTAATATATTGTTGCACTTTTTATTTTTGTACTTTGATAGTGTTTGAATTATATTTTGAAAACTTGCTTGTAAAGCATTGATCTAAAGAAAACTGATTTTTGAAATAAATTTGAAACATTTTCAATATTACGTTCTTAAAAAGCGAGTTTATTAATATCAAAGGGCTTATTTTACCTTTTAACACTATATTCAGAAAACTGCTAATCGTTTTATTCCTTTCTGAACTTATCCAAAGTTCGGACAGGAAAAACTCCAATTGGGGAGAATATTCAAAAATAATAAATTTTCAATATTAAGTATTTAAAATAAAGATTTTATATTTCATTTGTGCCTAATTGAATACAATCATTAACGATCAACGGGCGTTTAGTTGCATACATGGTGCAAGAAAAAGAAAATAGATTCATGTTAGGTATGTATGTATTATTTGTATAAAAGCATTCTAAGCCTACTATGATTGTGTATTTTGTTATGATTCATATACAGTACTGAATTCTCATATTGTATTTGATTCGTTCGGCATAATCATACGAAATTGAATGTTTTCAAACTGCTTAAAGTTAACTGACGATTTGGTTTAGCGACCAGTGCAATATCTCTACTATATATGGCTAATATTATAGATAAAGTTTGACAGTTTTGAAATTAAAGCTTCTTGATTCCCATGATACTTGGAAGGGCTAAAATTCCTATAACTCTTTCCCATATCAAAAGCATAAATAAAAAGGTTGCCTAAAAATTATATAGAACAATCAATAATAGCGGCGAAAGAAAATTTAGCACCTTGGGATGTATGATTGGTGCTAAAAGGCGAACTAAAAATGGAAACAATTTGGTGGGATATTACCCAAAGCCTTTTTGTTATTTAAAACATTTACCAAAATCTGCCCTTTACGTAAAAATATAATAAAACTCAAACACACGAAAAGAAGACTACGTGCATTTTGGTGCCGTTTGACTTTGTTCGTTGCAAAAACAGGAACTTTTGACGTAATCGAAGGTGTATTCAAAATCACAAGAGTCGACCAAAGAATTCTTTTGAAGCTTTCAAAAGAACTCCATGTGAGAACCCTATCTCACATGGGATCACATCTACATTCAACATTAATAAAAATTACTCTTCTGACAAATTTTTATTATTATATTTTATTTTACAATACAGAACAAAGTGTGATGAGCGGCTCTAGCAATCATAATTATTATCCGATCTAAAAAGCGTTTTGGACTCTTAATTAGAAAAATGATTTTAGCGCGACGCGTTCTCACATTTCGCCAATTGGACCTTCAGACCATATTGATTCAATTTTTTAAATATTGTATTTAAATTATTAAAGTATTCCTTATCAGAGATTGAAAATGTTATTATCTTTTCCATGTGGATAAGATGGTCCTTCAGAATAAAATTCACTAACCTTTGGGACATGGTGTATTTTGGAGTATTTTTCAATGCAAATTCTTTTGTACTAATAATGACCAAAAGGAATAGAAAAGCGTCTTAAATCCATTTTAATTTGATGACATTCCTTTGCTAAATCAATGATTACAACTTCACTCTTTTGGTTATTACTTTTATAATGACACCTATTAATTACATACAAAAGTGCTTTTGTTTGTCAGTTCAATGGCTTGATAGTTTTTATATTTTAATAATTTTTTGTGTCAATTAAATTTCCTAATAATTTCGTTCTTAATAGGTTTTTATATTTTAATAATCAGCTTAATAATTCCTTGCTGTAACATTATATTTATCTGTCTTCCAATTTCCCCTTTATGTATCTTAGAATAAATTATTTTATTTGTGTTTGTACTAAAATTATTCTTTAAAACAAGGGTAACCATTGAAAATACCTATATGATTGGATGTATTCGTTTACTTACATATGTTTGAATCTGAATAGTATATTCGAATCTGAATAGTGCTTTTTTAATGGACAAAAATCAATAAAAAATATTTCATCAGATGTTTAAAAATAGAGGAGCATTGGACTTGTACCTAAATATCTAACATAATAGCACAAATCGTTTTCATAATAAATTCATTTTGCCACCATTAGAAGTCGCTAAAATCTAAATTTTTATTTTTATAATTGTTATATGAAATGAAAGTGATTTTGAGGATCAGGTAATAATTATTGAAAATATATTTTTTTGCTGTGGAGTACCTTTCACTAATTTAAAATATTAAATATTACTAATATTTATCAAATTCGTTATTCGAGATATTCTCCAAAATAACCATTTTAAAAGACGCAAGTCTATTATAATTGTTTGTTGTGTTGTGATTGTACAAAAGCATTCTAAAGCTATTTATACTTTTGTGTTTTTGTTGATTACAAATAGAAAAATATGATTGAGTTCTGTTTGAATTCTCATATATTGTTTGTAGTCTGTGGCTTAAGTATACAAGGTTTGAATGCTTTCAATCATGATTTGGCTAAAGGGTACTGATGATTTGGTTAGCGCCAATGAAATGCAGGCATATACCTAGCTAAGCCAACAACAAACAATATAATATTAAAATTAAATATTACTTTTTATGGCAGATGCTTTCATCCAATCCCATCATATTTTATTGAAAATGGGACCACCTAATTTTTCATATAAAAAATTGTTTTCAATTCGGTGAGCAAATAACGATGAAATCGCTGAACATAGAAAAAAGACATTTAATTAATATATTTATAACTCATTCTTTTTTAAGTCGTTTAAATTTGTGTCTTTTAGTTATTCTTAGTGACTTACTTCGAATGAAATTACTATTTTTCTGAACGAGTGAGTAAATTATTAATTTGGGAAAAAGCACGTTACAAGTCAAAATTCAGTTGTATGTTGGTAATAGTCAGTAAAACTTTTTTATATGTTCTTTTGTGTTTAAAAACTTGCAAATACTTACGATTTCTTGAATATTATGAAGAGTTTCCACAAACAAATAAGTTTAGATGTTTTCAAATCGCTTAAAGTTCATTACCGATTTGGCTGGATGAAATCTCGTCACATGAACAGTCTTAACCACAACAAATAATAGATTTTTATCACTAATTTCTTAAACGATTAGATGGGGAGATTATCCCAAATAATATATTACAACTAGCTGACCCCGTCCGCGTTGCTGGCCCCAAGCAAACATTAGTGTTGTATTACACAACTTAAATTGAGCGTTTAACGAAATTTACGGCCTTTAAATAAAAATCCGTGGAATACATAACATGAAGTTTTGGAGTCCATACGTTACATATATATTATGTATATATATATATATATATATATATATATATATATATATATATATATATATATATATATCCTGTTTTATATATACATGTATAGATCTCTAACTTATTGTACAATGTCGCACCTTAGTAAGCGAGGAATATCTTGTGTTATTGAATGATGTAAATATTTTGTAAATAAACCGAAAACTCGGATTTTTTAATGCCACATTTCGAAAGTTTTAAAATTTTGATATTGAATCGTTATTAACATAGGTTTTTTGTAAACATCTTCGGAACTACATAACCGATTTAAGAGTTTGATATCTCGTTCTGAAAAACATGACAACGGCTTTCAAAAAAAGTAAAATAAAATGAATAAGCACAAAAATTAAATATACATGTATATGGCATTTGTGGTGCAATATGAAAATTGGATTTTGCCACGGGAGACTTCACAGTGTCACCCGCCCGAGAACTCTGAAGGTTCCCTGAAAATTTAGTCAAAATCGGCCCAGCCGTTTATGAGTCATTACGTTACATACATACACACATCCCATTTTATATACATACATATATGGAAGATAGAAGATATTAAGCATTTATACTTTTGTATTACACTACCTTACAGATTTAAATTTTAGGAATGGTTAAATTTTGTATTGAATTTTTAAGGTAATTATTATCCCCCTGGAAGTAACGTTTGCGTTTTTCGATCCTTACCTTTACTTAAAATGCCATTCAGAGTCAAAGGCTGGGTTGACAACAATTATGTTACATGCTGTTTGAAAGACTATTAATTATTAATAAAATAGAGGATTTGATAGTACATTGAAATGCTATTGTTTTCTTTTTTTTATCATTATAGTATTTTTAGATTTTATCCAGATTCGGTCCGTAATGGCTCAAAATATTAGAGACCTAATAAACTACACAATGAAATTTTAAAACAGCTTCTGTAATGACAACAATTGGTAAGAATTTCATGAAAATTAAAAAAATGAGGTCCACTGCGACTTAGTATTTTTTTTTTATCTGACCGTGGCAAATTAGACATTGTTCGATGCGTAATTTGATAGCCTTACAAAAAGCATATTGCAACCCTAAATGCTGTTTTAACTAAGACACAAATATACCGTTATATGAATCAATGACCGGAATTAAAAAAAACATATTTTTTCGCTGTAAAGCAGCGAATTAATAAGTATATTATTAATATTTCTATGTATTTTTTATTTTTAATACAAAAGCATTTGACAATTCAAAGGAAAAAATAAAACGTAATAAGAGGAACACTAATTTGTCTGCCCCTCTTGCCACTCTCCTAGTTCACAACAAACAAAAGTCAATATTTGAAATGGTGATTTAAACTTACCGTGCGGATTGTGTCCAAGTTACAGAGCACAGGCTCAGGTTTATATGGGTCAGTAAAAAGTAGGCATTAAGGAAATCACAAGCAATATATTCTATACTATACTCCAGTTTATTTGGTAAGTGTATGACAAGATTTTAACCTACTTCAACTTCAGTTCAATCGGTTGAATCGTTCAGTGGAACTAAATCTTTCATGAACTAAATATGTATATGTACTTATGTACATACTTATATACATCAATGACTACCGGCAATAATAATAATTACATATGAGTTAGGAAAAAATAACTTTTATTGAAAAAAATTTAATAATAGATTATTTACATCAAAATTATTTTTAACTGTGCAACGTAGAAAAGTCTTAATTGTATTTTGAGAATATTTTATATAGCTTAATTCTTTTAAGTTATGGCATTAAAAAGTAACAAATAAAAATAATTAATACACATATCCATACATACATACATAAGCACGTATGCATATATACATACGAGAATAAATCAAGAAAACTCATTTAATAGCACTCCAGTCCTTCCATTTGCGAAATCCATATAGAAAAAAAGTCTTTTATTATAATTATTTTTAATAGAAATTATAGGTTTCAATTAGTTATATGTACTTATATACATATATACTACGTGATAATATTTTTCGTGAATATAAAAAGGTTAAATACATAGTATTTTGTACATAAATTAAGTTTGATTTCTGTGTTATTTCGGGGGAAAGTCTTATAACTTTATAATAAATACATATATTTTATTCATTATATATAATTTAATTTATTCATTCATTGTTTTGCTTAAGTTTTGTTTATAGGTAAATTTAAATGTATATTTGGGTGTATAGCGTAAATAGTACATACACATATACATACATATGTAGTTACTCCTTATATGTAAGTATGTATGTATATGAATTTTATTTCTCTACTAATTATATATAAGTATATATATATATATATATATATATATATATATATATATATATATATATATATATATATATATATATATATATATATATATATATACCAACATATTTAATAAATTAAATAAGATTACAAATAAAGTTACGAAGGCAGCTTTACAAATTTTCTTTCTTAATATCAAAGTTGCATTATTTGAATTATGTATATAATTAATAAGACCTTGTGGATTTGTTTCTTATATATATATATACTTATATATATATATATATATATATATATATATATATATATATATATATATATATATATATATATATATATATATATATATATATATATATATATATATATATATATATATATATATATATATATATATATATATATATATATATATATATATATATATATATATATATATATATATATATATATATATATATATATATATATATATATATATATATATATATATATATATATATATATATATATATATATTAGTGTGCGTGTGTGTGTACATGGAATGGAGTACGCTTACAACATACACAGGCTAAAGCGAATTTTTGTTTATAAAGGACGACTTATCTTCAGTCCCAACGTTTTTTTTACAGATATTGTGTGAAAACCGTTATAACGAAATTCTGTTTTAATTTTCGCTCGTTTTTAAATACCCAATAAAAATTTTTTTCTAAACTGTTACGGCAATAAATATCAAAAGCAAATTTTCTAAACTTTTGTTTATTAATTTGATAGACCGTTGAAATAACTATTTGCCATTACTTGAGGATACGATAAAACATATAAAAAAATTAAATAATTAATTTCAATGCTGATTACTTTTATTTACTGTGAAGAAAGAAGTGTTCACTCCTGTTGCATCGAACTTCGTCTATATCTAAATAAATAACCCCGTCACGGGAAGTTCGTTATAGTGGAACTCTACTTTGCATATATGCTACCTTTTTATTGTATATGTGTGTAATTTACACTCATCCTTAACAAATATTACTACACAACTTATTCAATAGAGATTGCGCGCATGAGTACAAGGAGGTAATTCAGGATATGTCCATGTTGAGATGATTCTGTTCGGAATTTTAAGCTGCATCCAGATGTTTCATATTTGTGTGTTTCATATATGTATATAAAAACCAAAAATAGAAACTCGGTTTGGGTCAAACATTGGACTTGGTCTGAGCTTGCTCAGTTGACCAGATTAAACTACAGTTTTTATTTTGTTTATTTATTTTATATTTTTAAGTAGCTTTTCATTATTGATATTAATACTTATCGGTTGTTTTTCCGATTCATCGTATGATCAATGCGAATATTTGTATGATTTGTGTAAAAAATGCACTTTTGTAATATTTTCGAAAAAAAAATCCCGGCAATCAGGATATATATAATAATAGCGTTCTTGGTTGTTGTCAGCATCTGATCCCTAGCTGTGCTAAGAGCAATTTGTATGGGTTTATTCAAAGAGTTGGGCATTACCTGAACTACTAAAGTGTTGGATCTAAACTCATTGAACAGCTCGTTTTAGTTTCCGTTGACATTTTTGCTTCGATTTTAGCCCAACCATATCTAAAATTATATAAAGACGAGAAATAAAAAAATAATATAAATTATAAGCCACGATATAAAGCTGAAATTGGTATTCCCAATAAAGTTACTATATTCCTTGAATATTTTTCATATTTCGTATATAATGCAGTGTCGAACTATCGAATGTTAGATATTAGCATTGTTTTACGACATTCATCTGAAAACTCTTGTTACTATACAAGAATGGATTGAAAACTTAGTAAGAAAAACGTAAGAACTTCCATTTTTAGAGAAGCACTGATTTTGAATATGATTTGCGCAAATACAACTCCCTCATTGGGCAATGTCAAAAACAACAGCATAAAAGTAGCAAAGGATATATTCAAAAGGTAATCGAAACAAATAAAAAAAATTTTACATTTCCATTATCATGAATTCCTTGGCTTTGGCTTTATTTTCAAAAATTACGACTATATTAAAATGATTTAGAAGGGCATAACAAGTTATTATCCCCACACCACTTTTTAATCAGTATCCTTGTTACTACTTAGAAATAGTAAAATAATATTTAGAGTAACGTTTGCAACACATGTTGCCACCTTAGCATTTGGAGGATAAATTTTGAAATTTTATTTACTTTTTAATCGCAAAACTGTTTTAATTCCTAACTGAGTTTGGTCGTTTATTATTTTTAAAATTGCCTCAAAAGTACGAAATTTCGAACGACTGCTACCGTACTTTTTTTTAGCTTTTTAAATGTACGTATTAGTTTTCCTTCTATTAAATAATTTTTATTCTATTAATATTATAATAAAAAAATTCTCCAAAAAACTTGTTGCAGTTCAGCTATCGCAAAAATAAAAAGTTTTAAAGACCAAATCGGTAGCATCCTCAAGTTTAAAACAGACATTAATACAAGAAGACTTCAATTCGTTTCATAACATTATATCATTTTGAGTATCAATTTAACAAATTGCTATTTACTTGTTACTAATGATTAAAAAACTAATTTTACAGACACGCACACAATTTTATTGTTACAACGAGCTACATATAGTGTGGCTAATCGTACTTGGAGTAATCCTCCAAATGTCAAAATTTAATTTTATAAATATTTCCCTGTATTTAGAACTGTTTTGGTTTCTGAAAACTCAACTTCAAAAAGGTCCATCCCTCGATTCACAAAAACAAATAAAAAGTTAATTTTGTGTTAATAAATAAATTTATAACTGTATTTAGATACTATTTTGAAAAAATTAAGTTTATAAGCATGAGGTTTTAAATTTTAAGTTTAAGTTTTTATCTCCCCTTTAGATATAAAAGTAAAATTTGATCCTTTGCATTTCAGGTAACGATAGATGGGCCCTAGCTCTCACGTCCTAATATATAGCTTAGCCGCTCCCGTCGGCACCAGCGTACCGATTATAAGTATGTATACAACCGAATCAAAACAAAAAATACTCATCAAATAAGAAATAAACAACAATATCATTCGCTCAGTATATTTCTCATTAAGTTAATACGTACACAGCGAATATTTACAAAAAATCACAATTTTTGTTTTATTCGGCTATATATGTATATATGTACATACTTTATAAATGGATTATTAAAAGGAGTAATCATGTGGTATAAAGAGTGAGAAAGTATTTTTTTTTTTCGTTTATTTGAACGCGCTAAATGAATTCATATTGACGTGTATATTCAACACAAACCAATTCAATATCTACATTGTGTTACGTCCATGAATTTTGCTGAGTGCAATAACACTAGATAACTCATGCACATAAACACTACTAAAATCTCAATTCTCTTTATAAAAGAACTTAAAATACAACAAGCAGCTGTTATTTTCATATAGGGTTTGTATATAATAATTATTTTGTGTGAAGACTAAAAACGTGTCTTGTCGTTGGCGATTACCAAAAAAATTAGAGGTCCTTAGATGGCCACAGACAGTGTCTTTAAAACCTTTTGATTAGAGTTTTCGATTTTCTATTTCCTCCTGATACAACATGTAGAAAAAAGTACAGACTTGAAGAGTTTTCTAAAGCTTGTTCCACTGGTTTATCTGACTTATATAACCATACGAGTAACATCGTATAGCACAGGACAAAAAATTTTTGTGCACCATGAAAATATTTTATTTAGAAGTAAAGAAACAGTCTTAACTATTGAAACTTCAATTTTCAGCAAATAAATATATAATAGTTAATCGTATATTAATTCTGTTAAAAAAGTTGGGAGATCCTATTAAATGACGTTCTCTTATATTAGGAGTTCTTGAAACAAGATGGTAAGTCCAACTATGCAAACTTTATTACAATTCGGCTACGAGCTCTAACATTGTGAAGTGTTCAATGTTATTAATTGTTCATAAAAATCCTCGATATATCCAACTCTGGAAGGTTATATCTTTGGAACCACAAGTTTCATAAACCGAATTGTATTTGGGGGTGAAAAAATAACTTTGAGAATAGCAGTGACTCTCACAGAACTATAGCACAAAAACCGAGCTTCCAGAGATGCCATGAAGGCCTAATAGTGTTATGATATGCAATGTGATTTCCTATTTTTATGCCTATTAATCGAACTCGAAGCTGTCTTAAACAAAAAAATTTCATACTAAATTATATTAGGACAATAGATTATTAAAGCTTGTTATTAAGCAATGGTTTCGGATAGAAAGAGATTTTGGATGAAATAACAAGTAAGATTTTCGTTATTCTGAAGGAAAAATTTAATACTGGTGTCCAAAAAATAGGTCACATGCCTCGAAATGAAAATAGAGCATTTGATTCATTTACTTGGAGTACTCCTTACAGAGAATATATGGTTGTGAGTCACACCACAGAGCAACAAAATTTTAAACACTTTGCGAATTTTCTATCGCAAATTTTAATAAACGGATCAAATTTAAATGAAACAGGACTTTCCAGCACAAAATAATAGACAGTATATTTTTATGCTTACATAAGTATGTGTGGAGTGAATTTGAGTGTATGATAATCCTTGGGAGTTTAAGTTTTACGTAACGGGGCTCCTTACTCTAATTATATATGTGTATATATATGTAAATGACTCAAGGTCTATAAAACATTTATTTATGGCTCTTGATCCCGAGATGCACCATGCCATTCCAATTACTTGAGAGCTACTTATATGGAAGATATACACATATAGTAATATTTGGAATATATTTAGCAACTTTAAATTTAAAAAAAAAAAATAAAATGGAATGTACATGCATATGTTTGCATGTTTCGTGTTGTAAATTTTGTAATCATTTACATACATAATTATACATATGTAAGTATATGCTGCATACAAACAACCACACTTCCTTGACATCAATTTTACGCACTTTCTCACAGATGGTGAAATATTTTTATAGTCCATCCTAAATTATTAATAGGTTAATGAGAGGTGCATCGGTTTACGAAAGTAATGTTTTCTTGTTTTGCTGTGAGGATTGGAATTAAAGTTGAATTTGCTTCGTCCTTGTTCCCTTTGGGGCATTTACCTCATGTTTAATTATTTTGTAATTGAACACGTTGCATTAGTCTATTAAAAGATTAATCTGGAACATAAGAAATGAAGTTGTATTTAAAAAAAAATATGTGCTTATTTAGTATATGTGTACTTGACGATATTTTTACTACATTTGAAAATAATAATAAAATATTTGTTACTCGTGCATGTATTTTACCAATTTGATGTCTTGTTTGTACTGACTATTGGATAAGATCTCGTAAAATCATCCGCTCCAAGCCGTAGGAATCAATGGACCGACCACATACATTGGAATCGGTATTTCAAGAGGACTGATTGATTTTCTTCGAGTACACATAGTTTTTCAAACCTTTTGCATTCCAAAAACTTTATTAATTATTGATCAGTTGCATACACACATGCAGCATACGTTTGTGCCCCAAACCGATTTCTTCAGTTAGCCAATGAAATAAATTCGCATTTTAATTTCACAATAAACAAACTTTCACAACGACTGACGTTCATTATAGTTTCAAGATTTTGTTTTATATTGGCACCATCTCTTTGAGATTCAATAAGATTTCACTAACAGACAACAAGTTCTGTCTGAATTCGGCACTTATAGCACATCCTTTAAACAAATTTTTATATCAGTCTTGCAATGGCTGGTTACACATTCGTAAATGTTCCGGACTCGTAAATGTTGCGGGACGGCTTTAAATCTTTTCAGTTGCTTACATAGCGTTTACAACTGCGATTAACTCTGATATAGTATTTGAGAAAATATCATCACGCATTCACCTTAATCTCATAATATTTCATTATCAATTGAGCGTTTCGAAGTAAAATTTTAACTTAAAAAATTCTATATAATTGAAATAATTGCGCTTTTAATGGCGGCCTTTTGTAATTGTGTGCGTGATTTTGTTATAACAACAATATCAATAAATATTATAAGACTACGATAACCAGCGTCTTAGTACTATAGTGTAACTTATTTTTTATTGAACCACGGTTTTAAAGAAATTCTTTCAGTTCCGGGATAAGAAAAAACGCACTGACATATGACTTCCGCATGGAAGTCATATAATTGATCATAATAAGAAGCTTAAAATGCAATATAGGTACGAATTTTAAGCACAAAAATTCGGATCTAAAGAAAATCACTAAAAACTTTTCACGTATTTTCCCACTACGATCTATTTCTCTCTTATAAACTTATAAAGACTAGAAAAACTCCTGTTGTATATAAATCCAAATTTTTATCCATAAATGTATATTTGTTAAATTATATTTCAATATAAAAGTTGGAAGTAGAAAATGCATGCAGTTTACGCCGATTCAAAGGCAACTCCAATAATTTATATTCATTATTATTTTCATAACTAATCAAATCTTTGCATAAAATATCAATAATTTTGTTTTACATCATATATTACATATTTTTGATTTTAATAATATATCTACACATATCAAAATAAAAATATTTATCAAATTTGTTATTCGAGATATTCTCCAAAATAACTATTTTAATATGTTATTGTTTGTTGTTGGCTTAGCTAACCAAATCATCAGTAGCCTTTTAGCCAAATCATGATTGAAAAGCATTCAAGCTCGTATACTTATGCAAAAACTATATAAGAATTCAAACAGAACTCAATCATATTGTTATTATAAATTTTGTTTTCCATTTTGCCTTATAAATGCTTGCATTATCACCCAAAGGGCGATTAATTTTATAAGGAAAGGTTGGGTTAGGTTGATTGGAGGGGTGTGATAGCCCATTTCCATACGACATACACTTAAGCCAGTGAAGGCTTGTTATGCGCTCCCTTTAATTATCAAACACAAAATTCCAGAGTTCTGCGGCAGGATTCGAACCTGCGACCTTCACACTACGAGCCTAGTACACTACCTACTAGTCTACGAAGGCCTTAATTTTATAAAGGCGTAAAAAAGAAAAACAAAAAGACGCAAGTCAATTATAATTGTTTGTTGTGTTGTGTCTGTATAAAAGATTTTGAAAGCTATTATACTTATGTGTTTTTGTTGATTACAAATAGAAAAATATGATTGAGTTCTGTTTGAATTCTCATATAGTATTTGTAGTCTGTGGCATAAGTATACGAGCTTGAATGCTTTTCAATCATGACTTGGCTAAAAGGGTACTGATGACTTGGTTAGCGCCAATGAAATGCAGGCATATACCTACCTAAGCCAACAACAAACAATAAAATATTAAAATTATTAAATTAATAAAGTTTTAATGAATATATAAACAAAATCATAAATAATTCCGCGTAAAAATTTTTGAAATAAAAAACCGGGCAAATATTTCGCTATATCAAAAATTCAATTAATGTTATCATGAAGTATTATATTCCGATCAAAAACGCCTAAAAATTTAATTTAATTTTCAAAATGAAATTTTCATAAAAATTTTGTCAAATCAAACTCAGATTTTTTATATCAACTTAGGATAGACTTGTACTTGAAAATGTCCGCCTCATAAATATCCAACTAAACACTCGTTATTCAGGCTTAGTTGCCCTTTCTTCTTTTGCTTTGAGTTTAAAATGAATATTCGTTTATATATTTTTTTGTATGTTGAAAAGAGGAGCTCAAATAGCGAAAAAATAAACTTCGTAGTAAATTGAGTTTCCATTTATTCAGTCTTAAGTAATAAAATTTTTTTGGTAATTTCTAAGGGCAAAATTTGCAAAATCCAAATTTGAAAAAATCATCAATACCTGTATTTCATTTTGAAAAATCTTTAAAAAAAAAATCTGCAACATTCTGTATTTTTTTTTTTTTTAATAAAACGAAACTACTCATGTCAAATAAGTTCTGATGCACATTGTTTCTTTATTATTTGATAAATAAATTCAGACAATTTACTTATTATTCAAACATTTTCCTGCTCAAAAGGTTGCACCGACCTATCAACCACACTTTCCTGATGATCGGAGAATAGTGAGAAATTATCTATAAATTATACCAGGGACCGTAAATAACAGTTATCGATAACTAAAAAATAAAAGTTATTTTGAGATTAAAAAAAATCCATAGAAAATAATTATTTTTAAAAGTAAAAATAAAAGCTCGGATGAAACCTTAAAAATAGAATTTTTTGCGCTGTCATAAGGTGAAACTCATTTGAGGAGTTTAATTTTTTCCGTCAGAAAATGAAACTGATTTTATATAAATTGACACCCAATTTAATCACATCGAATTGCGATTGAATAATTCGTCATTAAAATAAATAATATGTTGAAAAATTAAATCGATGTTAATTTTCCCCTTGGAATATTATTCATACCTGAAAAAAAGCTTTCTTTGAAATTTATAATTTTTTCTCAATGCCCTTATCGTTTAATAAACCTCTTTTTGAGTTCTCGGAGGAAAAATTACATTGGCAAAAAACCGTTTGAGTGAAAAATGCATTCTCAGAAAAATTGGATAAAGTTATATTCGTTAAATTAAGCAAATAAATTACTACACACAAAATATTTGTTTATTTTTTTGAGTTTTATTTTAGACGGAAAAAATAAAATAATTCAAAATTTGTTTATTTTATGACCGCAAAATAAAGCTCACTTTTTAAGAGTTTCATCCGATTTTTATTTTTTCGTTGAAAAGTAACTCTTAATTGTGGAGATGAGATCGTTGTTTCAATATTCATAGATTCTGAAAGACCCCGTCAATACGAATCTGCTGGTATATGACAGTATAGAGCTCCTTTTGCCCTTTTTTGAGTAATAATTTTTTCGATAACTGTTATTTACGGTCCCTGAATTATACTCGCGTATTTAAACATTTTATAGGAAGAATATAGGAGCCTTAAGATATCGAGAAGCAAAAATTACTCGTATTTTAATTTAAAGAAATGTGTACGTGTAGATGCATATAGTGTATACATATGTAAGTATGTACATATATTTATGTAAGTATATAAACATATAATTACTCGTGAATTTTTAAAGTATTCAAAGTATAGTTTGTGCACGGATGCCAGCATTTTAAATAAGTCTAGCGATATTAAGTTGTCAAAACAGTGCGGCTTTTTAATCTTTAAATGATATTTTGTGACCGTAATTCGTACTAGACATGTGTTTTCCAAGCAATTGCCAACTTTAGTTATTATTAGATTTAACTGACTAAATATTCTATCGACATGTGCCGGTGAATGTGGTAAAATCATTATATTTTGAACGAACTTATTTAATTCATATGTTTTAAAAAGCTGTAACAGTAGGATGGAATGATTCAGGCGATGCCCAAAATAATTGCAGAGCTGACCGAGTGTTTCTTTTTGACAAAATGTTGTACGTATTTTGCCACTCCTTCATATTTGCGTCCAGTTTTAAAGAGATAAACAGTAGTGCAAAAACGGACATGTTCTATTCTAAATATGTTGCACATAGAACATGTAAATGAACATGTTTTTATGTGAAAATCTTATAAAGAATTATAAATTTCAATATATGATATTAAGTACTACAGCAACTATTTTTCTTCTATTGTAAGCTTGGAAAAGACGAAAAATTGCAATGATATAGATAGGATGTGAAACGTGTTCCCCATTTTGATAATAATATTTTTTTTTTCAGAAAAAGAAACACCACAATTCCGCTTGCTCAGGTTTCGCTACAATACTTTTCAATTGTCATATTATGGAATCGAATTGAAGAAAATGTTTGTTAATATTTTCTATGTTGGCTAACTTATAAATAAGGGATTGGTTTTATTTTGCGGAGACTTATATGAAAAAGTTACTTTTAAGCTGTCATGCATATCTTTAGCTGCTGCCTGATCTCGTTTGTATTCCATATAGTTATCATTTATTAGACTGGTCCCCTATCCAAATTAAGGTCAATTTATATCGAAACACAATGAAGTCAAATATGTAGGCTGATCGTCGTTCAACATGGTAATCGCACAAAGTCGCTAAGTTGATCCAAATGAAATTAAAGGCTATTCAAAGTAATTCCCTTATTGGGAAAAACTCAACACTAAACCTAGAGGGCAAACTTTTTCTATACAATAAGTTCATAAAACCATTTAAAAAATGGTGCTACAGAGTTCAATTATGGGGTACCGACTCAGTAAAAAAAAAGATGGCAAAATAAAATCCTCCATACGATTACAAACGCTCTCCGGTATGCAAAAAATTCGGTCATTTGTAAGTATCTAGACGTTCCATTGATTAAAACTGTGGTATTAAAAGTAGTAACAACATACATACATACGTAAATAAATTTGCGCAGCTCGCATACCCACTAGCTCGCAACATTCTAAGGAAGGAACTCCTGAAGCATCAAAATGATTCTCAATAAATACTTCCAAAAAAATGTGTAATACCAGATTTTTCTGCTGGGCCATATCCTTAAGACATTAAATAACATGATCGGGAAGCGTTTTCTATAAATGATGCGTTTATATTTGAAGCACACAAAAACCAATGAACAAAATATTAGATCCACAAATTTTTTCTGAGTAATACAATCCGGGGAATATCGATTTTTTGTTGCCAATTTTTGTCCCTAAAAATGTACTCCTCAGGACGAAATTCGTATGATAGTTTTATTTCTATTTCTTATGGCGAAAAGTTCCTTTATAGTCAAAACATTGTTCCCTTTTCTATTTATAGCATTTAAATAAACTAGTTCTATTTTTAATAACATAATATTATATTAAATTGCTTTTTTTAATTTATTTATTGATTTCTTCTCATCTGCTATATGTATGTAAACAAAAATTGTTTTTAGATATTAATTGTTGTTGGAATTAAATGATTGTATTTTTTGTAGTTGAAAGTAAAATGCAGTCGTATGTATATAAGTGAACCACTGGTTCATGGACAAACTATATTGATATGATTGCCATAAAAACACCAAGGCAACGTGGCATTCCTATATCCAATTAAAACCTTTTTATATTAAAAATATTAAGATTTATTTAGGCACAACTTGACTGCAAACCTGTCAGCGACATACTATGTAAACGCAAAAAGCTCGTTCCAGATCGCATTGCTGGTATCATAAAAGATTTCCTAATCGTTGATACACGGATGGATTAAGTCCATGCTGAAAATTCTGGGCTGCAACCTGAATCAAAATGTTAATAAAAATACATACATACTTATGTACATATATCATTTTTACAAGCAAATACATACATACATACATACATATTTATGTACATTAGAGTTATACTCAAACATATGTAAGGATATAAGTATGTATGTGTTCATTAATAGATTTCATTCGTTGAGGTTAGAAGAACGTTAAAGTTATCCACGCTTTTAATACATATATTGACTATGGGTGTGCTATTCCGACTGTATGAACGCCAAAATCTTTTCTAAAAAGGTTAGTGGGACGTCCCCAGCATCTCCTTAAGCGCTGTGGTGCAAAAGAGAAAGCTTCTAAATGAATTAACATACACTCATATCTGTGTACATACATACATATGTATGTACTTAAGTATGTTAATAAATCAACCAAATTCAAATGACATTAATATTAATCGTCGTAATTGTAGTACAAAAGACAACAGATTTCCATCGAAAAATTCTTTTTACTAAGCGAAGTTCGTTAGCCCCCTTTTACATTGTGCGATTTGAAAGACAGACAGATGAAGTATGCAGATGCGGCGACGAAGATGTACATAGATTGTGTTGCACCCGACTATCTGTAATGAATATTTTTTTGATTCTCTTTTCTACGTTTCACAATTTTCATATAATTTTTCTCAGTACTCCGCCACCTGCCTGGGAGTCAATTTTGCACACTATATTAATTTTTTGATCTAATCTCAATTTCAGTTCTATTTATTTACTTGAAAGAGGTTTTTCACTTATTTTAGTTTACTTTAGTTTGGTTTTGTCAATTAAAATGGTCTTGCACTTCAAGTAAACGAACCGAGAAGGAATTAAAAAAATTTCTGTTTGTATATTAATTTCCCAAGTGTAAAAGACTTAGGCAAGATCAAGAGAAAATTGAGAAAATGTCTGTCTTTCAAATGCCATATTGTAAAAGATGACTTAGAGTTGTGTTTACAACGTAAGTTTGAAATTGAATAGAAATAAATTGAACAAAACGTTATAAAATTTGTAAAAGATAAATGACCTCAATCTTGAATATTATATTAAAAAAATTAGTAAAATATTTACGTTTTGTGATTGTAAACACTCAATTTGTCGGGTCTTGCTCTTTCAATCAATTATTTAATGAAATTTGTCAAGGCTGAATAAAATTATACGTAGAGAAATTGAGAGGGAAACTTCATGCCGCACAATTTTGTTGTTGCTCTGTGTAATCGTTGAATATAGGGATTCGTGGTTAAATGTAATGGTCGTTTGGTAATTGATACTTAAGAATTTATAAAATTATTGGTACTCTAAAATCACTGCATCCAAGTAATATGATTATATAAATATACTTAAGATTTTGTAATATGGTATATTATTCGCTCTAAACTACAATTATTATATTATAAGAAATTTGCATAAAAAAGGGGAAAGATAAGATAGACGAATAACTTTAATTATTATCGAATAAATTGCGTTAAGATACTCGTAATAATATTTAATAGGTCAGGTGAGGCCGTTAATTTATATTCTCGTAATATTGATTGTTTCATTTATTGATTCGCTTCTTAGGAGCTGTTTCGTATCATTTTCTATTTCGATTGGTGAAACACCAACGCTACCATTATTAAGATAAGAGTTATCCTCTTCGACTATTTTTTCTAATAAAATATCTCCGGAAGGATTTAAGCCTGCAAAAATAAATGGATAAGAGTTTTTCAATAACAATAATTTTGTTTATATTACGTCCAGCTATGGATCCATTCGGAATACTGTCGGAGGCAGTAGTATTTACTAATGCAACATCGGTAGTGGAACCGTTTCGTGCATTTTTCTGTAGGGCGACAGCTTTTCGTGCATGGCGAGTTGTTAAAATGCCAGTCTCAACATCACGTTCTAATCGATGACCTGATCGGGATCTGGTTAGTTGGCGTTGAACATAATCTTCTAAGTCTTCCTCTTCTTTTCGGCTTATCAAACAATTCAGTGCCAATAAGAACAAGCCTAACCCCAAAGAAAATAAGCCGGTGCATGTTACTTCATTCCACCATGCCGAACTTGAACCTGAAATTATTGAAAAGAACATTTTATTAGGCAAACTAATTTAAAAATAAGCACATTTTAAACGAAATGAATAAATAACACTATAAGCTGTCATCTGATCATTTAAACTCAGATATAGCAGGTTAATATTCTTTTTAGAAGATCTACAGGAGTTTCAGAACTACATGAATGTCTTATGTAGAAATTCAGAAAATTTTTCCAAAAGACCTCTGTACGAATTTCTACGGAACTTTCTACAGAAACTCTAAATGAGTCTGGCAAAACGATAAAGATAAATTTATGTTTTTTTACGCCGTGCTTTGAACTACATTTCAGGTGCTAATGCTAGCTCTGCAGTAAAGGTTTGGCTATATTTCTGATATTACAAAAGTCTGAAAAAGCGAATGAGCAAGGAAATAGGAATATGCTATTCCAAACGCACTTTCGGTGGCGTTATCTTACATTTAAAAAGTCGACTTCGCTTAAAATGTTTACCTCTATTTTTCTAGCCTTGAAGGTCGCGGTGAAGAACAGGCAGCGGAAAGTTGCAGAAAGAATGCAGAAATAAGGGCCATTTGCAACGGGAGTTAATAGAAATCAAAGATATAGGATGAGTTTACGGTAGTACACAAATAGCAACTATTTAGAGAAACAGCTGCTATTTGGTTGATATGATGATAGGACTTTAAGGATCCATCTTAATGTTTCCCAAAGAAATTTGTTTCCTGTTTTATATATGAGCACATAAAACGCCAGATAACTTATAAAAGCAGAATGTAATATAAGTAAAAGCAGAGCTGAAAAAACTAAGCCAGAAAAAGTGATTCAACTGCTGTGGGCGATAGATGGATGGAAGCTAAAAGACTCAATGACAATGACTGAGGGAGGTGGGGTTAATAAAAGCCAGCATATCTGTCATGAAAGTAGATATCTCCTATATTACGCCTCGATAGAATTTTGAGGATTTTAGGAACACAATATACAATTTGTCTTCCGATGAGGCTGTATATGAGAGATAATTGAGTGCTAGTGATACCAACACTTGGGTTTTTGAGTGAGTAACCCACGGCCAAACCCTAAGAGAGGGTCGTTGATGGAGCAGAACTAAATGTTGTATTTCCTAACTATTACAGGAAATAAAAGTATACCCGAAATTGTATTTTTTTCATGCTAAAATTTATTTATTGTATCTTCAAATAACTGAACTAACAATAAGTATTCAAATCTTAAATACACATATATATAATTGTTAGGCCCAACCAGTGTCAGACATAAACTTAGTGATAATAATTAATAATACATAAATGTCATGTTAAGCACAAAAAATATTTTCAAAGAATTTCATCTGCAGTGTTGCGTATTAATGCCTTAGTATCCCTCTTTTTTAAGCGGATGTGTCCAGGAAAGTTCAAGATATTACGGGCATGCGGATTCGGATGGGACTCGAGTTTTGTTAAATATTTGCCTGCAGATTTTGCAATTTCAGCGGTCACAAGTGGCATATTTAAATCACGATGTAAAATTGAATTTTTCATGTACCAAGGAGCCGATGTTATTAACCTTAAAATATTGTTTTGCATTCGATGTATTCTCTCTACATTGGAAGATGAAGCAGTGCCCCATAGCTGAATTCCGTAACACCATATGGGTTTCAAAAGCGACTTGTATATTAAACGTTTACAATCTAGACTGAGGGTAGAATTTCTACCAATCAGCCAATGTATCTGGGTTAATTTAAGCTTCATTTGTGTCAGCTTAGAGTCAATGTGGTGTTTCCATGTAAGCCGTCGGTCAAGGTGTATACCAAGGTATTTCACCTGTGAATGTTGAGGAACAACTTGGTTGTTGATTCGAATGGGGGAACAAGTGTCCCTTCGTAGGGTAAATGTGACATGGACACACTTTTGTTCATTTACTTTTATTCTCCATAAGTTCAACCACAGTTCCAACAGCTTAATATGTTCCTTAAGATAACGGGATGCCTCGTGAGGGTTTTCATGCATACTAAGGCAGGCTGTATCATCAGCAAATGTAGAAGTGAGGATATTACTGCTCAAAGGCATATCACAGGTATAGAAATTGTAATTGATTTGTAATAAACATTTTATTTGACAGCAATAACATTGTTGATCGCATGAGGTGGCGTATTGGCGATATTTATTCCCACACTGGCCATACGAATATAATTATAGACGTCACAGACGTACAATATAAGAAATCATCTTACTTACTTGCATGGGGTAGAGACACCTTATTGTTCAAAATGTATATTTTTGTCGCCAATGTTGCCAGAATCGGAAAGAGGAAAAAATTGTTACGTGAAAAAAATCATGATAAACAATCTTCTGAATTCTTTTTTATTTCATACTTTTTTTAGTTTTATAATAGAGCAAACAAAAGAAATTTCGCATTTATATATATTATGTTCATAGAAAATAAAAATATAATATCGTATCCTTCAGGATTACGAAAATTGATTTTGAAAAATAAACGTTCTTATTCACCAGCATTTTTATATTTTGTAAGAATATGTTAACCTACGTCTAATATAATTCTAGTATCTCAAACAAAACTCCACAATCTTCAGCTATACTAAAGAAGCAACAACAACAACATTGAAATCCACACAAACCGTGCTGAACAAATTAAATTAATTAAATAAACATTTAATGCCCATTATGTTTTTGTAAAAGGTGGTACAACCATAATGCACGATGTTACTTGTCACGTGAAGTTTTTTGCCCTTTCTTTGTTTCAGTGTTTTAATTTTGTTAATTTGCGTTAATTTTGTTGAAGCCTTATATGAAAAGGGGCCAAATCAACATTCACTTCGTAAGTTTTTTTTGGTAAGCATAATCGACTGGACTCGTCGTGGTGCTTAACAATTGAACATCTCATGAACATCGCTGATGCGAATTTCGAATGAAGATTTGAATTTATACGCTTACAAGGTTCAATTGACTCGAGATCTGACCATTTCAAGCGTGGTCAATAGACCGAATGGTTGGTTAAACAGACAGAAGTGAATGGTGACTTTAGAAAGAAAATCGAGGCACACTTTCACCTCAGTGGATTCGAATCCACGAGTGATTGTTGAAAAGCCAATGCATCGTGGGGCTTATAGGCTGGCGACGTCATCGGGGCGTACTTCTTCGGCCAAGCAGTTACCGTAAATAGTGTTCGTTATCGCGAGATGATAAAGGACTTCCTGTGACCAGAAATTGAGGATATGGACCTGGACCTGGACGATATGTGATACCAACAGGATGGTGCCACTTGCTACACAGCCAACGAAACAATATCTCGATGTTAATTGGCCGCCACGATCATGTGATTTGATACCATTGGACTTCTTTCTTTGGGGATATTTAAAATTAGAAGTGTATGTCAATAAGCAAATAACAGTTCCAGAGCTAAAGGACGATCTAATTCGGCACATTAACGACATTGAACCTCAGTTATGTCTTAGAGTCAAATGAAAATATGGACCATCAAATAGTGGTATGCCACCGAAGCCGTGGTGAGCATTTGGCCGATATTTGGTTTCGCACATAATTATCATAATAAAAATTATCATAATAAAAATATGAAGAAAAACTTTTTTATATTCCACAACTTTCGAGTAACATAGATAATTACTATATCTGACGTTAAGGCAGTGAACAGTTAAGTCGTATGCATCGTGAAGAATTCAGTATTGTGTTGTCGTATTAAATGGATTCTGTAATAAAAGCATTTGTGTATTCTGTTGTATCCGTAAATAAAGAGAAACAGTGGTACGATTAAAACAGAACATATGAACATATGTACATAAGAACATATGTACATAAGTACATACGTGTGCACTATAGTTCAAATGGAAATTTTTCTGTGCGAAATTAATAACTACTACAAAAACATGGTATTCAAACCAAAGCCTGTAAGAATTCTACAAGCAAGTTTAACCCTATTTAAAAAAATGAAATTTGACCCATTAACGACCAATAATTAATCCTTTTTCAACCATTAAAGCAAACATAATACATTGAACTGATTATTTTATTATAACATTTAGAAATTGCTTAAATCTAATTCATTTTGTAAATCTAAATCAAAAAGGGCTTTCTCACTTTCATCAATATCATCAATTTCTTCGCCTTGGTTGCTAAGCTGAAATTCTTCTATGGACCCGCTGCAACATAATAGCTCAACAACTTCAGGTGGAAGTGATGAACGTTTACGCTTTTGTGCGCGTCTGGTTGTAGAAATTAATGGATCTAAAGTATCAACAGCCCTATTAAATATATCTAATAGGTTGCGGTGCGCCTATTTTTACGGGTGTGGTGCAACCGATCGCCTTTGTATATTTTGTATCGCTATTCAGAAGCTTCTTCTCCAAGAAAACCTATTGGTAGTGCGCTGTTTTCTATTATTTGTTTTGAGTGTATAAGCACTTTATGGACCGTGGCAGTCATTAGCAACCAGGGATATAGCTCCTGAAAACGTTTTGCCGTTTCAAAGCAATATATTTCAAATTTATTTGAATCGATTTTAAACTGGCAGGATAAGCCAACCAAATTATTTTGAATCGAAATATTATATCATTCTCAACATCAGTTATTTCAGAAAAAATATCATGCTCAGTAAAAGCTCGACGAGCAGTGTTTCCGTTATTTGTGGAACCAAAACCACCTACTCTGGACATGTCCACGCGAAGTCCAAACTTTCTCCAAAAATCGTTTTGTATTTTTGTTCTTTTTAAGATAGTTACTTTACCATCTCTTCGTATCTGACACTTTTGTAATTTGCATTTATGTATAGTCTAAATGTAATACAAACTCGAAAAATCTTATCCAGCAATGAAGGGGGCTAAGTCCAAACTTTAAGTTTTCCTCTTTGGCACAGAATACTTCACTTTTATAATCAAATATGTTCATGAAGTCTTTAGGTGTAGCAGCACAAATGAAAAAAAAAAATTGTTTGCTTTATATTTTTATTAATTTCATCCGAAATAGTGTTAAATTTAATTTTGTCAACAACGTGTTTGAAAACCGCATCAAAATTTGCCTTTCTTATTACATTGTTTTCGCCATATTTCAAAAAAAATTTTATTGTTTGTTTTTTGTGATACAGAGGTTACCTACAGGAAAAGGCATAACTCAGAAAACGCAAATAATCGCAATTTGTCACAAACCAAAATTAACTCATTACATTGCATTTAATCCACTTCTTCGATTTGAAAGAGGTCAGATGGGGTCAAAATTTTTAAACGCTTACGGAATGTAAAAGTTAAAAAAAACTGAACCCTTTTAATGTTGTCTAATGAGTTCTTTTCAAGTATATCGACATATATTTAAGCAGTTATAATTAAAAACAGTAGAACTTACCTGTCTCTTTATTTTCCATTTAAATTAATATATTATAATAAACACAAATCGAGAAATACAAACTTAAAATTGACCAGAGCCCGGTGAAATGGCGAGTCATCCATGGAGGCCGAAGAACTCAGACAATGCCGAAAAGCACTGAAATGGGCGATTATTAGAAGCAAGAAGTTGAAATGGGAAGAACTTCGGAACGAACTGAACAGCAACCCCTGGGGACTCGGCTATAAGATCGTTACGAGGAAGCTGAACGCGAACCATGCTGCTCCGCACATAGGGAACAATATCAACCACATCGTGGATAACTTGTTTCCCATGCACCCTCCACTGCACGATGAACGCGAAGTCCTTGCTGATGGGATGCACACGCTCTTCACTGAAGAAGAGGGGTAAAGCCCGCGGGCCTGACGGAATAGCAGCGGAGACACTCGTACTTTTGTCCGAAAATCGGCCAGACACTCTGCTTGAAGTGTACAACGCTTGTATTGCCCAAGGCACTTTTCCCAAAGAGTGGAAAAAAAGCTCATACTGATTAGCAAGGGATGAGGCGACCAAACGCACCCATCAGCTTACCGCCCTCTATGTATGCTAGATAGCACAGGCAAACTATTGGAGAAGCTTCTGCAACGCAGATTAGCAGAATTCATCGAGACAGCCGGAGGACTATCGGAGAGGCAGCACGGCTTTCGACCCGGAAGATCGACTCTTGGTGCCATTTAGGATGTAGTGAGAAGTTTCGAAAACGCACAGAACGGACGCTCCTACCCGAAACGTATAATCGTCCTAGCTACACTTGATGTACGCAACGCTTTTAATAGCTTACGATGGGCAAATGTTATCAAGGCATTAAGGGAAAGATTCCGCTAACCTAGATATCTTATGAGAATTCTCCAGAGCTTTCTTAGGGACCGTAAACTTATATACGACACACCAGATGGCCAGATAGTTAGAACGATTACATCGGGGGCAGCCCAGGGATCCATCCTGGGTCCTGACCTCTGGAATCTAAGCTATGACCAGATATTAGGAATAGATATGCCAGAAGACACACACCTTGTAGGATACGCGGACGACATAGCGGCGGTCATTTCGACACGGGACGCGGACGACGCTAAAAGAAAATTGAATCCGGTAATGATAACGACTCGAGGACCATGGCCTCAAACTTGCGGTGAACAAGACTGAATTAATCAAGATGACGCGAGAGCATGCAGATAGATGACATGCTCCTGGTGACGAAAAGGGCGATAAAATATCTGGGCGTAAAAATCGATAGTAGGCTCACTTATTGGGCCCAGATAAAACATGCGGCTGCAAAGGCAGCAAAAGTTTCAGGCATATTGAGCAGGCTAATGGCAAACATTGAGGGGCCCACACAGAGCAAGAGGAGGCTGATATTGCAACAACAAAGTCTAAGCGTAAGGCTCTAGAAGAAGTCCAACGCACAGCGGCACTCAGAATTGCCTCAGCATACCGTACAGTTTCAGGCGCGGCGGTTTTCGTAATAAGTAGAGAGATTCCGGTTGATCTCCTGGCCCGCGAACGGAAAGAGGCACGGGACTCTAGGGGGCGGAAATTAATATTAGTGCTGCAGAGCGGAGATCTGGAACCATCCAGCGATGGCAAAACAGATGGAACGCAGAAACGTCCAGTAGATGGACGAAGAGGCTCATTCCTAACATAGAAAGGTGGACTCAAAGGAAATTTGGGGAGATTAACTACTTCCTGATCCAGTTCCTTTAAGGTCATGGATACTTCCGGAAGTATCTACACCGTATTTGCAAAACAGGTAATTCCAGTTGCATCTACTGCGATGCAACAAACGACGATGCAGAACACACTTTTTTCAACTGCATCAGACGGAATACTGAGCGAATCGCATTAAGAGAGCAGATTGGCGTTTTCGCCCCTGCCAACATAGTTGACAGAATGCTCGAATTAGAAAATGCATGGAATGCTGTGAGTAACTACATCGAGTATGTCTTAAGAAGAAAGAAAAGAGACTTCGATGCACGGCAAAATAAGTCCCCATCAACGGAGACTCAGCAAGAATGAGCCAGCAGCATGAAAATGACGGACCCAGACGTGGGTGTTACGAGCAAAGTCCTTCTTAGGAGGATGAAGTTTCTGGGCCTTCCCGAAATAATGTAGAAAACAGTCCCGGGAAGTCATCCCACCAGAAACGGAGGAGGTAGTTTTTTAGTGGATAACACCACACAAGAAATCATTTTCAACCCTACCTCGCCAGTCAAAAAAAAAAAAAAAAAAAAAAAAAATTAAAGTTCACCTTGCTCTATTGAACACTCTAGCACGTTTGTAGAAAAAAATGCTTTGATTGACTTTGACGTACAAATGTGTAACGGTGCTTTTTTTTAATGCAAAAAAATATCACACGTCTTTGTTTTGAAGCATTTCCAATTAAAAAACAACAACAACAATACTAAAACGGCACTTTGATTTTTATCGATTTAGCACAGAAAAAGCTGTCATTTGACCTATTGTGGTGTGGTGTTATTTATTTTATATTTCCAAATGATCAAGAGAACCTGTATAAACGTTTAAAAAGTTTAAACATAACAATTTAAACAATAAATACCCGCGTTAGTACGCATAGGACATATAAAATGAAATCTTTTGGAAAAATGATAAATATGAATTATTTGTTCTCGGGAAAAATTATCCTATTCCAATTAGTACACAAGGGAGCGGGAAACGCAAAATTAGCTTGCTTTTGACGTTTCATTTTGTACGAGAGCAGGAATTAAGAAATAAGAAAGTAAAATGGTTGTTTGTTTTATTTCAAATAATTCTTCTAATAAAGTAATAATAATCAATTGAACGAACGAACAATAAGTATTAAAGTCTCAAATTCAAAATTACACTGGGCTACATAAGAAATATGCAGGTACTCTCAATTGTGTCTTTTTTGTCGGAGTCAACACAGTTCGCCTTTAAAGATATTTTTAAAATTTTGGTCTGTAAGATTTGACGCTTGCTTTTCGATTTACAATCGATTGAGTTTAAATAGCACACTTTATTAGAAAATACGAGATATTATTACGCTTAATTGTCATAACCAAATCATATATTTTTTCATTTTCGTAAGCTCATGAAGTTGGCTTTTGATAACAAATAAATATATAAAAATCGATTATGTGGCATTTGCAGAAAAAAATCAAAAACGCCTAGAACCATGTTATCAAGAAACTTCCCATAAATCCATAACTTTCACTCGCAAAACTTAATACAACTCTTCAAGTATCCTCTTTTTTTCGAAAGGTAATGTCCATATCTTTCAGATAAAAGAAAAATTTTTAAATACCACTAAGCCGGCATGAATGAGATGAGTTATATCATACACAAGAAGGTTTTGAACGTAGATTATATAATAAGAATTTCACCGCGCTAGTCCAATCTTTATATTATCTGAAGTTGATAGTATACGTTGCGAGCATTGAGCTTAATATTGTTGAAGTTATTTGTTTTACTATAAAAGATTGTGAACCCAAGCAGTTGGATTTAAAAAACAAGCTTTAAAAAATAGCTTTTCGAATAATTATTTTTTAAATCATAGATTTCTCGAAGTAATTGAAGCCATTGCAAAAATAAACATACTGGCCAATGTGGAAAAGGAAAGTACGTGATATTCTCGATTATAACGAAGGAGCTTTAGACGTGACTGACCGAGTTGAAGCCAAGTCCATAAGTGGAAGATGCACGTTCAGAAGCTCGACAAGAATATAACATAAGGAAAGATCTTTATAAAAAGGCTAACAATTATGCCAAATCTATGCTAATTAGCTCAGTTGGTGACGAAATTTACGAAAAAAATCATAGAACAAGTGTCTGTTGCGGATACACGGGATGCCTTGAAGCATCAGCTTTTTGTAATATCTATTGAATTCGTTCAATTTGTTTTAAATAATAATTTCGACGCCTCAATGCATATTGCAAAATTAAAGACCTTATGGTGTGAATTAAATAGTGCTCTCAGAGGGAGAAACGAAAATTTTTTTACAAGACTTATTACATGTTTGCAAAACTTTGCAAATATTACAGATGATTGGTTGATAGATAACGGAGCAACACGTTATGTATGTATTTTTTTTTTTAAATAAAATTTATTTATTGTATCTTCAATTAACTGAACTAACAATAAGTATTAAAATCTTAAATATATATACATATATAATATATAATTGTTAGGCCCGACCAGTGTCAGACATAAACTTAGTGATAATAATTAATAATACATAAATGTCATGTTAAGCACAAAAATATTTTCAAAGAATTTCATCTGCAGTGTTGCGTATTAATGCCGTAGTATCCCTCTTTTTTAAGCGGATGTGTCCAGGAAAGTTCAAGATATTACGGGCATGCGGATTCGGATGGGACTCGAGTTTTGTTAAATATTTGCCTGCATATTTTGCAATTTCAGCGGTCACAAGTGGCATATTTAAATCACGATGTAAAATTGAATTTTTCATGTACCACGGAGCTGATGTTATTAACCTTAAAATTTTGTTTTGCATTCGTTGTATTCTCTCTACATTGGAAGCTGAAGCAGTGCCCCATAGCTGAATTCCGTAACACCATATGGGTTTCAAAAGTGACTTGTATATTAAAAGTTTACAATCCAGACTGAGGGTAGAATTTCTACCAATTAGCCAATGTATCTGGGTTAATTTAAGCTTCATTTGTGTCAGCTTAGAGTCAATGTGGAGTTTCCATGTAAGCCGTCGGTCAAGGTGTATACCAAGGTATTTCACCTGTGAATGTTGAGGCACAACTTGGTTGTTGATTCGAATGGTGGAACAAGTGTCTCTTCGTAGAGTAAATGTGACATGAACACACTTTTGATCATTTACTTTTATTCTCCATAAGTTCAACCACAGTTCCAACAGCTTAATATGTTCCTGAAGATATCGGGATGCCTCGTGAGGGTTTTCATGCATACTAAGGCAGGCTGTATCATCGGCAAAAGTAGAAGTGAGGATATTACTGCTCAAAGGCATATCACAGGTATAAATCAAATACAAAACTGGCCCCAGTATACTCCCCTGAGGCACCCCAGATGAAATAGTTTCGGGCACACTCATGAAGTCTCCTTCCACGACAGTAAACTTCCGGGCAAGAATGTAACTTTCTAAAAGATTTACTATGTTTATTGGTAGATATGTCTTCAATTTTAAAATAAGGCCTTCATGCCACACTTTATCAAATGCCTGAGAGACATCAATAAAGAGGGAAGAACAATACTTTCCTTCTTCAAATGTTCTTCTTATAAAATGAACCAATCTATGACATTGTTCAATGGTGCTGTGCTGACTTTTAAAACCAAATTGATGGTCCGGTATGCATCCATTATCAGCTAGAATTGGGGACAATTTTGTCATGAGCAGCTTTTCGAAGAGCTTTGAAATTGTTGACAATAAACTTATTGGCCTATATGACTCAGCCTTGGTAAGATCTTTGCCCGCCTTTGGAATCATTTTGATCATGGTAAGTTTCCAGCTGTGTGGATAATACTCCAGTCGTAAAATGCCATTAAAAATAAACAATATGATTTTAATAGCAACACGAGGCAACTGCATCAGCATCTTGTTACTAATTCCATCAATACCCGGGGCCTTCTTTGGATTGGTTTCAGCAATTAGTTTTTGTACATCAAGCATCTTAAACTTTATGGGACGAGGGGGTAGAGCTACTACGCTCGGCAAATCAACAGCACCAGTACATGTGTTTGGGGTAAATACGTTTTTTAAATGCCCAGCAAATGTGTTACCTTTTTCAGTATTAGTTCTTGCCCAATCTCCGGTAGAAGTGCGCAGGGGAGGTTTAGACTCAACGGGTGTTTTAAGTTTTTTAGCAGCGCGCCACAAGGAGTAATTAGATGCTGCTGTGACATCGAGACTTTCCAGATAGATTTTTCAGATGCAAGCAACTCTTGGAGTCGTTTAGTGCATTCTCTAAGTCTGATTTTATGTTGGGGCGATCTGTGCTGTTGCCATTCCCTTCTAGCTCTCCTTTTTTCACATACGAGACGTTCAATATCCGCAGAATAAATTCTATTAAACCCAGCCTGCGGATGGGAGGTAGTGGCATGTTTAGCAGCCTGTTTAATATTCTCGGTAAGATTGGCAATGTTAAGTTCAATATCATCGGGAGTTCTAAGCCTGATGTTTTCCGTACAATGACTACTGAGATATTTTTTGAACCCCAGCCAGTTAACACGATATATCATCTTCACATATGGGTCAGGTAAGTCACTTCTTAGTGGGCTACAAATTGTAAAGATCGTGGGAGAGTGATCGGAGGAGAGATCATGTGAAGCTTCAACATGAATTAAATCCCTAGGGATATTTTTCATGACCCCAAAATCTATAACATCCGGAATTTTTTGTATGTCAGTAGGCCAGTAAGTGGGCTCCCCGCTAGAAATGACATCCAAACCCATTTTTGAAATTGTGTTGAACAATGCTCGACCTCTAGGTGTAATAAGCCGCGATCCCCAGAACGTATGTTTTGCATTGTAGTCTCCAGCTGCTATGAAACAAGGGCCAAGAGTTTTGTAAAAATCCTCGTATTTATCCTCACTGATTGAAAATCTGGGAGGGGAGTAAATCGATGATATCACAAGATTTGAACAAAAATTTTCGATGCAAATATTTGTTGCTTGTAGATGGTCTTCACAAATGCTCTCAAGAATATAGTGCTTGAGTCTTGACTTTATTAGAATTGCTGATCCTCCGCATGCTCTTCCTCTCGGGTCCTTTGTATCATATAAGGTGTAGCCATTCATTCTAAAAAGGCTTCTCGAAGTCAAATGAGTCTCAGATACCAACATTACATCAATATTCTTGACCGTGAGGAAGTGCTCTAGTTCGTTTCTATGTTGGCGAATGCCGTTTGCGTTCCAGAAACATACTTTTAACGTGTTCATGGCTTGTTAACTAATGCTAGAAGCAGAGTGTTCTGCATTCGCAGCATTTCTTGCATCATGCTAGTCATATTTGTTGTAAAGTTGTTTATAGTTTGCACCAAATTATCAATAGTATTTTCAAGGCGACTGAAATTAAAGCTAGCATTTGCATTTGTTGTATTATTTGGTGGTGACACTTTTTGCACTGGAACAGAGTTGATCTTCACAGCGTCAGCATACGATACTTGTGGAGTGATTGGTTGGGCCATTAGAGGATAAGTGGCGGAGTACGTATTTCCTGTTTGCGCTGGGACTACTTTAGGCTTTTGACTCATAGCCTGTTTAACGAAAGAGTATACAGGACATCCCCTGTAGTTAGCAGTGTGATTACCTCCACAATTACTGCACTTTTTTTCCTTCTGGTCCTTCGACTTATTGCAAACAGCAGTATTGTGTAATTCACCGCACACAACACAAACAGTAGGTAATTTGCAATAAGTTTTCGTATGGCCATATTCTTGGCAATTATGGCACTGTACGGGTCCTGAACGCTTGTGGGGTTCTTCAACTGTGATTTTGCGGTATAATAGATATTTTAAATTATAAATGGGATGGGTCTCATTTTTCTTCAATATTACGTCGTTAGGCTCCAGTTCAACACGAAAAAGAGGTTGGGGTATCTTATCCCTGTTTATTATATTGGATACATTTTTTACCTTGAATCCTTGGAGGGTGAGAGCATCTTTTATTTCAGCAGGGACAACATAAGAATCTATGCCTTTCAGTACGATTTGTAGGCCTTTAGCGCTTTTAAGCTGGAATGTGTAAAAACTTGTTTTATTTTTTTCGAATTCATTAACCATTTTGCGGAAATCTTTTTCTTCGTATATTTGGATCTTTGTTTCATCAATATTACCACGTTTTATTGGGACAATGTGAAATGCCTTTTCGCCAATGACCGAGATTAGTTTTTTGATGAGGGAGTTTGAATTTTTTTCTCTCAAATATATGGGTGGTGGTTTGGAGGTTTTTTTCGAGGATCCTTCGGGTTTGTCAATGTCATCCTGCAATATTTTAAAGCGGTTTTGACGGTTAACTGAGGCGGTGTCTATATCCCTGGATATCTTGGGAACAGATGAGATCTTTGAAGAATTTGGGCTTCGCCCGCGCTTTAGCACTGTAATATATCGGTCCATTCCGACAGGCACCTTTGGTTTCTGAATAATATTGTCTATTTTAATAACTTGGCTAAGTGATGAACACGAGCCCGGAGCGGATAATGGCGCTGATTTAAATAAAGATGTACTAGGCAGCGGTAATGTTATAGAATCACTACTTGGCATCGGAGTAAGCGAATTTGATCGCTCACGTAAGATTGGCTTTGCCGTTAGAAAAAGACTATCATCAATTTTTTTATTTTTATTGTTCGCATTAAGAGCTTCAGAACTCACAGTAAAATAGGCATTTCTGCCGTTAGAACTCACTTCACAATTTTTTGTTTTTGAGGTACTCATGCAGAGTATTCCTCAGTCACTTTGTTTACGGTTGTTTTTTTGTTTGTTTTTTTTTTTTTTTTTTTTTGTTTCAGATGATATGAAAAATTATTAATGCAAATAAAGCAAATTTCACAAAAACTGTACTTATTACGAGTCAGTACTTATTACGAATATTTTTTTCTTTGTATTTTTGTTTGTTCAGTATGTGAAAAAAAAACTCCGCTAACACGTCTGTTCACTACGAAGGTTCAACAAGACTGGATGTATGTATTGACATTAAATTATTCCAAAGTTTTAAAAACTTTGAATTCCGTGTTATATAAAAACAGCTGGAATAGAAATTTTAGAAGCAGTCGCAAAAGAAACTAGCCAAATGGAATCAATTGTTAATGGTATGTACTTAAAATTAATAGAAATTTGTTAAGGTACTTATGGCACACGATAAGCGAAAAAATAGTAAATTCAACAGCAACAAGTTAAAAAAGTGGCTTGCAGGATAGTGACTATAAGGTAGAAATTTACTTATTTAGTAGTATTACAAATTCTTTCAAACACTTCATTGCAAATAATATCAAAATACATGTTAAGTAGTAAAATTTTATGAATACAAACTCTGAAATATTATTTTTTACAAATTGTACAGATTTACCATTAAAAAACTTTACATTTTGTTCATTTTTAGCATCATTGTGTAACATGTTGTATAAATTAATGCTCTTGTAAAACAGAGATCGCTGCATTGTATTAGTTGTATGTATATGATACTGGGGATCCATATTCAAAGTGTTTAATCTTTCCATTCCAATTTTTTGCCAATTTTTTCACATTTATGCGATATGTTCTTTAAATTTTAAGTCCTTGTCTACAACAAAACCCAGATACATTTCTCTATTTCTTCTTATTGATCGTTGATACAATGTAAGTGTCCATATTTAATTCCATTAACTTAGTTTTACTTTCATTTAGTTTTAATTTATTCATTTTTAGCCATTTATTTATTGTTGTGATTTACGTAAAACTGGCATTGGTCTTCATTTTTCGCTTTCCTATAAGGAACTATTTCACATTTATCTAAAATATTTAGTATATCATATATATATATATATATATATATATATATATATATATATATATATATATATATATATATATATATTAGGCTTTTGCAAAAGTACATTTAAATTCAAATACATTTACTCTTTTTAAAGATTCTCAGTGTAAAGCTAAATACAAAGAGGATCAAAGCAAACAAATAAAGAGAGAGACCAATGTAAAAACAATCTTTATTGTCTTTATACGCTCAGAGCATTTATATTTACTCATTCTTGCTCACTATAAGCAAGTCAAAGTAAAACAAAATTTTTGCTGATATGCTGTAAGTGTTTTACTGTGTATTTATTTTAACATATGAGTATTTTAAGCATTGAAATCAAGCAATGGTTATGAATTTTTAATGTGTTTTATTTTTCAACCACGCAAAAATGGGATATTTTATACCCATCCCAAAATTGAATTTTTGAGTTATTAAATATTGGTTTAATAAAATTTTATTTTTTATTCGTATAAAAAAATTTTTTTTTATATTTTTAAGAAGCATATGCCCTCCCCAATAACGGTTAAACAACGCTTGAGTGTTTAGTTAAAGTTCATGCTAAAGTTACATAATTTATTACTTTTCTTTCCAATAATTTTTGTAGAAGATTTTACAAAGTCATATGTCACATGCGAGCAATTGCAGGAGATATGCAAAAAAAGATTTGTAAACTTATTCAAAATCATGGGAATAGCGGGAGGAGATGAATGTAGAGCATGTGGGGAGGAGAGCGAAACATTGGAATACTATTTGTGCCAATGCCCCGCCTTCTCACAAATAAGGTCCCGATATCTTGGGGGTGACATCTTGCTGGACATAAGCCGATTACGGGGAATATGCTGGAGGAAAACTTTGTGAGTGACACGCAGTTTCTCTAGACCTTTGGGTCAATATGTTATGGTTAAACTCAAGGGAGCGCACAACAAGCTTTCACTGGCTTAGGTGTATGTCGTATGACGTGGGCTATCATACCCCTCCAATCAACCTAACCTAACCTATTCAAAATCAAAACTTAAAGTTTTTTCCAGCTTAAGCTATTTTTTAATTGTTTTTCAAGTTCTGTAAAATTTTTCCAACGCAATTATGACTTTTGTAAATTTAGATGACGATATCTAGGTAGATATGTTGATAATTTGATATTAGAATCAAATTAAACAAAAATGTAATTTCATACAAATAAAATAAAAATTACAAAAATACTCAAGTATTATACTAAATGGTTTAAGTACTGCTTGCCGTAACTCTTGTCTAAAGGTGAATTCATCCGTTCGTTCTGCAGGAAATTTTCGTTGAGAGACAATTTTAGTTTACTGAGAGTTTGCTCACAGAAGATTCACCCGCGCCGAACAAATATTCTGTAAAGACAAAGCTACCATATGCAACAACTCTGTAAATGCTGTGTGTTACTTTTACAAGCAGGCAGCACAGTGACAGATGATTGCAATTTGCTGTGTTCTAAATTAAGCAAATTTTTATAAAATAAAAATATATAAATGAATTTAAGTCTTGTGCATGCTCTAATAGCCATTGAGTTAAATAAATATAAAAAATTTACAAATAGACTTGTATATTATAATACATACATATGTACATATAATTTGATGTGGCAGCTCATTTCAATTTTGTGTAAAAAATGTATATATCTGGCAGCACAGTTCAATTCGTTCGGGGCGATAATTAAAATTAAACCAATTCAAGCAAAAATTGTTCCGCATTAAATTTACTCTCTTTCTCTCACTCTCTCAAAAATAGAGACGTCAAACTAGATATAAAAAAATCGTTCGGAACGTTCAGAACGAACCTGTGAATTCACCTTTATTATTAATTTTGCTTACTTTTCCTATACTCAACCACTTGCCGTATTTATTTTGTACAAACACAATATTTATTGTGATTGTTTCTTATAAGAGAACAGCCATTTGCTTTCTTAAGAGAAGAGTGCAATAAAACAAATAAACGAAAAAAAGAGGATGTACTCAATTACTTGTTTTTTGTACTTTTTGTATATATATATATATATATATATATATATATATATATATATATATATATATATATATATATATATATATATATATATATATATCAGTGGTGGACATTTCATCAAACAATTGTTTATAAGCAACGCCCCTTTTTTTCTTATGCTCTTTTCAACAGACTTTGGCGAGTGCACATGTCAGCTTGATGCTCATACATTTTTTTCAATTACAGTGTTGGAAAAAATTGAAAACAGCTTATCAGATCATCTCAAAAATTATCAGTTTATTACAGACTTAGCATTTTTGGTAGATACGACTGGCTTTCTTAATGATTTTAATTTAGAATTACAGGGCAAGGAAAATAATATATACGATTTGTCCAAAAATATTTACAATTCAAAACTAAATTGGAACTTTTTGAAAACCCATTTAATGTTGATGTTACTAAATATGAATTTAAAATACAATCAGAACTTGTAATATTACGAAGCGAGTTAAAAGCTTTGCCGGAAATAGACAGGTTATTATACTAAAAAAAAATTCTTTAAAAATTCTTTCATTTTTTCCAACCACTTATGTTAAAAAATTCTTTCGGACTTAAAATTCATTTTTAGTAAACAACGTAATAAAATTAGTTTCACGTCTTTGAAACATATACTGCTCTTACGAAACTGCCAAGACAGCATTAATGTAGACGATTTCGTTTAATTTAGTTCCTTATACGAAAATCTTTGTGTTTCGTTTTGCTTGTCACTGTACCTTCAAATTAACTCACTAACCAAGTGTAAAACAATTTTGTCCACCGCTGATATATATATATATATATATATATATATATATATATATATATATATATATGTGTATATATATGTATATGTATATGTATATGTATATGTACATATATACAAATTTTTTAATCCCGATTGATATATAGAAAACAGCAACGAGCTGTTCCATATATTTTTCTAATTTTAATTTCACTATTTTTTCACTTAATTTTTGCAATTTTTCTTATAATGAAATGTATTACCCCCGTTCTTTTCGAGCTGGACAATGTTGTAATTTCTCCATACCCTGGTATTGATATTTCCTTTTCATCTAGATCTTCTGTCAAATGAGTTTCTGATACAACAATAAAATCTGGTTTTTATTTTCAGTAATAATTTATACTTAAATATTAAAGTTGTTTATTATTCCTTGAACATTTGTATAGATACCATGGAAATTTTTTGATTGTTAAGCGTTTAAACCGAACCAAATGATCTAAAAGTAAGAAATCGAAATACACCCAATCTATAACTTGCTCAGAAGAGTTACTGTAGTTGAACTACGTAAGAGGGCTGGACCCATCCAATGCGCCAAATGCCAAAAACTCGACTATGGTCAACAATAGTAGTTACAACTTGTTTATAATTTACTTCTCCTATTTATACAACGATATGTAGTTGGCATTTAATATTATTAATACATTTTCCTCTTGAGTTTTCTGTCTAGTCAATAAAAATTATCATTAGAGTTCTTTGTTGACTAAAAAACTTTAATAAATAAAATTTAAATAAATTTATACATAAAGTTTCTTTAATGGGCATACCAAAACCTACTGCAAATTACCAACTGTTTGCGATACACGATACAGCAAAATGCGATATGCCTAGAGACAATTAAAAAATCCAAAAAATGCAGCAAATGTGGGGCTAACTTCACTGCCAACTATATAGGTTGTTGTTCTTACGCAGACGTCAAGCGAACTTTTACCAAAAAACCTAATCCTTCATCCATTCAGTCTCAGTTGCCATAACCACCTATAAGCCAGGCTTCGTATGGTAATGTTTTAAAGCCAAATTCATCCATGGAACAGAAACCTTCTGGCAACCAATTTCCGTATACAAATGTGTTAAAGTCTAACCAGGCCACAGTGCAAAAAATGCTGCAGCCAAATAAAACCCACGATTTTAAATGTCGTATTGTAAACTTATGCTTTATTTTTCCAACATATTCCATGCGTTCCATTAAGATGAGGGTACTCAAGTGTAAAATAAGCTCTAAAATTTGTTTCATAGTTATGAAATTTTGTTAATATTTATGAGAAAATAAATATTTTGTATCATATGGGCTATGTATTTTTAAAGTCAAGGGCGGATATATGATTTCAAGCAAGGTGTCTTTACTTACAAGGTGGCAGCATCGCTTAATATGATAATTTTTTGCTCGATATTGTTTAGTTTAGCTTAATGTCAAAATTTCTTATGTTTTGTTTACATCGTTATTTTTTGTTTACTATAAACGAATTTTCGAATTCAGAACAAATTGAAATTTAAAAGAATTTTAAAATTATTTTGTATTCAATTATTCAAGAAACATTTAAAAAATGCGTGTTTGTGCAATTTGTGGAAAAAAATATATACCTGGCAGTGGAACATTTTTTTTATGTCCCACAAGACCAGAAGGGATGAAAGTAATGGGAGAAGGGATGAAAGTGTTGGGTGAAGGACTGAAAGCAGCAGCGGCTGCTATTGAGGATTTGAGACAGTAACAGACTGTGTTATATTTGTTGTAACAGACTGTGCTATATTTGTTGTAGTTTTGTTATATTTGTTTTAGTTTTGCTTTTAAATCTTGTTTTTCTGTGTTACTTTAGTTTTAGTTGAATGAATTCATATTTTTTTGTTATTTTGTATTGTTATTTTAAGTTTAATATATTTAGTAGATTTTTTGTGTTATTTTTTCTTTTTTTGTGCCTTATAAAATGAAAATAAAAGACTGAATTATATTCTTAACTGTTTTATTTATGGAAAGATTTTACAAGTGATTTCAAATTATTATTACATTTATTTATACATGCTCATATGTTCTTATGTAAAGAAATTTGCAATTAGCCTATCTTGAACACGTTTGGCTATTGAGGATGGACCACTGTGAGTTACCAAGTCGCTGTTATATTCAGGCTCTAAGAAGTCATCTTCTGCTTCATTTATTTTCTCACTTAAGCTTATATTATGCAATACAGCGCATGCATTCACCACTTTACCAGCGAATCCAGGATCGTACAAAAGAGAACTTTGCTGAGATAAGCAGCGCCAAGTTCCTTTCAGCACACCGAACAACCTTTCAACTATATTCCTTGATTTACATAATGCTTCGTTGTAGCGAAATTTAGGGCTCCCTTCTGGTTGGTTCGAGAGCGGAGTCATCAGCCATGGTTCTAGTGGATACCCGGAATCACCTTTAGATGTATACACATATTATTGATTAAGTAATTAATTTTTTGTATATAAATATAAGCTAAAAAAAACTCACCAATTAAAAACATCTTATTATTTGAATTCTCAAAATTCCTCTGCATAACCCTTCTTACTGCAGAGGAGCTCCAAATGTAGGAGTCATGTCTTGCTCCGGGGTATTTGGCATTTACATTTAAAATTTTAAGGTTTGGATCACATATCTGCAACAATATGTACAAATGTAGAAATGTATGTATGTATTTATGTTTTTATTTTTTACAATTCTTACCATTTGAACGTTCAAAGAATGGTATCCATGATGATTTACGTAAGCCTCTTCATGAATTTTTGGGGCCAAAATCGATACATGGGTGCAATCTACAGCTCCTATAGTACCTCCTACAAAAGGTGAGGATGATGAGGCAAAGATCGCCTTTGCAGTTTGGCGCTCTGTTGAAGTCATTGGAAATCGCACCTTTTCAAAAAACATATTGCCATTAATTGCATCAGTTACACGATGCAGGCAACGGCTTATTGATGATTGGCTCATCGATATTCCCCATTGTTCTCCTACAGGCCGCTGGTAGCAGCCGGTTGCGTAAAAACGCAAAGCAGCTAGCAGCTAGCAAAACGTATCAAAACTTATTCCAGTATTATGATATACACAAATATATGACTTACCTGTTTTTCTGTTGATATTGCTGTAATCCTCGACCCTTTCAATTCACTATCCAACTGAGAAACCAAATCTTCAACCAAGTCTGGCGTTAGTCTGTAAAGTTTCTGGAACTCAGTTGGTGTTAAATCGAAAGGGGTATCCAAATCCCGAAGAGCACGTCGATCGACTGTTACGGCGTCAAAAACAGGTTGGTCCTGCATTAATTCGAGCGCTAAATATTCAAAAGACATTTGAAAAAAAATTAACCACTCTTTGTTAAAATAAACACCACAAAAATTATTGACGTTTAGCTCACGACAGTTTAGTGGCTAAAATTAACAGCTGTTGACTTTAAACTACAGTGAGTGTGGTTTAAATATGTTACTGAATAGCAGAATCGTTAATTTTGCTGTTAAAATTTTTAACCAACTCAACAGTCTCTAAATAAAGTTACTGAATCGCACTGCAGGAAAGAAGAGAAAAGTGGGCAAAAATATGCAAATATAATTTCAAAAAAACTAGCTCTGTATGCATTGATCACTTTGCAAAATGTGATATTATGCATGCTGGAGGCAGAATTTGCTTACTGCCTAAAGCAGTGCCAATATTTCCGCAAAAGTCAATCGAAGAAATAGCAAGGTAAGTGCATTTTTTTTAATTTCATGGAAGTTGTTAAAAAATAAACTTTAGAACGCCTGACAAAAACAGCACTAAACCGCAGAATGTCTCACTGACTTTTCCACTTCCACTAAAAAGTCAGGAAGATGGTGAGGCAACTATTTTCAGCCTTTTCTTCACAATGGAGGAGCTAACAAAATCTGCCGTACATAAGAGAGAAGAAAACATTCATTTTAAAGAGCAAGGTACTCAAACCGAGTAAGTAATCCTAAGTGTACTTATTATAAGTTTCCCTACTAACTTTTGACAAAATTTATTACATTGTGGTTTTTGATTTTAGTCCATCAATTTTTGATATGGTGTTGAAAAATGGGATTCTTCAAAATAGATAAATATGTTTTATTTCCTAAAAACTGTAGTATTGAAAACTGTAACAAAATTGTTTTTCTTTTCGGATGTATATTTATACATATGCATATCAACTCCCATTTTGCACTATGGAAATTTAAAATCAGAGTCCAAATAAATATATTCATCATGTACAGTTACCTGTTTTAATATTTTTTATGTATTTTTATCTGTTGTTATGTATTGTGTTATTATGTGTTATAATTTTTAATATTTTTAAATCTTAGCTGTTACATACATATTTAGATAGTTACAAAAAATTAACAACTTAAATGTTTACTTTTTTAAATGCAATAAATACCAAATAAAATACATATTTAATGTTAATCACTGTCTGAGGGTGGCTTTATGAACATGATCTTTCACAGGTTTGAAGTTGTCTACAATTTTGTGGGATTCGCTTTGCGTTGTGGTAAAGAAGCTCTACGTATAGACTTCAATTCTTTAACACAATGGGTATAAACAAACATGTCATGTTTGTTTATACTCGTTTTTACAAAATATTTTATTTGTTTTACTATACTTTTTAGTTTTTAATTTATTTTCATTTTACTTTAAACTTCATTCTTTTTGTCATATATCTTGACATTGAGCTAAACTTTTACACAAACAAAATACACGTAGTTTTTATTTTGTTGTATTTATTGTACTCGTGCTGCCACCTTGTAAGTAAAGACACCTTGATTTCAAGCTTCTTAAATTAATAATTCAAACTTACTGAAAACATTCCAGGACATTGTTTCATCAGGTATGATACCAGCTCCACATAAGAATAATCCAAATACGATAAATACAATGCCAATGTGTAGCATTCCAATACTTGTAACAACCTTTTAAGAAAATGAAAAAAAATTAAAATTATTTTATATGTCGAGTGTATATACATACATGTGTATGTATGTGTGTGCATTATTTTTTTGTTCTGACAAACATTACATTTCCTTTATATGTGCACTACTTATGACATCCAACGAAATTGTTGTGCAAATTATTAGAAAACATCAAACATGTTCTCAAAGTCACATACAATTCATTCGAACAGTATTTTTTCGATTTAACGCGGCTATAATCTGTCAGGGCTGCACCTCATTTCTCTTCGCATTGTAAAAGGTTTCGCATAAAGTGTGAAACAAAAAAGTTTAATCGTTGTTCGATTTGTGAGTAAAAAGTGTTTCCATATGTATTGCAAAGCGAAAACCGGCAACGTTCTATATTAGAATATTTCCAGTAACAAGTGTCAAATCGTCAAAAAAATAATAACAAATAAATTATCAAACAAACGGAAAACCGTAAAATTGTTACCAAATTTAAAAGAGTAACAAAATAAAATTGTCTATACAACTAAATATTTCAAATGTACAGCGCAGCCTTAATAACAGGTAAACAGCTTGAAGTGGCTTTATTTAAATAAAATAAAAGAAACATACGTAAGTATACATGCATTTAATTTTTGTCTTTTAATAGTTTGTTGTTTACGTTATCGGCTGATTTGCAGTGATATTTATAAAAATTTATGAATATATTTTTGTAACGTTTATTGTTCTCACACCGTTTCAAAATGTGAATTATTCACTCAAATCCTTCCTATATTTGTTGGAAAATATCATCGGCCCTTAAATTGGGGAGCTTTGCGATAATCAATATTGCCCTTCCGATTTTCAAAAAAAAAAAAAAAATATGGGAGTAAACTAGAAGCAAACTCTTTCATACAAAAAATTTTGAAAATCGGTTCACAAATGATAAAGTTAAAGATAAATATAACCATCCTCCTTGTTGGAAGTCGTTTTATTTGGAATAGAAATTTTCTTTTTAATTGCATCTTCTTAGCTCTCTTATAATGATGGACTTAGTCGAAAGGATATATTTTGGCTGAGCTTATTTAATACCATTTTTGACGTTACTGAGAGTATAATCGATCTACAAAATTGTAAAATTGCTTTTTGAAAAAGAATTTTCTTAAAAGGATTTTATTCGCACCAGTGATTTTTCTGAAGTTAATTTGTCATGAAATACTTTTTGAAGAAGGATTTTCCAATTTCTTTTGCGAAGATTTTTTGAAAAAGTGGGTGAAATAGGTACTTTTCGTAGATATACATATTTTAAAACAGGCACATTTTGCTGAAGGCAAAAAAGTAGTTTTGAAAAATGTGCTGCTTGAAAAAGGTACTTCTTGCATTTTCTTAAAATACTACCGTTTAAGATGGAGCGGAAAATCTAAAAATGTAATTTTAAAAAAGTTTCTTATGTGCTGTAAAAATATATACATATAGAAACATACATGCGAAAATAAGAACGAAATTCTATTCAAAATTTTTGGCCGTTAATAGCACAGATCAAAATGAGAACCAAGTTCTTACTTAGTGCAACACTTATCACAATAACTTCCTATTAATAGGAAATTTTTTTAAAGATTTTCTCATTACTTTCGTGAGTTGAAGAGCCTTTGTTTTAGCCAATTCAGGTTATTTATTTCTTACCTACAATTAGAACAGCTTTGCCTTCATATTGGCTAGGAGATATGTAGAACAAACCATACCACCTCAATTCTAGGCAACGTGATAACTGGGCAACATTTACAAGGGCAAAGGTTGATGACTGTGTCAGGATGAAAGTCATTGTTTTAAATTTTTTCTGGCGAGCTGCCATGCACACAAATAAAAAGTACTTGTTTTCAGATTGTTCTGATTATTAAGTAAATAACCGAATATCCTTGCATAACTAGCCAGAGAAAATATTGATTTTTTTTTCTAAGAATCCGTTAGTACATTTTTCCTGATCTCCTAGGGAGTTAAAAAATTTTTGTTTAAACGGAAATAAGTACCTGTTTCTTTAAATTATATGGAAATAGTATTTTCTGAAATTTTTAATTTAAACTGTTATTTTCACATCCTAGAAAGCAAATTATGACTACTGGCAAGTTTTTTTAATTTTTATACCCTTCGTTATTTAAAAAACATTTAATAAAACAATCTATTACTTTATACATATGTTGAAGATAGCTTATAATACAGTTAAGGGCATTTAAAAGAGAAATTTGTAAAGACACATTTATGCATGCTACAAGACACAATGGATCTCGTCCATAAACATTCGCTCTAGGCCCTAAATTGTATTTGAGTGAACACCGAACGGAGTGATTCTTAAAATCAGTTTATGAAAACAAACTAAATTTTTCGAATATGTTTCCTGCAAAGACGTGCACTTTCAAACTCGTAAACAAAAGAGTTGGATTTTCATCAATTGCTAACAAAACAAAATTTGAAACGCATTTGGTTTAGTGAATAGGCTCAGTTCCTGATTGATTTACGTGGCGTAAAAATAAAAGTTATATCCACATTAAATCCTCCAAATAATGATATGCTGCCTGACTCTCATCAATATTCGGGATTTTAATTTCGAGTTATTTAAACGAAAATTTCAGGAAGAACTCAGAATTTTATGTTGTGGATAAGAAAATATATTTCTCGAGATCAAATTAATGTATCCTTAGAATATAAAGCATTAATACTATATACTCAAAAGGAAGAACATTAGAAAGTAAGCAATATTCAGGTTTCATTAATATTCGTGTTTTATCATAAAAGCACATAAAATTTAAATAAACTCCATTGAAATTATGTTTAAAGGAAACAACTAATAATTGGTTCCAAAGCCATTATTTTTTATAACCTCTGATAGACGGTCCAAATGATTCCATAAATTTTCTATGGAATTAATATCAGGGGTTCGGGCGGTTGTATCAATCATTTTTGGGCAAAGCAGCCAATCGCAGAAAAGGGCTTTATGTTTGGTGTCGTTGTCCTGATATAATTTTAGGGTGGAAGAAATTCCCATTTTTTCAGCTGCCTGCTTAAAATTCTCCCGCAAAATATTTAAGTACATATCCTTGTTCATCATTCCGTCAATAAAGACCACGTGCACCTTCTGTTGATATACAGTCTAAAAACCATCACGTGCCTACCTCCGTGCTTTACTGTGGGAGTTATATTCTTTGCTGTCAATTCCTCATTGGGTTTCCGCAAAACAATTGTTCTTTCATTGCTACCAAATATGTTGAATTTGCTTTTATGAAGAAAAATAACTTCTTCTCACAAACTCACATCCTTTTTTATGTGTTCCTTCGTAAATTTTAGTCGAAATTCCCTATTATTCAAATTTAATAATGGCTTCTTACGGGCAATTTAGCCATTGTAACATTGCTTTTTAATAGCTCAACGTATTAATTCTGCAGATACAGCCTTATCTTTCTTAACTTCACTTACTATTTTAGAAGCACTTAAGCGCGGATTAGTCTTAATTTGTCCAATAATGAAACGCACTTCTGCTTCGATTATTTTTTTACGGCTTTCATAGGTAACATTGTTCGAATATATGTATGTACATATATGTATTTAATGCTTAAGCGATATTCTTATACGTCTTTGTTTTATTGTAGTGAAAAATAAAAATTTTCTTTTTTCCAAAGAAATATTTTTATCTTTTCGACCCATTGCTTCTAATACATGACAAATCAACAAATACATAACCATAGTAGGTTTAGAACAGCGATAGGCAAAACAAGGGCGCCGCGCCAATGCTTACGCTCTTACATCGTGTACATGTGCACACGTATTGCAGAGAAATAAAAAGCATAAATCAGTCTCACTCGAGCACTAAAACACGATGGACGTGTTACGCTTGTTGTTAGAAATTAGCGTTGCCATATGCAAAAAGTGAGATCCCCAGAAATTCATATGAAATTAACCTGAGGAAATACTAGTTCTTATGAACAAAATTTTTATGAGGGAATGGAGATTTAAGATTTCAAATTTAGGTATGACATGAAAATGTCTGATCTGGCAATAGTGATTCTTTATGTGTGTTTGTGAGGGCAAACAATCTGTTTATATGTATTTTTGCCTATCGCTGGTTTAGAATGTTTCTATACAAACCAACACAACAAACAATTTACTCAACGTGAGTCTATTTTATTTTTGTCTCAACACCCATAAACGCCCGTTGCTCCCAGTGTTGCCAGTGAAATTTCGTTTTAGTTTCCAAAAAGATACAATTTTTCCCAAAAAGATACATTTTGAAAAAAAATTTAAAATCTATGTTTAACGTTTAACATTTATTAACATAACATTCTTGTTTCATACTTAATTTTTTTATTAACCATCCATTGTACTCTTTTATTAACAGCCATTTATCAATAAAATTGTACATTGTCTTTTTTGGAGAATGACCTGTAAATGATAACGAAATTCCAATAAAACTTTGTCAGAGACGGAAAGCTTAATATTTTATTTTTGTACATTTTGCGTACAGATTCAAAAGATACGAAAAATGTCAGGATTATACATGGTACGTGAAGTCATCAAGAGATACGAAAAATATATCTTTCGTATCCTAATGGCAACACTGGTTGGTCCTTAATTATTGTACTCAGTTGGGCAATGAAAAATAAAATCTTTATTTTAAATACGGGCGTTTAATTGTATGGGTGTTGAGAGAAAAATAAAATAGACTCACGTTGAATAAATTGTTTGTTGTATTGGTTTGTATAGAAACATTCTAAACCTACTATGATTATGTATTTGTTGTAATTCATATGCAATATTGAAATTCTCATATTGTATTTGATTTATGTGGCATAAACATCCGAGGTTGAATGTTTTCAAACTGCTTAAACTTCACTGACGATTTGGTTTTAGCAACCAATGAAATGTCGGCATATGAAGAGCTAAAGCCACAACAAACTTTTGATTTTTTCTATGCATTTTGCAAATGCTCTAATTGTTTCTAACGATTAGTTGGGGAGAATATCCTAAATAATGAATTTCAATATTAAATTTTTTTAAAATATTACTCAAGCTTGAGGTCTTATTTTGTGGTTAAACAATTTTATTTAAATTATCGATATTTCGATACTCATTGAGTTTCATCTTCAGGAAAATTCTATTCCTCTAGTTGCTTTATTCCAAGTGTTGAGTCAATTTATTATTAAAAAACAGAATTGTCTTGAAGATTATACTCAATGAGTATCGAAATATCGATAATTTAAATAAAATTGTTTAACCACAAAATAAGACCTCAAGCTTAAGTAATATTTTAACCAAATTGTAATAAAAAAGTTAACAAAAATATAGATCTTATTATTTCTTTTTTTATAATTTGTCAACATGGAAAAAGCGTCCTTTATAAATAAAAATATGAAAATTATTTTTGGATTTTGACTTTGGCATTTACAAAATCTGTCATTATTTTAGGTAACATTTTAATTCGACTTATGTGTAATTTTAAGTTTTTAAACTATACGATACTTCACCTGACTATCTAGGCCCGGACCAGGTTTTACTGTGTGATGGGATTGGTGAAATTTACGCCGAAATGATCCACTTGGTGAATGAAATGTTTCTCCACTTTCAGAACTCTGTGTACTATAACGTCTTTCTCTCGCACGTTTTTGCTCATCACGCCTCTTTCGTTGGCGCTTTATCGCCATGGCAGAATGAATACCCACTGCATGCATTTTAAGTCTGAAAACAAAAATCGGAAATTCATACTTACATTATTGTATACATCGAATTTTCAAAATCGGAATATTTAAAAGAAGTCACTTTGCCAAAGGTGTATTAATTAGCTCTATTATGCATCTCTTTTGATGATTATTTTTTGCCACGTTGTGTTTTTATCATGCGGTGATCAAAAGCTCTACATTTTTACACGTTGTATTAAATTTTGTAATCACCTGATTTTAACCACCACACGATATATTTCGAATTGTCATCAATCACCTTCCACAGAAAAGTATATATATATATATATATATATATATATATATATATATATATATATATATATATATATATATATATATATATATATATATATATATATATATACATATATATTTATATATATATATATATATATATATATATATATATATATATATATATATATATATATATATATATATTAGACCTGACTTTAAAAAGGTTTTTTTGGAATTATGAATGTGGGTAGCGATTAAAATATGAGATTTGATGCCAAAATTTATGTAAAAAATTTTCAGGCTGATCGGATGGTGCCAAGCCGTGCCATAATGAGGTCAAAGGTCAACATTTTGAAAAACCACCAAAGTATTTTTTTTTTGCATTATATCAACTTTTTTAATAAGAAATACTATAAATATAATGTTTTTTCTTTAATTTTTATTTAATACGCTTATTATTTTTATTTTAAATCAATGAAGATTTTGTATAGGCTGGAAAGTCCTTACTGTAGTCCTCTACAATATGTAACAAGTACTGTTTATCACCTTCGTTGTGTATTAAGCATCTGTTAAAGTCAGTTATTAGTAGTCCTTGGATGTGAATAATTGTAATTCATCAACACTTGCACATACGTTTTTAGAAGGGAAAATATCAACATCATCACCGATATGATTGTCTTTATCGGACTCTATTTGCAAAGCCAAAACCATCTTTTCATTTATTTCTGAGTCTACGTATGGATCAAGAAGGCAAGTGCAACTGTTTCCTCTGATAGTTCCGAATTTTTCCCAATAGCACTGTAGATATTTTTTTAATCAAAATCCCCTTTATCAGTTGCATATCTCTATTTGGCACTTCAACTGCATTTCCGGTTCTGAACCAGTATGGAATATAGAGACTTACTAAGAAAATGCACATATTACGAATTACATTCAACTGAATCGCAGAAATTTTAAAGTGTGCATGTAAAATATACATTTCTAGACAAACTGGTGCTGCAGTTGCTCAATCAGTCTACGAATATTTGCTAAAAATAAATATGATGAATTCGTTAGAAATTATATGTTTTGATACAACTGCTGCAAATACTGCCCCTCATAGTGGTGCTGGAAATTTATTGGAACGCAAACTGGAACGCAGCTTATTGTGGTTGCCATGTCGCCACCATATTCCACAAATTCTCTTAAGAGCTGTATTTGAGACTTATTTCGGAAAATCCAGTGGCCCAGAGATGGCGATTTTTGAACATTTTGCATGGCCATATATATATATATATATATATATATATATATATATATATATATATATATATATATATATATATATATATATATATATATATATATATTCATTCCTGTAGTTCCATGGTGGAACAAAGGGCCATAACAAAGCTTTTCCATTTTGATCGATCTTGTGCCAGAAGTTTCACTTCAGACCATGACATTCTATTAGAGTTCGCTTCAAGTTCAGTTTGTCTTCTCCATGTATTAGCTGGTCTGCCCCTTCTTCTGCTGCCTTGGGGGTTCCATTCAATCGCCAATTTCGCAATATCATCGTCCGCTCTTCTCAGAACGTGGCCAATCCAGCTCCACTTTCGCTTAGCTATTTGTACACGAATAGGGAGCTCTGCTGTTCGTATCCACAGGTCCTTGTTAGAGATGACATTTGGCCAAAATATGTTTAGTATTTTTCGCAGGCACCGATTTATAAAGACCTGAAGTGCTTGCATGTCTTTAGCTGACGTGTTCCATGACTCGCACCCATATAATAAAACGGAACGTACATTTGATGAGAAAAGGCGGAGTTTTGTTTTGACATGTATTTGTGACGATTTCCACACTTTCTGTATAGCTCCGAATGTCTGGTTTGCCTTATTTATACGACTTCTTATGTCTTCTTGGAGCCGCCGGTTGAAGATATGACGCCACCTAAGTATACGAATGACTGAACATCTTCCAGTTCTGCATCATTTAACATAAACTTAGAGGTATTGGTTGTATTTATGCGTAAGACTTTAGTTTTCCCCGTATTGATTTCTAACCCGGCGTTCCTGGCGATATGGTTTATGTGTTGTAGTTTTCCGGACATGTCGGTGAAGTTGTGGGTGAGGAGACATATGTCATCAGCATAGTCCAGGTCTTCTAACCGCCCATTCAGGCCCCATGTTATACCCCGTCTATCGGATATTGCCTGCAGCATTATAACGTCAAGCACTATGTTGAACAACAGAGGAGACAAAAAGCACCCTTGCCGGACTCCGGTATTTACGCTAAATGTGTTTCCAAGGTGATGTTCATGCAGCACTCTTGATGTCGAATTACGATACAGGGCACGGATGAGTTCGATTATCTTTTCTGGCACTCCTTTACACTGCAGTGCTTGCCAGATGGCACTGTGATAGGGAGTATCGAAAGCTTTCGCAAAATCGATAAATATGCAATAAAGTGGTGTCCGCCATTCTACTGATTGTTCGACCAGTATTCGTAGGCTATTAATATTGTCGACACAAGAGCGATTTGCTCTAAAGCCAGCCTGATTTTGACGGAGTTCAGACGAGAGTGAATTGGATAGCCTTGAGTGGAGAATGTAGGCTATGATCTCGTTAACCATTGGTAATAATGTTATGCCTCTCCAATTTTTGCAGCTAGTTAGATCCCCTTTCTTTGGTAGTTTGATTATCACTCCTTCGCCAATTTCTGAAGGAAGCAGACCGGATGTCCAGAAATCTTCTATGATGGGTTTGATGATGTTTGCACTTAAAAGAGGGTCGTGAGTAGTTCTGGACTTATGTTGTCCACGCCTGGTGTTTTTCCATTCTTCATTGCTTTATAGCTTCCATAATTTCTGAGGTGTTTGGACTCATTGTCTCGATATCATATCTCTCCCGATGACTATGGCAATGACAAGGTAGTCCGATTGTGGGTGCCGGTATTGACACTAGACCGGCATAATAGTCGGACCATATTGCCAATTGTCGGTCCATGGAAGAAGTTGTGCCACCTATAGGATCCCTTAGTGGATGGACAGTAGTTTGATTTTTTCCGGCTATACGTTTAACGATTTTGTACAAATCCCTGGTTCTATGCGTCTCCGCGGCCGTCTCAGCTTCGTTAGCCAGGTTCTCCATCCATAATCTCTTATCTCTCCGTGCGCTATGTTTAACCATTCTATCTTTAATGGAGTACTGGAGTTGGTGATATGCTTTTACATCTTGCGTTCTTGCTGTATTAATTCTATCTTTTAGCAGATTTCTTCCCTCTATTAATGTCCATGTTCCATCAGAGATCCATTCCTTTCGCCTTTTTTGCCGAGTTCCAATCTTTACCTTTGCACTCTCTGTGAAAAGCTCTTTTATGGAGCTCCACTGTTTTCTTTCTAGACTATCCATGTTTTCAAAACGTCTCCCAAGTTCTTCAGCCTATTGTTCTCTTATATTTTCAGAATAAAGTTTTCCAACATCAAAACGTCTTCGCATGCTCTGAGCGTTTGGCCGTCGGATTGCTGCGACCTTGAGTCTAATTTCCCCAATGAGCAAATGATGGTCTGATGCTCCATCAGCACCCCTTTTATTTCGGACATCCAACAATGAGCCACGCCATTTTCTACTTATGGCTATATGGTCAATTTGAGTTTCAGTTTTGTGGTCTGGTGAGACCCAAGTCACTTTATGTCTTGTTTTGTGCGGAAAAATTGTTCCTCCTATAGTGAGATTGTGCTTAGCGCAAATTTCTACAAATAGTTCACCGTTTACATTCATCCGACCTAATGCATGCTTTCCCATCACAGCGTCTAAATTGGCGTTATTTTGGTCCAATTGTGCGTTGAAGTCTCCTGTAAGTAGTATTATGTCGCCAGCAGGTATATCCTTAAATGTTCGCTCTAGACTACTGTATAATTCTTCCTTTTCTTTGGGTTCCGCAACTTCTGTTGGGGCATAGCATTGCACACAGGTAATATTTCTTGCCCGGGTACGCAAACGGATCGACATAATTCTATCAGAGAAGGGTTTCCAGTCTATTAATGATTGTTTTGCTTTATTTGATAGCAGGAACCCAACACCACTCGATCGCGATTGATCTTTTGGTTTACCAGAATATACGAAAGTTGTGCCGTCCCCATTACTGATCATACCGTTGTCAGGCCATCTGGTCTCACACAAACCAAGAAAGAGAAGATTGTACCTTCTGAACTCCTTACAGACTTGCGCCAGTCTAGATGGTTCTAAGAGAGTTCGAATATTCCATGTTCCGAATCGTATCCGTGTTTTGAAGCTAAAGGTCGTCATCAATTGGGGATCAGTTTGGTTTTGATTTGTTATGGTTTCAGTAATCATGTTAGTTTAAGATGGACTTTTGATTAGCCAATCGCATCCGAGCCTGATACCGGGGCTGCCGGTATATGCAGCCAGGCACTGCGTCAATAGTGGTTAGTTAATGGCGCCACTTACTCGCCATGTCATTCCAAGGATCACTGGCAACTCGGTATTTGGTAGGCTGTGCCTCCGAGACTCTCCCCTCGAAACCGCTGAAATTGTCAGCGACTGCTGATTTAATTCGCAGCTACCCAGTATATCTACTGGGCTTTCCACTGCATGGCAATGGAACACACTTAATTCAGAGGGATACAGCACTTGTATGCAGGATTGCAGACATATGTACCCATAAACATTCTAAATCTTTTAGAAAGTTACATTCTTGCCCGGAAGTTCACTGTTGTGGAAGGAGACTTTATGAGTGTGTCCGAAACTATCTCATCCGGTGTGCCGCAGTGGAGTATACTGGGGCCAGTTTTGTATTTGATTTATACCTGTGATATGCCTGTGAGCAGTAATATCCTCACTTCTACATTTGATGATGATACAGCCTGCCTTAGTATGCATGAAAACCCTCACGAGGCATCTCGATTTCTTCAGGAACATATTAACCTATTGGAACTGTGGTTGAACTTATGGAGAATAAAAGTAAATGAACAAACGTGTGTTCATGTCACATTTACCCTACAAAGAGACACTTATTAACCCATTCGAATCAACAATCAAATTTTTCCTCAACATTTACAGGTGAAATACATTGGTATACACCTTGACCGACGGCTTACATGGAAATACCACATTTAATCTAAGGTAATACAAATGAAATTTAAATTAACCCAGATACATTGGCTGATTGGCAGAAATTCAACCCTCACTCTAGATTGTAAACTTTTAATGTACAAGTCGCTTTTGAAACCCATATGGTGTTACGGAATTCAGCTGTGGGGCACTGCTTTAGCTTCCAATGTAGAGAGAATCGAACGAAGGCAAAACATGGTGGGCTCCATGATACGTAAAAAATTCAAATTTACATCGTGATCTAAATATGCCACTTGTAACCGCTGAAATTGCAAAATATGCAGGCAAATATTTAACAAAACTCGAGTCCCATACGAATCCCCTTGCTCGTAATATCTTGAACTTTACTGCACACATCCGCCTAAAAAAGAGAGACAGTACGGCTTTAATACGTCACACTTCAGCTGAAATTTTTTGAAAATATTTTTGTGCTTAACACTACATTTATGAATTATAAATTACTATCACTGAGTTTATGACTATATCTTATATCTATACTTAAGATTTGAATACTTATTGTTAGTTCAGTTTTGAAGATACAATAAATAAATATTAGTGGAAAAAAACTTGTATGCAAGATGAACAAGTTTTGAGTGTCATCTGTCGAAGAACATAAAACAAGTAAGCAACAAGTCCACATTCGGCATGATTATAGAGAACTCCTACAAATTGCATTTATTTTTCTTAGTGGTAGCATTCCCAATTTCACATTTCGTGCACCTGGAGCGACGCATCGCGACGTCTCATGCAAGATTCATGTCTAATGCCATCTATTGTCTAAAACTGTATATTTTTCACGCACACTTTAAAATTTCTGCGAGTCAGTTGAGTGGAATTCGTAATAATTATTCACATCCAAGGACTTAAGCTCTTTTGTGACTACTAATAACTGACTTTAACAGATGTTTAACACGCAACGAAGGTGATAAACAGTACTTGTTACATATTGTAGAGGACTACCGTAAGGACTTTCCAGCCTATACAAAATCTTCATTGATTAAAAATAAAAATAATAAGCGCATTAAATAAAAATTAAAGAAAAAACATTATATTTATAGTATTTCTTATTAAAAAGTTGATATAATACAAAAAAAATTATTTTGGTGGTTTTTTTTTAATGTTGACCTTTGACCTCATTATGGCACGGGTTGGCACCATCCGATCAGCCTGAAAATTTGGTACATCAATTTTGGCATCAAATCGCATATTTTAATCGCTACCCACATTCATGATGCCAAAAAAACCTTTTTAACGCCAGGTCTAATATATATATATATATATATATATATATATATATATATATATATATATATATATATATATATATATATATATATATATATATTGTAACGACACGTTTCCGCTGGTTGCTGGGATAAGCTCAGCGGGGTCCAGGGTCGTGATAATCGTACAGTAATTAATATCAAATAATCGGAAATTTCACTCAACGTTATAAAAACTCTTTATTGAGAGCACGTTCAGTTCGGAGAGTGACGCCGTCTGTTCAATAGGACCCAGCGCGCGTGGTAATCAAGCGCACAGTACTCCACTAGACTCAGAGTCTCTTAGTTGTAAGTAAGGCCACAAGAAATACTCCTTGCGGTCTGGCACAACAACAACCTCTCAAGGGCGTGAGCTGGTAAGAGAAAGGCACAGCAGAGATGTGGTCGACAATCTACAAGAAATACTCCTTGCGGATTGAGCACCAAAATCTCTCTCGAGCGCTGATTGATAGTCACAGAGCCTGCTATACCACAAGAAATACTCCTTGTGGTACTCAAGCACCAACGACAACCACTCAAGAGCGCGAGCTGGTAAGAGAGGAGTACAGCAGAGAAGTGATCGGCAATCCGCGAGAAATACTCCTTGCGGATTGTCCACCAAAATCTCTCACGAGCGCTGACTGATAGTTGCAGAGCCTGTGATACCACAAGAAATACTCCTTGCAATTCCCAGGCAGAGCACCGCGGCAGGCGTGAAAAATCCTTCGTGGTGAATAAATCCACAAGAAATACTCCTTGTGGATTTAGCCACGAAGACTTTTCAGTTTTGTTCGCTGGCAGTTGATAAGCCTTAAATAGTACAAGAAATACTCCTTGTAATATTTTTGGCAAAGTGCTTTTGCTTTAAGATCTAACTATGGGAAGAGGCCTACTCACAACACCCAAGGGAGATCTTACAGCTTCGCGAGCTGCCAACAAATTTTCCATTTTTCAATGATGTCGTGCCTTTTATACCCAGTTTTCTTACACACAAACACACGCACATTGTGTGGTGTTACCATAGCACGCTTTGAATTGTTGTACCCTTCTCGTATTAAGGGTTGTATTTAACCAATGTTAATCCAACATTTGAAGTACAGATGGCGTGACTCTCGTCCGTTACTTTACATATGAATTTAACTTAATATAAATAACTTAGGAGTAAAAAAAAGCATTTCATTAAAAGAATTCATTAATAATATAACAATAATATAATAAGAAATATATTAGCTACTTCATGTGTAGACAAAAACAAGTATAACGCCTTTTGTCGTTACACTACCCCCTCGCCGTTCGCGGGAGGATTTAGCCGCTGATTAGATGGATGTGAACTGGGCCGCTGCGAAGAAATGTAACTCGGTACCTTTGCTCTTGTACACATATGGCTACTCGCACCCGTCGTTGGTTTAATCTGACCCCCATGCGCTCGACTATCTCTAGACGCAATTGTTCGGGAGCTTGTGACAGTAGTATTTTACGTGGCACGTTTGGTAGTGATGACTTTTGGGGGGTTGTGATTGTGATGATATCGGCAGATGGTGTAGCAGCTGAGGATGAGCTTGAGGTCGCAATCGAGGAAAATTTTGATCTGTGAGTAGGTGATTCTGGCGTAGACGTTACTATAGCGTTGGTCTGTTTGGCCCTAGTTGTTTTCGGTGTTGATATCGAATACAACTGTTGAGAATCCACATATGGTCGGCACGTCCCGTTGTTCTTTTGTATCAATGTGATAGGGAAACATTTTTGGCTATGCGACGGTTCGACATACTGTCTTTCCAGAGAATTATAGGCTGGCATGACCGGATTTTTCTCACCGTATCCAAATTTATTTGAACGGTTGTCCTTCGTCACTCTTTTACGGATGACTGCATTAGACCCCGCTATGCTCTCGAATTTCTGTGGCTCTATTGCCAAGAACTCTTCGATTCCCTTCTGCGGGGAGTCCTCTTTAGGCAGGTGTACAGTAAGAATGTGGTGATTGGGTTTGTTAATTCTGCTTACCTTACTTGCCTGCGTACCTGTATCAGCTTCCACGACCAGACCGCCACATGTGAAGGTAGAGTTACAACTCCGAAGAAAATCGAGCCCCAGAATAATGGCTTCTGTTGCCCCAGTCATTATGAAGAATTTGTGATCAGTGATCAGGTTGCCCAAACTCACTCTGTATTGAACTGCTCTGGTAACACTTCTTTTCGAGCCGTCGGCTAGGAACACATCAATGTCTACTGGCTCATATGGCGGCTCCGGTGATAATTCATTCACTAAAGTTGGTTTTATGAAGCTCTTAGTCGCTCCAGTGTCAACTATGGCGGTGACCAGCTTACCTCCAATGTCTACCACTGCCTTCAATTTGTCATCCTCCCACGCCAAATAAGTTCGGTTTTTATTGCCACCGCACTTTCTCCATCTCTTTCGCTGGCGTGAGGGTTTTACGGTTTTTACAGACACTAACCTGTGGTGTTCTCGTCTGTTCTGGCTCGAGTTGCCTGGAATACTTTCCATGTCGGCCGCTAGGTGTATGAGTTCATCTAGGGTGGTGAAATCTCTCCTGCGGATGTACCATTGGTAATCGGGCAGCGCATTACGATACACCCTCTCGAGCTTTTGGGAGGGACTTAAATCTGTGTGTCGCATTAAATCTTGCAGACTGAGCACATAATCTTTAAAACACTCCCGTGGCCATTGCGTACGTTTGCGAATTTCATCGTCGAGTTTCTCGAAAAACCGATGTGGCAAAAAGAAATCGCAAAAATCTCTTTTGAACACTGCCCACTGGTCCCACTGTTTGTTGTTATTTCGGAACCAACTGAGGGCTTTTTCTCGGAAAAACTCTGACATTACTGGGAGGATTTCACTTAATTGCATTCTGTACATACCTGCAAGCTCCTCTACCCGCTCGATAAAACCTAGGGGGTCCTTACCGCCATCGTATTTCAGGCCCCATTTACTAACCATGTCGATTACTAGCACGCTGTTTTCTTTTCCTCTGGTCGGCAGGCTTTGGTCGACCAGTGGTGGAGCACGGGTATCGGCTAGTACAAAGTTTAATGGAGATATTGGCTTGGATGTGTTGAAATCGCCGCAGGGGATAGGTAAGCTGGCACTGGCTGGCGACGGCAAAATCTTTTCGTGATGGTCTTGCAGTTGTAGGAGCCTCATTGTTTTTTCTGAGTCGTGTTGTGCAGACAGGAATTTGGCAAAACGTTTGCGTAGTTCTTCCACAGTACCTGTGGTAGTAAGGCCGAACCCCAGCAAATACGTTATGAGCTCCTCCTTCTTCAGATAATAAACCCACGTTGTTCTAAGCATCTTCGAGTCAGCGGTTGTGAGCATAAAAAAAATTCTTTTTTTTAGTTCTTTTAGATATTTTTTCCTTTTTTAGGGTTTTTGTTTTTTTTTTTACAAAAATTTTTTTTCTTATACCCTTTTTACATTATTTTTTTATATTTAATATTTTTTCTGAAAATATTTTATTCTTTTTCTTTTTTTTTATTTAATTCTTACTTTTTTTCTCAAAAAAATTTTTTTTTCATACGAAATCTGTATGTATATATATTTTTTTCTCATAAAAAAAATGTTCTTTTTTCAAGTTCTATCTGTTTTTTTTATTATTTTTTTTTCAAATTGCGAAAAAAAAATATTATTTCTTGTTGTTGGACAATAATGTGCCTGCTCGGGCGCCAACTGTAACGACACGTTTCCGCTGGTTGCTGGGATAAGCTCAGCGGGGTCCAGGGTCGTGATAATCGTACAGTAATTAATATCAAATAATCGGAAATTTCACTCAACGTTATAAAAACTCTTTATTGAGAGCACGTTCAGTTCGGAGAGTGACGCCGTCTGTTCAATAGGACCCAGCGCGCGTGGTAATCAAGCGCACAGTACTCCACTAGACTCAGAGTCTCTTAGTTGTAAGTAAGGCCACAAGAAATACTCCTTGCGGTCTGGCACAACAACAACCACTCAAGAGCGTGAGCTGGTAAGAGAAAGGCACAGCAGAGATGTGGTCGACAATCTACAAGAAATACTCCTTGCGGATTGAGCACCAAAATCTCTCTCGAGCGCTGATTGATAGTCACAGAGCCTGCTATACCACAAGAAATACTCCTTGTGGTACTCAAGCACCAACGACAACCACTCAAGAGCGCGAGCTGGTAAGAGAGGAGTACAGCAGAGAAGTGATCGGCAATCCGCGAGAAATACTCCTTGCGGATTGTCCACCAAAATCTCTCACGAGCGCTGACTGATAGTTGCAGAGCCTGTGATACCACAAGAAATACTCCTTGCAATTCCCAGGCAGAGCACCGCGGCAGGCGTGAAAAATCCTTCGTGGTGAATAAATCCACAAGAAATACTCCTTGTGGATTTAGCCACGAAGACTTTTCAGTTTTGTTCGCTGGCAGTTGATAAGCCTTAAATAGTACAAGAAATACTCCTTGTAATATTTTTGGCAAAGTGCTTTTGCTTTAAGATCTAACTATGGGAAGAGGCCTACTCACAACACCCAAGGGAGATCTTACAGCTTCGCGAGCTGCCAACAAATTTTCCATTTTTCAATGATGTCGTGCCTTTTATACCCAGTTTTCTTACACACAAACACACGCACATTGTGTGGTGTTACCATAGCACGCTTTGAATTGTTGTACCCTTCTCGTATTAAGGGTTGTATTTAACCAATGTTAATCCAACATTTGAAGTACAGATGGCGTGACTCTCGTCCGTTACTTTACATATGAATTTAACTTAATATAAATAACTTAGGAGTAAAAAAAAGCATTTCATTAAAAGAATTCATTAATAATATAACAATAATATAATAAGAAATATTTTAGCTACTTCATGTGTAGACAAAAACAAGTATAACGCCTTTTGTCGTTACACTACCCCCTCGCCGTCCGCGGGAGGATTTAGCCGCTGATTAGATGGATGTGAACTGGGCCGCTGCGAAGAAATGTAACTCGGTACCTTTGCTCTTGTACACATATGGCTACTCGCACCCGTCGTTGGTTTAATCTGACCCCCATGCGCTCGACTATCTCTAGACGCAATTGTTCGGGAGCTTGTGACAGTAGTATTTTACGTGGCACGTTTGGTAGTGATGACTTTTGGGGGGTTGTGATTGTGATGATATCGGCAGATGGTGTAGCAGCTGAGGATGAGCTTGAGGTCGCAATCGAGGAAAATTTTGATCTGTGAGTAGGTGATTCTGGCGTAGACGTTACTATAGCGTTGGTCTGTTTGGCCCTAGTTGTTTTCGGTGTTGATATCGAATACAACTGTTGAGAATCCACATATGGTCGGCACGTCCCGTTGTTCTTTTGTATCAATGTGATAGGGAAACATTTTTGGCTATGCGACGGTTCGACATACTGTCTTTCCAGAGAATTATAGGCTGGCATGACCGGATTTTTCTCACCGTATCCAAATTTATTTGAACGGTTGTCCTTCGTCACTCTTTTACGGATGACTGCATTAGACCCCGCTATGCTCTCGAATTTCTGTGGCTCTATTGCCAAGAACTCTTCGATTCCCTTCTGCGGGGAGTCCTCTTTAGGCAGGTGTACAGTAAGAATGTGGTGATTGGGTTTGTTAATTCTGCTTACCTTACTTGCCCGCGTACCTGTATCAGCTTCCACGACCAGACCGCCACATGTGAAGGTAGAGTTACAACTCCGAAGAAAATCGAGCCCCAGAATAATGGCTTCTGTTGCCCCATTCATTATAAAGAATTTGTGATCGGTGATCAGGTTGCCCAAACTCACTCTGTATTGAACTGCTCTGGTAACACTTCTTTTCGAGCCGTCGGCTAGGAACACATCAATGTCTACTGGCTCATATGGCGGCTCCGGTGATAATTCATTCACTAAAGTTGGTTTTATGAAGCTCTTAGTCGCTCCAGTGTCAACTATGGCGGTGACCAGCTTACCTCCAATGTCTACCACTGCCTTCAATTTGTCATCCTCCCACGCCAAATAAGTTCGGTTTTTATTGCCACCGCACTTTCTCCATCTCTTTCGCTGGCGTGAGGGTTTTACGGTTTTTACAGACACTAACCTGTGGTGTTCTCGTCTGTTCTGGCTCGAGTTGCCTGGAATACTTTCCATGTCGGCCGCTAGGTGTATGAGTTCATCTAGGGTGGTGAAATCTCTCCTGCGGATGTACCATTGGTAATCGGGCAGCGCATTACGATACACCCTCTCGAGCTTTTGGGAGGGACTTAAATCTGTGTGTCGCATTAAATCTTGCAGACTGAGCACATAATCTTTAAAACACTCCCGTGGCCATTGCGTACGTTTGCGAATTTCATCGTCGAGTTTCTCGAAAAACCGATGTGGCAAAAAGAAATCGCAAAAATCTCTTTTGAACACTGCCCACTGGTCCCACTGTTTGTTGTTATTTCGGAACCAACTGAGGGCTTTTTCTCGGAAAAACTCTGACATTACTGGGAGGATTTCACTTAATTGCATTCTGTACATACCTGCAAGCTCCTCTACCCGCTCGATAAAACCTAGGGGGTCCTTACCGCCATCGTATTTCAGGCCCCATTTACTAACCATGTCGATTACTAGCACGCTGTTTTCTTTTCCTCTGGTCGGCAGGCTTTGGTCGACCAGTGATGGAGCACGGGTATCGGCTAGTACAAAGTTTAATGGAGATATTGGCTTGGATGTGTTGAAATCGCCGCAGGGGATAGGTAAGCTGGCACTGGCTGGCGACGGCAAAATCTTTTCGTGATGGTCTTGCAGTTGTAGGAGCCTCATTGTTTTTTCTGAGTCGTGTTGTGCAGACAGGAATTTGGCAAAACGTTTGCGTAGTTCTTCCACAGTACCTGTGGTAGTAAGGCCGAACCCCAGCAAATACGTTATGAGCTCCTCCTTCTTCAGATAATAAACTCACGTTGTTCTAAGCATCTTCGAGTCAGCGGTTGTGAGCATAAAAAAAATTCTTTTTTTTAGTTCTTTTAGATATTTTTTCCTTTTTTAGGGTTTTTGTTTTTTTTTACAAAAATTTTTTTTCTTATACCCTTTTTACATTATTTTTTTTATATTTAATATTTTTTCTGAAAATATTTTATTCTTTTTCTTTTTTTTTATTTAATTCTTTCTTTTTTTCTCAAAAAAAATTTTTTTTCATACGAAATCTGTATGTATATATATTTTTTTCTCATAAAAAAAAAATGTTCTTTTTTCAAGTTCTATCTGTTTTTTTTATTATTTTTTTTTTCAAATTGCGCAAAAAAAATATTATTTCTTGTTGTTGGACAATAATGTGCCTGCTCGGGCGCCAACTGTAAGGACACGTTTCCGCTGGTTGCTGGGATAAGCTCAGCGGGGTCCAGGGTCGTGATAATCGTACAGTAATTAATATCAAATAATCGGAAATTTCACTCAACGTTATAAAAACTCTTTATTGAGAGCACGTTCAGTTCGGAGAGTGACGCCGTCTGTTCAATAGGACCCAGCGCGCGTGGTAATCAAGCGCACAGTACTCCACTAGACTCAGAGTCTCTTAGTTGTAAGTAAGGCCACAAGAAATACTCCTTGCGGTCTGGCACAACAACAACCACTCAAGAGCGTGAGCTGGTAAGAGAAAGGCACAGCAGAGATGTGGTCGACAATCTACAAGAAATACTCCTTGCGGATTGAGCACCAAAATCTCTCTCGAGCGCTGACTGATAGTTGCAGAGCCTGTGATACCACAAGAAATACTCCTTGCAATTCCCAGGCAGAACACCGCGGCAGGCGTGAAAAATCCTTCGTGGTGAATAAATCCACAAGAAATACTCCTTGTGGATTTAGCCACGAAGACTTTTCAGTTTTGTTCGCTGGCAGTTGATAAGCCTTAAATAGTACAAGAAATACTCCTTGTAATATTTTTGGCAAAGTGCTTTTGCTTTAAGATCTAACTATGGGAAGAGGCCTACTCACAACACCCAAGGGAGATCTTACAGCTTCGCGAGCTGCCAACAAATTTTCCATTTTTCAATGATGTCGTGCCTTTTATACCCAGTTTTCTTACACACAAACACACGCACATTGTGTGGTGTTACCATAGCACGCTTTGAATTGTTGTACCCTTCTCGTATTAAGGGTTGTATTTAACCAATGTTAATCCAACATTTGAAGTACAGATGGCGTGACTCTCGTCCGTTACTTTACATATGAATTTAACTTAATATAAATAACTTAGGAGTAAAAAAAAGCATTTCATTAAAAGAATTCATTAATAATATAACAATAATATAATAAGAAATATATTAGCTACTTCATGTGTAGACAAAAACAAGTATAACGCCTTTTGTCGTTACACTACCCCCTCGCCGTCCGCGGGAGGATTTAGCCGCTGATTAGATGGATGTGAACTGGGCCGCTGCGAAGAAATGTAACTCGGTACCTTTGCTCTTGTACACATATGGCTACTCGCACCCGTCGTTGGTTTAATCTGACCCCCATGCGCTCGACTATCTCTAGACGCAATTGTTCGGGAGCTTGTGACAGTAGTATTTTACGTGGCACGTTTGGTAGTGATGACTTTTGGGGGGTTGTGATTGTGATGATATCGGCAGATGGTGTAGCAGCTGAGGATGAGCTTGAGGTCGCAATCGAGGAAAATTTTGATCTGTGAGTAGGTGATTCTGGCGTAGACGTTACTATAGCGTTGGTCTGTTTGGCCCTAGTTGTTTTCGGTGTTGATATCGAATACAACTGTTGAGAATCCACATATGGTCGGCACGTCCCGTTGTTCTTTTGTATCAATGTGATAGGGAAACATTTTTGGCTATGCGACGGTTCGACATACTGTCTTTCCAGAGAATTATAGGCTGGCATGACCGGATTTTTCTCACCGTATCCAAATTTATTTGAACGGTTGTCCTTCGTCACTCTTTTACGGATGACTGCATTAGACCCCGCTATGCTCTCGAATTTCTGTGGCTCTATTGCCAAGAACTCTTCGATTCCCTTCTGCGGGGAGTCCTCTTTAGGCAGGTGTACAGTAAGAATGTGGTGATTGGGTTTGTTAATTCTGCTTACCTTACTTGCCCGCGTACCTGTATCAGCTTCCACGACCAGACCGCCACATGTGAAGGTAGAGTTACAACTCCGAAGAAAATCGAGCCCCAGAATAATGGCTTCTGTTGCCCCATTCATTATAAAGAATTTGTGATCGGTGATCAGGTTGCCCAAACTCACTCTGTATTGAACTGCTCTGGTAACACTTCTTTTCGAGCCGTCGGCTAGGAACACATCAATGTCTACTGGCTCATATGGCGGCTCCGGTGATAATTCATTCACTAAAGTTGGTTTTATGAAGCTCTTAGTCGCTCCAGTGTCAACTATGGCGGTGACCAGCTTACCTCCAATGTCTACCACTGCCTTCAATTTGTCATCCTCCCACGCCAAATAAGTTCGGTTTTTATTGCCACCGCATTTTCTCCATCTCTTTCGCTGGCGTGAGGGTTTTACGGTTTTTACAGACACTAACCTGTGGTGTTCTCGTCTGTTCTGGCTCGAGTTGCCTGGAATACTTTCCATGTCGGCCGCTAGGTGTATGAGTTCATCTAGGGTGGTGAAATCTCTCCTGCGGATGTACCATTGGTAATCGGGCAGCGCATTACGATACACCCTCTCGAGCTTTTGGGAGGGACTTAAATCTGTGTGTCGCATTAAATCTTGCAGACTGAGCACATAATCTTTAAAACACTCCCGTGGCCATTGCGTACGTTTGCGAATTTCATCGTCGAGTTTCTCGAAAAACCGATGTGGCAAAAAGAAATCGCAAAAATCTCTTTTGAACACTGCCCACTGGTCCCACTGTTTGTTGTTATTTCGGAACCAACTGAGGGCTTTTTCTCGGAAAAACTCTGACATTACTGGGAGGATTTCACTTAATTGCATTCTGTACATACCTGCAAGCTCCTCTACCCGCTCGATAAAACCTAGGGGGTCCTTACCGCCATCGTATTTCAGGCCCCATTTACTAACCATGTCGATTACTAGCACGCTGTTTTCTTTTCCTCTGGTCGGCAGGCTTTGGTCGACCAGTGGTGGAGCACGGGTATCGGCTAGTACAAAGTTTAATGGAGATATTGGCTTGGATGTGTTGAAATCGCCGCAGGGGATAGGTAAGCTGGCACTGGCTGGCGACGGCAAAATCTTTTCGTGATGGTCTTGCAGTTGTAGGAGCCTCATTGTTTTTTCTGAGTCGTGTTGTGCAGACAGGAATTTGGCAAAACGTTTGCGTAGTTCTTCCACAGTACCTGTGGTAGTAAGGCCGAACCCCAGCAAATACGTTATGAGCTCCTCCTTCTTCAGATAATAAACCCACGTTGTTCTAAGCATCTTCGAGTCAGCGGTTGTGAGCATAAAAAAATTCTTTTTTTTAGTTCTTTTAGATATTTTTTCCTTTTTTAGGGTTTTTGTTTTTTTTTTACAAAAATTTTTTTTCTTATACCCTTTTTACATTATTTTTTTTTATATTTAATATTTTTTCTGAAAATATTTTATTCTTTTTCTTTTTTTTTTATTTAATTCTGTTTCTTTTTTTCTCAAAAAAATTTTTTTCATACGAAATCTGTATGTATATATATTTTTTTCTCGTAAAAAAATGTTCTTTTTTCAAGTTCTATCTGTTTTTATTATTATTTTTTTTTTCAAATTGCGCAAAAAAAATATTATTATTTCTTGTTGTTGGACAATAATGTCCCTGCTCGGGCGCCAACTGTAACGACACGTTTCCGCTGGTTGCTGGGATAAGCTCAGCGGGGTCCAGGGTCGTGATAATCGTACAGTAATTATATCAAATAATCGGAAATTTCACTCAACGTTATAAAAACTCTTTATTGAGAGCACGTTCAGTTCGGAGAGTGACGCCGTCTGTTCAATAGGACCCAGCGCGCGTGGTAATCAAGCGCACAGTACTCCACTAGACTCAGAGTCTCTTAGTTGTGAGTAAGGCCACAAGAAATACTCCTTGCGGTCTGGCACAACAACAACCACTCAAGAGCGTGAGCTGGTAAGAGAAAGGCACAGCAGAGATGTGGTCGACAATCTACAAGAAATACTCCTTGCGGATTGAGCACCAAAATCTCTCTCGAGTGCTGATTGATAGTCGCAGAGACTGCTATACCACAAGAAATACTCCTTGTGGTACTCAAGCACCAACGACAACCACACAAGAGCGCGAGCTGGTAAGAGAGGAGTACAGCAGAGAAGTGATCGGCAATCCGCGAGAAATACTCCTTGCTGATTGTCCACCAAAATCTCTCACGAGCGCTGACTGATAGTTGCAGAACCTGTGCTACCACAAGAAATACTCCTTGTGGTATTCAAGCACCAACAACAACCACTCAAGAGCGCGAGCTGGTAAGAGAAGAGTACAGCAGAGATGTGGTCGGCAATCTACAAGAAATACTCCTTGCAGATTGTCCACCAAAATCTCTTATGAGCGCTGACCGATAGTTGCAGAGCCTGTGATACCACAAGAAATACTCCTTGCAATTCCCAGGCAGAGCACCGCGGCAGGCGTGAAAAATCCTTCGTGGTGAATAAATCCACAAGAAATACTCCTTGTGGATTTAAGGCTGGGACACATAGAATCCGTCATCCGTCATCCTTCGACTTTTTCAACTGACGTTAACGCAATGACGGATGAGGTTGGCACAATGAGTACTTTGTTAACGGGTAGAAAATCAGTTGCTTTTTTTTACATGTTTGCAACATTTCTTTTTATTAAAGAGTAAAAATTTTCTATGGATTTTGAAGAAATTACGGAGTTTATTTTAATTATAGTTTTGCTTTATAAAGCTCAAGCTGTCTTGATATAATGGATAAAAGTCGAAGATTTTTGGTCAGACCCAAAAAATCAACTGTTAATTAAAACAAAACATACCAAAAAATCAACTGATAGTTGTCAAAGTACTCAACGTACGCCAAAAGTTAAAAGTTGCCCAACTTTAATCCGTTGCGTTGAAGGAGACGTACTGTATGTAACCAAGCTCATGACAAAACCTGTATTTTAACTTAGCTGTCAGTTGAAAAAGTCGACGGATGACGGATGACGGACTCTATGTGCCCCAGCCTTTAGCCACGAAGACTTTTCAGTTTTGTTCGCTGGCAGTTGATAAGCCTTAAATTGTACAAGAAATACTCCTTGTAATATTTTTGGCAAAGTGCTTTTGCTTTAAGATCTAACTATGGGAAGAGGCCTACTCACAACACCCAAGGGAGATCTTACAGCTTCGCGAGCTGCCAACAAATTTTCCATTTTTCAATGATGTCGTGCCTTTTATACCCAGTTTTCTTACACACAAACACACGCACATTGTGTGGTGTTACCATAGCGCGCTTTAAATGGTTGTACCCTTCTCGTATTAAGGGTTGTATTTAACCAATGTTAATCCAACATTTGAAGTACAGATGGCGTGACTCTCGTCCGTTAGTTTACATATGAATTTAACTTAATATAAATAACTTAGGAGTAAAAAAAGCATTTCATTAAAAGAATTCATTAATAATATAACAATAATATAATAAGAAATATTTTAGCTACTTCATGTGTAGACAAAAACAAGTATAACGCCTTTTGTCGTTACAATATATATATATATATATATATATATATATATATATATATATATATATATATATATATATATATATACATATATGTATATATATATATATATATATATATATATATATATATATATATATGTGTGTATATATACATATATGTATATATATATATATATATATATATATATATATATATATATAATATATATATATATATATATATATATATATATATATATATATATATATACATATCGCACTCGTTCAACAATACTGTATCAACTCAAAATTTCAAAATTTTCAGTAGAGGCAAAAAAACTTTTTGATTTTACATTAATCATATATGATAAAACAAATTTTAAGTCTCCATTTTTGTATGAAGGAACGGTCAGTACAATGGGAAATTTTTCTAGCAGGTAGATATGGACAGCGTTAGTCGTTTTTTAGCAAAAACTGAAAATTTAAGAATTTTGAGTTAATACAGTATTGTTGAACGAGTGCGATATATGTATATATATATATATATATATATATATATATATATATATATATATATATATATATATATATATATATATATATATATATGTATGTATGTATGTATATATATGTATGTATATATATATATATATATATATATATATATATATATATATATATATATATATATATATGTATATATATATATATATATATATATATATATATATATATATATATATGTATATATATATATATATATATATATATATGTATATATATATATATATATATATAAATATAAATAAATAAATATATATATATATATATATATATATATATATATATATATATATATATATATATATATATATATATATATATATATATATATATATGTACAGTATTTATCGAATATAAGAACACGTCATATAAAGCTCTAAGCACATAGACGACAGCAGACAGCAAGCAGCAATATGTCAAAAATAAAATCCATGTATTTAAATGAAAACGATTATTTTAACGGCAGCACAGCAGCACGACTGCACAACAGCATTTGCTGCTGCTGCCAACTTAAGCTCTAAACACATAGACGACAGCAGACAGCAAGCAGCAATATGTCAAAAATAAAATCTATGTATGTAAATGAAAACGATTATTTTAACGGCAGCACAGCAGCATGTCTGCACAGCAGCATTTGCTGCTGCTGCCAACTTAAGGTCTAAGCACATAGACGACAGCAGACTTCACGACTTCACGGCTTCAAATGCTGCTAACTTCAAATGCTGCTCTGAAGTCAGCTTCATAATTATTTTGAATGCAGCAACAACATAATAATCAGCTGATGTGTATTTTAGCAACACAAATTTCAGGGATGCCGGATATATATTTTATAATGAATAAAATTAAAGTTATTGATAAAAAATGTAATAATATCACGAAAAACTATAAAAACACATAAATTTATTTCTTTATTGTATTTTTGTAATGTTCTTTTATGTTTAAATTAAAAAAAAGTTTTTGTTTTTATTTTTCCAATTTATATATATATAATGGTAACACTATATTTGTTTAATGCTGCCCGTCAAAATTAATAAATATACATACTTATAGTAACAAACCAAACAAGTTTGTCATAAGTAAAAAACAAAATAAGCAAATTAAAAGGCATGTGTATAGTTGGTAAGGAATAAATAACAATGGCAAGACTGGTGTAAGTTAGTGATGGGTAATTTGAGCTTTTCATTACAAAAAAAAAAAAAAACCTTTCACAAATTGTGATACGATGAATCAAAACAATTCACATATTCTATTTAGTGAAAAATTTTTATAAATAGCTGAAATATACTTCAACTGACACCACAGAAGTGGACCAAACACAAGAACGCTGATGATGAAAGTGTAGCGGCTTTCGAAAACAGCATGTTTTTCCGTTCTGCTAGTGTTTGTCAGAATAATTTACACATGTGTCTTTGGTGTAATTTGTTCTTTGATAACTATCACATGTAATTTTGGCTTATAAAATACGATTGAACTAAGTAGCCTATTTAAAAATTTAAAATAAAAATCACAAACAAAAAGGAAAAATGTTCATAAATAAAGAGAAATCTTAAACCTAAAATATAAAAACAAAAACTTTTTTAAAATGAAACATAAAAAAACTACAAAAAAACAATAAAGAAATAAATTTATGTGTTTTTTATAGTTTTTCGTTATATTATTACATTTTTTTATCAATAACTTTAATTTTATTCATTATAAAATATTGTTACGTTTTTACCTTTTTAAAAACGTTTTCTGTGGGTTCTTAGATTGCAATGAAATTAAACGCTCAATACTTCAATTTTCAGTACTTAACAGCTACTACTTTATTTAATTTAATACCACCGTACTATGCTCAAAAGCAATAGTAACCACTTAACACACTTTACACGATCACGGTAAAGTCTAACAACTCACTCACTAATTACAGACTCAACACTGTCTGTCTGCTGACTGAACTCCGACTGAACTGAACTTTAACTGACTCTAACTTAAGCTGAAAGTCCATACCATCCGTTCTATGCGTATGCGTCATAAACTAACTAGACCCGACAACTTTGAAAACGTGCATAAAGTTTGTGTAAAAGAGATAGCAAAGCTATTTGTTTTTATATAGATATCTCTTCACACAAACTTTATGCACGTTATACAAATTTTATGCAAAATATGATTCGGACCCTTTTTATACGTCAAAGTTGGGTATTCTGTGTATATTCTGTGGTATGCGTTCTATGCGTATGCTGTGCGTTCTATGCGTTCTATGCGTGAAGTTATATACAATGCGTTTCATGCGTCAATTTTTTTATTTTGATCAGCTGTAGTGTAAATATTTTTATCAAATAGAACAAATTTATGTAAAAATGGAATGTGAAATTGTGACTTTAAAAGAATTTATGGAAGTCATTGAGTTTATATACATAATATTTTGATCCTACGGAAAGCTGCAAAAGAACACGAAATGAGAATTGAGTTGTATTTTTGCAGCGTCAATAACATTATTTTCCCTTGTAGTTGATTAAAAAATAATAAATAAAAGAGAGATGACACTCCGTACATAAAAGTAATCGATAACTAGAACGCAAATTTTCTTAATGAAAAAAATATGTTAAAAATTTACTTTAATATATTTTATCAATAAAAGTAGTTGTAAACTTTAGTGCGAAAGGTTTTTCTTTTATTAAAAACTTTTTTAATGCAAAAAAAGACAAAATTAAATTCCACCACACAAATTTTTAATCGATATCATGGAACATAAAATATAATTTGTCATCCCTGGTTAACAAAAACAACTGACCTTTTTTCACCTCTTTCTCATGACGCATGAGATGCATAGAAAAGTAGAAAGTAAACCTACTTCATGCGTTCTATGCGTTCTATACGTTCTATGCGTTTTGCTCTGTAACTTGTTCCATACAATTACACAGAATCTACTTTTTTGACAGACGCATGAAACGCATCGACGCATAGAACGGATGGTATGGACTTTGACTGCTGACGTTGATGTGCGCAGCTTATATACCCTTAATGATCATTTCTAGAACGATCATGATGTTTGTCGAAGCTGAATCACATCATCCTACACTTAAGGTGAATTCACCCATTCGTTCTGAACGTTCCGAACGCTTTTTTTATATGTAGTTTGACGTCTCTATTTTGAGAAAGAGAGTAAATTTAATGCGGAACAACAACAAAAATTTCGTTCAGAACGAATGGGTGAATTCACCTTTAAATTAACATGAACTCAAGCCATACGTACATACATACATACACGCACGCTCCAATCAGACGTACAAATGCCGTGGTTAATAACAACAATAATCATGTGCTTATTCGCGGTTTCAATTACTTAGAAACCGTGCGTATTTAACATGTGTGTTTGTGTGTTGTGTACATTCCCATTCTATTATCTATGTATGCATGCATGTATAGTTGTCATGTGCTCATTTACAATGAATAATAAAAACAATGAGAATAACAACAATTCATTATGTTCTAGAGTAATTATGATGAATCATAAAAGCAAATAAGAATAGCAAAAATTCAGTAGGGGTTCTAGAATTATTATAATGGGACTGTTCACAACCAAATTCGTAACAATATATATATATATATATATATATATATATATATATATATATATATATATATATATATATATATATATATTGCCGATTTGGCTTAGCGACCAATGAAATGTCTGCATATGAACAGCTAAAGCCACGACAAACAACACAGTTTGTAAAAACACAAATTGTTTTTACAATTAGTTGGGGAGAATATTCCAAAATAATAAATTTCAATATTGTATAAATAGTTTTCTAATATTAAAAACGAACTGTAAATTGTTTATGAAAAAAATTTAATAAACATAAATAACCGTTTGAAAAGACAAGATCAGTCGGCTTCTATTGCTGAATTACGACAAGCAGCGAAACGCGCAAGGCGCAGAACATGGTGGAAAAGGTTTAGTGTTTTTGAATCAGCATGAGATTTGCAAAACGCGGGCTTGCCAGAACATTGGCGTATGTATTATTTCACAAAAAATCCCTTATACATACATTTATCCTTTGCCCAACTTTAATACTTTGCGTTGACGGAGACGTATTGAATGTGATAGAGCTCATAAGAAAACATTTAGTTGAACTTGGTTGTCAGTTGAAAAAGACGACGGATAACGTATGACGGAGTCTATGTGCCTCGGCCTGTGAATTTCAGAGTCGACTCCGGCATAATACATTAGTCGCTGTCATATTGATACACTATGGCTGCCAGATGCCGGAAGTGAAATTAATGGACACCCCCAAAAATTTCCTGCATTTAAAAAAATCCTGGACGAATAAAAATGTAAGACGTCAGAGGTAGTGTATTTATTTCATAAAAAAAATTAAAAGCAAAACAAAACAAAAGGAACATAACATTTATTATATTATTTAACATGTACATATTTATACGTACATATGTATACACATATATAAAATATAAAGTTTTTATTTAGTATTAGATACCGACGTTATTGTATTATAAAGTAAACATAACAAAGAATTCATTCCTTAAGATAAATGTAAAAAATGGTATTATTTTTTCAATGAGTATTTTGAGTTTTTTGATACTGAACTCAAAATTTCTTTATCCTTACTTGTCAACAAAAAGTTGAAAAATTTTTTGCAATTTTCATAAAAGTTTAATCTAATTAATAGTTCGCCTTTTATAAGTTCAAACGTCTTTATATTTCTTTCTTTAGAATATAAATTATTAAGAATACTAAACGTTCTTTCACAAAAAGCGTTGCTAATAGGTATAGATAAAAAAAGGAGATCAATTTATACATACTTATTAAGTTGTTTTTATCAAAATTTTTTTAAAAAATAAGACCATATTTTGTCGGCTGAAATATATTTTGGCAATTGGTCATACACTTCACGAAGGCAGTAGTAATCTGTATATAAAATGCCGTTGTTTATGGAATTTAATTTTGTAATATTTTTGGAAGCTCTGACAAATTGTCCCACGATAAAAGGGATTGCTTTAAATTTAAAAATTAAAGCCTTTTGTAAAGTGATTCCTCTCCGAAGTCATACCGTTGGTCCAAATACGTAACAGCCATTTGTAGAAATTTATTAGCTTCGTGTTTGAATATATTAATTTCATCATGAGTGATGGTTTTAAAAATAGCATTAACCTTGCTGCTATAAAAGCAGTCTTTTAAACGGGTTTGAAGTTTACACATAATAGAGTGTATATCTAAAATTGTACAGGGAATCACTTTCAAGAGCCAAAAATTTCGGAATTAAAATCTTGCATGATATTATGTATAAAATATAAATAGGCCTCCGACAAACCCTCTGAGAAACATTCTTCATCCTCATTGATTAGTTCATTACCAATAACTCCATGTGACACAAACTTCCAGATAGCTTTCCGACAGATTTTGTCGCCTTTTAGTAAAAAAGGTATCTCTTCGCAGCAGGCCAAGAATATAACAATCGATCTGAAGCCGGTAAGAGAGTAAGCCATCTCGTGGAAACATGTCGAAGTAGATTTTTAAAAGTATATTTTAATTAAACAAACTGACTATATGAATTTGATAACTTGTTTCTCTTTGACAGACAGTAAAATGGCGGCCATAGTCAAATTTTATAATTTATGATAACATGGAGAAGAAATAATATTATAGAATTGATTTTTCGAGCTTATTACTTTTAAAAATAGTTATTTTAATAATTTTTCTTTGCTCCTAAATTACAATCATCTTTTTGAAACGATGGAAGTTATTTTTGAAGCTTAGATATGCTGCTATATTTTTAAACCACATAAATAAGAACTTTAATTAATGACTGATAAGTTGTATTTAAATGAAACTTAAATTTAAATGACAATTAACTCAATGGGTGCTTGAACACGATTGAGGAACTGGCCCTATGAAATGATAATTTACCACATCTCAAGTAGATGAATTAATATAAGTTTGCTATAAACTTGTGAATAGTGTTGGGGACGATTTTAATCTACCCACTGTATCGTCAATTCTGGAGTATACACTAGATATGTTACAAACTGTCATCTGTAAACTTTTTGCTAAATTTGCGATGATAGAAAAAATGGGGAATCTAAACTAAAATTATTTGAGAAGACCGCAGTGCCTATACCTACTCCGCGGCTTAGGAACACACATAAATATTTTGGCTTTTAGTAAGGAAGAGAAAAGTCTCTTATTGTAACAGAAAATACTCAAAAATCTTAATGCATTGATTGTACATTTTTACATTTATTTAAATTTAAAATTCGCTATAACAAAATAAAAATTAGATTCATATGTATGTGGATGACCACAATATGGGTTTATCTTACCATTTGAGTATATGGAACATTGGTAGAGCAAGACAAGTTTACATGAACGCTACAACGGTAATATTGATATTGCCTTTTAGGCAATATTGCAAAAAATTAATAAAATTATAACTAATCTTCGCATAGATGATGCTGTTTATACCCTTGAGCCTCGTTTAAGGACGATATCTTCAATAGCAAACATGCAAAAGCAAGCCACATAGTAGAAAGACCCATTAGTGTACTTAGAAATAGTTTCCATTGTCGACTATGTGCTCGCCAACTTCATTATGGTTGATTCTGATATTACGGGCTAATTTGCTGTCCTTGTGTATTTAAATAGGGAAATATAATATATATATATATATTCCACTTAATTATTTAATTTCCAATTGAGGTTTATACGTCCTTTGGAGTCACTAAACTTTTTTTATTATTTTTTTTATTCAAAAAATTGCCTACTAAAGTGTTCCAATATCATTACCCTGGTTGTCCCTAATACTAGTTTCACTTAAATTTCGCAAATTTTTTAACAAAAGTAGTAATTATATTTTTGAGAAAATTAGAGCAAAGTAAAAAATGACATTAAATTATCTGTTTTTTCTTACGATCTGCATAATTATTTATTTATTTATAGTTTTATGGATTACTAGCTGACCCGGGCAAACGTTGTTTTGCCTTCAAATTTGCACTAAATCGACATAGCAATTATTGTTCAAATACCGGTATCGGGCTAATTAACCCCACTACACGCTGATTAAGGACCCAACGCCTTCAGCAAAACACAGCATAGGCTTATCGCGCTAATCTCTATTGGGCAAAACACAAAAAACGAAATATTGGGCCATCTGTCGGACGAACTACACAGAAACACTCCTCACGGCCCATAGAGCATGTGTATCAAATTTGGTCAAAATCGGTCCAGTAGTTTTTGAGTTTAGCGATCACGAACATACACGTAATTTTTATGTACATAATATAGCTGACCCCGTCCGCGTTGCTGGCCCTAAGCAAACAGCTCAAAAGTTATATTACCATACGATTTAAATTGAGCGTTTAACGAAATTTACGGCCTTTAAATAAAAATCCATGGAATACATATCATAAAGTTTTGGAGTCCATACGTTACATATACATATATATATCCCGCTTTATATGTATAGATCTTTAACTTATTGTACAATGTTGCACCTTAGTAAGCGCGGAATATCTTGTGTTATCGAATGATGTAAATAATTTGTAAATAAACCAAATTCAAAAAAAAAAACCGAAAACTCGGATTTTTTAATGCAACATTTCGAAAGTTTTAAAATTTTGATATTGAATCATTATTAACAAAGATTTTTTGTAAATATCTTCGGAACTACATAACCGATTTAAGAGTTTGATATCTCGTTTTGAAGAACATGACAACGGCTTTCCAAAAAAAGTGAAATAAAATAAAAAAGCACAAAAAATAAATATATGTATATGTCATTGGTGGTGCAATATGAAAATTGGATTTTGCCACGCCCTTCCGCCCACAGACCGAAAATCAAAAATCACAGTGTCACCCGGCCGAGTCTTCTGAAGGTTCCCTGAAAATTTCGTCAAAATCGGCCCAGCCGTTTTGGAGCCATTACGTTACATACATACATATGTACATACATACATATGTACATACATACATATGTACATACATACATATGTACATACATACACACATCCTATTTTATATATATAGATTATCTTTTGTCCCTGAAAGTACACGTTGTTTCCCTAAGAAATCATATTTTAGTTAAAATTCAAATTTTCTATGCATTGTTGATTTGCAAAAATTCAAATTTGAAAGAACAATATATCTACTACGTATATATGCGGCAGGATTTTTGCCATCAATATTAATAAAATTAAGTAAGTCGGGTTTTGTGTTTCGTAATGAGCTTTCAAACTTAAGTTCGTCATTCCCCGGTGTTGTTTTTTAAAAAAGTCCAATACATTTTATAACTTTGTGTGTGATTTTTGTAAGTTAATTTTAAATATCAACTTCCGATTCAAAAATACGCACAGGGGAATGACGACTAGCAGGAGTATGATAATTTAACATAAATTAATAGAGTATATTTTTTAGATGTTCATGATGGCTAAAAATAAAGTAAAAACCAAGGAACAGTTTTTAGCAGTGAAGCAAGAGGCAAAAAAGCGATATAGAAATATTAAAGACGATCTGGTTAGATACGAAGAGCAAAAGCATAAAGAAAAATTAAGGGTTAGGATAGGTTATTAGGTTGATTGGAGGGGTGTGATAGCCCATGTCATACGACATACACTTAAGCCAGTGAAGGCTTGTTGTGCGCTCCCTTTAATTATCTAAACACAAACTGCCAGAGTTCTGCGGCAGGATTCGAACCTGGGACCTTCACACTACGAGTCTAGTACACTACCTACTAGTCTGCGAAGGACAGTAAGAAAAATTAAAGTATCTTAAGAAAAAAAGAGAAAAAGTTATTGAAGCCTATTGCTGAAATGACATCTCGTGCCGAATTTGTCCTGGCAAGCGTCAGTTCATCCGAAAAGGGAAAATGTCAATGCAAAAACGATTCTTAAATGACACCTTAAAGAATTTGCATAGGGAATTTTTTTTAAAGAATATCCGAATAGCGTCCTAGGCTATGTAGCGTTTTGCACATATTGTCCATTTTAGATCCAACAAATGAGCGTAATAGACCACGAAACTTTTTACTAACAACGTTTTCAATGGGCTTAAAAGCAAAGTGCATTTAACCCCCTCAATTATAATTATTATTAATTTATGTACATATGTATGTATGTATGTACATACATAGATCAAGTTTCTTCTTTTATTTTATAATTTTTACAAATAAACTGATTTGAAATGATTAATTTTTTAAGAAATAACTTGATTTTATTTGTTGTCGTCATTACCCTGCCCAATAAATCATTACCCTGGGGGAAATGTTTTAAAAATGTGCCATAATTCGGTTAAATGTTAATAAATTAATGTGTACCTACCATTATTGAGTAGTTATTATTTGAAGTATTAAAATAACATATTTGAAATACTAAAATCTGCAAAAAACTTCAACGCCAAAAAGTACGTCGAAATTAGCCCGTAATATCAGAATCAACCTTATAAGTCTGCCAAAGAAACTTACATTTTCAATTGCTTGGGCTGCTCTACAAAACATTTGGTTTGAATATCGGAGTTTGATCTGATAATTAAAGGGAGCGCACAACAAGCCTTCACTGGCTTATGTGTATGTCGTATGACATGGGCTATCACACCCCTCCAATCAACCTAACCTAACCTAACCCAAAGAAATTTTTAAGAGATTGGGAGCGTTACAGATGTGGTCAGGCCTGCGTATCGTCGCAATATGTGTACTGCCAAAAATATCGTTTCTTTTATACTCGTTTCTTTCATATCGTTTCTTTCATATACTAGCACAGTCCAACTCACGGAACAATTAATGCCGGATGACAATTCACATTCTGAAGATGTCATTGGGTCGTATTTGTTGGAAAAGGACCCTGAAAGAACCGTTTCGTCAAGTCCGAGCGCTATGGCTGTATGATAACCGACTTTTTTTGACCTGCAATTGAAGATAATTAACTGAACTATATGTGGTTTCAACAGGACGGTGCCACGAGCCACACAACGAGCGATTTTGGCTTTATTGAAAGATTTTTTTGTAGGGCTACGTCAAAGACCGTATCTATGTACGTGGATAAATCCTTAATGTCGGCGCGTTTGACAACCAACATTCGTCGAGCTATCGCCGATATACCGCCTGGAATGTGCGAAAAGTGCACGAAAACTATGTCAAAAGGATCCAGTGTTACAACCAATATAGAAGTAGTCATTTAAATGACATTGTACTTCGTGCGTAATGGCAAAGTCTAAGCATTATAATGAAATAAAAGTTTCATCAAATCATAGCTTTATGTGTGTTTTATTTAACTTTACTTTTGAAACCGGATAACCGAATCGTATGATAAAATTTAAAGGAAAAAAAAACAGCAATAAGTTATTCTATTTATCTTCTTACTACACTAAATTCTTACATATATAGCAAATATATCTTTAAATGTTGACCGATCATAATTGCCACGAAAAATATCGGCATAAAATGGTGGTACTTTCATACCAAGGATATTTATTAATCTTTCTTTACCTCAACAGAATTGATTTCAAAATATAGTATGAATTTGCACAATTCTCAAACTTTTCCTTTGCCGATTTTCCAAACTTTTTAGTAACACCAGCTTCTTCTGTGACCATGGCTTCTTGATATTCCATCTTTCGTTAAGCTCCCCAACTTCATCTCTAACCACTTTACGGTTTGTTCCTCAATTAAAAATTTTTCACAATCACTGCAAAATAACACTAAATGGTCCGAAGCAAAAATATACTTGTGTTGACAATGAGAAATGTCTAAAATAGTTTACGAGATAATTATAACCAGAATTAAAAAGTTTGTTTTCTTCATATGTGCAACAAATCAATTTATTCATAACCATATACCAATGTGGGAAAATTTGATGTGCAACACATGTGTGTAAACGGATTAGGTGTAGGAACTAATGCATGAGGTGCAAACTTCATTCCAATGATCTTTTACTTAATTCTTCATCCGGTATATTCTTTGCTTAAAACCGCTCTCAAGAGATGTGTACGATCTTGTCAATACGTGCTGCCGTACATGTATTATTTCGGGAACTATTTTCGAAAAGTACATTCTTAACTTACTTGATATTAAAATTTATTTATTGGGATATTCTCCCGAACTAATCGTTTAAAACAATTAGAGTTTGAAAAGTGTTTATTGTTTGTTGTAGCTTTAGCTCTTCATATGCTCCGTGCTAATGAGCAGTAATGTTCACATATCAACTTTGGCTGATAATACAGCTTTTCTAAACATCCATGAAAACGCGCAGGAAGCTTCCCTCAATTTGCAGGAATACAATTTAGCATTGAAAAATGGTTAAAACATGGAGAATAAAAAAAGCAGGGCTTAAGTAAATAATAATTTAGATTTAAGATTTGAATAATTATTGTTATTTCAATTAAATTGAAAATTAAATAAATTAGAAAAAATAACGCTAAAAACCCTTGTTTTCTATATTCTTAGCAATTTTATAATTGCACCGACGATATACTCCCTAGGATCCCTGCACACATAGATGACTCTACTAGAGAGCTTCGAAGAAAATAGCAACGTCGGAAGAGAAAAGAATGGCAACATTGGAGATGCCCACAGGTGAAAGTGGTATTGAAATAATATACAAAACATCTTGAGACATTATTAGAATGTCAGAAAACTCCTTCCTTGGAAAGATTTCTTTAAGATCTGGACGCAACACCTCAAACAAATTATTAACTATGGCAACCAGCTAGAGGCATTAATAAACCGGTAATAAGTAAGCCTACTGGACAAGAACTGATGATGAAAGAGGGACTTTGTTTATAAACCATTTGAAAAAATTTTCACTGCAAAAACCTCTACTGATACAAACGCGCTGCCACCAGTCATCACTGAACCAACTGATGCCCTGGAAAATTTCGTTAGAATAAATTAAATATCGCTATGCTCTCTTCATTGGCGTTTCCCAGGCACGAGGGATTAATCCACACACTAAAACAAAATGTGCCCTCAAACAACCATAAACCATTAAAAAGCTATTTAAGTGGAAGAATTATTAAAGAAGGTAATTTTCTGAGCTACGGCAGCCTACTGAAGACGGAGTTCCACGAGGCATCATCTCGGGTCCTAATCATACCTCCGACATGGCAAGAAGTAATGATATTCTCATTATCCACATTTGGTGATGATATGGATTTTCTAAGCATGAATAAAAATCCGAACGCATCCCGAAAGTTACAGGAGTATTTGTCGTTAGAAAAGTGGTAGAAGCAATAAAAATAAAAATCGATAAATAAAAATGTGTACATGCAACACTAAACACTTGGTATAAACGTTGACGCGCTGTAAGGCAGAAATAAATTCTCTGGATAAGCTAGTGATATGCCTTCATCACTTAAATAGTCCAACAAAAAATAACCCAACGTCACACTACGTAAATCAGAAAAACTTATATGACTTGTCTTGAACAGAAATCGAACCCAGTTTCTTAGTCATAAATTGCTTTGGAGTCAAGCAGTAACTACTTCAGCAACAGCACTGAAAAACCGTTGTTTAAAAAAAAGTGAAATCATTCATAAAGACACCCGACTACTATTCAAATCTACTATCTCGTATCGTGCTAAGCTTTAATGGCCACACTCGGCTGAAAGGGCGAGACACTTTTGCTCTTAACCGAAGACGGGCAACTTGGAGACAACAACAGCGGAAACTGATTTTTTTGATCCTGCATTGGCTGAATTTAAATAATCAATAATTTTAGAGATATATTTTGAATACTTATTATTAGTTCATTTTCATATTGAGAAATCACCATTTATTGATTACCGATAAAAATGCATTTATAATAATTACTAATTTAATATAATTAAATGACTAAAAATCTAATACGAGTATACTTAATATTTCCATATTAAAGTCAGGTGTTGTTTAGTCAGTTCACAATGTACTCGAAATTCATGGTGTACAAGTACTCGAAAATTATATACGGGTACCATAGATTAACTGCAAAGTGACTACTGACTCATTTTGCGGTCATTGCATATAAAATCTGAATAGCCTTCCTCATGTAAATGAGTTAACTTTTTAGTCACCTATGGCTCATACCTGATGAACCATGAGTTCACTTTCAGGTAATTCAAACCCCAACAGAGCTATGGCGTACATCGAGGAAAATTTACTTCTTTGTTTGACGGCGATGTTTGTTATGACCGGAGATAACAACTTTCTTTCATATATTATACTTATATATTACATACACATCTTTCCCATTATTTCATTTATTTTCTTTTATTCGTTATAAGCCTAAGTTCGCTTTCTGGGAAACATTTCCACAAAAGTATGGGGACCGGGAAAATTGTTATTTGTAAAAGAATACCCGTTTTCAATGGTATATTCTATAGGCGGAAGAGGTGTAATAGTTTTGCAAAATTGTATCACTGTGCAATATGATTAAGGTGGTAAATTGTGATTTAGTTGTACTAAATATCAAAAATTATCGTCATTTTTGTGTTTTAGTTGCCCTATATATTTTTAAAATAAATTTTCCACGTACATACATACATACATATGTACACACATATGTGTGAATGTAATTAAATATAAGAATTATTATATACATATGTGCATACATATGTATGTACTTATATACTATTTGTATGGATTGTATGGCACCAAGTCAAATTACGCCACGCCCTTTATACTAACCAAAAGACAAACATACATACTTATATTTCTTATGAACTAGTCATATCATAATGAATGTAAGATCCCAATATAAGATTCACATATACCCATATGTACCTATGTCTCTCAATCTTACATATATGTATATGTATGTATGTATGTCCATACACATGTATGTACACATAATTATGTATTAGAAGGTGTACTTGTGCAAAAGTAATACAAAGCAGACTACAACATATTGAATTTTTCTCAACAGGTTTATGTTTATTAATCGAAGAATGAACATGACTAATTCCCATTCATACACAAACATTCATACGTATGCGTGCAAGCACATATGTACATGCATATTACATACATATGCATGTACATATTTGTGCATATTCGTGCACAAAAATGTACATATGCAGGCAAATGTATGTAAGTATGTGTGCATGCTAATAGATGGAACACTACTCAGGAACTTTTGGGATGGATATTGATACTTTTATCAATTTTACAATAGATTATAATATGAAATAAATATATACAAGACATACATATGTATGTGTGTATATACACGTATAAGCAAGTGTATATAATGGTTAATATATCATGAGCTCTTACCTGAAAATTGGTTCTTTTCTTAAATGAAACTGAATTTATTAAAAATATTTTTGCCCTGATGCACTGTTTCTATACTATTTATGTACATATGAAGTTCTTCATTTCATTTTAATGACATACTTCTTTGTGCATGCCGATGCGATTGAACATATGAATGCACATATTTACATACATATGTAGGTATGTATCAAATATAGTAACTATGTATGTATACTTGCTTATATGTATGTTCATACTTTTTCAGATCATTTAATTAATTTCTTCATTTAACCAATTTGCCAAATCGAGTAAATTTTTTTTTTTGCTTATAAAAATTTTATAAAATTTTGCAGTAACAGTCGGCAAAAACGAAAAACACTAAATAAAAACGGAGTTAACATGGGGGGACTAGTTGTAGCAAACGATTAACTGCTGTGGGTATCGATTTTATACACTGGGCAAATTGTAGAATCGTAAAACGATTTTATTTTAATAGATTTCACACAAGGAACACAATTGTCTCGAATATATTTTTATTACAATACACATATATCTTTTTGCGATTCTCTAAATTTAAAATAATATTAAATTATTTTCATATATGTATGTCTGTATACACATTCGTGTTATTTTTATATTTAGCACAACACTATTTCACGACAACAAAAAATGTGTGTGTTTTAATAACTAAGTGATGTCTTGTTTCGCTGCTGCATATATCCTCGGTTATCCTTGTCTGTTAACATTTTGGGGAAAGTAAAAGCTTTCGGTCAGTACGTAGATACGTACACAAAGCCATACATACATACATAATTCCTTCGTTAAGTTGGGACAAAAACCTTTTCAAACATTACATTACGCACATTCGCATACATACTTACCATACATATACACAAACGTAAGTAAATATACATATATGGTTAATTTGCTGCAAGAACACAACAACTCAAGAATGTGGATTTTTAAATTGAATATGAGGAATTACTGTCTGTTTTTATAAATAAAAAACCTTTCGATATAAAAAATAAATTTGAGTTTTTTATTGCTGTTTTGAATACAAATGTTCGAACGAAATTTTCTTTAAATTTATAAATAAAAACAGACTGTTAAATAGCATAACGTGCTTCATATTGTATAAAAACTTTTACTGGCCTATTAAAAGGGAACACTATTTAATTTTTCTTTTAAATTTTGTGTGAATTGAAAGTTTGGAGGTCGTTTTCTGTAAAACTGTTTTTAAGTTATGATGTCCTTACAGCAAATGGACGTTATGTGGAAAAGGATGTTCATAAACATAACTGTGACGTTACATTTAAGCGAGGAGGTTTTGATTTTTAAATATTTAAATAGTGGAAAAGGTTTGAACAAACATGTTCAGGTGAGGCATATATATTTTTTAATGTGACAATACAATTAAGCTTTATGAGTGTTTATTTACTTTTAAGAAAAATATTTTTAAAAATATATCTTTGTATGTATTAAAGACACAACTAAAGTGATGTTTTGACCTTCTATCTGTATCTAATATACATATATGTATCTTCATATAATCGTAATATTTATTTTTTCCTTCCATATACTTTTCTTCTCTTTCCCTTATCTCATTGGCATTGAAGAAACACTTTTGCTAAGTAATTAATTTTTTTCAACAGTACTTTTTATGAAAAATCCAGCCTTGATTTATTTTCTATAGTATAGGTGATACACGACTATTTTATTATAGTTTTATTTTCAATTAATATAAGTATATCAACGATTTTTTTATATTTATTAAGACTAGCAAAATATATAGCAACTGACAAAATTTAACTCTGTCTCGTGATTTTTGCGAATATTTTAATTTGAAGAATAACCACATTTTATATAACCCCTAATAAGTAACACATTAACAGCATGATATTTGATCTAGGGTATGAAATTTTCTTTGCAGATTGTAATCTAGATTCAAAGATTTGTTTTGTGCCGATTGTAAGGACTTCAGTGATGTACTATTTTTGCATCCATAGATTATAGGAAGGTAATTTAAATGGCTGTGAATTCAACTCTCGTATAAGGGCAATTTGGCTTTAATATTTAGTTTTCTATTAAATTTATACGAAAGTCCAATCCCGTTATAGGTTATTAAGAAATTTCCTTCCTATATAATGCAACATTTTGACTCCTTATATCAAAACGATTTCAATATGAACTAACACCGCCTTATCATTATTGAAGGCATGCCGTCAAAAGCTAATAAACGTCGTTTTATCTGTATTCAAAACTAGTTTATTAAGTCGAATATATTCTCCTAGTATTAAAGAATCGTATTCCACTTCCGTTTTTAAAACTATAGCGTTTGCAACGATAAAGCAAATAAAGCTCGTCAGGAACAATAAGTAATTTACCATTAAATTTTATATTTCCGATGTTGGTAATAAATATATCAAGTAATAGCAGTCCAAGAACGCTATCTTAAGGTGCGCCATAATTTACAGGTAGCGTAAATTTTAAACTTTCTCCGATCCGCAAAAATTGCTGTGCATCAAATAATTCGTGAATAGTTCAATTGTAGTCAACGTAATGGACAACCGCTTGTCCCGTTCCATAACCTTTGCAAAAGCCAAATTAGCTTTCAAATACAACTTAGTTTTTTCCAAATACCATGATAACTGATAAAAATAATCCTCTCAATTATTTTATCTACAATGGCAAAACGGTGAGAAAACGAAACATAACCACACTATTTCTGCGACAAAATGTTCTGTGAATAAATGTTTTAGTCGCCTTAAGCCCAAAACGAGTTAAGAGCACCAGAATAATATGCCACTTCTAAAGTTTTCCCCGATTTCTCAGTAAATTACGGTGTAATGAAACTGTTGTTTGTCTTTTTGTGATATGTAATTGGAATTGGAGCAATAAATCGTGAAATTGCATATGATAAATTGTGAAATAAAGAATTATTTTCACCTTAAATAAGAGACATGTAATAAATACCCTGATTAGAAGTGCGAATTCGTTTCTAAAAATTAACTTAAATTTCATTAATTTAAAAATGCTTTCCCGCAAAATTACTGACTAAAGCATTGCTTCTTGTTGCCACAAATTTGGGTCCACTACTTTAAGTATTGTAACAATTTAATTAATTTTACTGAGCTCAACCACTTTCTCAAACAAATTCTATTGTATTTCAGCAAATTTTATTTTATTGTCGTACCTCGAACACTCTTTTGTTGACATCCATCAATAATTTCTTGTATATAACTGCTGCTGTTTGCTCCGATGGGTCTTAGTGTTCCAACACTCTATCATTTCGAAACAAAGTATGTATATGATTGTCTAAATTTTTAATCGTATTAAAAAAATGATTTATTAAACGCCGCTACTTTATCACGCTCCCTTGTTACTAAATTCTCATTCTCTGCAAAATGTTGTATGACTGCAGGATTTTCTTCCTTCAGGCATTTCTTTTAATCTGTGATCATGTTAGTTATTCATCAAATTTCAATTAATTTTCATGACTGATGATTCTTTCAGATTCAACTTCATAATTTTTATTTCCTCCTTAACCTTAAGTTGTAATAACGAAAGTAATTTTTTGGAAATTCATGAAGTCTGTTTTGAACGAATGTTTATTGTTGTAGTTTACTGCCCAGCCGCAGCCATCAACACATTTACCAGTTGTTTACACTGTTGCTTTGGATTGATTATGTCATTAATTGGAGTAAGGTTATCACTCGATAGCAAATCCACATTAAAGTATTCCAATCACTACCAAATCCAAATAATTATCGATTCCATTTATAACAATCTTGTAACTTAAATTCGAAGTTGCAGATATTGAAGTTCCACCATATCCATTAGTTCTACAACAATAAAGTGCTGTATAACTACGAATTGAATATACGTTGATGCACTATCATCAAACCAAGTTTCTTTTTAATGGAAATATCAAAAAGCTTGAAAAATTTGCTTAAAGAATTTCAAATTTATTAAATTTGTTTGTTCCATATATACATATGTAGATATTCATCTATTACCACGTTTATACGCACGTCTTATTTGCAAATAGAACTATTTGCAAATAACTAATTCACTGTTTATACGGGAAATTGCATACAGAACTTATATTATTATTAGTGATGCCATGTGACGAAAATATGATTGTTTGGTAAGTAAAACACAAAAAACGTTCATGAAGTGGCAACGTCTTACTTTTTATTTGCAAATAGTGTCGTTATTCACGACTTGTTAAGTGAGCTAATAAGTTACAATAAAAAAGTTATACGGCAACATTCTTCTTTTATATTTGCAAATAAGACGTGCGTATAAACGTAGTATATGTCCCATTGGTCTTGATTCAATAGAAACGATTCCGAACGAAATCATTTTTGGTGTTTTACCTTCTGTGTATTATGCGTTTAGACTTTTCAGCGATAAAGCTTTTTTTACCTTAAGACATCGCTTTCAACTTTTTCTTACACCCAAAGTTGACTTAAGCTTTTTATTAACATGTAAAGCTTATTAGCAAACTTTTATTTGCAACTCCTAAAAGTATGCAATCTGCTTACTTTTTTTTAATAATTTAAGCTAGTAGAGAGTGATTCCATTTCGTATTCTGAATAAACGATCTACAGCAGGCCATTTTTTTACATTTCTGTCTTTATAAGTGCAACTTTATCAAAAAAACGGTCTCTATAAGTGCAACATTTACTATTTTATTAAATATAACGCATTTTTTTCTCTAAATTTATTTGTTCAGAAACGTAGTTTTAACAATTTCTTAAGGTTTTAGCAAAAACCCCCCCTTAAAAATGTTTTGCACATATCAGTTCTGAGTATGTACTTTGTTGTAATTTTCATAATCTCAATATTTTTTAAGGAAAATACTTCCATGCCAATGTAATAAACAAAAATTTTGTATTTTGTGTACAGTTTTTTTGTTTTGGTTTTTAATCTTTGGAATGAGTTGCACGTTGTGTTTAAAGTTTTACATGAGGTAAGTGAAGATCATTGTTAAGTAGACATCATTGAAAAAATGGGTGTAGTAAAAGCTAACAATTAAAAAAAATTAGAAATTTTTAGCAAATTACAAAATGGTGAATTTCTTAAAAAGATTTGTATTGATTACAAAGTTAACAAGTCCACAGTCAGCAGAATAAAAAAATGAGCTCGCTCTGGAACATGAAATCGACATACACTCAGGTCAGCTGAGTATCCACGATGGGGAAAACTCTTATTCAGATGGTTTTTAACACAGAGAGTGAATAACATACCAGTTTCTGAAGAAATTTTAAAGTCAAAAGGCCTATTTTTCTATAATAAATTAAGAGAAAAACCTGGAACTTTTACTGCTAGCCTTGGATGGCTAAAGAACTTTAAAAAGCGACATGGTATAAAAATATGCGGAAAAGCTATAAAATAAGGTGGAAAATGTATATCCCTTTATTGAAGAATTCAACGCTAAAATCAATGAATTAGGATTAGCTACGAGTGCGGGATATTTTTAAGACTCTTAGCTTAAATGAAAAGTCAGCACCAGGACGTAAAGTTTCTAAAGAAAGGGTAACATTTCTGCCATGTATGAATGCAAGTGGATCACATAAACTAAAATTATTTGTTATTGGAACTTTAATAACAGGCCAGTCATTTACAGAGGAAACAAATGCGCATGGATGACTTACGTCAATTTCGAAGATTGGTTTAAAAATGTATTTGTGCCTGAGGTTTGTGTTTTAATCAGTTATATTCGATATAGAGTTGTGTTTTTAGTGCGTGTCTTTCTTTTAATAACAGGTAATTGAATTTCTTCGCTCTAAAGGTCTTCCAAAAAAGGCGTTATTACTAATAGACAAGGCACCATTCATGCTAAAAAATAATGAACTCAAAGGTGATGATGAAAACTTTTCCTGCCTCCAAATTGCACAGCTTACCTCAAACGCTAGATCAGAATGCAATTTAAATAAAATCTATCAAAAAAAAACGTTTAACCCATTTAATTGGCACAAAGGGCACAGACTTGAAAAAAAACTCTTTTGGCGAACGCGTGGGACAAAGTTTCTGCCGTCGCCATTAAGAAATGTCGGAAGGTTTTAATGTCAAAAAAATATATAATGAACTGGCGAAGACGATCTACCATATTTTTGTTACGGGATCAGATCGCAGATGAACATTCTTCAATTATAATTGAATTAAATAAAGTAATTACACCATCGATTTCGAATTTGTTACAGGATATTTTACCGGATATGAACTTTACAGATAGTGAAATTGGTGAATGGATCAGGGAAGAATATTCAGATGCAAGCGAAACTATGGATCCTTCAGAAGAACAAATTGCAGAGAATGTACATATTGAAGAAATACAAAAAGTTAAAGTAAATGATGTCATTGAAGCCCTTAATTGCTCTTCAAGAAATTATGGAAGCTGCGATTTCCCAAAAGGTTAAAAAGTCTAAAACTCAAACAAAAATTTTAACATCCTTTCCCTCATATTAAATTCTATTCATAATAGAACTTACACACACACACACACACACACACACATATATATATATATATATATATATATATATATATATATATATATATAATCAATTCCACTTTTCGTTGTAATTTTATAACTCAAGAACGGGCTCACCTATCCGAACCAAATGTTTAGGCTTTGTTCGGATTATTTAGTAGATGGTTTATGTGAAGTTTGCACAAAATCCGTCGAGCGGTTTACGGGTAAAAAAGGGTAAAATCGGTAACTCAGTATCTCCGGCCTTAATAAAGATATCACAAAAATTCAGAAAGGACCAAAGAGCCTGTTAAAAATAATTGGATAGGTGTATGGTACTTTTTGGAAATTTTGAGTTTTAAGGGGATAAAATGGGTAATAACTGAATTTTGGACAGTATTTATCTTTGTGAGGGATAGCAATAGGAAAAAAGTAAAAACGTAGTTTTTCTCTCAAAACAATCTATAACGAATTTTTGTACTTTTTCGAAATTTTGGAATTTATGGGGAAAAGGGCTAAAAACGGGTAAAATCGGTAATATTGTATTTTCGGACCTAATGCATCGGTATATCAGAGAGATAAAACGGGTAAAGCAAAAATGGTTTTTACAATTTCAATTATATAGTTGGTATTTGAATTCTTCCCCTACAAAAATCACAACAGTCTTGATCTATAAAAGTTAATGTCACTTTTCGTTGCAATTTTATAACTCAAGAATGGGCTCACCTATCCAAACCAAATGTTTAGGCTTTGTTCGGACTACTTAGTAGATGGGGATTGTGCTGTCAAATTGAAACTTTTTTCAGTTCATTCGGTCATTTCATTTTGGACGTGCTTCGATTAAAGCAAATTATCAGCGATAATTATTGCTTTGGGGTTATACTTTTAAGCATATTGCATTCATACAAACGGTGAGTCTTGAATTGTTCAAATGTACTATGTATGTATATGTGTGCGTGTACTTCCCTCAGTTATGCATTTACACAAACAGGAAGTTTTGAACTGTTGAATTGAATTACCTGTATGTAAGTATATATGTTTCTTTATTTGAAAAAAAAACTATTAATGTAACAATTTGTTTTTTTTTTTTGTTTTTATCTTTTTTATATAAAGGAAAAATGCCACGAACCACACGAGCAAATATAGGTTGGCGAACGCGTAATGCAAATTATGTGGCACTACTAAGACGATCACAGACTGCAGATGAACGCACACAAGCTAATGCATTGCAGCGTGAACGTAATGCCCGAAATAGATTGACCTTGTACCTGTACTGAATCTTGCACGGCGATCACGAATACGTCGTCCTGTTTTGGCTGAAATAATGCGTGCTGCTTTTAATTACAACAGTCACGTTTGTGGTGTGAATTTGGAGGAATCATGTTTTTCACATGGCCAACTTTATGTTGCCTGTTCCAGATTCGGTACCCCCAGCCGTTTGTTTATTCGTGCCCACAATGGAAAAACAAAAAATTTTATTTATCCAAATGTTTTAGATTAAGTTTGAAAATAGCTAGCAATTAATAAAAAACTTTTTTTTGAATAAATGAATTTGATGTTCCATTTGTGATTTTTTATTTAAATTTAAATAGGCTACTTAGTTCAATCGTATTTTATAAGCCAAATTACATGTGATAGTTATCAAAGAACAAATTACACCAAAGACACATGTGTAAATCATTCTGACAAACACTAGCAGAACGGAACAACATGCTGTTTTCGAAAGCCGCTACACTTTCATCATCAACGTTCTTGTGTTTGGTCCACTTCTGTGGTGTCAGTTGATGTATATTTTAGCTCCAATTAAATTTTTTTATTATTTCACTTGATACGTAGCGAAGCACGTACCGGGTGGCTAGTATATATATATTGTTTTATTTTGCAATTTATTATTAAGTTTTTATAGAAAAAAGTATTTTAACAGAAATAACAATTTTAAGTCTTCACTTTAACAAGCGTATGAACAGAATGAATAAAGAATGAAGAAGAGAACAAAAAAGAAAAGTTAACGTTGTTCATATTGCAAAAGAAAGAGTTGCCATTCAGCCTCATTTTCAACACTCCTTCTCAATATGAATTACGTTTTACATATAAATTATCAATTTATGCTTTTAAATAAATTTCATTAATTTTGAAAAATAATTGTGTTTTGTTTTCGCCAGGTTTTTCGTCAAGATGTCAGCAATCATTTCATTAGATGGGCAATACTTCAGAATAACATCTTTGTTTTTAACAACTTCACGCACATGATGAAATCTGATATCTATGTGTTTGGTTCTCTTGTGATAAACTGGGTTAGATGCTAATTTTTCAGCCCCTTGGTTGTCTACGTTTAGAATAACTGATCCACCCGATGTGTATCCAACTTCTTCCAGAAGGCGTTTTAAAAATATAGCTTCTTTTGCTGCTTCCGACATTGCCATGTATTTGGCTTCAGTACTACTGAGGGCCACGCAAGATTGTTTTGCAGACTGCCACGATATTGGACAATTTCCAATAAAAAATATAAAACCAGTATAAGATTTCCGGTCTATAGTATTACCACCCCAATCTGCATCGACAAAGCCTTCAATAGATTTCTCACCAGTTTCGTATAATATTTTCATATCCTCTGTACCGTGAAGATAACGCAAGATTCTTTTTACTGCAGTCATATGTTCAGGGTGGGAACTTACATTACGTTGCGCCAATTTAGAAACTGAGTGAAGAATATCAGGTCTTGTGGTAATGGCCAGATACATTAATGATCCAATTATTGATTGGTAATCAGCCTGAGGTATCTGCTTACAATTATTTTCTGTACACGCTGCTTGGTAATTTGTTTCCAAAGGTGTTGAGGCAGACTTACATTTCTGCATGCCATATTCTTTGAGCAATTCCTTTATATACTGGGATTGACAAATAGTAATGGCACCAGTTTCGCCTTTACGTTGTACTTCAAATCCCAAATAATGACGTAGTTGACCCTCATCTGTAATGGGAAATTCTTCTGCTAATAATTTCTTTACTTCAGATACTATATTTTTGCTTCTTAACGCTATCAAGAGATCATCTACATAAACTGTCACCAGAACCAGTTCATCTTCAATTGTGGCTTTGTAGAGACAAGGTTCATTTTTGCATTGCTTAAATCCAATTTTATTAAGCGCATTATCTAGCCTCTCGTTCCATTCCTTGCATGATTGTTTCAAGCCGTATATTGCCTTGTGCAATTTCAAAACACGTTCGGGATTTTCTGTGTCAATGAACCCCTCTGGCTGTCGAATATAAATTTCATGCTGAATATCGCTATTTAAGTACGCCGAGCTAATATCAATTTGATGAAGATGCATCTTCCACTGCACTGCAAGCGCCATAACCAAGCGTATTGTTGAATAACGTGCCACCGGTGAAAATGTCTCATCATAATCGACACCGAATCTCTGCGAACACCCTTTTGCAACCAAGCCTGCTTTATAGCGTTCTATGTTACCCCTTTCATCTTTCTTTAAGGCAAAAACCCACCTCGTATTGATGACTTTAGCTTCAGCAGGCCGATCGACCAAACACCAAGTTTCGTTTTTCTTCAAGGATGACATTTCAGTTCTCATTGCTTGGTGCCACTTCTCCCAGTTAGCATCACTCATGGCTTCCTCAAGGGTTGTTGGAACACAATCATTTACCATAGCCTTTAACTGCTCTTTCCGTGGTCTACCTCGTTTGCCAGTTCTTATCACCTTTGGTCTGCCTCTTGAGTGTATCACCTGGGTTTCCTTCTCATTGTTATTTGTCATCTCATCGTCAACCTCTTCAGCAGTTTCGAATCCCAAAAACTCCTCTTCTGAATTTTCATCGCTGTTTTCTATAGATGTTGGTTTTTCAATATTTAAAATGTTGCGAATCTCCTTCTGCTTGTTATTTTTAATAGAAATTGTCAAATAATCATCAGGCTTCATTGATGATGCTTCTTCTTGAGTTTGATTGAAGTCGGTTTCTCTAAATAATACGTCACAACGTTCAACCACATCCCGGTTACTTTTACTGAAAAGTCTATACGCTTTAGCCACTTGCGAGTAACCAACCATAATATACTGTTCGCCTTTCGCTTCGAATTTACCACCATCGTTTTTCTTATTAAGTGCTACTGCATATGATCCAAATGTTCTCAAATGTTTAAGGTTAGGTTTTCTATTAAACCAGGCTTCATATGGCGTTTTATCAACAAGAATTCTAGTTGGGCACCTGTTTCGTAAATAAGTGGCGGTATTAATGGCCTCGGCCCACAAGCTCTGATGCGCTCCGCAGTAAACCATCATTGAACGAGCCATTTCGACAAGTGTGCAATTTGCTCTTTCAGCTACGCCGTTTTGTTGTGGCGTATATGGTACTGTTAGTTGTCTTGCTATACCTTCATCTTCCAAAAATTTATTAAATTCATTATTAACGAATTCGCGACCGTTGTCGGTACGCAATGCTTTTATTTTCCTACCAGTTTGTTTTTCAGCGTGTTGTTTAAACAATTTGAATGATTTGAATGCTTCATTTTTGGCCTTAAGAAAATAAACGAACATTCTTCTAGAGAAGTCATCAATAAATGTTATGAAATATTTCGCACCACTGAAAGAAGGCACACTGAAGGGCCCACACACATCACTGTGTACAACCTGTAATAAGTCTGTTGTTCTTGTATTTGATTCTTGAGGAAATGGATTTACACAAATTTTGCAGCACATGCATGTTTCACATTGAGTTGTTCGGCTAGAATCTTTCAATCTCATACCTTGGACCATTCCTTTTTTCATCATATCGCACATTGAGCACATTGGTCACAGCACATATGTGCCGTTGCGCCGCTGTCAATACACCATACCCTCTTATTGGCTTGCTGTTCACTTGCTTGTATCGCATGTAACAAATGTTGTTGTTTTTTAACCGCTTTCTGACAATTACTTGCATAGTGCCCAACTTCCCCGCAGTTAAAACACTTACCCTTCGCTTTGTTAAATTTACGCTTGTACTCTTTTTTACCTCTATTCTCTCTAACGGTAGTTTTCATACTAAATGCTTGCTGAATATTTGTTGTTGCAAATTCTTCTTTATTACTTTTCTGCTTAATTCTGTCTCCTTCTTCTAATATTTTCTGTTTAACGGCCGATAATTTTGGCAACTCATCACGGGTTTCAATGGCCACTACGAAATGCTCATATTCTATTGGTAAACTAGACAAAAGCATTATGACAAGGAGTTCATCTTGGATGACAATACCCGTCTCTGCCAACTTTTCGGTCAATTCCATAAATTCACTAATATGTTGGTTTATATTACCACCTTCACTCATAGCAAGATTCATTAAACGTTTATATAAAGAGACTTTTCGGAGTGGACCAGTTGGTTTATAAGTTTCTTCCAAACGCAACCAAGCATCACGAGATTTGTCACAATTTTTTATTATGTTCAATTGTGATGGCTTAACACACAACGTAATTGTAGCAAGAGCCTTTTCGTCCATATCATCCCGCACAGCTTTTTCTTTGTCATCTTTAGCATCTTCCTTCTTGCAAGTACCATTCACAAGCTTCCACCACCCACTGTGGATCAGAACACTACGCATGTGTATACACCAGCTATCATAATTGGTGTCATCGAGTTTCTCGATCTGATACAAAGACGCCATTTTTATTTTATATATAGAAACACATATGTATATAATCACTACGAAAATTCAAATGCCTTTGTCCACCTCCACTTTTAAGTATCTTTTCTTAAATGCCAGAACTTTGTCCTGGGCCCATAACCTGTTTTATTTTGCAATTTATTATTAAGTTTTTATAGAAAAAAGTATTTTAACAGAAATAACAATTTTAAGTCTTCACTTTAACAAGCGTATGAACAGAATGAATGAAGAGAACAAAAAAGAAAAGTTAACGTTGTTCTTATTGCAAAAGAAAGAGTTGCCATTCAGCCTCATTTTCAACATATATATATATATATATATATATATATATATATATATATATATATATATATAATGTATATATGGGGTGAAAGAAGACACCTTCGCCTTTCTTCGGGTGGTATACGTTTCTTGTTCCCTTTTGTTCCCTAGAAGTTCTATTCCACTAAAGTTTAAATTTTAGAAAAATATAGTAGTTTCGTAAATATTTCATAACACCTCTAATATTAAACGCTAGAGCGGTAACCACTTACAACAACTAAAGACTATAATCCTACCAACATTATAAAAAAGACCGCATGCCATTATCGATGATATCTTGCGAGTAGTGACCATTTATTTTTGACAAAAAACTGATAAAAAACACCTTTTACTGAAATAACAAAAAAACAGTTGAGTTTGACAGCATGCCACGCCCACAATTATCAATAGTTTAACCTAATTTTTTGGCTACCTTAATATGGATATATTAGCTCCAAAATGGCGTAAAAATTTTAAAAATCGGTGACAAAAAAAATTTGACTTTTGGCCAATGAAAAACGATTTTCAGCCACTGTGCAGCGGCAAGAAAATGTGGCGCTAGTGATTTATAAAGAGAGCTGTATTAACTTTCAGTCCTACACATACACCTGTCAATATTGCGCGTATAAATAATGCAATATTATGGAAAATTTGCTTGAAAATGGTTACCATGTTATTTTGAGAAGTTTATTCGAACATAGAATTGAAAATTAACAAAATTAATATTTATTGAGTTATGAAACGACAGTCAGAAACTAAGAATAATTTCAAATTTCAGTGTGCTTGCAACACGTCTTAACCTTTATGAATTGACCCGAAATTTTTTGTGTAGTGGTTTTTTGCTATATATATATATATATATATATATATATATATATATATATATATATATATATATATATATATGTATATATATATATATATATATATATATATATATATATATATATATATATATATATATACATATATATATATATATATATATATATATATATATATATATATATACATAATATATATATGTATATATATATATATATATATATATCTGTTAGGGTCAGCCAAAGGCATAAAGAATTTTATAATAATAATCGCGACATTAAACCACTAAAGATAAAAAAAAGCCCATATTGGCGAAATACTAATTGGTTTTACCTGATATTAAGGTCTGGATAACAAGTGCAGTTTTGTTCAATTTAAGTACTACCTGCTCTGAAATTGAAGATCAATGTGTGAATAACATGTATCTAAAAATGTATAAAACTACGGATTCGGTAAGGAATTACTCAATAATAAGTTAATCCTTTACGTGTACGTACGTATATTTGCAAGTGATAAATAATAACAGACTCAAATAAAAATATTCAGGAAAATATGGAGAGCTTCGGTTATAAAGAACTGGCCGAAGAGTATTTTAGAAATAAAAACCAGGAAGATGTTCTTAGTTACGTTAAAATAAAATTAAACTTAAATTCGTGTAGCACCGAAATACAAGAACAATAATCTAATTTTGTATAAGTACTAAAAAGACGCTACAAAGAAGTTAGCTACAGTAAACAAAAGTTTTATATAAAAAGTGAAAAGTGGTTAGAAGGGCAACTTACTGTTGCTGCAGAAACAGCAAAGCAAGATAAGGCTGGAAGACCACGCAAATCATTGGACAACTGCAGCGATAGATCTAAGAGGCGGAAACTAAAAGATGTTAACGATGCAATTGGTTGTACAAATATAAAAGAATCTTTCCCACATCAATTACGATCACAGAACCAATTAACAAAAGTGGATATCATTGAAAAAGTTATTAAAGCTAGTCCAGTGAGAACAAAACGAATTCTTAAAAGTATACCAAATCTGAGCGATGCAATACAGTATACAAATGAGGAGGCATTAGTCTTATTTCTGGATTTGAAATTAACAAAACAGCAATATATTAAGCTCAGATTGCGTGCGATTGAAAAGGGCTCAAATATCTATCCAGCATATCATCACATAACTGCTGCTAAAATGGACTGTTTGCCATCAAAGGATACTATTACAATCACACCAATTTCGGCAGAGGTACAACTACAATCTCTACTTGATCACACAGCCGAACGCTTGCTACAATCAATGCCAGGAAATGCGTTAAAGAAATATGGAAACACAAAGCTAATTCTTTTTTGCAAATGGGGATGTGATGGTTCTTCGGGACAAAACCAATACAAACAAGTTGTATGTGAAAATATTTCGGACTCGGATATGTTCATGGTATTAATTGTACCATTGCGATTGAAAAAGATTTTGGAAGATTCCGAGCCTTCGACTAGTACAACGCAAACAATGGATATTTGGAAAAATGAGACACCATCTTCTACGAAATACTGCAGTCCAATCAAATTTGAATTCAAAAAAGAAACTCGTGATGCCATTAACAAAGAACTTAGTGATATCAAGGCCCAAATTGCAACACTACAGCCATTACAATTACAGTTAGATGGGCAGCAAATTGAAGTAAGCTACCAATTAGTCCTTACAATGATAGATGAAAAGTAGGTCAGGCTTTGACTAACACGAAGGCTGCATCCAGCTGCATTATATGCCAAGCAGCATCAACCCAATTAAACCAAGTTCCGACAAAATCATTAGATAATACCGATGCATATGAATTTGGGTTACCACCACTACATGCAAGAATACGACTTATGGAACATATACTAAAAATCAGTTATGATTTAAATTTCGGATCTTCAGGATCCATAAGAAACAATGAAACCAACAAAGAGTTAAGAAGTTCAAAAAAGAAACATGTTCAAGATGAATATCGCAAAATTGGATTGATTATAGATCAGCCAAAACAAGGGTCAGGCAATACAAATGATGGCAATACCGCACGAAGATTCTTTTCAGATCCAGAAACAGCATCTGAAATAACAGGAGTGGATTTAAACCTTATTTTTAGATTTAAAATAATCCTAGAAGTACTTGCGTACAATAAAGAAATTGACTCTTAAACAATTTGGAGATTATGCTAAAGAAACTGCAAAAATATATACAACCAACTACCCATGGAGAAATATGTCTGCAACAGTTCACAAAATCCTTTATCATGGAGAACATATCATTAAATATCATTTGGTGCCACTTGGAGATTTATCAGAGGAGGCTCAGGAAAAAAGGACCAAGGATTACAGATTTTATAGAGAACACAATACTAGAAAAATTTCACGAAATTCCACAAATGAAGATCTATTTAATATATTATTGGCAACGTCAGATCCCTTCATCTCCAATATTCGAAATAAATGGAAAGCGGAACATCGGGATTTAGATGAAGAAGCCAAAAAACTACTGAAGAACAGAAATAGCACAGAGCAAAATATAGAATATTTGCAATCAATATTTGTATCAAATGAATAATAATTATAATTGCCTTTCATTGCTATTTAAGTACGAAAAACATCGTATTAGTAAAAAATAATAATAAATAGAACCTACTTTGACAGCAAAAAATAAAAATTTTTTCTGTGGCAACAACAAAATCTCCAGTTAATTTTACTATTTTTTTTTTTTGTGTAAAATTTTTTTTGTGTAAAAATTTTTTTGAGTGTAACATTAAAAAAATTCCATTATCACAAAAATAATTATAATTATTATTAAGTTCCAAATTTAAAATTTTTTAATATGCAAGTAAAAAAACTAAACCCGTATTTCACTCCAAAAGTTAAAAAAAATCAAAAGTTCAACTTTGACCTAGAAGTCCTTAAAAAGTCCTCAATCAATTTTAATGTAATTAAAACTGAGTCAAGCTGAACTAAATATCTATCCATTAAAAAAAAATACTTTAATATTTTGATCGGTTCAAAAGTTACAGAATTTTGGCCAATGAAAAACGATTTTCAGCCACTGTGCGCTGGCGACTATAACGCTAAACATAAGTATGTACGTTCTGGGGATCACGATTAATCATTCGGAAGGGTTGTCTTTAGCTTGATACCATACCATTTAACGTAATTTATAGGGAACAGCCAGTGGTTAAGAGATCGACAAAAAGTTTCTGATGTTAATGATTTTGGAGTAGTGAAAGGCGTTTCCATAGAAATGACTAAGGTAGAAACTTCAGACCACTCACCCACTATAGTAATCATGTACTCAAATTTACCTGCATCACTCACGGTCGATTTAGCGGTGACAACCACGCGTATTAACTGGTTAAAATACAGGAAAAATCACAGTACCCATTGCACGAAGAATATGCTGCTAAGAACACCGGCGGATATAGATGACTCTATTAAAAAGCATGAAAAGCAAATCTTAAACAGATTGCTAAGCATGCTTCTGCCTCCCATCGTTATGTGAGGTATAACCGAGTTTTCTAACTGAAAAAAGGAGAGCAATGTACTAAATGTACTAAACAGCTTAAAAAACTTCTAGAATACAAAAAAACGCATCGCTCCAAAAATACCCACGAGAATTAGACGCAACTTAACAAACAGATTATTCGCTATTGCGAGCTACGAGAGGGATTAAAAGGCGCACAATAAATAAGCCTTGACTGCATTTAAGAAAAGTATTCACGTCAAACACATCCACTGATATAGTCGAGTCTTACAGGCCTGTAAATCTGTTATCTAACATGTCAAAGCTGTTTGAGAAATTACTTGTGAGCAGGCTGACCCCAATGCTGAACTGCTCTGAGTTTGTTCTGGATCATCAATTCTGGAAGAAACATAGCACCATCGAACAAACAGACAGACTTGTAAATGTAGTAAGAATTGCGTTTGAAAAAGTTTGGCATGAAGGTTTAATAAATAAATTGAAGCGGAAGTTACCCGCAAATACTCACAACGTTTTTGTAAGCTACTTAACTGGCTACAAATTTATTATTAGAAAATGACACTTTTTAAGCATACCGCAGCCAATATAAGCAGGAATTCCTCAAGATAATATATTAAGTCCAATCTTGTATTTGATATACACCTCTAACGTGCTAATGAGCAGTAATGTTCACATATCAACTTTTGCTGATAATACAGCTTTTCTAAGCATCCATGAAAACGCTCAAGAAGCTTCCCTCAACTTGCAGAAATACATTTTAATATTGGAAAAATTGTAAAAAACATGGAGTATAAAAGTGAACGAGCGAAAATATATTCACATCACTTTTACATTACGAAGGCAAATATGTCCCCCCATCCAAACTAAAGGTCAATCAATACCGCAACTTAATAAAGTCAAATACCTCGGCATTCGCCTTGATCGTCGCTTAACATGGAAATCGCACATAGACGCCAAATTGATACAAATCAAATGAAAACTTCTTCTAATGAACGCAATCCTAAAGCCAATATGGTGCTACAGAGTCCAGTTGTTGGGCACCGCCTCAGCATCCAATAAAATAAAAATTCAATGCGCCAAAATAAAATTCTATTTACAGTCGCTAGAAATTTGCGCGTTCATCAAGATCTAGATGTTCCCTTCGTTAAAGCAATGGTTTCAAAACATGTTGCAACATACATATATAAACTATAGCATCATCCAAAATAACTAGCCCACAATACTCTACATTACAGAGGCTACAATTGGCTGAGAAGTAGGGACACTCTTGCTCTTAGCCAAACACGAGACATGTGAACACAATAAAGAAGAAAACGTAGAAACAAGCCTCTGTTGTCTGGCTTTGACTGGACATGAGTAAATAATAATATAGATTTAAGATTTGAATACTTATTGTTAGTTCAATTAAATTGAAGATTCAATATATACAAAATAGTGCTAAAAAATTTTCTCGTCACAGTCAATAAAGCCACATTGAATCTCCTCCCTCACCGACTCCGGTAGTTTCTTCATTAGACAACTCGCTGTGGTTAAGAAAACATCGTCCAAATTTTTGCCTTGATGTGCTTATGAAAAACTTTTCTAGTTTTCCAATCGTCTCTCCAAACTTTTGGTAGAGGCTGTCGAGGAAAGTTCTGCCTTCTTTTTAGCTGGAGCCGCTAGCGTTGCTGGATCCTAACGTTATTATGAGCGCTAAAAATTATAATGCAAAATGTTAAACATATATGTATGTATTGTGTACCGGCGAAATGGGAGAGTCTTTTAAAAACATCAAGCACTGCAGAAACTCCCACTCGTCCAAATAGCACATTCAGCTACCTGAAGGAACTTCGAGCCTCTTTATTTCCTTGCCGTAACTTGCCCGCAATAGCTTCCATTTATGTTTGCAATTGGCGACTTTTAGTTAATGAAAATTGAACAAATGAAACTGAAATTTGCTATGCATACGTATCACTTTTGATGCACTTTTTTGAAGTTTGTTTTCCTGCCCTATACTTCACATTTCCGTTATAATAAAAACCATCCCTTTTGTCATAAAGGCTCTTATGGTTTTTAACATTTTCATTTAAATCAAGGCCTTAAATTTTCTAGTCATTTTTTTATCTACTTCAGCTTGTTTTTTTTAATAAATTTCAATAAGTAACGAACAAACAGCTGATTTTATAAAATTTGACCATAAAATATGTAACTTTATAGCTCTGTTCCACATGCATAACGAAACAGTCCGAACTAGCCCAAAGTTACCCAAAACCGTTCCACATAACAATTTTTGTGCAAAAAAGAGAGAAATTGAGAGAGTACTTTTTTTAATTTCCTGTACAAATTTGCACGAACTTTTTCTTTGGGTAAGTTCGGACAAGATTTAACAATCAGCTGTTTTTTGTTTACATGTGAAACTGATAGATTATCAGAAAATTTGCAAGCAAAAGAAAAAGTTTAGTTTTTATAAATAAATATATTAAAAAGCAAAATGGAGAGTTTCAATGAAAAAATTAAAGTGGTAAATACGTTAGTGCATAAGCATTTCCTTTTTTATTTAATATTTAAAATGTTTTTATAGCTACATATATGAAGATTTTTTTTGTTTTTCAATTATTTTACAGTTGTTGACAATGATGCAAATGTTTTGTTTTTATAATTTGAAGACTTCTAAGCGTCTAAAAGCACTTAAATAGATTTTAGTTTAAAAAGTAAGCAGCATTAGTATTTCAGGAACTACAAAAATGGTTTTTTGCGTCCCAGCTATTTTGGGTAACTTTGGCAAATTTAGAGAGTAATTTTCATTTTGCTCTCAATAGTCCGAACTTGTCCGAGATCTTGTGGAACAAACCTAATAATATTTGTTTGACATTTCAGGGCGAGAAACGACTGTAAAAAACATGTTGCTTTTGTATCATACATATGTATATGAATGTACCTTCAAAAGAATAAAAACAAAAACAGTTTTATAAGATCAGTATAATAATATATAAATTTTATTTTATTCTTTTTTGTGTAAAGTTATAAATATCATAAAATATTAATACATTCAATAAAAATATATACATATATGTATATATATGTATACATATATACATATATGAAAATAAAATTAATAGAAAATAGTATTTAAAATGCGAGCACATCCCGCGCACAATGCTCACAACTTTTGTACGTTAATATAGTTGACTGGAGTTTTTTCAATTTGTCTAAATAACGTAAATGGTTTTTAGACCGTGTATTTTTATACTTCACCCCGTCAACAAATTTCGATATAATATATGAAATCCAAAATATGTTGGTTTTAGGTTCAAATGACTCCCATTTATCGCTAAAGTAAAATTAAAATTATCGAGTTAGTTAATTGTTTTCATACTGTATTATGTTTTATTCATACTTTAGAGCTGTGCGCATCATACGATATATTTCAAACTGATAGTCACCGGTGGCAGTGAATAGTTCCTCGTCATTAGAAAGGTCGTAATAGTAGGAGTGATCATTAAGAGTCATGCGAGATAATGTATAGTCAATTATTGTCATTTGAATCCCTTTAGTGGGTATAGTCAATATGTTTTCATCTATTTTATATGATATAAACTGTTCGTTTGTATTAAGAACTAATATGTTACCCCAATGTAAATCGCGGTGTTCGAATTGATATTCTTTCTCCCCTACAGCCAATGTCAATATTATCTTCAGAAAAGATAAAATAAATAATTAATTTTTCTGTTCTTTTTTTTTTTGATAATCTTACCTGTTGTAAAACAGAGAAGGATTGCTCGGCATTTTTGAAATGAAATCCTTCTAGGTCCTGGCCGCCATAAGCCAATTCTAATACTATATATACCTGATTGCTTATAAAACATTTGGGGTGATCATTTTCGGATTCTTTTTTTAGGTCATACTCTTCCCACAGTTTTTGTAGATGTGATGGATATTTGCCCTTAACACATCTGACCTAAAGTAAATATTTACAGCATGAAAAATTAAAAAAGTTTTTAAAATTTTATACTCTTTGAAGATTCACAAATCCTGATGTAACATTTGTTTTACGACTATTATTTTTTAGACCAGATAGCTCCATCGAGATAATAACTTCAGGAAGAATTTGTTCAAAGTTTTTTTGTATTTCACCGTTAACTAATTGTTTTCCAGCTATAGGTATTATTTTCAATACCGTCTTCTCAGTATTCCTAGTGTCAGAGTTAGTTTTAGAATAAAGAAAAACTTCTCCGAAAGCTCCTTCTCCAATTTTGCAACAGTTTATTAAATACTCTTCATTGTATGCATTCTCAAAGGTAAGTAACCGACGTTGACCACAACGCTGCAGCAACTGACGCTTAAAATCATTGCTTTCTAAACTGTATGTTGATCTAGACTCTGCCTGAGTTTTATTTGAATCTGGGCGAGTAGGAATTGATTTGCGATTGCCAACAAAGCTAATAGCAGCTGCCAAGGACTTTTGCTTTCTCACATCTGTACTGCGACCAATCCTGTGTTTCTTCAGCGTCTCTTGGTTAGTTTCATATTCTACATTAAAATTTATTTTATTTTAAAAATTGTTAAGAAATGTGTTAGCTGAGACTAAGATACTTTGGGAGCTTCATTTTACAAGGAACTTGCATGTGTACAACTACAACATACTACGTGTATATTAAATTAATCGTATATACCAGATATCTGCAAGAAGTGCCGAACTCTGGGGTATACCCATATAGCGTAGGCGATCATTTCAAACGAACAATTTTAAACAATCGCATTCTTAATGGGCATGAGATTTTGAGATTGTTTTTCGCATGATTGTCACCGCACCGCATCGAAAGGAAGAAGGCTAAAACTACTCATGTGTTAATATAAAACCTTGTCCTGAATAAAAGGTATTTTAATCTCCGCGGCTATTCCAATGCATCCGCAAAGAGTGACAGTTTGGTTTGGATTTTAGCAACATTTATCGAAATGCTAGAAACGCCATTTCAGTCAGTGAAGACCGCTACAGAACCATTATAATTAACTTTTTATGTCCTGAAATGGAAGATATGAACTGGGATGATTTTTGGTTTCAGCAGAATGTCGCACCATGTCGTCCCAACTCATTTAATTTTTAAGAAGATATTTTTATTTGGACCACTAATTACTGTGTAAGTGATTTAATACACAAAAATTTATGGTCGTATAGTACCTCCGAGTTTTTTCTTATCACATTGAAATCATGCACATGTTAATCCAGACTATCAGTGTTCCAAGTTATATTTAAGTCCCTTCAGCATTCATGTGCGTATGATTGTATTTGTGGTATTATTGTGGTTCTTTACATAGTATACGATCATACTTGTCGATAATTATTAATGAAAAGGTGTAGTACAACAGTACAATTTCATTTCACGTGTTTTGGAAAAGTTATGTGCATATATTGAACCCATACCTGAATTTATTTGATTAATTAACCACTTGAAATCTTTTTAATGTAGTCTTTACAGTTTAGGTCTGTCCGTAATGTTATATAATTGTAGTGCATTTATGGTAAAAAATTTACCAATTTTAGTTACAATTAATTTCATGAGAAATTAATTCTTTGCTTAAGAATTTTTTATTAACAGTCTGTAGTTTAAAATTTACAGTTTAGATCTGTAACGTAATTTTCCCATATTAATATTATTCAGTAAATTATTGTTTTTTTTTTTTTAATTAATTAAATAAATTAAATGATAAAACATATCAAAACTAACTAATCAATCATGTTTTTTTCTTACTTTACAATTTTCTATATACTTACATACATAAGTACATACATGTACTTAGGTACTGTATTGTAAGAGGTAATTGAGAATAAATGTAAAAACAACTAAAATTATACATATACATATTGTTCTCGCGAAAAAACAAGATATGTATATAGTGTTGTTTTATTGGGCGTTAACAGTTTACTTTAATTTAATTTGATGGATAACAATTAAGTATTTTTTAAATATATTGATCTGTTGTGATCTCTCGGGGATATATTTACATACATATGTACATAAAGACTAGCTCACCCCTACCTTTTAATAAATTTGAATAAATTTGTAAAAAACTTAATATTTTTGTACAGTTTTATATTTAAGTACAACCGATACATAAAAATTTCCTGTTCACAAGATTATTTCAAACTTACATTTCAATAAACGATACATGATACAAAGGTAGCTTGTGAACTGAACGAATATTACTAAGATGTATGTAAGTGAAACCAAATAGAATTATGTATAACTGAAATGAGTTTTTAAAAGAAGACAAAACTTAGCAGAGAATGATCTATTAGTTAATATGATCGTTAAAAACACTAAGCAAATTTGTACACTATATTTTTGTCTGCTCCATTTGGCAAATAAGTTTCCAATAAAGGAAGGAAAAACCTATTTTTACAAAAAGTAAACTAATATTAAGCACGCATTCAAAAAAAATCAAATATAAAACAGTCTTAAAGTTACAACGACGAAAATATGATACTTTCAAATGAAGGAACATTTAAAAACTATTATTTATTTCAGATTCAGTAATATCACATATGAGACAATTAGGAAATTTATTATAAATAAATAAATGAATGAGGAATGAGGAATTATAAATGAAATTAAATGAAAAAACCGCATAATTTGCCAATGAGGCTACTCTTTTGTTAATATTTAAGTCAAACCGTGATAACGATAGTTATACCAACTATACTGATGATGACAATTCTGTAGCCAAGTAGAATATATAAAAATTTATTGGTTTTACTAACTTACCAGGTGGTGTTAAGCTACTTTTTTTTAATAATTGGATGCCCTTATGTCAAAAATTGTTTTTCATATAAATCAAACATAATTTCTGCGCTAAATTTAAATTGTAAAAACGTTTTCGAGAAATTAAAAAAATAATACAAAAAGTGAAAATAATTTTAAATAAACAACAAGTAAATTGTTGTATTAATTTCATATTCTATAGTTTCTTTAAAAAAGACAAATAAACAAGGTAAAATCATTCGCGCAAATTTAGTTGTGTCTGCACTTTCTTAAATTGTTAAAAAATTTTAATGAAAAATACAACCATGGGTTGTTCTACTATGGGCCAGTTTTCTTGTATTTATGGTAACCAAAATTGGTTACAATTTTATCCAATGTGTAGATGTGTTAATTTTTTTCATTTTTTACTTTTTTTTTAGAAAAGCTACATATATGTAGTAACATTATTTTCCTTTTTAGATTTGTGTTATATTCCAAAATTTCTGCAAAGCTAAAATAAACACTTTAAGTAGATTGATATTTATAAAGGAAAAAACTTAAAGAAAGCAATGAAATTCAGTAGAAAATGGAAGAGCTATAATCAATAGCTTGCAATATCTTAACCGGATAAGCAGTTAAGCCCCAAGTAAAAACTTATATTGTAAAAATTAAAGAAAAAACGAATTATCCGAATAGAAAGCCTAAATCAGAAAACGCTTTAATACAAAATTCATTACACGAAATACATTATGTGTAAATATATAAATAGGCAAGTGGAAAAAGTTAAGAACCATTTTAACTGACTTAAACTCAACGTATTCGCTTGAATGTATTTTTTATTTTATATTTTTGTGCCTAAGATAGTTAAAAACAGTTAAGAATATTAGCTAATCATAAAGCCTTGATCTCTCTTTCCCTCTTAATTTGCTAAAAAATTACAACAAAAAACTCAAAATTAACTAAATTAAATTTGGCTTTGCAACTCCCTAAACATACTGAATTGTTGTTATTCTTATTGAGCGTTAACACACGAGAACAATTATGCAGGCATAACATCATACTTGGCAAGACAGACGAGGGGAATGGTTTTTCGTCGGCACAATTTTTTAACCAGGCATAACCCCCCATTATTAGCACAAAACCAATACATATGCATTTATGAAAAAACAGGTTCGATTGTTTTGTTTTTTACAGAACATATTTATTTATTGTTCGACCGTCGTGGTGTAAACATGGATTTAAAAGAAGGTGGCTTGGTCGCGCGAGCAACATGCATATACATAGTACATATATAGTCTTAAGGCTTTGCATATATGCATATGTACATACATAGATTCGTAAAAAATAGGTAGCAAATTTGTTTGTTCGCTATTTTTGTGAAACCTCTTTGTATGATTGGTTTTTACACTTTTCGTTACCTGCGAAAAAACATGTACAGTACGATCGCGAAATGTAATCATTAAAAAGTAATCTATATATAAATAGGCAAGTGGAAAAAGTTAAGAACCATTTTAACTGACCTAAACTCAACGTATTCGCTTGATTTTTGTTTGATAGATTGTCAATAGGAGGAGTGCAGCATGTATTTTTTATTCTACATTTTTGTGCCTAAGAGTTAAAAACAGTTAAGAATATTAGCCAATCATAAAGCCATGATCTCTCTTTCTCTCTTAAGTTGCTAAAAAAAATTACAACAAAAAACTCAAAATTAACTAAATTAAATTTGGCTTAGCAACGCCGTAAACAGTCAGAAGGAAAAACTTATTTTATTTGTTCATTCTATTCCACCATTTGGTGGTAAAACTATTCTACTAAGGTGCGATTTAATGCAAATTTTACCTGTTGTTCCACACGGGACCCGATTTACTTTAATAGAAAATTGCATCATTAGTTGGAAGGAATTTAATTCCTTAACGCAAAATATGAGAGCTAGACCAGAAGAAGTAGAATTTGTCGAATTTCATAAATAAACTTGGTAATGGTGAATTAAGAAATTATCCAGAGTTAGGTGATGACATTATTGAATTGCCACAACCAATAATTGGCAGTTTTGATAATTTAATTACTGATATCTATGGTAATATTCGTGAGAATATATTATCGGATCAAATACTCAATTCCGTAATTTTAGCTCCTACCAATGAAGACTGCGCTTCAATAAATAATGATATACTTAATCGTCTTTCAGGGGAGGAGAAGGTTTATTACAGTTTTGATAAAGTTTCTAATGATGTGAATGACGTAAATGAATATCCTTGTTAATTTTTAAATTCACTGAAGGTAAGCGGAATTCCACCGAATAAATTGAAATTGAAAATAAATTCCATTGTTATGCTAATTCGTAATTTGAACACGGCACAAGCCATAGTAAATTGAACTTGAATGAGAGTAAAATGCTTGCACCGCAACACCATAGATTGCGAAGTATTAACGGGAGTAGTCCGTAATAAGAGAATTTTGATTCCACGAATAAATTTACCATTTTCTGGAACAATTCTTCCATTTAAATTTCAGTGGACACAATTTCCAATTATACCCGCATTTGCTATGACCATTGACAAGTCACAGGGGCAAAAATTTGAAAAGATAGGTGTCCTTTTGAGACTACCTGTATTTGCTCATGGACAATTATATGTAGCTGCGAGTAGAATTCGTTCATTGGACGGCCTAAAATTTTATATTTGGAATGAAAATGGTCAAGGAAACACACTCAATGACAATAGAGTTTTTACGAAGAATATTGTATATAAAGAAAATTTCCTTAGATTAAGACGCCAGTCGTACAACTACTTTAAATATTTAGAATAAAATGATTTTTTTTTACTTTTAGTTTTTCTTCAAATAATCAAAAAATTTTAATATTTTTAAAATATAGGCAATAAATTTATGTTTCTTAAATGAACATCAAAACCGTTTCTATTATTTATTTTGAAAGCTCACATTAATAGATACAACTATTAAAGAATGGATTAAGTACGGTAATACATTTTATTAGAAATGAAGAAAAATATGACATTTTATCTGAGCGGTTTTGTATTATTGCAGTAATGGTTGAATTTCAACCACTGGGCGAACACTAGTGTGTAAAAAAGGAGTGATAACAAAAAATATATAAATGGAAGAAGAGATAAGAAACTGACAAAATTCATTCGTCGTGAAGAAATTATAATTAGCTTCGACAAAAACTTTATCTGAAAAATAATTTATTCATTTTATACTTTTACTTTACGCGGAGATTGTGATGTTTAACTATTACCGACAGCATGCGTTCGGCATGTTGTATTTAGAGTGATTCCAGTTTATTTTGAACTATCTTCTTAGAAAACTTCTGATTACAAAAACCACTAGTCATTTAACAAGTCATTTAACAAGAGTCGACGAACGCGAAAAGTACAAGTTAATTTTTCCCCGGTTTTTAAAAGTGAATAACAACAAAACATATAATATATTTCAATATGGAAAATAACAAGTGCCCAAAATTGGATAATTTTTGTTACGTTTGTGGTCATATCGTCCCAAAAAGAGGCCTACTGGATCCAAAAAAAAGATGGATTACTGAGGAATTCAAAACAGCGGGAAGCGGAAAAACCCAAATAATTAAAAGAGTGCACTTTCCTTTTGTGCATATCTCGAGCAAATTTTTGAAATTCATCTTTACTTAATTGTGCATAAAAGCGAAACGCGCTCATCGATTTTCGTGATCTATGTCTCATTTTGTTCATAGGTTATGCGACTTTACGTGAAAGTAATAGAAGTTGACACTTTTTTTACCGTTTTGGATTTTTAATGAATTAAAAATAAAAAATTGCAATTTTTAAGCAAAAAATATTTTTTTCTTCATACATTTATTTATAACTGCGAAACTGTTGCTTATGCAGCGAAACGTTAAACAAATTAAAGGAATTGTAATTCTTAATTTTTTAAATTTTGCTTCAGCTTATTCGTGGTTTAGTGGTTCTCGAGTTATGACAAACAAGAGCCTAAAACGTGACAAATTCCCCTATACGATACTTACTAACTTCAAATTAAATTATTAAATTATTATTTGATGTACCAGGACCAAACGAATGATGCAGAATTTCTTCTTTTTGGGGCTACTTTCATAAACAATTATCAGAATTGAGTCCTGAAATCATGTGTTGTACTGTGTTATTCGTTGTTATATTTGTATCAATGCTCTCTAAATCTACTATATTTATATACTTTGTAATTTTCATATTGAATTGAATTTTCTTTTTGTATTCATATAAGCTTACGAAGTTGATTGCTTTAAAAACCAAATTGATTGAAGTCTAATTAATAAGTAGTCACCGCACAGTGGCTGAAAATCGTTTTTCATTGGCCAAAAGTCGTTTTTTTTTGTCCCCGATTTTTAAAATTTTTACGCCATTTTGGAGCTGATATATCTATATTAAGGTAGCCAAAAAAATAGGTTAAAATATTGATATTTGTGGGCGTGGCATGCTGTCAAACTCAACTGTTTTTGTTATTTCAGAAAAAAGTGTTTTTTTATCAGTTTTTTGTCAAAAATAAATGGTTACTACTCGCAAGCTATCATCGATAATGGCCTGCGGTCTTTTTTATAATGTTGCTAGGATTATAGTCTTTAGTTGTTGTAAGTGGTTACCGCTCTAGCGTTTAATATTAGAGGTGTTATGAAATATTTATGAAACTACTATATTTTTCTGAAATTTAAACTTTAGTGGAATAGAACTTCTAGGGAACAAAAGGGAACAAGAAACGTATACCACCCGAAGAAAGGTGAAGGTGTCTTCTTTAACCCTATATATACTTTTGCACCCGCCACGGCCCGCCGGTAGAACACTTTTTTAATTTTAATGCAATTACTTTAAAAAAATTCAAATTACGATAACTTAAACAGCCCTATAATTACTCGTATACAATGGTGTATTAAATTTTCACTTTTTTGCCTAAAGGTTTATGTTTTTACTTTAGACTACGTAAAACTAAAATAATTAAATATAATACCTGCGAAAGGGTTTTATGGTTTTGTTTTGATCAGCAAAAAAATCAGTCATAAAAATATCGCAATAGGTTCTACAGTAAACATATGATCTCTTTCTAATATAACTGTTAGGGTTAGCCAAAGTCATAAACAATTTTATAATAATAATCGCGACATTAAACCACTAAAGATAAAAAAAGCCCATATTGGCGAAATACTAATTGGTTTTACCTGATATTAAGGTCTGGATAACAAGTGCAGTTTTGTTCAATTTAAGTACTACCTGCTCTGAAATTGAAGATCAATGTGTGAATAACATGTATCTAAAAATGTATAAAACTATGGATTCAATAAGGGATTACACAATAATAAGTTAATCCTTTACGACTCAAATAAAAATATTCAGAAACATATGTAGAGCTTCGGTTATAAAGAACTGGCCGAAGAGTATTTTAGAAATAAAAACCAGGAAGATGTTCTTAGTTACGTTAAAATAAAATTAAACTTAAATTCGTGTAGCACCGAGCAATTATCTAATTTTGTAAAAGTACTAAAAAGACGCTACAAAGAAGTTAGAAACAGTAAACAAAAGTTTTATATAAAAAGTGAAAAGTGGTTAGAAGGCCAACTTACTGTCGCTGCAGAAACAGCAAAGCAAGATAAGGTTGGAAGACCACGCAAATCATTGGACAACTGCAGCGATAGATCTAAGAGGCGGAAACTTAAAGATGTTAACGATGCAATTGGTTGTACAAATACAAAAGAATCTTTCCTACATCAATTACGATCACAGAACCAATTAACAAAAGTGGATATCATTGAAAAAGTTATTAAAGCTAGTCCAGTGAGAACAAAACGAATTCTTAAACGTATACCAACTCCGAGCGATGCAATACAGTACACAAATGAGGAGGCATTAGCCTTATTTCTGGATTTGAAATTAACAAAACAGCAATATATTAAGCTCAGATTGCGTGCGATTGAAAAGGGCTCAAATGTCTATCCAGCATATCATCACATAACTGCTGCTAAAATGGACTGTTTGCCATCAAAGGATACTATTACAATCACACCAATTTCGGCAGAGGTACAACTACAATCTCTACTTGATCACACAGCCGAACGCTTGCTACAATCAATGCCAGGAAATGCGTTAAAGAAATATGGAAACACAAAGCTAATTCTTTTTTGCAAATGGGGATGTGATGGTTCTTCGGGACAAAACCAATACAAACAAGTTGTATGGGAAAATATTTCGGACTCGGATATGTTCATGGTATCAATTGTACCATTGCGATTGAAAAAGATTTTGGAAGATTCCGAGCCTTCGACTAGTACAACGCAAACAATGGATATTTGGAAAAATGAGACACCATCTTCTACGAAATACTGCAGGCCAATCAAATTTTTTTTTTTTTTTTTTTTTTTTTAATATATTCTTTATTTACAATCTGTTTGTACAACAATAAGTAAATTTAATGATAAATAAAAAGTAACAGTTGTTTATGCCCCATAGTGCAAAACAAAGAAGTTCTATGAACATGTTAAATTTTTGTTTGAAACATTAATATTTATAAATTAATTACAACAACAACAAAAGAAAAAAATATGTGTATATGATATATAAATCTGTATGTATAAAGGTATTAATTAGTTAAATGAGCTTTTATCTAAATGGAAGATCAAGAACATGTAACCTATTTAGCCTACGCACTTCTTCAGAATTATCTAGTAAGTTAATGGCTAGTGGATTTGAATGACTACCCAATCTCTCAAGGTATCTTGTACTAAATTCTTTTATTGTTTCTTTGACTGAAGGTATTTTAAGATCATTGTGTATCGCTGAATTTGTTATAAACCATGGGGCTTGCGTAATAAAACGAAGAGTTTTGGACTGATATCTCTGCAAAATTTCAATGTTTGAGCTCTTATCTGTTCCCCAAAGTTGTATTCCGTACGTCCATATAGGTTTAAGAATAGCTTTATATAGTATAAGCTTATTTTTCAAGCTTAGTTCGGATTTCGGACATAAAAGCCAATACATCTTTTTTGTTTTCATGTTAACATATTTCCGTTTTGTTTTAATATGTTCTTTCCAAGTAAGTCGTTTATCTAAATACAATCCCAAATACTTTACACTATTCACAGTCGGTATTAGTGATCCATTTAGAGCAACTGGTGGACAAATTTCTCTTCTAAGCGAGAATGTTATATGGGAGGACTTCATTGTGTTGATTTTTATTTTCCAGTTTTGTAGCCATTTCTGTAATTTATTTAGTTCCCTTTGCAATGAAGTAGAAGCATCAATGGGACAATTAGACGAAGCTATGAGTGCAGTATCATCTGCATAAGTAGCAACCGTGATATTTTGTGAACATGGCATATCACTCGTGTAAATTGAATAAAGTGTTGGTCCTAAAACACTACCCTGTGGAACTCCAGCATTGATTGGCTTGATGGTTGAAAATTCCTCTTTGATATTTACATAGAAATGTCGATCACGTAAATATGATTTAAGAATTAAATAAAATTGGGCTGGCAATAATGTTTTTAATTTAAATAAAAGACCTGGGTGCCAAACTTTATCAAATGCTTGCTGGACATCTAAGAACACTGCTGAGCAGTAATTTTTGGTTTCAAAAGCATTAGTTATTACATTAACAATTCGATGACACTGCTCTGGCGTACCATGTTTACTGCGAAATCCAAATTGGTAATCAGGGATAATATTATTTTGTTCTAGTATAGGTTTTATTCTATTTAAAAACAATCGCTCAAATATTTTTGAAAAACTTGACAACAAACTTATAGGTCTGTATGATAAGAGCTGGTTCTCATTTTTGTTAGGCTTCAAAATCATGATGATTTCAGCGCATTTCCACTGGGTCGGAAAATGATGCAAACGTAAAATTACATTAAACAATAGTGTTAAAAATAAGAGACTTTTTCTTGACAGTAGTTTTATTAATTTGGAGTCAATCCTGTCGTATCCGGGAGTTTTATTGTTTCCAAGCCTTGCAATTTCCATTTTAACCTCATTTGGAGTAAAATGACTAATAGGAAGACTCATTTGGCATGGTGAATTTAAAAATTCAAGAACTTCGTCATCAAATGGGTTGTTATTTTGCAAATTAGGTTGAAAAGTATTCTCTAAATAATCGGCAAATGCTTCAGCTTTGCTTCTATTTGATCTACACCATATGTTGTTTAAATCTCTTATCGGAATATTACGCTGTATAGGTCTTTTAAGATATTTTGTTGCGTTCCAAAGACAATTATCATGTTTATTTACATCAAGGGATTTTAAATATTGTCCTGTTTTCTCATTTTTGAATTCCTTTAGCTTTTGTTTAAGCTGTGCGCAAATGTTATTAAAATTCCGTTTGTCAATTGGATTTCTACTTAACTGCCAAGTTTTTCTCATTCTTCTCTTATAACGAATAAGGTATCTTATTTCAGTAGAGATGTAATTGTTTGTTGTTTGCTGATTCAGATTTTCCGGAACATTAGGTGTTGATAAAGTAGCAGCTTCATGTATTAGGTTGGTGAATTTTTCAACAGATTCATCTAATTCCTGACAATTATTTATTGAAAGGCTTAAGTCGATGTTCTTGTCTATCCAGTAGTTAAACGAACTAATATCAGTTCTATTTGATATAAGCTTTACTTTTTTCAAAATTGTATGAAAAGAGGAATTGTAAGTCGCAATAATTGGAGTGTGATCAGAGCTTAGATCATCATTGTCCACTATGTTCAGGCAGTTACTCGGTATTCCATTATATACAAAAAAGTCTAATAAGTCGGGTATTTTGGCAGGATCAGATGGCCAGTAAGTTGGTCTACCTGTTGAAAGAACATTGTAATGATTTTTTAAAATGCACTTATAAAGTTCACGACCCTTTGGGTTTGCTAATCTTGATCCCCACCAAGGATGCTTAGCATTGAAGTCACCGCCTACTAAAAATCGGTTTCCTAAGTTGTTAAAAAACTCTTCATACTCACGGCATAATACGGAATGTCTAGGTGGAAAATATATTGAAAATATTGAAACATGTCCACTATTAGTAATTATTCTTACTCCAGCAGCTTGTATATAGTTATAACAAGTTGTAGGAAGCACTTCATACTTAATGTGTGATTTTATTAAAATTGCAGAACCAGCATGAGCTCCGTTGTCTGGATGATTTGCAGTTATTGTGTCATAACCTCTTATACGAAAATGAGTTCTAGACGTAAAATGGGTTTCAGATATTAAAAGAATGTCAATGAATTGCGTGTTTAAAAATAGTTCAGTTTCCTGTATATGATTGGAAAGCCCATTAGCGTTCCATACTGCTACTCTAATATCTAATTGCATAACTTGGTGACAAGGACAGACATCATATTAAGTAACGTATTGGTTAACTCAATTTGTTTCACCATTAATTTTTCAAGACGTTCATATACACTCTCATTTGCATTTTGACCCTTTAAAACATTTGCATAAGATGTACTAGAGTTGTAATTAATATTTGTGTAGTTTTGAGGTCGGGAAAACGAGGAAAAATTTTTATGTTGATCCGTTGGCATAGCATTAAATGTAGGTTTTTTCTGTACAAGTTTTTGATAAACTTGGCAACCTTTGTAGTTGGCAGTATGGTTTTGCAAACAGTGAACGCATCGAGGAGTACTTTTGTTATTCATGGTGCATTCAGCTGTTGGATGATCAAGCGCACACTTCACACAGCGGTAAGGTTTTCTACAATAAGCTTGAGTGTGTCCAAATTCTTGACAACGATGACATTGGACAATATCATTAATTTTTTTTGGGGCTTCAACAGAAATGATTGCATTGTTAATGTGACGGATTTCATAAATTTCCTTGTTGTTAGGATTTGGATCAAGATCGACGTAAAACATCGAAAGAGGCTCCTTTGTAACTCTGCTTTTAACATTACAAACGTTTCTAACGTCGTGACCTTTAGCTATTAACTCAGCCTTTATATCTTCCAGAGGAGTTGAGTGGTGAAGTCCCTTGAGAACAACACGATATGACCTTTCCTGGCGAATTTGGTACGTATGGAAACCTATTTTTCTTTCATCTAGATACTTGGCTAGTTTTCTATATGAGTCTATACTACTAATTGAAACTTTTATTTCATTATTTCTCATAGATTTGTAACTAAAATCTTTCCTGGCAATAATGGTGCTTATGTTATTTATCATATTTACTATATTGTTTACATGCGGAATAAAAATAGGTGGAGGCCTTATTTGTTCCGTTGTTTCATTTCTCGCTTCATTATCGTTCTCTACATCAAGAACTGAAAATCGATTTGCATTAGAGGTACCTGAGACGTCATCATTTGTGTTACGTTTTTTAGCTTCATTTCCAATTGGGGACTTGTTTTCATTACGTTTGGTAGCTGTCGGAATTGTTTGCCAGTTGTAGAAAGAACATTCTGCACTGTTATCATCATCATCATTCATATTTTTTTTTACGTTTACTGCCACTCATCACTTGCCAGTTCATAACACCGTCTTCCCTGCTTTCATCATTAACAGAAGTCATTGTATAGATTTTTTTTTCAATTTGTTTATTTTTTTTTTCTATAGATCCTAATTTCTTATGATAGTTTTTGTCAAATAGTTGTTGTTGCTTACAATGCGTAAGCGCAATGCACTTGGAATTGTTCTCGTTAGTTGAGAACTTGGAACCCTTATTATTCGTAATAAGAAACCCAGGAAAAAAAAAGTAGAAGACAACCGCACGATAACAATTTTATAAAAAAATTTTTTATAATTGAAATTTTACGCAAAGCCTTCCTGTCTCTTTGAATACCGAACTGCGAATGCAATCAAATTTGAATTCAAAAAAGAAACTCGTGATGCCATTAACAAAGAACTTAGTGATATCAAGGCCCAAATTGCAACACTACAGCCATTACAATTACAGTTAGATGGGCAGCAAATTGAAGTAAGCTACCAATTAGTCCTTACAATGATAGATGGAAAAGTAGGTCAGGCTCTGACTAACACGAAGGTTGCATCCAGCTGCATTATATGCCAAGCAGCATCAACCCAATGAAACCAAGTTCCGGCAAAATCATTAGATAATACCGATGCATATGAATTTGGATTATCACCACTACATGCAAGAATACGACTTATGGAACATATACTAAAAATCAGTTATGATTTGGATTTCGGGTCTTCAGGATCCATACGAAACAATGAAACCAACAAAGAGTTAAGAAGTTCAAAAAAGAAACATGTTCAAGATGAATATCGCAAAATTGGATTGATTATAGATCAGCCAAAACAAGGGTCAGGCAATACAAATGATGGCAATACCGCACGAAGATTCTTTTCAGATCCAGAAACAGCATATGAAATAACAGGAGTGGATTTAAACCTTATTTTCAGATTTAAAATAATCCTAGAAGTACTTGCGTGCAATGAAGAAATTGACTCTAAACAATTTGGAGATTATGCTAAGGAAACTGCAAAAATATATACAACCAACTACCCATGGAGAAATATGTCAGCAACAGTTCACAAAATCCTTTTTCATGGAGAAGATATCATTAAATATCATTTGGTGCCACTTGGAAATCTATCAGAGGAGGCTCAGGAAAAAAGGAACAAGCATTACAGATTTTATAGAGAGCACAATATTAGAAAAATTTCACGAAATTCCACAAATAAAGATCTATTTAATATATTATTGGCAACGTCAGATCCGTTCATCTCCAATATTCGAAATAAATGGAAAGTGGAACATCGGGATTTAGATGAAGAAGCCAAAAAACTACTAAAGAACAGAAATAGCACAGAGAAAAATATAGAATATTTGCAATCAATATTTGTGTCAAATGAATAATAATTATAATTGCCTTCCATTGCATTAGTAAAAAATAATTGTATTAGTAAAAATAATAATAAATAGAACCTATTTTGACAGCAAAAAATTAAAAATTTGTCTGCGGTAACAGCAAAATCTCCAGTTAATTTTACTATTTTTTTTTTGAGTGTAAAATTTTTTTTGAGTAAAAATTTTTTTCAGTGTAACATTAAAAAAATTCCATTATCACAAAAAATAATTACAGTTATTATTAAGTTCCAAATTTAAACATTTTTTAATATGCAAATAAAAAAAATAAACCCATATTTCACTCCAAAAGTTAAAAAAAAAAATCAAAAGTTCAACTTTGACCTCGAAGTCCTTAAGAAATACTCAATCAATTTTAATGTAATTAAAACTGAGTCAAGCTGAACTAAATATCTATCCATTAAAAAAAAATTACTTCAATATTTTGATCGGTTCAAAAGTTACAGAATTTTGGCCAATGAAAAACGATTTTCAGCCACTGTGCACCGCCAACATACGGATAGAGCTCACAAGAAACAAAAAGCCTAAGGTACCAAGTTTCGCAATTGAAACTTCAGTATGCGTGAAAATTCGAGGGCCTATAAACACATTAAAAGAGTAAGGTGTGAAAACGAAACTATTTAGCAACTGTACGAGAGCCCTAAACATTTTAATGGGTAAATATATTAAGTGTTTGGAGCAGGATCATTGCAATGGTGACAATAATGATATTGCTAATGTGATGTCAAGATTAGCGTCAGAATGAGGGAGAGATAGATTAATGTTATAATCAATTTGTTACTATTTTAAAAAGCCAACTAGTTAATTTTCAAGCAAAGCAACGACAGCTCCTGGATTTCGCACGATATACATATATGTTCGAACACTCGCTATGTTCCGAAACTCGATCGATTTTCTAATCGCTAAATTTATTTGTGCATATTCCATAGTTAACGTATTTTGCTTTAGATTTCATATTTTTTTGTAGTAATATTCGAAAAACAAATCATATTGTCAAATCATAAAATAGTCGCTGAGGTACTAGTTTGCACAATTCTTTAGAGGAACTGCGATCAAAAACCACTCATTAAAGAACACACTGACATTACGAAAGCTACCTACATACATAAATGCTAAAAATGAATAGAGGTGAGAAGCCAAATTTTGTGAAAATTATAACATTTAAGCAAATATTTCGTACGAAGTTTTAAAAAAAAAATATATATATAAAAAAATATTCATCAGAAAATGTTCGTATTTATATAATTCTGGTCCATGAATTTAAGTCTATTATTCTGAATTTACCAACACTGTTATAATTCTGTGCAATAAAGATTTAATTGCTTTTGAAACAATTTTCAGTAATAAAAACTATTAACTATTAAACTAACTTTTTTGCAATCAAATATAGCGATAACTACTTGAGACACTTTTGTATATAAAGGGCCACTGATAAACCATAGAAACGCTGGCACATTAACTAGCTCTAAAGACCTCTAACAATGCGTCTAAGTTTGATAAATCAGTTTGCTTTCAATATAGAAAGCCTATGAAATTTACCTCTTATTGGGTTTTCCTTTCGCCGCAAGCAATTAACTGACTTGCGCCACTTTCCAGGTTGTAACTCATATGTAAGACATATCGGGGAAGACACCAATTTTTCATGGCCTTGAATGAAATTCTCTGAATTTTTCGGCTCTTTTTCATCTAGATCAGCAGTTGCGAAACAAACATTTTTTTTATTTTGTTTCGACTTCCATTTATTTTTCACTATTGCAAACGGAGAAATCCCCAAAGAATACCTAGTGCGATTCATCTCCTTTTCTGTATTAGGGCTGTTTTTATCTCCAATGTTCTCTATGTCAAATACAATCTTATTATTGATGGGAGTAGCACTGAAACATACATTATTGTCTTTCTTTTTACTTTCCCTCTTATTATTAATGCAGTTGAAATGTTGTAAGTGCCAAGATCCTATGGGAGATAATGTACATTTAAATGGATTCGCAGAATTGCTTTTAATGGGAGTTGAAACAGCTTTCGATTTAATGAAACGTTTGTTCCTATTCGTACTTCCTGGAGCATCCAGATATTGAATGTTATTGGAGACTTTTCTTGTTGATAAACTCATTACCAGTCGCAGTGATTGTTCTTCACAATCAATTTTGGACGATACCGTGTTATTATTGAGGCTACTATTTTCATAGCTAGAGTTCATATTAAATGAAGCTCTTACATCTCGCTTTATAACATTAAGTTCCCTTAAAATACTAAATAAAGGTGTAATCAAATCTATAACTTTTTGCCACTTAAATTTAAATCTTACGGCCTTTGGTCTAACAACTTGTCGAAGGAGTCTTTCCATGCATCATCGGGCAGTGTATCTTCTGTTGAAGTATCCATTTGATAACAAAAAAAATCCAAATATATCGCGGAATAAAAATAACTATTAAATAAATGTTTTGGGTTCAAAAAATAAACTATTTTGTAATTTAAACTTTAGATCCAAAATTAAAATTATGGCCGTCGCTACATCATTAACTAGTACTGATCTTGCAGCGCTTTTCACAACAGAATATTCACCTATAATACCTATACTTGGCGTTTAAAACAGCGTATTAAGGATTCAATTTCACAGTGTGGCAGCTCTGGGGCAATATATTAAACAAAAAATAAGGCCCTTATACAAAATGATCTAGAAAGACACATATGTATGTACATACTTATTTTTGAACTCACTTTTGATCTTGCCCAAACGATTTACATATTAGAAATTAATAGTTTAGTTTAGTTGTTTATTTAGTAGTATTTATAATACTTTACAAATTTTACAAGTTTACAAATTTCACATATTTATATATAATTATTTTTTTCTCTATTAAACATGATTGACTGTGTTATTTTTTACAAATTGCGTTATTTTTCTCCTACTTATATTAATATTTCTTTCTGGTTTTATAAACACATTAAAAGAGTAAGGTGTGAAAACGAAACTATTTAGCAACTGTACGAGAGCCCTAAACATTTTAATGGGTAAATATATTAAGTGTTTGGAGCAGGATCATTGCAATGGTGACAATAATGATATTGCTAATGTGATGTCAAGATTAGCGTCAGAATGAGGGAGAGATAGATTAATGTTATAATCAATTTGTTACTATTTTAAAAAGCCAACTAGTTAATTTTCAAGCAAAGCAACGACAGCTCCTGGATTTCGCACGATATACATATATGTTCGAACACTCGCTATGTTCCGAAACTCGATCGATTTTCTAATCGCTAAATTTATTTGTGCATATTCCATAGTTAACGTATTTTGCTTTAGATTTCATATTTTTTTGTAGTAATATTCGAAAAACAAATCATATTGTCAAATCATAAAATAGTCGCTGAGGTACTAGTTTGCACAATTCTTTAGAGGAACTGCGATCAAAAACCACTCATTAAAGAACACACTGACATTACGAAAGCTACCTACATACATAAATGCTAAAAATGAATAGAGGTGAGAAGCCAAATTTTGTGAAAATTATAACATTTAAGCAAATATTTCGTACGAAGTTTTAAAAAAAAAATATATATATAAAAAAATATTCATCAGAAAATGTTCGTATTTATATAATTCTGGTCCATGAATTTAAGTCTATTATTCTGAATTTACCAACACTGTTATAATTCTGTGCAATAAAGATTTAATTGCTTTTGAAGCAATTTTCAGTAATAAAAACTATTAACTATTAAACTAACTTTTTTGCAATCAAATATAGCGATAACTACTTGAGACACTTTTGTATATAAAGGGCCACTGATAAACCATAGAAACGCTGGCACATTAACTAGCTCTAAAGACCTCTAACAATGCGTCTAAGTTTGATAAATCAGTTTGCTTTCAATATAGAAAGCCTATGAAATTTACCTCTTATTGGGTTTTCCTTTCGCCGCAAGCAATTAACTGACTTGCGCCACTTTCCAGGTTGTAACTCATATGTAAGACATATCGGGGAAGACACCAATTTTTCATGGCCTTGAATGAAATTCTCTGAATTTTTCGGCTCTTTTTCATCTAGATCAGCAGTTGCGAAACAAACATTTTTTTTATTTTGTTTCGACTTCCATTTATTTTTCACTATTGCAAACGGAGAAATCCCCAAAGAATACCTAGTGCGATTCATCTCCTTTTCTGTATTAGGGCTGTTTTTATCTCCAATGTTCTCTATGTCAAATACAATCTTATTATTGATGGGAGTAGCACTGAAACATACATTATTGTCTTTCTTTTTACTTTCCCTCTTATTATTAATGCAGTTGAAATGTTGTAAGTGCCAAGATCCTATGGGAGATAATGTACATTTAAATGGATTCGCAGAATTGCTTTTAATGGGAGTTGAAACAGCTTTCGATTTAATGAAACGTTTGTTCCTATTCGTACTTCCTGGAGCATCCAGATATTGAATGTTATTGGAGACTTTTCTTGTTGATAAACTCATTACCAGTCGCAGTGATTGTTCTTCACAATCAATTTTGGACGATACCGTGTTATTATTGAGGCTACTATTTTCATAGCTAGAGTTCATATTAAATGAAGCTCTTACATCTCGCTTTATAACATTAAGTTCCCTTAAAATACTAAATAAAGGTGTAATCAAATCTATAACTTTTTGCCACTTAAATTTAAATCTTACGGCCTTTGGTCTAACAACTTGTCGAAGGAGTCTTTCCATGCATCATCGGGCAGTGTATCTTCTGTTGAAGTATCCATTTGATAACAAAAAAAATCCAAATATATCGCGGAATAAAAATAACTATTAAATAAATGTTTTGGGTTCAAAAAATAAACTATTTTGTAATTTAAACTTTAGATCCAAAATTAAAATTATGGCCGTCGCTACATCATTAACTAGTACTGATCTTGCAGCGCTTTTCACAACAGAATATTCACCTATAATACCTATACTTGGCGTTTAAAACAGCGTATTAAGGATTCAATTTCACAGTGTGGCAGCTCTGGGGCAATATATTAAACAAAAAATAAGGCCCTTATACAAAATGATCTAGAAAGACACATATGTATGTACATACTTATTTTTGAACTCACTTTTGATCTTGCCCAAACGATTTACATATTAGAAATTAATAGTTTAGTTTAGTTGTTTATTTAGTAGTATTTATAATACTTTACAAATTTTACAAGTTTACAAATTTCACATATTTATATATAATTATTTTTTTCTCTATTAAACATGATTGACTGTGTTATTTTTTACAAATTGCGTTATTTTTCTCCTACTTATATTAATATTTCTTTCTGGTTTTATATCATTTGGTAACATATTGTATAATTTAAGTCCTTTAAAGAACAGAGATCGTTGCATTGCTGTTGTTGTTACCCTCGGTAGTCGGAAGTTTTCAGTGTTACTCCGGTGCGATTCCCATTTTCATATTCCGAATGAAATGCAGGGTGTTTAGTTCCAGTCTTTGGTGAATATTTAACCATTTCAGTGTGTCTAGCATTAGTTGAATTGGAGTGTATATGTTGCATAGCTCTATTCTGTAGTTTTTGTAATCTTTCTATCTGTGTTGTTGAGCAGCATGTGTATAAAATTGTGGAGCCGAATTCAAAGTGTGGTTTTATCATTGTGTTATACATATGTATTCCCGTTATTTGAGATATTTTATTTCTAACCCGTTTAAAAAAACCAAATTTCTTCCCAATTTTCTTAGATATATAATCAATGTGTTCTTTTAGTTTTACGGCCTTATTCATAAAAAATATTGTATGTTTATTAAAGGTTTATTTGACAAATATCCCATAGAAATTTGTCAAATAAGCCCTTAATAAACACACAATAATTTTTATGAATACAGCAGTTAGTCTTTATCGATTATAAAACCGAGGTATTTAATTTTTGTTACTTTTTCTATTTATTTATTATTAATTTTAATTATTGTTTCACTGTCCATATTTATTTCCAATAATTTAGTTTTGCTTTCATTAAGTTTTAATTAAATTTAAACAATTTTTTCCATAATTTTTTCGCATGTTTTCAGGGTATTTATCGGACGGAATTCTTCACATTTATTTGTTTTTGCCATTTTTTCTATTGGTGTTACCATTGAGTATTCCCAGCTATCTGGGAAAACTCCTGTTTCAATTGATTTATTTATTATCTCACGCATTGATTTTCCTATAATATCCCAGTTGTCCATAATGAGCTTAATTGTAACGTTGTTGAAATCTGGTTTATTTTTCATATTCTTACAAATATTCTGAAATTCTTGCATTGTTATTGCACGGAATCTAAATCTAGTTGTTATCATAGGTATGTTGTTTATATATTGCATATTTTCTATTGCATCATTTATTGATTTAATACTATTCACAAAATACTAATTGGGTTGCTATTTGGTAGTTGTCTTTATATTCTATATCATTAAATATCATCTCTTTTATCACAGCTTTATTTTTCTTAAGGACTAAGTCTTTGATTTCTATCCACATTTGTTTTTGGTCTTTGGCATTATTTATTTTTTTATTTATGTAATTGTTCTTAGCGGTTTCGATTTTGGTTTTATATGTATTTCTAATTATTTTATAATTACTCCAAGCTGTATCTGTATTTTCTGTCTTAGCTGTTTGATATTTAATAACTTTTTCTTTCTTTAACAATTTTAGTACTCTGTTAAACTATTTGTTTACGTTACTTTTTGTATTTATAATTTTTTTCTTTGTAAATTTCTTTATAGTATTTTCAATGGCTGAATCAAAGTTATCAACAGTCTTATTTAGATCATCGTTTTCATTATTTCTTAATATTGTACTAATTTCCTGACTAAAAATCGTTCTATTATATTTAAATATTTCTATTTCTTTTTTGGTGATTTGATCTCGATTTCAGTTATGATTTTAATTTTGATGTCTATGGCTTCGTGATCTAATATTTTATTTGAACTGATAGTTGCTGCTGATACATTTTCTGTTATTCTCGTATAATCTGCTACTATTTGTTTAAGTCCATTATCATTAAGGGTGCATTCTATTCTTTTAACGTAGAATACGTTATACGGTAAGGTAGGGGTGTTGATCTGAAGCACAACATTTTGAGAAAATGTTTTTCAACTTTCACCCACTTTTACTTATATATTAAAACATATTTTATCAATTTTTATATGTTACTCAGTTTTGGTAATATGTTGTTTCGAATTACATTAAAAAAATTATATGTCTATATATAAAAGTTTTATGTAGTTAAGGACATAAACTACCTAGACCCGACAACTTTGAAAACGTGCATAAAGTTTGTGTAAAAGAAATAGCAAAGCTATTTTTTTTATATAGATATCTCTTCACACAAACTTTATGCACGTTATACAAAGTTTATGCAAAATATGATTGGGGCCCTTTTTATACGTCAAAGTTGGGTATTCTGTGTATATTCTGTGGTTAAGGAAATAAATATTTTAGAGCATGATATTTTATTTTTTTTTTGTACATGCCGCTGTTGTTGTTGGTTTGTAAATGCCGCTGTTGTTTTTGTTCTTGTTGTGAAATCAAATGATTTTGGCTTTGCTGTGCTTTGTTTATTTATCGAGCAGCGTGTAAATGTGTGTGTGTGTGTACATTTCGTTTTGTTGGATCGGTCGGTTGTTAGTTCGTTTGGTGGGGAACATAAAGTGAAGGGAGGGGAGCGTGGACACTTGTGTGTGCTTGAAAGTTTACAGATCTTTGCTGTCGTTTGTTTACTTCTGCGAGCAGCGTGTAAATGTGTGTGTATGGACATTAATACAAAGGATTGGTGATGTATACGCACATGTATTGATATGGTTTTCAGCAGAAATATTGATATTAATTGTCACACAAATTTCGTTTTTCCTTTCTTAACAGGAGTTAAAAAAAAACAACAAAATTTTATTTTTAAAAGGAAAGAAAAACAATTTTTATTACAAGTATATTGATCACTTCACTTTGACTTACTTTTACCAAAAGACAATCAGTTTACCTTTCTTCTTAATTTATATTCTTATTGTTTGCTGATTTTACATTTTATATTTCTTATTAAAATAAAAATTAGTTCTTTACAATAATTTGCTGATTTTCATTAATTGGATAAGTAAATGAACTTTAAGGTTTCGAAATACAAAAGTAAAAAGAAAATGCAAGTATTGCAAAAATTTTTGAAAAATATAATTGTAAAAGTCTGTTGGTGATATTCTTTAGTAAGCACAAATAAAGTTCATTTACCTATTTTATTTAAAAAGTCTTCAATATTATCTATATTATTGTTATATGTAACTACTCCTCCCTTTAAATTAGAATTCTCCTGAATTCTGTTGTTTAATTTAATTTGTATAGTTTTATGCTTTGTCCAAATTAACATTATAATAATTATTAGTGTGATTGCAATTAAAGTATTGTATCCATATGTTAATTTAGTATGATATTTTAATTCTTTTATATTTTTAATATTATTTTGATGTTCTATGTTAATTTTTTCAAGCGTTATCTTATGAGTAAAATTTTGTATGATATTGGTGTTTCTGAATATATATTTTTCTTCAACGGTTTCCAATATGTTTGAAAAGTAATAATCTTTGATTCTAATTGTACAATTATTAAAATTTATTAAATAGTTTCCATTTAATACATCATAATCATTATTACAAGCTTGGTTTATTGTGATGTTATCTGCATTTTTAATTAGAATAGTGTTTATATCTAATGGTAGAACTTCCAAATCTGTGTTGCTTATAAGTTGACAATTATTTTTTAAAACACAATGATTACTTAATTTTAATTCTTTTAGATGTTTATTTTCTTCAAATTTATAAAATTTGTTTTCCAATTCGAAATATATTTCTGTTACATAGTCTATTTCGTTACTGTTATTGTTTGGTAATGGTACGATTGTTCTTAATTGAACTAATATGAATTTCTTAGGAATTTTAATACTAGGTTAGGTTAGGTTAGGTTGATTGGAGGGGTATGACAGCCCATGTCATTACGACATACACCTAAGCCAGTGAAGGCTTGTTGTGCGCTCCCTTGAGTTAACCTTGAGTTAACCATAAGATATTGAACCAAAGTTCTAGAGAAACTCCGTGTCACTCACAAAGTTCCTTAATTTCCTCCAGCATATTCCCCGTAATCGGCTTATGTCCGGTAAGATGTCACTCCCAAGATATCGGGACCTTATTTGTGAGAAGGCGGGGCATTGGCACAAATAGTGTTCCAATGTTTCGCTCTCCTCCCCACATGCTCTACATTCATCTCCTCCCGCTATTCCCAAGCGTTTAAGATGTGCCAGTAGTTGAGAGTGCCCTGTGACCACTCCCATTATTCTACTTAGTTCGAGCTTGCTGAGTCTTAGCAGCTCCCTCGTTCTTCTCTCGTCTGGATCTCCCCATAGAATTTTTGTATTGATTCCCATGGTTCCGTTATTCCAGAGAGTTGAATGGGCCCTTTGTGCCCAAGTCTTTAGCTCTGATTTAACTGCATCGAAAGGTTTCGCGCATTCCAAGCTTATATTACCTAACTCTATTGCCCTAGAAGCAAGTGAGTTTGCCCTCTCATTTCCAGTTATCCCCGCGTGCCCCGGCACCCATATGATGCGTAGTTCACCATGTGTCGAGTAACTGTTAATGGCGTTTTTGCAATCCCAAACTGTACGTGATTTAGTGCGTTCCTCTGAGATTGCTCTGATGGCCATCTGACTATCTGTGAATATATTCACAAGTCCTGACCTCCTCATTACATTGAGTTCCCTGATACACTCCGTTATCGCCCGAACTTCCGCCTGCAAAACTGTGCAATAGTCCGGCAGGCGGAAAAACAGTTCCGTGGTGTTTTCTATATAAACACCAAGTCCCGTTTTCCCTCTCGACCTTGATCCATCCGTGTAGCAATGAAGCCCCATGGGGATCTGGTTCCAAGGGTCGGTCAACCAGGAATGGATGTCGGGAATCAATGTTCCGCAGTTGGCCTCTAGTCTAGTCTCCGGTATGCGGTCATTTGCGACACTTTCCGGTATGGACTCTCCTATGGCCGTAAAGATTCGTTGATGATACGCTTCGTGTTCCTGATCGATCCACTCACCCATCACCTTTAGTCGTTTTGCTGCTAGAGCCGCTTCGTATTTTATACGAATATCGATTGGCTGGATAGATAATATTGTTTCCATCGCACCTGTTGATGTCGTTCGGAAGGCCCCACTTATACCAAGACAGCAGGTTCTCTGAACTTTCTGTATTGTTTTGATGTTGCATTTATATTCCATCGATGTCCACCACACTATAGAGGCATAGGTCATAATCGGCCTGATAACGCTACTATAAAGCCAGTGTGTCATCTCTGGATTCAGCCCCCATCTCGTGCCTATGGCCCGCTTACAGATTGACCAACATATATGAGCCTTTTTGACTCTTTCGTTTATGTGGTCTTTCCATTTTAATTTCCGATCGAGAATGACTCCTAGATATTTCACCCTGTCGGAAATATTTATTGTCCTTTCAAGAAAGCGCGGCTCATCATATGGAGCTATCTTCGTCTTTCTTGTAAATAGGCCAATTTCAGTTTTTTCTGGGTTAACGTTCAACCCTCTTGGTTGAGCCCAGTTGTGTGCCAGGGTTAATGCCTCCTCGGCCTTCCTGCACAAATGATTTGGATCCCTTCCCTTCAGAAGTATCATGACGTCATCTGCGTAGCAGATTGTCTCGAATCCCTCATCGGTCAGAGTCCTAATAAGGGTATGTATTGTTGTGGTCCAGAGAAGGGGTGATAAAATCCCCCCTTGTGGAGTTCCACATTGTACCCTTTTTCTTATACTTACATTGTGCGCCTCACAATTAATCCATCTGTTCCTTAGCATATTGCCAATCCAGTCGCGTATCGCCCGGTTGACATTAAATTGGTCCAGAGAATGGATAAGTGTGTCGGTATGCACGTTGTTGAAAGCCCCCTCAATGTCAATGCAAACCGCGAGTGTGTACATCTTCTCACTAAGTGACCTTTCTATAAAGTACACCACATTATGCAATGCAGTGTCCACTGATCTACCTTTGACATATGCGTGTTGCCTGAACCTCAGCATATGGCCTGCGATCCTGCCCTTAACCATGTCGTCAATTATCCTCTCCATGGTTTTCAGCAAGAAGGAAGTTAGGCTTATTGGCCTATAAGCCTTTGGTGAAGAATAATTTGGCTTGCCAGGTTTGGGGATAAACACTACCCTCGCTTCCTGCCAGCCTACTGGAATATATGCGTGTGTTAGGCATGCATTATAAATTCCTGCAAGATGTGACGAAACTAAATTCATCCCTTTCTGCAGGAGCGCCGGAAAGATACCATCCGGACCCGCAGCCTTAAATGGAGAAAAGCTTTTTATCGCTTCCATAACCATCCTATCGCTGATAATAGGCACCTCATGTTCACCACTTCTCCCATCGTCCAGCCTAGCCGAAAGTTCGGCCGGGCTGCATGGAAAATGTGTATCCATGAGGAGTTTAATGGTTTCCTCCACATTTTCAATTGCCCTGCCCGATTCATCCACTAATGATTCAGCCTGGATGTGGGCTTTTGACAAAAATTTTTTAATTTTAGAAACATCGCTTACACTGTCCACCTGTTCGCAGAAAAGCCTCCAGGATGTACGTTTAGCAGTTCTTATTCTCTTGTTGTAATTTCGGAGTTTATCACGATAATCCTCCCAATATACTGGTAATCTTTTACGTTTCGCTCTATTATAGAGTCGGCGGACTTCCCTCCCCATTGCCCGAATCTCCCCTGTCATCCAGGGTTTTTCGTATGGGGATTTTCTTTCCCGAAGTGGGCAACTCTCTTCAAACGACTCAACTAAAGCGTCCGTAATGATTTTGACTTTACCGTCTATGTCCTCTCTTTCTAGGCGATTGATTTTAATACTAAAAATTAAAAATGAATTATTAAAATATGCTGTGCCTAACTGAATGTACTTTAGTTTATTGTTATCTATTTAATATGTTTGAATTTTATTGTTAGTTGAGATGCTTGGATGTATCATACCATATTTTGCTGAAATAACATTATCTTGTAATTGTTCTATTTTATTTTTTATCAATTGTATATTAGTTAATTGTTCCAAGTACAATTTTTTTTTATATTCTATTTCTACAAATTTATGTATATAATTCAATTCTTTTTCTATTTTCTTTCTATCATTTATTATTACATTCTTTAAATGATTTATAGTTGTGTTAAAATAATCATTAATTACAATCTGTTGGTTGTTGTTTTCTGTTATTTCATTAATTTTAAAAAGGTGGTTTTGTATCATTTTTCTGTCCTCGTCGTCCATAGTTCCAAATAACCACTTGGATATACTACCTATACCGTTAACTAGTCCTCGTCTTTTTCTTGTTTGCCTTAGTAATAGTGTCATTAGTTTATTTCTAGTGTCGTTTATTTCGAAATTTAATATTTCTTTGTTATCAATATTCATAGAATTAATGTTATATGTTATGCTGCCTAAAATTTCTTCTAGTTCTTGTAGATTAATAATATGTAAGATTATGTCTGTTTCTTTAACTATTTCCTGTTCTCTTGCGTAAATGTCTACGTATCCTTTTTGTTCGGTCAATAGTTTAGTTGTCATTAGTCCTGTAATCAGCGGAGTCCATATCAATATCGTCAATATTGTCATCGTCTGTGAATTTAAGTGGTTTCTTTATATTACAAGGGTGTATATTTTTTAATTTTTATTTCCTATATCTAGGTTGTTCCTTATGTCTTAAAGCCTTATAATTCTTTATATAACCTTTGTTCCTAACTTCCTCATAATCTTCCCTAGATTTATTTAAATTTACTATTACCTTCTTTTTATTTTCTTCCAGATTCTTTTTAACTTTTTCTTCATCTATTTTTCCTTGTTGTATATCATTTGGTGTATATTTAGTGCTGGAGTGATAGCGTTCATTATAATTCCGCATAGCCCTTTGAATAAGTTGTTTTATTGGAATTTCTTTATTAGTTTTATACAGGATTCTAAATTTTTCAGCTAATGTATTGTGTAGTCTTTCGACATCTGCGTTTCCTGTGTAACTGTTTGTCTTTGTTATGTGCAATTGAATTCCCTCTTGGTTTAGAAATTCTTTAATTTGAATTGCCTTGAATTCGCCGTCTGCCACAATTTTTTCTGGTTTACCTACTTTTGAAAAATGATCCTCCAATTGTTCTATAATCGTAATGGGATTTCTATCTGTTAAATGATAAACTGCCCCGAATTTTGAGAATTTATCAATTACTGTTAGAAACCGGAAATTTTTCATTACCTACGTGTCTATATGTACAATTTGATTTTTAGTTGTCGGTGTTTCTGTAAGTTTAAATTTTTGTTTTATCGGATTTCTAATATATTTTACTTCTTTGCAAATCTCGCATTGGTTAATTACTATCTGAATTAATTCTAATAATTTTGGATAATAAATTTTATATTTGATTTGGTTATAAGTTTCCTGTATGCCGGAGTGTATACTTTCTCTAATGTGATAAAAAGAAATTTGCTTGACTGCTTCTATTTCGGTTTCTATGTCCTGAGCTCTTCTGGTACATTTAATGAATTTTATTTGCTTGTCATTGGAAAACATATCGGATGTCCTTCTTGTGACAAGACAGCACCGATTGCATAATTAGATGCATCTGTGGTTAAAGTGAACTTCTTTTCAAAATTTGGATACCTAAGAATTGGATGTGAAGTTATCAGAGTTTTTAATTTTTCGAGTGCTTCTATATATATTGGATCTTTAATATTAATTTTTACACCCTTTTTTAGATACTTTGTTATAGGCTGTGCCACCTTGGCGTAATCTTTTACGAATTTTCTGTAGTATCCCGTAAGCCCTAGGAAACTTTTGATTTGTTTTTCTGTTTTGGGGATCTCTACTGCTTGAATTACTTTAATTTTCTCTGGATTTGGCTTAAGTCCTTCACTTGTTAGAATGTGTCCTAAAAACTCCGTCTCTTTTTTCATGAAGTTACATTTGTCAATTTGGATTTTTAACTTGGTTTGTTCTAACTTGGTCATGTTCTTTCAAAGATGTACTAAAGATGATTATATCGTCAAGATATACAACGCAGGTTTTATTAATATAGTCCCGTAGAGTTTCGTTCATTAATCGTTGAAATGTCGCCGGTGCGTTTTTCAACCCGAACGGCATTCGTATAAATTCATAAAGTCCGTGAGGTGTTACGAAAGCCGTTTTATGTCTATCTTCTTCTTTTATTAAAATTTGGTGATACCCTTTTGCTAGATCTATTGTCGTAAAATATTGTGCTCGGCCTAACTTGTCTAAAATAGAGTCTATATTTGAAAATGGAAATTTGTCGTCTATCGTCACTTCGTTAAGTTTTCTATAGTCTACTACGAGTCTGTATTTTTTCTGTCTTGAATTATCTAATTTCTTTGGGACCACTATTAAAGGACTTGAATACCTGGAGTTACTTTTTCTAATAATTTTCTGCTGTTCCATCTCTTTTATTTGTCTCCTTACCTCTTCCTCATGCTGTGGAGGATACCTATATAATTTGGCATTTATCTGTTGATCTGTTATTGTCTTTATTTCATGTTGAATACTTGATGTGCTGGTAAGCTGATCACCTTCTTTAAAAAACAATTTTTTGAATCTTCTTAAAATATTTTTTATTTCTTTATACTCATCATTAAGATGATCTAATGAAAATCTATCCCAATCTATTTCGGATGTTTCCAATGTACAAATCTCCAAGTTTTTATATGGATTTATCAAAAAGTTTGTTATTCTATCATTAATTGAAATGTATCCCTCATCTATATTTATCATGGTTTTGAAACAATTTAGTAAATCAATTCCTATTATAAATTTATACTGTCTTCCTTTTAATTCGGTTACTTTCCATCTAATCTTTGAGTAATGTGGTATATTAAATTCATCAGGAGCATCTGTCAAAACTTCATATTTTATTACATCTTTCTTATTTATGGTACTGAAGAGAATTGGTTTTATCAATAAATTTTTCTGAAAATCATTTATGTTATTATCTATTAGGCTAATGCTCGCTCCTGTATCTATTAAGGCAGTATATATGTTTCCTTCTATTTTTATGTTTATGATGGGTAAATAATCAGAGGCGGTTTCTGAAAAAACGTATATCCATTATTTTGATCTGACTTTGTTGTTTGTTCTACATTTTGTAATGTCTGATTATAATTACTTTCTATATCTTTCTTATCCACTAATCTCTGCTGGTCTTGCCTAACTTGATTACAGTAACTTGGACTGCAATGTTGTTTAGGGTTTCCTACCTGTTGCGAGAATTCATGAACGTTATTTATTTGTATATTATCGATTTTCATAGGTTCTCCTTGCCCTTGCCTAGGTTGCGTTAAGCGATTTTGGCTAACAAAATGCCTAGGGTTTCCTGGCTGTGAAAACCTTTGGAAATTACCTGAATTATTTTGGACCCTGTATTGTCCAGAATTGTTTTGGAATCTATATCGTCCTGAACTATTTATTTGATTGTTCTTATAGTTAGGGTTATAATTATTTTGATTATGGTTATTATTATAATTATTATGGTTATGGTTATTAAAATTTGCTTGTCCTTTATAATTTGGGTTTCTATTTAATTTTGTGTTGTTAAATTTATTAACTTTAGATTTCTTATACTCTTCTCTAATACAACTGTCTTCAAAACGTCTTCTGGTTATTATTTTGAGTATGTCATTTATGTTTCTTTCATCATATATTTTGTCCAAAAGAATACCCTGTGTCATCTCCTTTACTGTATTTACTAAGAGGCTATCTACGTTTGATAAGTCAATATAATGATCATTGTGGTAATATACAGTGAGTTCGTCCGCTTTGTATTTGATATTTGGTATCTCTATAATAAGTTCGCTTACCGTATTTACTCTAAGGTTTGATAACATTCTGTATATTTGATGAAGTTCCACATTAGGTCTGTACCGCAATTTTAAAGTTTCTTTTATCAATGTCCAGTCATCTGGTGCTGGTATATTTGTTACCGCATCTTTTGCCTGTCCTTGTATTGTTTTATAAAATACTAGCTGACCCGGGAAACGTTGCTTTGCCTTTAAATTTTATTTTGTGGTTTGTATGGGAGGTACCACGCCCTTTTGTACAATCCCGCCCATATTTGCAGCAGCACTTAAAAAAATACACACCAAACCGACTTACCAAATTTTGTACAAATACCGTTATCAGGAGCAGAAATAATAGATTTTTAATTTGTGGTTTGTATGGAAGGTACCACGCCCCTTTGTCCAATTGGACCGAATTGTAAATCTAAACCACCCGGGGCGCCACCCAAACGCATACAAAAAAATGTATGCGAATCGGTCCAGCCGTTTAGGAGGAGTTCAGTCACAACACACGTACAGTAGAATTATATATATAAAGATTAGTTTTACTGCTTCTCTTCGAGAATTTTCATCCTGAATTGTAGATAATAAATATTCTACACTGCAGAAAAAACTATTTACTGTTACATCCCCCGTTCCGGTAAATATTGGTAAATGATTGATAGTCTGGAGTATGTTCTATCTGGAATTGTTGTGTAAAGATGGATTTTGCTGTTGTCGTTGAATTTGATGTAATTGCTGCTGCAATTCTGTGTAAGCTTGCCTCAGACGATCGCGTTGCTGATCTTTTCTGGTCAGTTCCTCTGCCAGATTTAATTGTGCGTTCGAATGTTCCTCCATTCTTGGTCTTTGTCGGTCAAAGCGATGGGCTTTGTTTTGCTTTTTTGTTAGCCACGGAATTATTAGTGTTGATCAATACACTTCAATTTAAACTTTTTACTTAATGGTGTCCAATATGCTTAAAGTTCACTGCATTAAGATTTTTTATTTTTTTTTTAATTGCGTCCACTAATCTTTTATTTAGTGTTCACTGAATTAAATTTTTTCTTAGCTTAATTGCGGCCACTAATCTTTTATTTAGTGTTCACTGAATTAAATTTTTTTTTAAATTTTTGATTTTATTATTTCAGAATCCTGGAGGGTCCCGTAGGAATCGCAGGATTTTCTTTTAATTTTGTTATTAGTGTTTTACGTTTGTTGGACCACTGGATCCTGTTCACTAACTTTGGATCCTACCGACTGCGCCAATTTCGTTTTTCCTTTCCTAACAGGAGTTAAAAAAAAACAACAAAATTTTATTTTTAAAAGTAAAGAAAAACAATTGTTATTACAAGTATATTGATTACTTCACTTTGACTTACTTTTACCAAAAAACAATCAGTTTACCTTTCTTCTTAATTTATATTCTTATTGTTTGCTGATTTTACATTTTATATTTCTTATTAAAATAAAAATTAGTTCTTTACAATAATTTGCTGATTTTCATTAATTGGCTAAGTAAATGAACTTTAAGGTTTCGAAATACAAAAGTAGAAAGAAAATGCAAGTATTGCAAAAATGTTTGAAAAATATAATTGTAACAGTCTGTTGGTGATATTCTTTAGTAAGCACAAATAAAGTTCATTTACCTATTTTATTTAAAAAGTCTTCAATATTATCTATATTATTGTTATATGTAACTCACATACATACATATCGTACTTTTCATACCATAAACCAATCATTGTAAATATAAAATAACTAGCTGACCCGGGCAAACCTTGTTTTGCCCTCAAATTTGCACTAAATCGACATAGCAAGCTAATTAACCCCACTACACGCTGGTTAAGGACCCAACGCCTTCAGCAAAACGCAGCATAGGCTTATCGCGCTAATCTCTATTGGGCAAAACACAAAAAACAAAATATTGGGCCATCTGTCGAACACAGAAACACTCCTCACGTCCCATAGAACATGTATATAAAGTTTGGTCAAAATCGGTGCAGTAGTTCTTAAGTTACGGTGCAAAAACACACACACAAAACTAAGTATTGCGCCATCTGTTGGACGAACTTCAAACTACACAGAAACACTCCTCACGTCCCATAGAACATGTATATAAAGTTTGGTCAAAATCGGTGCAGTAGTTCTTGAGTTACGGTGCAAAAATACACACACAAAACTAAGTATTGCGCCATCTGTCGGACGAACTTCAAACTACACAGAAACGCTCCTCACGTCCCATAGAACATGTATATAAAGTTTGGTCAAAATCGGTGCAGTAGTTCTTGAGTTACGGTGCAAAAACACACACACAAAACTAAGTATTGCGCCATCTGTTGGACGAACTTCAAACTACACAGAAACACTCCTCACGGGCCATAGAGCATGCATATAAAATTTGGTCAAAATCGGTCCAGTAGTTTTTGAGTTTAGCGATCACGAACATACACGTAATTTTTATGTACATAATATAGCTGACCCCGTCCGCGTTGCTGGCCCTAAGCAAACAGCCCAAAAGTTATATTACCATACGATTTAAATTGAAGGTAACGAAATTTACGGCCTTTAAATAAAAATCCATGGAATACATATCATAAAGTTTTGGAGTCCATACGTTACATATACATATATATATATCCCGCTTTATATGTATAGATCTTTAACTTATTGTACAATGTTGCACCTTAGTAAGCGCGGAATATCTTGTGTTATCGAATGATGTAAATAATTTGTAAATAAACCGAAAACTCGGATTTTTTAATGCAACATTTCGAAAGTTTTAAAATTTTGATATTGAATCATTATTAACAAAGATTTTTTGTAAATATCTTCGGAACTACATAACCGATTTAAGAGTTTGATATCTCGTTTAGAAGAACATGACAACGGCTTTCCAAAAAAAGTAAAATAAAATAAAAAAGCACAAAAAATAAATATATGTACATATATGTCATTGGTGGTGCAATATGAAAATTGGATTTTGCCACGCCCTTCCGCCCACAGACCGAAAATCAGACTTCACAGTGTCACCCGGCCGAGTCTTCTGAAGGTTGCCTGAAAATTTCGTCAAAATGGGCCCAGCCGTTTTGGAGCCATTACATTACATACATACATACATACATACATACACACATCCAATTTTATAATATAGAATAAATTTTAATTTTATATAAAAAATACCCTATAAAATAATTGTCTTTCATTTTGGTAGTTTTGTTGTTGTCTTATTTTACTAAAAATTATACTGTACATACAGAAAATAACTTATCACACATAACTTATCCTATCTAAAATTAATTAACTTTAATACATGCAAACGCCTACTTATGTTACAAAAACTTAATAACTAGCTATCAGCTGTATGCGTATACATATATTAGATAGATTTAAATCATTTATCAAAAATTATATTTAATTCATATATTTTAATTGCAAAATGACTAACGTATTCTACGTCTGACCTATGCACTCGTGTTATCTAACACAGGCTTGTATTATTTTTTTATATGTTTCCTCTTTACACCAGTCTATGTTGAAATCACCTGCTATTATTATATCGTGCTGTGCCTCGCATATTTCTTCCATTACTTGTTCAAAAACTTGACAAAATTCTGCTTCATTGCCGCTTGGTGATCTATAAACCGCTACTATTACAAATTGGTTGTTCTTGATAGTTGCCTTGTATGCACTTATCCAATATTTATAATCAGAAAATTTTTCCCCAATTCTTATAACGTTCCATTGCTTTTGCCAATAAATCATAACTCCACCCGTTCTCTTTGAATTTGATCTTGTCGTATTCTGATCATTGTTTAGACATGAATTTTTTAATTAATTCATTTACACAAAAACCATTATTAGGGTTATATATGTACATATGTATATATGTATATATGTATATATATATATATATATATATATATGTGTGTGTGTGTGTGTGGGTGTATATATATATATATATATATATATATATATATATATATATATATATATATATATATATATAATATAGTATATATATATATATAGTATATATATATATATATATATATATATATATATATATATATATATATATATATATATAAATATATATATATATATATATATATATAGTATATATATATATATATATATATATATATATATATATATATATATATATATAGTATATATATATATATATATATACATATATATATATATATATATATATATATATATATGTATATATATATATATATATATATATATATATATATATATATATATATATATATATGTATATATATATATATATATATATATATATATATATATATGTATGTATATATATATATATATATATATATATATATATGTATGTATATATATATATATATATATATATATATATATATATATATATATATATATATATATATATAAGTAAATATATACATATTTAATCAATAAAACAAGATTGCGCACAGCCGTACTGCGCATCTTAGTGATAATAGAATACAAATGAGTATTTGTTTTAAAAAGTTTTAAAGAGCAAAAACTATAGACTTACATATAAGTATACATATTTATAGTCTTTGGTAAAAGATTTTTGGTGCAAAACTGAAAATAGTTTCTAAAATTTTAAATGGACAGAAAAAAGATGTAATCGAGTAAGACTTTTGAGTTTAGTCTTGAAGCTATTTGAAGAAGAGCATTTGCAGGCTACCAAAATTATATATTTTGCTGGTATAAAAATTTTTATAATGAACTTTTTTCAGAAATTAGTTTATTAATTATTGTATAAAGCAAATTTATAATCAAAATTACCTTCCTTAATACTAAATAATTGATACTAACAGATCCGTTTGTATGCAACTAAATTTTTATTCAAAATAAAATAAAACCATGCATGATGTCGCAAACTGCCATAAAAAAAGACTTCAAATAAGTCAAAATAAACTGTTAAAAATGATTCATAATCTACCCTGGCATTTTTCTACCCAACGGCTGCATGCTACTAATTGTATCAATATGGTTAAACAAAGAATTTCGATACTTACACACAATTACGATCTCAGATGTCAATTATCTGAATATGCACATATCAACGAACTGACGGTTATTACATAGTTTTAAGTTTTATTTTAACATAAAATCTTTTTTTTCGCTTCACAAAGGTTTTTGTTACTTTTTGCCTTAACATAAAATGTTACTTAACCCTACTAGTAATTTTAGTTTTGTAAATATTTCTAAGTAGAAAAGGACTATTCACTGCCTGAACTCTTATCTATTTGTAATATCACTTGTAAAAATTCTTCCTATGCACAATAGGTCAAAGACAGCTTTTTCTGTGCTAAATTGATAAAAATCAAAGTGCCGTTTTAGTATTATTGTTGTTGGTTTTTAATTGGAAATGCTTCAAAACAAAGACGTGTGATATTTTTTTGCATTAAAAAAAGCACCGTTACACATTTGTACGTCAAAGTCAATCAATGCATTTTTTTCTACAAACGTGCTAGAGTGTTCAATAGAGCAAGGTCAACTTTAAGTTTGTATTTCTCGATTTGTGTTTATTATAATAATATTAATTTAAATGGAAAATAAAGAGACAGGTAAGTTCTACTGTTTTTAATTATAACTACTTTATATTTATGTCGATATACTTGAAAAGAACTAATTAGACAACATTACCTTTAAAGGGTTCAGTTTTTTTTAACATTTACATTCCGTAAGGGTTTAAAAATTTTGACCCCATTTGGCCTCTTTCAAATTGAAGAAGTGGATTAAATATAATGTAATGAGTTAATTTTGGTTTGTGACAAATTGCGATTATTTGCGTTTTCTGAGTTATGCCTTTTCCTGTATGTAACCTCTGTATCAAAAAAAAAAAAAACATCTGTTTGAAATATGGCGAAAAGAATGTAATAAGAAAGGCAAATTTGATGCGGTTTTCTAATACGTTGTTGACAAAATCAAATTTAATACTATTTGGGATGAAATTAATAAAAATATAAAGCAAACAATACATTTTTTGCGTAAAATTGGCTCAAAAGTGGGAAAAATGTCGCAGAAATATAAATGTCGTTAAGGAAATCAAACCAGGCTTGCACCGTTTGTGCTGCTACACCTAAAGACTTCATGAACATATTTGATTATAAAAGTGGTGTATTCTGTGCCAAAGAGGAAAACTCTAGGTTTGGACTTAGCCTCCTTCATTGCTGGATAAGATTTTTCGAGTTTGTATTACATTTAGACTATGAATGCAAATTACAAAAGTGGCAGATACGAAGAGATGATAAAGTAACTATCTTAAAAAGAAAAAAAAATACAAAACGATTTTTGGAGAAAGTCTCGACTTCGCGTGGACATGCCCAGAGTAGGTGGTTTTGGTTCCACAAATGACGGAAACTTTTACTGAGCATGATATTTTTTCTGATATAACTGATGTTGACAATGATATAATATTTCGATTCAAAATCATTTTGATTTGCTTATCCTGCCAGTTTAAAATCGATTCTAATAAATTTGAAATATATTGTTGTTAAGAAGTTGCTAAGAATTTCAGCTAAGCAACCAAGACGAAGAAATTGATGATATTGATGAAAGAGGAAGCCCTTTTTGATTTAAATTTACAAAACGAATTAGATTTAAGCAATTTCTAAATGTTATAATATAATAAAATAATCAGTTCAATGTATTATGTTTGCTTTAATGGTTGAAAAAGGGTTAATTATTGGTCATTACTGGGTTAAATTTCATTTTTTTAAATAGGATTAAACTTGCTTGTGGAATTCTTAGACGCTTTGGTTTGAATACCATGTTTTTGTAGTAGTTGTAAATTTCCCACAGAAAAATTTCCATTTGACCTATAGTGCTATGTTATGTAAATAAATAAATAAATAAATAATAAAAAATAAAACCAAAATGTTAAAAATTGAATTAAATTTTTTATGTTATTAAATTTTCTAAAAGTGATGTCGTTTTTAAGCTCCATATCAAGTTTTCGAATTTTAACATACATTTTAGCTCTAAAAATTGTTTTTTTTTTCATCACATTTAATATGATGAACCTGTTTAATTAAATCTCTTACAAAATTTTGTTTTATGAGAAGACATTCTTTATGATTTTTTTTTAATATTTGGTGCAGTTCTTCCATACATATACATACATAATTATTTCATTGCTTGAGGTGCCGGCCTTGATAGTCCGCCCTCAGATACGATATCAACCCACGAATATGTTGGAGGTCCCAATTGCTGGATTTTTCAAATACTGCTTTAGAACATAATTCTCTTGAGGAACATGTTCCCTGAAAGTAAATATAAGTAATAAGAACAATCAAGCTAAAAATCGTATTCAACGAACCTTTCCTTTTTTAAGCACTCTATCTCACTTTTATTATTTTAAGAACAGGTTTTTTCCTTTTGCCTTTCAACAAACTCTTGATATTCTGGCTGTGAATCTGTAATAACTTCAGTTTCCATTGCCTGCACTGCAGGACTTTTTATACCTAGAAACAAAAATAGCTTCATGTATCCACGAATTTAATATACCACGATGCAAGGGAAAGTTGAAAAAGCTTATTTTATACGCTTTCAAATAGTTTTCGTTAGTACATTCATTTATTGCACACTTCATTTTTATTTCTAATAATTTTTAATTTTTACATTTTTCACTTTAATCCTGTTCCACTTCCATACACAAATATACTTTGAAATTCAGAAATTCTATTTCTGCTTTATACAAACACCAGATCGCTACACAACGGACACGCGCAATTCGCAACCTTGTTTTCTTTATTCATGTATATAGTATACTAGCGGACCAGGCGAACCTTGCCTCGCCCCAATTTTAAGCCTTCAAACAAACAAAATTTCATACCAATTTTCCGACTTTTCCGGAGGGATTTTCCAAAATTTTCTTCCATAAAAACCTTCTCCTCGAAAATACGAACTACTGACAAAACGTTTTACAGAAATCGGCTAATCCGTTCTCATTTTATGAATTATTGGATTTTGCCACGCCCCTCCGCCCACAGACCGAAGATATAAAATCGGACTTCACAGTGTCATACGCCCGAGTATTCTGAAGGTTCCCTGAAAATTTCGTCAAAATCGGCCCAGCCGTTTTGGAGCCATTACGTTACATACATACATACATACATACACACATCCTATTTTATATATAGATATAGAATTGTTCGAGAAAACGAAGATTTTTATTTAAAAAAATAAACAGTTTTATATTCAATATATACAACATGACACTAATAGCTGAGAGAATTATTTGCAGTGATACGTTTTCACTGAACGGCACTGAAAGTTCTAAAGGTAAACAACACGTTATTACTAAGCCAACTTTAACTGCCTGTTGTAATGTAATGTAATGTAATGGGGGTTTGGCCCAGGATGGCCTTTTGCACTGCGACCATTGTTGATCTATTGTGCTTCCCCTGTCCCTAACAGTCTAGCACGTTCGCAAATAGGATCAGATCCTTCAATGGGAGCATTAGCAGATCCTCTTTACTCAGCGTATATGCATGTAGAGTCCTGTGTCTTCTGTGGCACAATGCCCCACAATTTGCTATCAAGTGTTCCATCGACTCCTCATCTTAACCTCAAAATCTGCAGGTGTCCGTGTCAGATAAGTCCATTCTGTATAGGTGGGCTTTGCAGGTGTAATGGCCAATGAGCGTCCCTACCAGCGTCCGTAGGCTTTTCTTACCCAGTCTTAGAGTCAGATCCGCCCTCCCAGCGTCAAAGCGTAGGAATTTCTTGGAGTGACATAATCCATTGAGGAGACCATTAAGGAGACTTTTGTTGAACCCAAAAGAGGGGATGGGTCCAATGAAATCCCCCCCAGCCCCTCTTCTCGCACAGATGTCCGCCATCTCATTCCCGGCTTGCCCCTGATGCCCTAGTACCCATACCAGAGTAATCTGATTATGAGTCGCCAGGTCATTGAGCCTGCTGTGGCATTCCAGTAATAATCTGGACATGTACGTACAGCCGCTCAGTGCCGTAAGAACCGATTGGCTGTCCGAGAATATCTTAATCCGTATTCTCCTGTGTCCTCTCTCAGATAGGATCCCCACAGTTTCCAGTATCGCGTAAAGTTCCGCCTAGAAAATGGTCGTATCCCTGCTTAATGTTATAGATCTGTGTGCTCTAGGCCCCACTATTCCTGCCCCAACTCCTTGGAGCGTTTTGAGCCGTCCGTGTACCACATTTGTAATCCATTTCTTAGCCATCCTGCGTTTGCGGAAGAGGACCCTGTATTTCCTGTCGAAACAGTATCCGGGTCCATATGGTCGCCCGCCTGAGACATATCAAGTATGTCCCCGATTCCCTGAGGATAGCCAGATGATCAGTAAGGTTGCCCGCCCTAAGATTCTCTTTCCCGTAGATAGAGATTGCCCTTATAGCTGCCTCCTCTTATATAGCCAAATTTAGCGGTGCAAGGTTCAGAAGAGCTTCCGTACCCAACGTTGGGGTTGATTTCATGGCCCCTGCGACACATAGGCATGCAAGTCTATGTAACCTGCACAGTCTCGATATAGTTGTCCGTTGCTCGGTCTTCCTCCACCATACCAGAGCCCAGTACGGTATGGTTGGTCTCACCATCTGGATATATGTATATCCAGAAGGTCACTTTGGGGCTCAGACCCCAGGATCTACCAAGTAGTTGCCTCGCTGTCCAAAGGCTCCTCGTGGCCTTTCCCAGTACTGCCTCGAGGTGCGGTTCCCAGGTGAGTTTCATATCCAAGACGAGACCCAGATATTTCACCCTCTCCTTGGGAACTATCTCGATGCCACCCATCCAGAGACTGGGTAAATTATTCACCTTTTTTCTGGTAAATGGTACAATGATCGTCTTCGCTGAGTTAACAGATAGCCCGATCTGGTCATCCACCAACACAGACCATAGAAGGGGAGATAATACCCCGTCCTGTGGGCATCCTTTAACCGCGGTGACTGTGAGTTCCGTGGATCCAAGTGAGGCCCTAATCGACCTTTGGTTCAGCATGCAGCTGACCCATCGTACTATCACAGGATCAGCTCCTCTAGTAGAGAGTGCTGTTTCTATTGCAAAGAAGTTTGCATTGTCGAAGGCACCCTCAATGTCCATAAATGCACACAGGGCTATTTCCTTCGATTCCATGGCCTTTTCAATATCCCGAACAATGTTGTGCAGTGCCGTGGTAGTTGATTTGCCTTTCTGGTAGGCAAATTGGAGCCTATGGAGAGGTCTCATGGAAAGTACCTCCATCCTGAGGTATTGGTCCAACAGTTTTTCAATCATCTTTAACATAAAAGATGATAGACTAATTAGTCTGTAGGACTTGGGAGATTCGGGGTATGTTCCCACCCTTGGGTATGAATATGACCCCTACCGCTCTCCAAGTCCTTGGAACATATCCCATTGTTAAACTTGATCGAAAGATGTTAACGATCTCCCGATAGAGGATAGTACCTCCTTTTGACAACAGGGCCGGAAAGATACCACCTGGCCCCGGTGATTTGTAAGGTCTGAAAGAATTCACAGCCCATTTTATCCTCTCGAAGGTCACTATTTTCCTGATGACCTGGTTCGTCGCCCTTCGCTGAGCATGCGGCCATGCCGCTGGAGTGTCAGTGTCCGAAGCTCCAAACCTGCATTCAGGAAAGTGAGTTCTAAGTAGAAGCTCTAGTGTCCCCTTGAAAGTATCTGTATAGGGGCCATTTGCCCTCTTTAGTATGCCTATCGGATTCGTGTCCCCCTTCGAAAGGGCTTTGTGCAGTCTGGCTGTGGCTGGGACGTCCTTAAGATCTTCACAGAAAAGTTTCCATGATTTTCTTTTGGCTTTCCTTAGCTCCTTGATGTAAGTGGTAAGGCCTCTCTGTACCTTTCCCAATTTCCAGTTTATTTGGCTCTGTTGAATTCCAGTCTTGCCTTCCTTCGCAGTTTCCCAAGATTTCTGTTCCACCAAGGAACCCTTTTCGTGGAGGCTTTTATCTTGACAGGGCAGTTGTCTTGAAATGAAGATATGATTGCGTCAGTTAGTCTCTCGACTGATACATCCAACTCCTCAGGTGATGTAATGGAAGATGTGTTTCCAGTGATCCTAGACTGCAGATCCTGCAAGTATTTTATACAATCTGTTGCCCTGGGGTTTCTGTAGAGCGATTGACTCTTCACCAATCCCCTAACTTCAAAAAGGATATGTTTATGATCCGACATGGAGTCCTCTTCAGAGACCTTCCAATCCCTGATCATATCAAGAGATTTGTTAGTTATAAGTGTCAGATCGAGAACCTCTTCCCTGATGGCGTTGCAAAACGTTGGGATATTCCCCCTATTTGCAATCCCCATGTTAGTAAGTAGTAGGTATTCTAGGAGTGACTCACCTCTTTTATTCGCATCGGTGCCTCCCCATACTATATTGTGGGCATTCGCATCACAGCCAATGATGAGGGTCTTTCTATGGCATTTACAGGCAAGTAGTTAATATCGGTGTTCATGATAAGCGCAGCCCTTGGTTTGACTGCGCCCGTGTCATAAATTACTTGAGTGTTTTGTATGTTGAGGCCTCGTATGCGGCCTCTTGATATCCAGGACTCTTGTATAAGCCCTATGTTGATGGTGTCACCAGCAAATCTTCTGCTAATTTCGGCTGATGCAGCCTTAGCATGGTGAAAATTTGCCTGGACGCACCTCATTTGGTAGTTTCTGATATGAAAGGAGGGCTTTCTTCCTCTTCTTCCAACTCCACTGCCTCCATCTGTTGAACCAACGCATCCGCATTTACGTTCTCAGCCTTGAGCCTGAGTATAACTTGGCCAAACCGGAAGTTTAGCTTCCCTTTCGACTTCGTCACACTGGCTGCTGATTTTTGGTCCACGGAAAGAACTAACGTGACCAGACAGCCTTTTTCGGCTCTTTTTAATAATCGCCACATTTCGACGAGAAGACCCTGTCCCTGTAACAGATCCAAGATCTTGCTCGTCTCCAGCGCACTCGAATTTGGGAAGTATCCCACTGCAATACGAGATTGAGGGATCTTATGTTCCTCTATGGATTTTTGTGATATTCTTCCGACGGGGTTTGTTTGAATTTGGAACGATTTTCCGTCATCCCACGTCAAATTTGGTTTATGAACAGACCGGTTTCGGCTTTGTGCATCTTCAGTGTTCTCGAGTATTCGATCTGTTCATAAACCAAATTTGACGTGGGATGACGGAAAATCGTTCCAAAGTTCCTCTATGGCTTTCAATGAGATTGCCTCCCATGGTGATGTGTTGGTGATGTTTGTTTTCACCCACTCAGCTGACATGCTGTCCTTACAGTGCAAGACTAGGTATCCTGCCTTGTAAGTACAGCCAAGAAAAGCAGGTGTTATGGCCTGATTTTTGCCACCTACAATTTTCTCCAGAATCATGTTCTGGATGAAGTCCATTTGCTGGGTTGTGAGGGACGTATATGGATAGTCCCTTGTTAGAACCGCAGTCTTGACGCCCATTGTTATGTCCTTATATGAGGCAGTGGGCCGCCTTTGTGTGGACAGCGATGGATTGTCTGGCTGCTGTGATTTTGCAGCTCGCGAGGTGGATGGTTTTTTTCATTCTTGAGCCTCTTTTTCAATGAGGATTCAGGTGGCGTTTCCTCTTCAGACCTTTTCCTTTTCGGGCCATATGTTTTGCCCTCGGTGTTTGTTTACGGCCATTGGTTGCGAGGCCTTGGCGTATGCCTCCTCCTTACTAAGGCTCTTCTTGAGTAGGTATGCCAGCCTTTTCTTCCCTGCTCCACTGAGCCTCTTTGTCACCTCTTCATTTTTTGTTTTACTGGGAGTTACTCCCGCCCCAGTTTCATTTGAGGACTTTTTCGCCTCTTTATTTACTTGAGGTATGTGTACCTCTTCATTGTTTTTTTTCTTTATTGTTTTGATATTGTGTTCCATTTTTTCCCAAGAGTGAAGGGGAAAGACTGCCTGTTAATAAACAACTAAGAGAAAATTCGTTTCGTCTATTTGTGTTGAAAACAAAAAATTCAATGGAGTATTCACAATTGATGTTCTGACTGCGACGAAGTAATGAGACAAATTTTATGAAGCAACAAGACAAATATTGCAAAACGTTGAAAAGAGGTACAAAAAATGTACAGTACTATTAATCGTGTACTACACACTACATCTTCGTTCCCACTGCCACAAATTTCGTTTGTCTGTTTTCCAATTTCCATAATGTAAGAAGCGACGAAGACACGCATTTTTTCTATCTCCAGGAACATACAAAACTTCTTCAAGAAACATTGTTTAAAGAGGAAGAAAATAGTCCCTTTGTGCTGGCCGAAACTATTTTATGATGTGCAAACTAAATTGAAGGCACTGGCAAGTATTTTCTTGTTGATGTATTTGTCTTAAATTATTATAAATAATAATTTTAGAGCCATTCATTCTTTTCACTTAGTCTTAATTTTGTTTTAAGTTCTTTTAATTTATTAATTTTTGTTGTGTATCAAAATAATCTTCTGTGATAAGTTTCAAGCACGTTTAGTTCATTAGTTCTTCTTTCTGTGTTTAAATGTTTTTAATTTTATATTCCGTTTATGCAATTTAAGTATTAAATTTTCGCTTTTGCTATTGTTTAGTTTAAATCCTTTTTTTATGACTTAATTAAAACTATTATAAACAATTCCGAAGTTTCTTTCGACTTTTTCCAGAATATTTTTCTCTTTTTCTTTACTTAGCTCCAAGTTCTTTTCATCCCGGTGGTCAACACAAATTCTCCTCAAATTCTCTCTGCCTTCAATATTCCTCACAACAACAAAAAAACTCATCCCTCCACCGAGGAAAAAGATGTCTGATCTACCGAAAGCTCATTTTTCTCTGCCTAACCTAACTGATCTTCTCCTTCCGGAAATAGATACATCAAAATAATACAACAAAATAAGCTGTGCCGTTATTTTCAGCGGAAACAGCGTTGCCGACCCAAACGATAATCGCAGTTCCAGTATAGAGATTTTGGAACTTTTTTATTGTCATCCTGTTTAAATTTTCGTAAGCTTGACTTTGTGTTAATGACATCAATAGATGTTATTCTTTTTTCTTCCACCATAACTGTATTACGTTTCAGGTTTACTATTTTTTGAAATGTTGCCACTAATTTGTTTACTGTCTGACTTGAATCATCCTCAAGAAGTTATGATTTCATAAGGACCTCCATATATGAGTGAGATTGTAGTCCACATACAAAAATCAGACATTTGAAATTATCTGCATACATTTCCGAAAGTTATGACATGCATAGTTAAGGCTCGTATCTGTACTGTTTTTCGCAGTATTGTACTGTTTTTCGACATCAAAAACTGCGTACTGCCTTTCCCTCTCAAAATACTGTTTTTCGATACATAATAGAAATAAAAACGGCGAACAGCGAATTTATGCAATAATATTGTTTACTTCAAAAATAAGCATACTCCTCGGATTCGTCGCCAGCCGTCAACTACCTCTGTTGTGCGTTGGCGGTAGACGTCGAATCGTCGCACAGAAGAAGTTTACGATTGGTGGCACAATTGCTACAATTTTATTATTATCTCTACCAACTTTAATTCGTAAAGTAGCGTCTTTCAAAAAGTCAAATTAAACTTGAAATTAAAGTGCTAAATCCGTTTTAAAATAAAAAGGTTTTCGTGTGCGCAGAAAAAATGTCAAGCAATAGTCACCAATGTTTTCGTGGTCCCACGCCCAACAATTGCTTAAAGAAGATTTAAAAGACTGAAGTTATGTGTTAATATTGTTGAATAAAATGTATTTTATATACATACATACATACATATGTACACTTGTTTAAAATACACTTTATAAAAACAATTTAATATACATAAAACAATTTCAATTTATGTAATTTGTATTTTATGCCAATAGAATAAAAATATTTTTTCCTCACTTCATATTGTGCCGTCTATAATAAAACAATAAATATTTAACTTATAATTTTAATATTACATCTGCTGTATTTTACTAACCTAAAAGGATAGTACGCTAAATAATTTATCTAACAGGTTATGGGCCTTTGTATACGCGAGTGATAAAAGTTATAAGAAATATTGAAAACTTGATTTTGGCGAGATGGAAGACATTAAATCTGGAATTAAGAAGTTGAATGGAGAAAACTACCAGGTTTGGAAATACAAGTTGGAACTCTTGCTGATAAAAGAGGACTTGTGGGATATTGTTTCCAATGAAAAGCCAAGCTCAATAAATGCACTTTGGTCTCAAAAAGACGGTAAAGCTCGTGCAACTATAGGATTGCTAGTTGAAGACGCGCAGTTGGTACATCTACGGAACTTGAGTACGGCACATGACTATTGGGAAGCATTAAGAAAATTGAACGAGAAGTCAACTCTATCAAATAAAGTCATGCTATTGAAAAAGTTATGTCGCATGCAGTTGCAAAATGGTAAGGATATCGAAGTACATATATCAGAAATGCTTGAAACGGTAGACAGGTTAAATGGTCTTGGAGAAAATCTAGCAAATCATCTTCAAGTAGCGTTTTTATTGGGAAGCTTACCGGATGAATATAACACTATAATAACTGCTCTAGAAGTGCGAAAAGATGATGAACTAACATTGGAGTTAGCAAAGGAAAAGTTAATTCAAGAACACAGGCGAAAGCAAGAATGTGAACAAGAAACAAGTTCTTCAAATCAGGCTTTGAAATCGCAAAATAAATTTATCAAAAAATGTTTTGAATGTGGTAAAGCTGGACATATCAAACGTGATTGCTGGAAGAAACGGGAACATAAAGTTTCAAAATTTAAAGCAAATAAAACGGTAAATAATTTCAAGACTGCAAATGACGATGAATTTTGTTTAAATTCGGGTGAAAAATTGGATCAACATAAGTGGTATGTAGATTCCGGTGCAAGCTGTCATATGAGTAGCAGTAGAAAATTGTTTACTACATTTAACTCGCAAATTGGTGATGAAATTTATTTAGCCAATGGTAAGAAAATTTATGCTAAAGGTTCTGGAGAGTGTTTCATCTATAGCAATGGTAGAAATTTGAAGATAAAAAATGTTTTGTTTGTACCTGAACTTGATGGAAATTTATTATCTGTAGCAAAAATTGTACAAAATGGGTTTCAAGTTTTATGTAAAGACAGAATATGTGAAATCTCCAAGGGAGGAGTGATTCTAGCTACTACAAATTTAGTAAGCAATCTTTATGTCATCGAAGGTACACAGATAGCAAATTATGGAAAGTTTTGCGAAACTGAGTGTGTTCACACATTGCATCGAAGATTTGGTCATAGAGATAACAAAATGATTAAACATGCTGTTGATAAAAATTTGATATTGAATGTTAAATTAAAAAACTGCCAGTGTTCTGACAAATGTGAAATTTGTTTTAAAGGCAAGATGACCAGGCAAGTATTTCCGAAAGAATCACAGAAACAATCCGATAACATCTTAGATTTGGTGCATGCTGATTTATGTGGGCCTATGCAGCAAGTTACACCAAATGGAAACAGATATTTCATGACAATGATTGACGATTACTCCAGGTACTGTGTTGTTTATTTCCTAACAAGTAAAAATTAAGCTTATGATAAAATAAGAGAGTATATAGCCTATGTTGAAAATTTATTCAAGAGTAGAATCAAGATATTAAGAACCGATAGAGGAGGTGAGTTTAAAAATAAAGAATTGAGCACATTTTTAAAAAGTAAGGGAATTAGCCAACAATTCACTGCACCACATACACCGGAACAAAATGGTTTAGCAGAACGTAAAAATAGAAGCCTTGTTGAAATGACTAGATGCTTGTTAATAAAATCTTAATTTGAAAAGAAATATTGGGCAGAAGCAGTGAACAATGCAAATTATCTACAAAACAGATTACCCTCAAAAATTATTAATAAAACTCCATATGAGTTATGGTATTCGCGACAACCGTCTATGAAACACATAAGGATATTTGGATCAAAGGTGTATTATCATATTAATAAGAAGTTTCGACAAAAGCTTGACAATGTCTCAAATGAAGGTTTTCTTGTTGGGTTTTGTGATGTGTCTAAAGCTTACAGAATTCTTGATAAAGACACTAATAAAATAGTTATTTCACGAGATGTTCAATTCATTGAAAATTTTGAGAGCTGTCACAGGAATAAAGATGAGAACAGTAATATGGTTTCTATTGATTTATTAACTCATAATTTTGATTCATTAACTCATAATTTTGGAAATAATGAAACTAGTAACGAATATGAAGATTCTTATGACACAGCTGATAGTGAAGTGGAATCTGATGTAGTAGTACCTGATAACAATTTTATTTCCGAAAATAATTTGCAACACGCACCCACAGATGGAACACAGCCTGTTGTTAGGAGATCTTCAAGAGGTAATAAAGGAAAACTACCTGCTAGATATGAATGTAAAATTGCTCATTTTGAGCCAACTACTTATGAAGAAGCAATTAAATGTCCAAATAGTGAAAAATGGAAGATGGCAATGGAAGAAGAAATGCAATCAATGTATGCAAATAATGCTTGGGATGTGGTGGAGTTACCTAAAGGAAGAAAGTCCGTGGGATGTAAATGGATTTATAAAATTAAAACTATGCCTGATGGTAGTATAAAGTACAAGGCGCGACTTGTAGCGAAGGGGTTTTCGCAAAAATATGGTCAAGATTATGATAAAGTGTTCGCTCCAGTTGTCAAGCAATCAACTTTCAGAACTTTATTGGCGGTTGCATCATACAAAAACATGAAAGTTCATCATGTTGATTTTAAAACAGCTTTTTTAAATGGTGTATTGGGGAAAGAATTATAATTAAGCCAACCCAAAGGCTTCATTGTAAAGAACGATAAATTTGTTTGCAAGTTAAATAAAAGTATTTATGGTTTGAAACAGTCAGCAAGATGTTGGAATCAGAAACTTAATGAATCATTACTTAGTTTAGGATTCAGAAGGGGTAATGCTGATCACTGTTTATACATAAAAGAAGAAAATGGAAATGTTATGTACTTACTGGTTTATGTAGATGATATTTTAATATTTACAAATGATGAAAATAGTTTAAATTGTGTCATTAACGAAATTTCTCAAGAATTTGAAATAACAAATCTCGGTCCCTTAAAATTATTTCTCGGAATTGAAGTTGATCATGTGGACGGGAAATTTTATATTCATCAACAAACTTATTTGAATAAAATGTTGGACATTTTTGGAGTATCCAATGCTAAACCATCGAAGATACCTTTGGATGTTGGATACGTTAAAGAATTTTGTAGTTCAAAGGGGAATTTAGAATCGAATGATTTGTATAGGCGTGCTATTGGGTCGTTATTGTATTTATCAAATAATACCAGACCTGATATTACAGTTGCTGTTTCGATACTTAGTCGTAAAGTATCATGTCCAACTCAAACTGACTGGAATGAAGTAAAAAGAATATTCAAATATTTGATTGGCACGAAAAATCTAAAACTTTGCATTGAAGCAAAAGATTTAAAATTAATAGGGTTTGCTGATGCTGATTTTGGTGGAGATGTAAAAGATATAAAATCTACAAGTGGTTACGTTTTTCAACTTGGCGGAGCAACAATATCATATGCAAGTAGAAAACAAAGCAAGTTACATTATCATCTACAGAGGCTGAGTTTGTATCATTAGCTGAAGCAGCACAAGAACTTTTATGGCTGAAAATGCTATTTAAGGATTTGGGGATTAAAATAACCAATACAAAGCTGATGGAAGATAATCAAAGTTGTTTAAAATTATTGGATGTTGAAAAAATCAATTCTCGAAGAAAACATATTGACATAAAATATTATTTCGTTCGGGATATCAAACAAGATAATGAAGTTAAGTTTGAGTATTGTCCTACAGAAGAAATGTTAGCAGATCTTTTGACAAAACCACTTAGAAATCAAAAAATTACAAAATTTCGAAAAATGATTGGTCTATTGTAAATGTTTTTTAAATTGAGAAGGGGTGTTGAATAAAATGTATTTTATATACATACATACATACATATGTACACTTGTTTAAAATACACTTTATAAAAACAATTTAATATACATAAAACAATTTCAATTTATGTAATTTGTATTTTATGCCAATAGAATAAAAATATTTTTTCCTCACTTCATATTGTGCCGTCTATAATAAAACAATAAATATTTAACTTATAATTTTAATATTACATCTGCTGTATTTTACTAACCTAAAAGGATAGTACGCTAAATAATTCATCTAACAAATATCAAAATTTTTCCTGTGCTCGCGTGTACGCGTTAAAGTTTTGAATTTAACCGAAGAAGCTGGTGTGAAGAAGCAGAAGTGGAACATAACAGGCTGCACGGATAAACAAAAACACGATTTTTGGCTCTCGGACCAAACTAATTTCGCAGCCGCTGCACTCTCCTACTTCCATTTATGGACAGTACCGTTCGAGTCACTGAAACTTTTTCCTTGTGCAGTATTGCAAGAAACACCAACATGGAATGAAGTCGAAGCCGTTATGAACAAGTTGAGCGAATACAATTTGTACAATGCCAATGAAAATGAGGTAAATTTGCACACCCAATTTTGATATATCAAAACTATTGTACGAGCGACAAAATTATGCAATGGAGAGAAGGCAATGTTTCGATTGTGGATCGGTGGGTGGAGATATTTATTCATCTCAATAACGCCGATTGCGATTTCAAAGAAATGGCCACGATCGTTGAATATATTTTATGTTTGCCAGGAACTTCAGCATCAGTGGCACGAATCTTCTCTGTAGTGAACAAAACTTAGACGTCAGACAAAACCCGATTAGATGTGCAAACATTGAAGGCGATTTTGGCCGTCAAATGTAATTTGAAGTACAAATGCGTTGATTTCTAAAATTACCTCAAAACAAAGCTAACATTGCTTATTCAAATTGCTTCAAACGACAAATACAAAACAACCACAAAAGGTGATTCTGATATAAATGATTTAGATGATGGAAATGATTGTTAATTTTCTTTTATATATTGAATAAAATATATACTGCGAAAAATATTGTTTTTCCAAATCGATTTACTGCTTTTTTAAAAAATTTCAGTGAAATGTACTGTTTTTGATCCAAAAAAATATACGAGCGTTATGCATAGTCAAAATTTTTACCAACCACCAAAAATATATCATGACGTCTGTATCATGCGTTAAAAGTGATGGAATTTGTTGGGTCAAAAAGTTCTGAAATACAGTTTTGACAATTTATCCATTAATTGTTCTTGGTTGGATGAAACACCAACAGACAATCTAGCTACGGTTCCTCCATGCTTTTGTAATAATTTAAAATCTTAGGATATGTTACCATTATCCTCGTCGCCACAATTTATAAAAACAACGCTTTCAAATCAAATTTTTAAGTTATCAAAGACATGAAAATTTCAGCTGAATTATTATACGATTTTATTTTTTATGTATGTATATTTTGATTTTAAGAAAAAGGAGATATAAAAAAGCAAAAGCTGTACAACACGTCTGTTTTTAATTTTTGTAGGAGAAAACATCTTCGAATTCAACTAAAAAATATACTTTGCAAATTAAAAAAAAAAAAGTTTGTTAAAAGTGTGGAATCCCCAAAAGAATAGGATTGTGGGCTAGTGGATTTAAATGGTACTAAAGTGTCTTTACATATTTGGTTTCATGGTCAATAATCATAGCTTTAACCACTGGAACATCTAGATCATTATGATCCTATCGTACGGAGAAGTTTATTTTGTCGCCTTTCAAATTCTTCGCTATTGGATTTTGAGGCTGTAGCCCACAATCATATCAGCTTTATAATCGAGTTGCATAGAAGTACACAAGTTAAGCTTAAAGTAGAATTTCTTCAAATAAGCCAATCAAGTTAAAGTTTTTTATGTCTTATTATATACTAGCGGGCCCGTTGCCTGCTTCGCACGGCAAGACAAAATAAGAAAAGAAACACACTTGTTTTTAATAAAGTTGGTTTTGTTCCTATTATTCAAGAAATTAATATTTTCAAAAATCGATTATGATAAGATCAATCACCAATGACGTCCAAAGAAAAATGATAACAAATTGCTATTTGCATCACTCCGTGCAATGCTCTCCAATACACAAACGACCAAAAGGTATTCAATACTAATGAATGCTGTATGCGGCACAAAAAATGCCTGGGGAAAAAAACTCTCTTCACATACGCACCGCACACACATGCGTTACCGGATTTTAACCAAACTTCATATAAACCATATATGGGCCACTGCCTACGTAGTGTATAAGTTTGGTTGAAATCGCTCGACGCGTTTATGAGTAGTTCGGCGACGTACATATACGGACTTGTTTTTATATATATAGATTAAAATTAAATTAACACCAATTATTCAAATCATAACTATAAAATTATTGATTATATAATTATTTAAGTCCAGCAAAATGCCATACAAAAAATTCAGTTCCTGCTGCAGTTGTTTTTACGTCAATTTCGCTCGGTTAAGAGGCAAGAATCTCCTCAGACGACTGTTGCCTCTATAGTTCAGAATGTGGGTTTGGATGGTGCTAAACTATCCTCATGTATATTATCACGTGTTTTTAAATAACCAGTGGAACGTCCAGATCTTTGTGAATGCGCGAATTGTTTACATACATACATACATATGTGACAGGCAGCGTCGGTAATCGTACAAAGAATTTTAGTATGTACTATGTATGTCACCTTTGAATTTTTTCTCTATTAAATGCTATGGCGGTGACCTACATATAACTGAATCACATTGCATATCCAATTGTAAAGTAGAAGTTTACGAGTACAATATGGGCTTAATGTAGAGTTTTTTCTAATAAACTAATTAAGTTGAACTGCTTTTAGTTTAATTTGGATCAGTTTTTCTTCTATGTACATATGTATGTGACTCTTCTATGTTATGATCAATGTCAATGTCTCAATCAATAATATGTGACTGCGTTTCTGTTAAAATTTAAATTATCCCTTATACGCAACCTTTTAATATGAATTTCATACACAAATATGTCAAAGTACACAGGAAGGCAAATTCACTTGATAGTAGCTTTTTTATGTACATATAAGTATATGTATTCTAAAATATATTTTTTTTTGGATATTACAATTCACCTCTAAGCTTCAGCAGCACAAAAGCTTTATACGGTAGTGTTAAAAAAAATAGTTACACTTAAAAAATGCAACAGATAGTTGAGCTGCAAGGTATACTACTTACTGTGACTGGCCACAAAGGAAATCAACTTAGCGTAAACAAGAGAAAATTTTGTTAGCCATGCCATGTTAGCTATTTTAGTAAGGAGCTAAAGCAAAATTATTTAAGTCACATGCTATCGGAAAGAGCTAAAGATATATCACCGTTGATATATTCCTCCAACATGCCAACAAGCAATGATATTGACACTATCACTGGTCTACAAAGAAACTGCTCTTTAAACAATAATATTTAGGATACAAAAGATTCAATGGGCTTAACTGAAATCCACTTTAATTGCGCCCGAAATAGTGTTCACGATAATATATTCTACCACAACACGGGAACGCTTTCTTCGATTTTGATAAATGAAATACCAAGATATAATTTTATATTTCCAGAATGAAATAATTGCTTTCGTTAAAGCAAAAGATATTGTTGGCCTACTACATCTGGTCGATGACGCAACAGAAATAGGTGTACTTATTTGTTAGGACGTACTTAAAACAACTTTAATCTCTGTGTAATATAATGATTTGAAGTAATTGTAGAAAACGGTTCAAAGAATAGAGGTCAAGTTCAAAAATATATATGTATGTATATTGAATGGACTTTTCCAGTTTCACAGTGCGACATGCATGTACGCAAATTTACATACATATATAGCTTTTATAAAACATGCATTTCCACTTGCATGTACAAATTTAAAAGTGCATATCGCACTTCAAAACTTTTACAGAATACATCCTAGGCTAATTAAAAACAAAAAAATAATAAACTTTCTTGCATTTGATATTGAATTTTTTTAAAGATCGATTCCCTATAACGATCCACCTCATATTAATATTTTAATTTTTTTTTACTTCGAAAACATAACATTAAAAACGAAATTAAAAAAAATGGAAACACTATAGCACCCTACAACTCGACACATAAACATCACACAAAAATTATTTCGTACACATACCAAATATCAAATTTCGCAGAAAAAATAGATTGTCCGCTTACGCGAAATGCCCCCTATGCATAATACAACTACATGTTTGCAAATTATATCACTTTAACCTTTAATTACATATACAAATAATCATATATATTTACATACAAAGTTAAATCTAAGTAAATGCATCCGTTGCACAGAATCAAAATTGCACTAAATTTAATTGAGGTTTCCTCGTTGCGTAGCCATGTTCACTCTAATAATTGATAATTTCCTTTATTGCAGTCAAACATCGTAATTTATTCGGCAAATAAAACGGTTCAAAAACATGAGGGAACGGGGTATCCCAACCGGTTACACGTTTAACTGGTGCTTCTAAATGTAGAAAACATTTTTCCTGCACATAAGCTGCGATTTCCGATCCGAAGCCTTGAGTCAATGGAGCCTCATGGGAAACAATGACATGTCCAGTTTTTTTCACAGACTGAAATTATATAAAAAAACTGCAATTATTGTGAAACATAATTTAAAAAATAGTAAAAAAGAACGAGAGAGAATATAATAATTGAGAGAATATGTCAAATAATTTTTACAAGCAAGAAGTTAACTTAATATTGAAATTTATCGACATTGTATATCAGACTAGCGGGCCCGTTGCCTGCTTCGCACGGCAAAACAAAATAAGAAAAGAAACACACTTGTTTTTAATAAAGTTGGTTTTGTTCCCAAAAACACACTCACTTCACATACGCACCGCACACACATGCGTTATCGGATTTTAACCAAACTTCATATAAACCATATATGGGCCACTGCCTACGTAGTGTATAAGTTTGGTTGAAATCGCTCGACGCGTTTATGAGTAGTTCGGCGACGTACATATACGGACTTATTTTTATATATATAGATTGTGCAGGTTGTAAGAATAATGAAATAGATTCTAATATCGAATTTAATAAAATCATCATAAGCTTACTATGATTTATTTTGTAATATTTATATACGGCATATGAGCAGCTAAAACTTAATAATGAAAAGTTAATATTTTATGAATATTGTTATTTTTTATTTTCTCCGACCCTTTTTAATTTCGACTATTTTAAATTTCGAAAATTTTTTCTAACGATGCCCTCGATGTTTTGGCGAAAAGAATTAAAATTTAAATAAGCAATTATCTTAATTTAATGGGGCTTGAATAAACACTTATTTATATTTTATGAATGTTTTTAGGGGTGTCATAGAAAGCAATATTATTGAAATTGGTTTGGAAACGACAAAAAAATAAATAGGTGTCATGAATTCCAATGTTATCGGTTTTATGTTCGAGCTGGAATTAGTGTTCGTTTTAGGTGTCACAGAAACTAATGTTATCAGTTTTTCTATTGAAAAACACCAAGCAGCTAACAGCTGACAGATTTCATTTGCGGGTTTTTGTTTTTGTCTTCCAATTTTATATTCAGGGGTGTTGTAGTTTGTCTTTTTTGTAAACCAATGTTGCTTTCATTTCGTGTCATGAAACCAAGTTGGTTTTGTTAAATTCAAATGTTAATAAAACCAATGTACGAATCACCTGTTACTTATAGCTTGTTTCCACGGCACCTGCTTCGCTCTCTATTCTTGCTTCACACCCCACCATGAGCGAATCAACTTGCTTCGCCATACAAAATTTTGAGAGTGAAGCAGGTAGATTCATATTGAATCTACTTGCGAATCAAGAAAAAATCCTCTCTTCTCTAATTTTTATCGTATGTTTATCTGCACTAGTTGTCAAAATTAAATAATTTTGTAAACAAAGCAAATTTAAAAGTGAAAAGTTAAAAAATATAATTGTTTTTTGTGTGTGTTTCCTATACGTAATAATAAATTTGAATTGAGTGAAAAGTTAATTTATTTAAATTTTATAAAAGATAAAAAACCATGGAAAAAAATTATAAAATCGAAACAGGTAGATGAGTCTTGTAAACAGCATGATTCATAAACTTGCTTCAGAAAGCGAAACAGGAGATTCAAATTGTCGTGGAAACAAGCTATTACATTTGTTTATTTGCTTACAATTTTTTATTTGTCTTCTTTGCAGAAAATCAAAAAAAATTATTGTTTCATTTAAAATATCAATAAAAATTTATTAAAGTAATTTCAGTTTATTAAATCATTAAAAAAGGATAAGTCGCAATAAGTAAAGTAAAATAGGATCAGCAGTTGTAGCATTTTTGTCGATGGACGTACTGCCAAGGCGAATTCAATACTAGGTGAAATTGAAATTACTACAAGTACAACAATACAAAAACAATATTGCATTTTGTTAGTCCTGTTTCACACACATCAAGTTTTCTTGATCAAGTTTCAATTCAGCTGGGAGAGCGATAGGGAGAGTATGTATTCCTTTCTTTATCTCTCTCCCAGCTGAATTTAAACTTGATCAAGAAAACTTGGTCCTGTTTCACACACATCAAGTTTTCTTGATCAAGTTTCAATTCAGCTGTGAGAAAGATAGAGAACGTATGTACTACCTTCTCTATCTTTCTCACAGCTGAATTGAAACTTGATCAAGAAAACCTGATGTGTGTGAAAGGGGACTTGATGTGTGTGAAACAGGACTTATTGCTTGAGTGACTCGCTTGTCAAAAATAGTTAAAAAGAAAAAGGAAAAAAAACATCATCATTATGCGCCATTGCCAGCTTTTTGTTTTTTTTTTACATATGCAGCAACTTCTCATTTTTTCTTTTTAACTAAATACGCACATACAAATTTTAACTTTTATTTATTACTTTTATTTTATCTTCATTTTACTTCTCACCTTTTGTGCTAAAATTTTCACTTTTTATATATAAAAAATTTCACATATACTTTCTTTACCACAAATAAAATTTTTAATTTAAAAACAAAAAGTAACGCAAGAGTAACGTATAATAAAAACAACTTTTGGCAAGCGAGTCGCGAGTAACGTATAACAAAAACACCTTTTGACATGCGAGTCTCCTCCATGTTGAAAAAAAGTACAACGGCTGCGTTTTCAATTCCACCTAGTATTGAATTCGCCTTGGCTACTGCCATCTCACTTTCTAATTATAAAATTACAGAACGAGAACAAGAACTTCTCTGAGAACAATTGCTGAATTATATCAGCAATTCAATCCTACATACATATATGTATGTATGTGTGAATCTACAATATTGATTCTACATATAAACATCTACAAATCAAAAACAAAGGTCTTGTTTTCATACACATTCCGGTGTCATAGAAGCCAATGTTGTCAGAATTGCTTTTGAAAACGACAAGAAAACATGCTTTGGTGTCATGAAAACCAATGTTTACAAAAACGATAATCAGCAAAACCGACATGGTTTCTATGACACCCCTGATTATGTGCAAAAAGCTGAAGAAAAATCATTGTTACCGATTTTTTAATTGTAGGGTAAGAATAAGTCTTTTATTGTTGTTCAATTGTATTTATATCGATTCGCACCGAAACTCAAATCCCTTATTATCTTCATATGTATAAAGAATTGTAGTGCTAAATAATTTTTCTAAAAACATTAACGGCCTTATTAATAAAAAATGTGTAATGGCCTTTTTGACAATTAATTAAGAGTTGAAATAGCATGAGTGGACGTCTTACAATTTTTTAAACAAAATTTCATAGTAAAACTTTAACAATTTAGAGGTTATTGTAAGAAAATACAAAACAAAATAGGAACATTTTGGGAAAAAATGGAAGAAAATAAAAACACTAATATTTTTTTGGAAAATATTTCCACGAACTGTAAGTCAAAGTAAAATATTTTAAATATGTATACACGGAAAACTTGAGGCCTCCCTCCATTCGAAATCTTTTAAAAATCAAAAATCGGTGCGGAAACTATGCAGTGAAAAAATTTTTGTATGTTAGTTAAGTCCAAAAAAAAAACGTTTTTTATGAATGACTTCTGATTTTGAGAGTATTTTGTAATTTTTGAAATTGGCAAAACGATCTACTCAACTAGACCTGCAAGCCTCACTAAGTCGCTTTTTACGACAAATAATAACTTGATATTTTGTAATAGAGTATAACTATCCTGTTTTTAGAAATTTTCTTACTGATCATATTATATTTATGTTAATGCCTTTCGTAGCAGGACGGTATCAATAATATTCTGACAGACAAAGGAATGGAGTTCAGAACTGCCAAAACAGCGGCAAAAGATAGATTGAAGTGGAGAAATATTTGCGAAAACCTCCACATTGCAATGAACTAATTTCGAATAAAAATTACAATTGATAAGTCCGACTTAAACTTAATTTTTGCCGGTGGACACTGCAAAAACCCCTCGGTTCACGAATTTAATATAGCAATGGCTAAGCTATTATCTTTCAAAATATCCCAGTTTAGCACCTTATCACATTGTGCAGACGACGATGCGATGTTTTTACCTATTGATTGTCAAACAATTTTAGAAGATACTCAAAGGACATGTTTAGAAGGTACAGAAAGCACTCACACCCCTGACATAGATGTCGCAGATATGTATATAGGACGAAAATGAAGAATAATTTAAGGAAGATGCCGATTGTTTTACCTCCAACAACGTGCCAATATAATTAACATCGTCGTTATTTTGATGGCTACATAGCTCAGCGAATATCTTGCGTTAAATCTCGTATGGATATAATGAAACTAGCGCAGATTTCAGAAATGTTTGTTCATGCAAAAAACTACGAAACAGAATCTGACTTTGGAAGTTTGTGTGCTCCGCCCGACTTATTTTTTGAAGTTTGTAAAATTCATAATATTTTTAGACAACAAAGAAATGAAAAACATAAAAATTACTGTTGAACATGTGTATGTACTTCCTACTCCTTGGTAAGACATACATCCCCACACCATGCAACCGCCTCCGCCATGTTTTACAGTTGCACTTAACTTCATAGGAACAAGCGCTTTCCCCGGTTTTTATACATATATTAATAAGCCAAAAGAATTCTGGCAAAAGGTTTTATTTACCGACGAGAGCAAGTTTTGCATATTTGGTGTTAAGGGCAAACAGCAAACCAGGGAAAGCGCTTGTTCCTATGAATTTAAGTGCAACTGTAAAACATGGCGGAGGCGGTTGCATGGTGTGGGGATGTATGTCTTACCAAGGAGTAGGAAATTTAGTTTTTATTCCCTAGTTTATTCCCTAGACCTAAATCCCATAGAACATTTCTGGGATTTATTGGATCGCCGTATTCGACAGCACAAAATTTCTTCAAAAGAAACATTAAAAAATGTGATGATTGAAGAATGGAACAAAATTTCCGTTGCAGAAACGTCGAAGCTGGTCGATTCTATGCCAAAACGTTTGGCGGAGGTTCTCCAACGAAAAGGATATCCAACTTCATACTAATTTGTTTTTACTAAAAATTTTGTCAACAAGATACATTACAAAATATTTTTGTACGCAGACTTCTGCATATGCCATTTTGAATAGGCTGTTAGTTTTCGTTGTTGTTATGAACTATTGTTTTTGTTTTTGTTTAAACTAAGTACAAATATTTTTATATATAATATTAACAAACAAATAAAACTGAATTTGCTATTAATTTACACAAAATGTTGTTCTTTTTTTAATTCTGAGCAAATATCAAAGGCATGTACGCAGATTTTTGCTGCTGGGTGTATGTTTTAATGTGTGTTGGTTTATACTCTCAATAATTCTCTCAGTTAGCGTGAGTACGAAATTTTTGCTTTTCCTGCTAAATACTTCCCTCCGTATCTAAAAGAAGCGTAAATTGTTTGACAATTTCAAATGTACTACATGCAACATCTTAATATACATATTTATAGTCTTTGGTAGTACTATATGCTATTGTAGATAATAATACGGATTTTAAGAAAAGCATTGAAGCTCGTATACTCATGCTACAGACTACAAATACTATATGAGAATCCTAACAGAACTCAATCATATTTTTTTCTATTTGTAATCAACAAAAACACATAAGTAAAATAGCTTTAAAAAGCTTATTAACAAACACAACACAACAAAGGGTACTGATGATTGGGTTAACACCAATGAAATGCAGGCATATACCTGCAACAACAAACAAAATATTAAATAGTTACTTTGGAGAATATCTCGAATAACAAATTTGATAAATTAATGAAAAAAACTTAGACAATAGAAATAAATATGAACAGTAATGAAAGTTTTGAAAATAATAATAGTCATTGAAAAAGTTGAACATATAAAACACGTTAGCTCTTTGACAAGACTTAAAATTTAATTTTATTTGAAAAAAAGGGAATTTTGCTATCGTGAATTTTATGGGAATGTTTGTTCCCGCTATCAATACGTAGTGAATGTAAAATGAGAAGAATGTATAAACAGGGAATAAGAATATAATCACCCATATCGTGAACGTTTTTTCCCTCGAAATATTTTCCCTTTTGCCCAAGTTGCAATCGTGAATCACCCCTATCGCCAATAAAATGTAAAATCTTTGTTCCCATGAAATTTTCATTCCCCATGAAGGGAAATTTGCTATCGTGAATTTTATGGGAATGTTTGTTCTCGCTATCAATACGTAGTGAATGTAAAATGAGAAGAATGTATAAACAGGGAATAAGAATATAATTTCAAATTGTATGTAAGTATGTACATATACATTTAAAAAGTAGTTTGATTTAGAAAGGTAAATAAATACAAATATTTATGTCTCAAATTAAATTGAAATGTATTTATTTAAAATCAATAAATAATTAAATTTACAATTCAAGTTTTCTCCTCCATAAAAGTCTTCTGGCAAACCAAAGCTGAAGGAATTTTCCAAGCCCTCTACCGTCTCTTTTATTCCTATTAATTCATATACATATGCACTGCTTGCTAACTGACAAACTTTTGGTATTGTTTGGTCCACCTCCTTTTTCCCGTTGGCTTTTCAAATTAGCGGCAGCCTTTGACCAGACATACCTTTTTTTGGTCTATCCACACCTAATACAAGTTATATATTAGAGAGCTGCACAAAATATTCTAAAAGTTCTGTGTTCTATCGTACACTACTTCCAAACACAGTATTTCAGTGTAAGCATAAATAACAACACAAAAATAACAAAACATGAATCTGACCAAAACAAACCAAACAGCATTTGAAAAGTTATTCTCTACAGTGCTTGTTAGTGCTTGTGTTTTCAGAACAACCAGAATATCCAAACAAATACCGACAATGAAGTAAAAATACGGTAAATCATAGCAGGAACACCAAGTACAATAGAACATTTCCTACTCAGGCTACTGAAAGAATTGCTGAGATGGTAAAACAACACATTAAACCATACACACACATACACACAAGTATGTAGATGATGCGTGTTAAAAAAAATTTTTCGTTCACAACACATTCAAGAAAAAATAATATAAAAAAAACTAAAAGAAGTTATATGTAGTTCTCATACAATTACATACATATGTATGTAAGTATGTACATAGATATGTATGTATGTATGTATGTATGTATGTATGTATATTATTTCATTGTAACTAAAATCTCTTTAAAGCGGTTTCTTATTTACAACAGAACGCAAATGTTTCTTAATGTGTGAGTTTGTTTTGGTCTAGGTCTACTATCAAAACATTCAAGCATGTTTTGAATGTTCTACTTCAGTTTTAATGTTCTATAGAACCTTTGTTCTGTTCGGCTTTATTTTGTTCCAACATTGTTCTACTTCGGTTTTGTTCTATTCTTCAATGTTTTTACTGTTAAGCAAAACACATATCTTTGGAAGTATATGTTTTGAAATGAGAGAGTAATAAGCACACACTATTTGAAATTTAACGAAATTGCTTGTAAGACATTTTTCGTATGCTTGTGCAGCTCTCTATTATATATGTATGTATGTATAAAAATGTACAATATATAAAATAAGACTACCTTCTTCCACTCACGGATTCTTTCCAGAGGAGGACCAGCACTATTTAGATCTTCTACAAGAGAACTCCAGAATTCGCCCATCACATCTTTGGAAACTTACAAAACCACTAGCAATGGGTCGGTTGTTTTGCTTTCTATTGAGTAGGATGTCGCTTTGCACTTTATTTGTTGATTTCGACATAAAAAATAATTTTAAATAATCAGAATATTCGAAAGAAAATAAAAATTACTTACATTTTTATCCAGTTCCCTAGAGAAAACAAAGTGAACAAACTAAAAAAGCGAAAAATAATTTTGAAAGAGTCGTTCACGATATGGCGAATTTTTTTAATGGGAATAATTTTGTGCATGTTATTCCCCACTGAATTACATTTCGCACATTTGAAGGGAAAAATTATTCACGATTGCAACTTGGGGAAAAGGGAAAATATTTAGAGGGAAAAAAACGTTCACGATAGGGGTGAATAAGTAAAATCGGATTCTTTAAAAGGGTTGGAAATAAAGTATCGGCAATAAACATGTTTAACACAGTGATAAAACCATATTTCGAATATGGGTCGACCATTCTATACACTTGCTGCACCAAAATACAAATAGAAAGGCTAAATAAACTCCAAAATGAAGCTATGCGTGCTATATTAAAATACAATATAGATGGTCGATACAATAAGATGGCTAAATACGAGTATACAACAGAAATCGCAACTAAACACATACTAATTTTTATATAAAGAATGAAGATGAGAAATGCTTCTGACTATTTAACAGATTTACTAAACTACGTCCGAGAGATACAACTATATAACCTGCGAAACACCGCAAACTTCAAGCTACAAAGGATGACAGCAGCAATGCAGAGGTCGCTTTTTTTTCAAAGGACTGAAACTATAAACATGCTACAAAATTATATTAAAAGTGAAAGAAGTATAAATGTCATTAAAAGAAATGCAATAAGTTATGTAAAACAGTAGAAATAACAACACATTATTCAATTAATGAAATTAGAAAATGAAAATAAGTTAATTGAAGTATAACAAATACTACTACTAATTTAAAAAAGCAGGCCTTCGGACGGGCGCAACAATTTTCTCTAATATGACCAAAGCCCACTTCGCTTGATGAATATCTTCTTTGTGCTATATATAAGTAAATATATCGCAAAATTTTTTAATTTTCACTTTTTGCAAGAAAATGGTATAGAGAGTCATATCTACCCACTGTGAAAGAAAATCTTACATCATTTTCTCTTCTCTTTCGTCAAATACACTTGTGATATTAGTGTATCTTCTTTAGAATTAGGTTAGGTTAGGTTAGGTTGATTGGAGGGGTGTGATAGCCCATGTCATACGACATACACTTAAGCCAGTGAAGGCTTGTTGTTCGCTCCCTTTAATTATCAGACACAAACTGCCAGAGTTCTGCGGCAGGATTCGAACCTGGGACCTTCGCACTACGAGTCCAATACACTACCTACTACTCTACTAAGGTCAGTTCTTTAGAATTAACTAAAGAGAAATATTTTAAATTTTCCCCAGGTGTACGGTCAATTCATAACAGTAAAAAACTTGTTCTTTTTCCACAATCACTTAAAAAATTACAACAAAAGCTACAAATACTTCTTTAATACATATTTAAAAAAATAGTTTTTGCCGCTAAGAAAATTTATAAGTTCTGAATTAACGCTTCTTAGAGGAACTATTGTGGTAGGTATACAACGAAGAATGTTATCGGCTCTTAATGGGTTACAAGATGCTAAAAAATTTTAACACCGAAGATATTAATTGATATTATTAATTATTAATTATCTCAATATTGAACTTATATGTATGTACGTTCAGAAATGTAGTGCACAATTCTTTTATATGAAAAATTCAGAGGGCCATAGCTCGGAACATATGGGTTTCTGTCGATGTTTATGCTTTATTTTCATCTCATTTCTAAATTTTCTGACCTTGGATATTTTTTACTGAGGCTACTTCGCTAAACTAGATTTAAAGTGTACATTTTTCTCATTACTCACTTTTACCACTGCATCTCTATCCCAAGGTAGTATTGAAACTAAATCAATTACTTCGCACTCGACCCCTAGTTCTCTTTTCGCCAGCTCAGCAACCTGAAATTTTTTAATGATTAATGTGTACATACATATATACGTATGTACATATCCATGTGTAGTAAGATAGGTGGGTGTTACCTCAAGTAGCACGTGTACTTGTGTTCCCCAACCAATAAGTGTTATATCTTTACCCTTTCGAAGGATATCGGCCTTTCCTATTTGCGACAAGTAGTTTTCGACAGGTACATCTTCGACAGCAGCACGATACAGTGTTTTAGGCTCAAAAATTATACACGGGTTGTGATCCTTTACACAAGCAAGCAAAAGTCCTTTAGCCTTTATTGGCCCACGAGGAACTACTACTTTTAAGCCAGGAGTGTGGGCGAAATATGCCTCAGGGCTCTGACTGTGATATAATGCTCCATGACCGACAGCTCCGCAGGGCACACGGAATGTCAGAGAACCACAATCAAAAAGACCGCCGCTACGATACCGGCACTTAGCCGCTTCGTTAACGATCTGATCAAACGCGGGAAATATATAATCTGCAAATTGAATTTCAGCTATTGCAGTAGCTCCGACATTAGCAACTCCAATTGCAAATCCGGCGATACCTTGTTCGCACAGTGGTGTATTAAAAACACGATCTTTTCCATACTTATCACGTAAATTTACAGAGCAACGAAAAACACCACCGAACCCCACGTCCTCACCAAACAACAAAGCGCTATGATCTTGGCCTAATGCAATATCCATTGCATTGTTAATAGCCTGAAACATGTTCATTTTTTTAACGCCTTGTGGTCCCGCTGGTATGGTATTTTTATCTGGATAATACGTGAAATGTGATCGTCTTAAAACATATCTATTGGATTTAGTTACTCCTAGCAACAGTTTTGAGTACTTGATCATCATGATATTATTCCAAACGCACGCAGCACAGACCACCATGACATTGGCGATCACCAATTCGTATAGAATACGTCCAAATGTTGTTTGTGTCAGAAATATGCTCTTTTCTATATTTTGTTATGTAATCAGTGTTGTTAATACAGCGATTTTCGTAATTATTTATTTGCAATATCTTTCTGCATTTCTACATAAAAATCATTCAGTATCTTTTCAAAGTGTATATATGATAGATTTCGTTTATTATTTTATAAGGAATTTGACAATGTCACGCCAGCGATTACCATGCACCATTTTCATAGGTCTTGGTTTATATTTTTTATGGAGCTTAACACTGTCAAGAAAACGAATGTGAAAGCAGCGTTGACGTGCTATGACCACAAAATTTTCCTATTCTACCATATATAATATCGTTTTCCACAATATTTACAAAAAAGATTGTGCACAATATAACGAATACTTTCATAGAAATGTATGAAAATTTTAATTGTGATTATCTCTAATAATCATTTTAAATTATTATAAGGAAAGAAAGACTGCATATAAAAGTTACGTCCAACATGGCAGGGACGATGTTTTACTTGGAAAACGAGAGTAAAAATAGCTTAATACACATATTTGTAAAAAAGGACCCTTATGACCAAACAACAAATTCTCTGGCTTTATGTCTCGATGTGTGACATCACGTTCGTGGATATGCTGTAGAGCTCGAGACGCTCTTCAAAACGTTTGTATAGCTGTGATTGTAGCCAATGATGAGAAATGAGATTTTCATTTCGGTATCAAAAAATTTTTCTGAGGGTACTTTTTTAACCTCAAGAGTAACAAATCTTATTTTTTTTTAATTTTTATTAAACAGTTAAAAAATGTTTATGAAAACAAAAAGTTAACAAAACCATTAATCAATACATAAAAAGTTCATTTTACCTATAAACAAAACATTTTTTAAATTTATTTTGTACTTTTTAAGGTATATCACTTTAAATAAATAGTGCCAATTGAATGGATTTGGGCTTATTTCGAAAATAATTTTCTCTTACATTTTAAGACCATTTCCAAAAAAACTTCCTCCATCACATTAAAGTCAAAATCATTGAGTAGTGTCCTTCAAATAAGCCCAAATCTATACCAGTAGCGTTATTCACCTAGGATTTATTTCAATTTAAAGTTCTATACCTTAAAAAATACCCAATATAAAATTTTACATATTCAAAAAAAAAATTAACAGAGAACATAAATATGTATGTTTAAATACAAATTCATTATTATAACTAAACGATCTATTTTAACTAATAGTTATTTAAAAAAAACAATAGCTATACTTTACAAGTATCTATATATAAAAAATATTTGTACTTAAGTGCGGATGTGTTTAAAGTAACATAAGTAAATAATACTTAGTATTGAAATTTATTATTCGGGAGAATATCCCGACTAATCGTTAGAAACAATTAGTTTTTTTGCAAAATGCATTGAAAAAATGTTTGTTGTGGCTTTAGCTCTTCATATGCTGACATTTCATTGGTTGCTAAAACCAAATCGTCAGTGAAGTTTAAGCAGTTTGATAACATTCAACCTCGTATGTTTATGCCACATAAAACAAATACAATATGAGAATTTCAATATTGCATATGAATTACAACAAATACATAATCATAGTAGGCTTAGAATGTTTTTATACAAACAACACAACAAACAATTATACTCAACGTGAGTCCATTTTATTTTTCTCTCAACACCCATACAATTAAACGCCCGTTGGTCGTTAATGATTGTATTCAGTTAGGCAAAAATGAAAAATAAAATCTTTATTGTAAATACTTAATATTGAAATTTATTATTCGGGAGAATATCCCGACTAATCGTTAGAAACAACTAGTTTTTTTGCAAAATGCATTGAAAAAATGTTTGTTGTGGCTTTAGCTCTTCATATGCCGACATTTCATTGGTTGCTAAAACCAAATCGTCAGTGAAGTTGTAATTCATATGCAATATTGGAATTCTCATATTGTATTTGTTTTATGTGGCATAAACATACGAGGTTGAATGTTATCAAACTGCTTAAAATTCACTGACGATTTGGTTTTAGCAACCAATGAAATGTCGGCATATGAAGAGCTAAAGCCACAACAAACATTTTTTCAATAAGTAAATAATTATAATACGAGATCAAAAGTAATAAAGTTTATAGCAATTACAATTTGTTTGACATTATTTTATTAGATATGTCAAAGTTATAACAACAGGAGTCTTTAGATTTCAATAAATCTTTGGTCTGAATAAGACTTGATAGGGTTTCAACATTAAGCCTATTTCTTTGTTTGGTTTTTATTTGATTTTGATACGAAAAAATTCTCTCTACATTTGCAGAGGAGTGAGGAATAGATAAAATTCCATTTGCAATTTTCGAAATATCGGAAAACATATATTCGCCCAAAGAGTTTTTAGTTTTAGCCACTTTAGACCAAAAGCTACAAATATTTTCATTTGCCAAAGGCTTAAGCTCTTCAACATCTGCCAAATATATTTTCAAAATTTTGCCTTTCATTTGGAAACATTTTTAACAGAAGTGGTATATTACTATAAGTTCCACCAGACAAAACATTTTCAGGGGAAAATTTACTAAACCAAATTAACATTTCACTGTCGAAGTCAACTTTTTTTCTTAGAACTTCACAAAATTTAATATAAAATTGTTTACGATTTTCTTTAAACGTATTTACCACAGTTATTTCCACATCGTTTGTATTTAAATATAAATCAACTTCAGAGCCACAAAAAAAATCATCCAAGGGATTGTGATTTTCATTAATATTTAGCTGTGCGAGGCTACATTTGTCCAAGATGTCTTTATTTATAAAGTTTCGATCTATTTGTCGAAACAAATATTTTAATCTTGGCAAAAATATATGCATACGAACATCTTCCGACTGCATTTCTATGTTAATATAATTTATAATCTTTAAAACATATTGGAGGAATAAAAAGCTCATTTTGAATACTGAATCAAAAAATCCGGATTTTATAAATTCGATCCTTTCATTTCTTGATTCTCTTTCAAAATCGTTTAACGTAAAATAGTACCTCAACGGCTCCCATTGCTCCAAAATTCTATTAACTACTTCCTCCTGTGAAAGCCACCTGGTTGCTGCATATTTATATATGACATGCAATTCAGTACCGAAGTACTCCTGGAATGTTGTGAACTCCCCCTTCTACTTGAACTATTGCAAAAATGGAAATTTATATCTTTTATAAATTTATCAATTTCAATCGGTATTCCACATTTCGATTAAAAAGGTAAAATGTTGTTAATAATAGGCTGCCACTGATTTTTTACAATAAAATCACTGAGAGTATCAAATGTAACAGAAGAGTAACACGGTATTTTTTCAAATCAAATAGTATCAAAAAAAGTACGATCGTAACAACTTTTCCATCACTGATTGTAGTTCCTTAAATAGCTTTCGTTTAAACTCTTTAAAAGACAAGATACTTAAATGGGAACTTCATCAAGAAAGTAGTTATAGTCTGAAAATAGCCGTATAGTAATTCGCTTTTGAAACCATACATGAAAATTTCTTGCAATTGTTTGAATTACTATATTATTGAAAGTTTCACATATCATCATTTACAGTTTTACATCAATTGTATTCTAATCAAAAGTAAAAAAAATTGGGACAGATCAATTTGGTCATATTTCGAACTGTAACGAAAGAGTATATTGCACAATTTGGCAATCCTTGCTACTTGCGGGAATCCTTGTGATTTCTTGTTCGAATTTTCGACATCAGTTTGACGTTTGTGTTGTTTATTTATTTTTAACATAAAAGAAACACAACTTTTGTTTAATAGTAATTTGAAGTGGAAAAAAACCTATAAGTATGGAAAATAACATTGAGCTTTTATTAAATAATATTCAACACAAAAAGGACTTAGTAGCAATGTATGTGACTACTTTTCAAGTGCTACAATCTTTAACGCCAAATATGTTTGCCATAGGCTAAATATGTTTGCAAAGAAAGAGGAGGAATCGCATACAAAAGTATTTGTTAATTCTTATTGCAAAAACTATAAGAAAATCTCCATGGCTTTGGAAATTGGTGAGCTTTAGCATGTATTTTTGATAAATAGTTTTTAATGATGTATTTATTTGGGAACACGACTGCCCAAAAATTATTTCCGGATGTCTCGCGAAACGTTTAAGGCTCATATGACTACGGGATGTTTCAATATCCCTTAAATGACAATGGTGGCGGATAGGATGGTCCCACTCTGGTCTTTAGAATTTGATGTGCAATTTTCTTATTCAAAAATCTGTAATAAAAAATTTAGCCTATGCTACTAACTATCACCAAAATGAAAGTAATTTGTATTGGTACTTAAATGTAATTTTTTCAAATTTGTAAGTCACTAACTGCCATACCTAAATAAAAGCGTCAAGCGCAACGTTTTTTTAGATGAGCTTTAACGCTGAAATGCCATACTGCCATACCTAAATAAAAGCGTCAAGCGCAACGTTTTTTTACGCCAAGCTTTAACGCTGATATGCCATACCTAAATAAAAGCGCCAACGTTATGTCAAAACGATTAAAACAAGGTTATCGAACAAACAAAGAAAACAACCCTGATTTTTTTAACAGGTTGCCGGACGACATTGTTGTTTGTGATTTTGTTATTAAAATTGTGTTATTTAAATTAAAATTAAAATAAAATAATTAAAATTTGAAAAAAATTAGTTATTTAGAAGAGTTAGAAGATTTTTTTCTCATTTGGTAACTTTTAAAACGAATTTTGGTTGTAAAATTTTTTTGGGTGTGGCAGCACTAAGCATTAATGACACATTAAAAAAATAAACAATAGTACTTCTGCAGTCAACTTCACTTCTTTACGCGTTGTCAAAATCGGATTTTCCAATAGCAAAGCGTTGACGCCGCGATATTTCGGTATGCTCCATACAAAATGTATGGGAATGAGAACTTTTGACAGCCAGACAACGCTTGACGCGCTAATTTAGGTATGGCAGTTAGGTATGTCAGTAATAATGGATGTCACAGAGTTGCATTTGGAATAAAAGAATCCGCGCAGTGCTGCACATACAAATTTGGATGAAATCATCTCATTGGGCCTTCACACACGAGAACAATTTTTAAGCTGGCACAATTTTTGTTCTTCTGAGAACACACGAGTCTAATTCATCTTGCATAACATGTATACGTGTACATAGCTTTGTGTGTATTAGTGTTTTACATTCATTTGATCATTGTTTTCGTCATGCACACTTCGGCGCATAATCAACTAGTAGTGAATTATTAAACGTTGACAGAAATATGGCGGAGTTAAATAATGATGATTTGGCACTTATATTAGGAGCAATTTCAAGTGCCTGCAATTTTGAAGCTGCAGCTTTACTCTTGGAAGCAGAGAAATCGAGATCTTGTTGGGTTAACCCATGGAGTAAGTCTTGTGATTCTGGTGGTAATACTCAGTTCCTCCTACAAGAGTACAACCTGTTTGACGATGAAGAAGCGTATAATTCGTTCATAAAATTCCAAATTATCTGCATCGTATTTAAACTTTGCTGTAATGGAAGTGTGTACCGCAATTGGGTAGGAACCGAATTTACTGAATATTTTTGTAATGAAGGGAAACTATAAATTATGTATATTTTAGAAAACTATACAATTGTATATTATTAAAGTATATAAAAAATCAATAAATATTGAATTGAAACTCAAGCTATTTTAGTATAATTTATTGAAAGCGGTAAAAAAGAAAGTAATTTAATTTTTTAAATATTTGGTTAAAGAATTAAATATGTATGTATAAAACTAGGAAAAAATTTTTGATTTATGGACGCCTGTAAATAATGCAATAAAGTTGTATAACTTCATATAAACATAAGTACATACTTAAGTATGCACCTATTTAATTTTTTACCTAAAATTTTTTTAATTACTTTTTAATGATTACATTTGGCGATCGTACTATACATGTTTTTTCACAGGTAACGAGAAGTGTAAAAACCCATCATACAAAAGGATTTCACAAGAATAGAGAACAAACAAAAATAAATTTGCTACTTATTTTTTACTAATCTATGTACTTATGTATTCTGTAGTATATATGCAAAGCCTTAAGATTATACTTATATGTATAAACAATAGAACCTGTTTTTCATAAATGCATATGTATTGGTTTTGTGCTGCTAATGCGGGGTTATGCCTGGTTGAAAAATTGTGCCAACGAAAAAACCATTCCCCTCGTCTCTCTTGCCAACAAAGTACGATGTTATGCCTGCATAATTGTTCTCGTGTGTGAAGGCTCATTTGATGTACTTGACTGCAAGAGTCTTTCTCGAATGTAGTTGTCCTTTATGCCTCGAATAAACTGTGCTCTTAAAAACAGGTCAGCAACTGAAGACCCACACTGACATGAGGATACAAATTCGCATTCATTTATACCTATGTGCAAAACTGCAACATATTCTGCTATGGACTGACTGTCGGACTGATACTTTCAAAGAAATTGATGCTGAGCAATCAATATGTTTTTTTCGGGGACAAGTGCGTTTCCAATATTTTTAGTAACTCATCGTACTTGAGCTCATTTGGAGTTTTCGGCGCCGCCAACGCTGAGACCATGTTAAACTTACTAGCTCCTATGGAATTGAGTAACAATTTCGCACAGTAATCTGGATTTGAGGTTATGTTCTTCATTGAAACATAATTTTTGAACCGTTGTATGAAATTTTTGTACAATTCTTTCGCTTCGTCGAATGGTTCAAAATTTGGCACCAGCGCCGTGTTGACATTGGTTTTTTGGGCAGCACTAGACGTTGAAGTCCCCATTTGTAGTATTTGAGACACCATTGTCTGCTGCACAGAATACTCAACTTTGACGTATAAAAAGGGTCCGAATCATATTTTGCATAAACTTTGTATAACGTGCATAAAGTTTGTGTTAAGAGATGTCTATATAAAAACAACTAGATTAGCTCTCCCTTTCACACAAACTTTATGCACGTTTTCAAAGTTGTCCGTTCTATGTTTAGTTTATGGTGTGCTGCATTTTCATGAATTCCGCAAATTGCTTTTCATTCATTTTCCCACTCTTGGTTTATCCTCGTCGCCAAACTGTTGTATCTTGAAAAAAATAACATAGACCCTTGTATTAATAATTATTAATAATGTATTTATTAATTGTAGTAATACAAGGAAATGCTCATGCAATTTCTATTTAAGTGTTCGATATACAGAAATGTATGTATCTATATAAAAATTACAGTATATTAAAAGTGTTGCCAGAAGGGAAGGAATGTTAGTGTTGCAACAATTCTCCCCCACTTAATCTTGTCCTTCCACTTCATCTCCAACGACATAGTCCCTCAGATGTTGTGGCATCTTCCGTTGTCTAGTTGTTTTCCGAGGCAACCTTTGACATTGTACTTCATTTTGATCGGCATTTGTTGGTTCAGCTGCAGCTTCCTCGTTGTCGGGACAACTTACGTCGGTTGCCTGTTCTATAGACACATGAATTGGTTGATGCAAAAGGCCTTGTTGGAATTCTTCTTGACTTATCGTTTGTCCGTAACATTCAAGATTTTTCTTTAGGTAAAACGTTTTCCTCATACTTATTTTGAACGCTGGTTAGACGCAGTTGATCTATATGTCGTTTAAAAATGTACCCATCATCCAGTTAAACCATGTAGTGCAGATGACCTAATTTTTCAATAATTACACCAACCTTTCATTCCTCTTTGTTTGCAGTATAATAACGTGCCTGAACTCTATCCCCCACATGCAATTGTCTGGAAGATGTACAGGGATTAGTTGTTTTATTGGTGGCTGTGGGCTTAAGGGCATCCAGGCGAATTCGTATTTGCCGACCTAAATATTGTTCTGCTGGTGTTTTCCCATTCTGAAGAGGTGTGGCTCGATACCTGAACATTATCTCCTTAATTTTCTTTTGAAGCGGTATGTTTTCCTCTGTCATAGCTGCTAATCGTTTTTTTAGTGTTTGAACGTTCCTTTCAGCTAGACCATTCGTCGCTGGATGCCCAGGTGCAATAAATTTTTGGAAGATGCCAGCTTCATGACAAAAAGTTGTGAATTCATTACTTGTAAAAATTTTGGCGTTATGCGATACTAGCACGTCCGGATATCCATTTCTCGAAAATATTGTTTGTAAAATATCTATTGTTGAAGACGGTGATAGTGCTACTGTACAAACTCCTACTTCTGCCCATTTAGACTTTGAATCCACCACCACCAAAAAATATCGACCATGATATGGATCGGCGTAGTCCATATGTACGCGTTGCCAATTGTGTTCCGGTTCTTCCCAAGAATGAAGTGTTGTTTTTGGAGGATTGTTTTGAATGGATGCACACGCAGAACAGGAACGCACGTACTTTTCTATGTCTTTATCTACAGATGTCCAAAATACATATCTTCTTGCTAACTGCTTCATCTTCGTTTTACCCAAGTGAGTGTAGCGCAGCTCCTGAAGGACGCATTGTTGTAAAGATTTTGGAATTACACACGTTGCCCTTTAAATAGAATATTTTAATCTATTATAAATTCATATTCAAAGTTTTGGTTGTTGCGTAGTTTATATATTAGTTCAGATAACATAGCATCCTTCGATGTTTCCTCTTGGACTCTTTTGAAATTTAGTAGTCTTGAATTGATCTGATTTATTGTTGAGTTACAAATTAAATTTACTTCCTGATCTATTGCACTCTGTTTAGAAGATGTGGATTCTACAGTAGCTCTGGAAAGACAGTCAACATGCACAATTTCATCACTTTTCTTTGCTACTACATCGTAATTGTATCCTGTTAAAAATGCGGCATATCGTTGTAGCCGGGCTGACGTCATTTGCGGAAGCTTCGAATTTTGATGAAATATTCTTGACAACGGTTGGTTATCTGTAAGTAGTTTGAAGGGTCGACCAAACACGTACTCATGAAAACGTTGAACAGCGAAGACGATGGCTAAAGCCTCGCGGTCTAATTGGGAGTAATTTTGCTCTGCCGCTGTTAAAGCTCTTAACGCAAAAGCGATCGGTTTTTCATCATCCTCGATTAAATGCGATAAAACACATGCTATACCTTTAGGACTGGCGTCACATGTAAGCTGTATTGGTAGTTTTGGGTTAAATGGCATCAGAACACGATCACTTGCGATTTCCTTTTTCAAATTTTCGAAAGCATCTTGACAGTTAACCATATAACCTTTGAGTTTTCACGTAAAAGGTGACGCAATGGAGCAGTTATTGATGATGAATTTGGAATAAATCTTGAATAATAGTTGACCATGCCTAAAAAACATCTTAATTCATCAACATATGTTGGTGTTGGTATTTCCAAAATTGATTTCACCTTTGAACAGGATTTTTGGACTCTATTATGTTCAATCGTGTGACCTAAGAATTCAATTTTTTCTTCGAAAAAGGAGCACTTGGATACGTTTAGATGTAGGTCAAATTTTTCTAATTGTGTCAAGCAATTTCTTAAATTTTCTTTACTTTCGACCATTGTATAATAATATCGACCCCATGTATAATAATATCGTCAAAATATGACTCAGTTTTTGGAACATCTCGTAAAATCTGATCTATTATCCTGTTAAATTCAGTTGGGGCCGTTTTCACTCCAAATGACAGTCTATTCATACGATAAGTTCCTCTGTACGTTGAAATTCTTTGAACAATACTTGATTCCTTGTCCACAGGTACATGCAGGTAGGCTTTATACGAGTCTAAACGGCACAAATATCTCGAATTGCTAAGATTATTAAAAATGTGGTCTATTTTCCTTATAGGGTAGTGTGAATTAACAAGACGTTGGTTCACCCCTACCTTATAATCTACACACAGACGTACTCCACCATCAACCTTCGGAATGACCACCAGGGGCGACCCCCAATCACTCTTTAACGTCTTAGTGATGATACCTGCTTTTTCCAGTGTGTCTAGTTCCTTATCAACACGATCAGTTAACGAATAAGGAACAGGGCGTTCTTTTGTATAGACTGGAGTTACATTTTCACGAAGTTTTAACGAGACTCTGTAGTCAGGGATGTACCCAATTTTTTCTTCGAATACGGCAGAAAATTCTGATTTTAGTTTGTTGACTTCCTCTGATTTATTTAATATATCTATAACGTTCACATTAGAACACACTTTGTCTAGGTCGTTTAAATTAATTTTGAGACCACGTATCCAGGACCTTCCCATTAGAGCAGCGCATTCATCGGAAACCACATACATATCATCTTTAATCGAAATACCGTTATGTTTCACGTTGGCCCTTATTTTCCCATCTGAAAAAAAATTTTCATGTAAATATGTACTAAATGTTAACTGGGATGGCAATAATTTATTAGGCAGCTGTAACCCATAGAATTTGTCTCGAAGTATTAATGTATACTTAGAACCGGAATCAACTTCGAATACAAAAGGCTTCCCCTCTATTTGAACGTTTGCATAATAGCGATCAGAATCCGGATAGCTGTTGTTTCCGTATACGTCCACAATATTGTAAACCCCATATTCTGGCTCTTCCTTTTGTTCTTCCAAAACCTCCGAAATTGCATTGGTACTGTTTCCCTACAGCGTAGAAATACAAACTTTCGCTACGTGGCCATTTTTATTGCACGAGTTACACTTTAAATTTGCTTTGTTTGTTCGGCAATCTTTAACGAAATGGTTGTTCCTTCCACAACGGAGACATAGGCCTGCTATTCCTAGCTGTTGATAATTTAAATTTTTGTTCTGTGTTCTGGCACTCTGAAGGGGTTTATTAAAGCGATCTGATTTTCTGTTTGTGAAGACCTTACTTACTTCGGGTATGCTATTTTCACTTTGACCGGAAAGTTCTCTAGCATCTACTTTTTCGGCTTTAATAGATATGGCTTGTGTAACAATTTCGTCAAACTTAGATGTACTTGACTGCAAGAGTCTTTCTCGAATGCAGTTGTCCTTTATGCCTCGAATAAACTGTGCTCTTAAAAACAGGTCAGCAACTGAAGACCCACACTGACATGAGGATACAAATTCGCATTCATTTATACCTATGTGCAAAACTGCAACATATTTTGCTATGGACTGACTGTCAGACTGATACTTTGAAAGAAATTGATGCTGAGCAATCAATATGTTTTTTTTCGGGGACAAGTGCGTTTCCAATATTTTTAGTAACTCATCGTACTTGAGCTCATTTGGAGTTTTCGGCGCCGCCAACGCTGAGACCATGTTAAACTTACTAGCTCCTATGGAATTGAGTAACAATTTCGCACAGTAATCTGGATTTGAGGTTATGTTCTTCATTGAAACATAATTTTTAAACCGTTGTATAAAATTTTTGTACAATTCTTTCGCTTCGTCGAATGGTTCAAAATTTGGCACCAGCGCCGTGTTGACATTGGTATTTTGGGCAGCACTAGACATTGAAGTCCCCATTTGTAGTATTTGAGACACCATTGTCTGCTGCATTTTCATGAATTCCGCAAATTGCTTTTCATTCATTTTCCCACTCTTGGTTTATCCTCGTCGCAAAACTGTTGTATCTTGAAAAAAAATAACATAGACCCTTGAAAAATAACGTAGACCCTTGTATTAATAATTATTAATAATGTATTTATTAATTGTAGTAATACAAGCAAATGCTCATGTAATTTCTATTTAAGTGTTCGATATACAGAAATGTATGTATCTATATAAAAATTACAGTATATTAAAAGTGTTGCCAGAAGGGAAGGAATGTTAGTGTTGCAACAGAAGCGTACCATAATTTGCAGTCAGCTGTTATTAAAAATGTGGATGATTTTCTAAACACATGTTACTATGTAGTAATAAATTACAACTGATTCTTAAACATTGTACATAAAATTTTTACAATGCAAGTTGTGTCAAACATATCGAGCTTTAATCACCAAAAAACGAAAGTGACAAACAACTTGCACCAACTTGATTTTAATGGTTAACAAAATTAATTTCAATGATGATACATTTTCGATTGCGATAAGAAATTTGAAATAGAAAGTTATGTCGGTTTCGGGTTTTCGGTGGTAAGGGCACGATATGTATACGCTGATCGCTAGTTCTATTTTGTTTTTGCTTTATTTCCTTCCCTCTGCTCCTCTCCCATTGACCACTTTTCAAAATAAATTTAATTTTTTGTAGTAGATGATGTATTGTATATACATATACATATGTTCCGTCATCAAGGATGCAAGGTATCCATGATATCTCAACATAGCAACGTAATTACTGTTGGGGATTTGCATGGTAACATGATTTCAACTGTCGAACTCTGCAAACGTTTGTTGTTATATATGTAAATAATTATTAAAGTCTAAAAATGTAATGTTGACATAATAATGTGCATCAAGAGACTTAAAAGAAACAAGTAAATACCAATGAATACAAATAAAATCTTAGATTGAATTATAAATCCAATTATATATAACAGTTAATTATTTTGAATATAAAAGTTAATATACGCGTACAAACATACATATTTGTTATTTTGCCACTTGCATATTACATATCATGCATATGTATATTGCAAATTTGCAAGTCAAAAGTTTTGTTACGTATACATTGTGAAGTAAGTATAAATTTATATACACATAATAAATATATGGACGTACAATTGTACGTTTATTCTTAAAATTTTAATTTTTACACGAACTTTTCAAAATATCAACTTTTTTCTTTCAAAAAGTACTTAGTATAGTTTTGGTACGTTTTATGTATAAGCATGAATTACACGAAAGTTTTCAAATACCATCTCTATTATGAACAGCTGACTGTATATTTATTGAAAAATTGAAATTCTTTTCATTAAATATATTTACCAAATTTAAAAAGCAAACATCAACAAATAAGTCTTCGAACTCCATTGAAAATTTTCTTTATTTGACTTTTTATAATAAACAGGAATATTAATTTGATTTTTTTAGAAAAAAATGACACAAAGTAGCGTTGTACAACGTTTTGTTTTTGCTTTGTTGACATGCGACACGTTTTGAAAGATTCATTAACCGCACAAACGTCCGTACGTTAAAGTACGTTACGTTTTTCTAAAATCAACGTTCGGCTAACCGGGCCTTTACAAACCTATTCATATCTCTGTATCATTCGGATCCTCTTTCCTAATTATTTTATAGTTTGTAGCGATATTTATTTGCTCAATCTTTCCGGTGACTGAAATAACTTTGATTGGGTTAACTTAATTGCGCGCCTTACTGCCATACCTAAATTGGTGCGTCAAGCGTTGTCTGGCTGTCAAAAGTTCTCATGCCCATACATTTTGTATGGAGCATCATAAACTACCTAGACCCGACAACTTTGAAAACGTGCATAAAGTTTGTGTAAAAGAGATAGCTAAGCTATTTGATTTTATATAGATATCTCTTCACACAAACTTTATGCACGTTATACAAAGTTTATGCAAAATATGATTCGGACCCTTTTTATACGTCAAAGTTGGGTATTCTGTGTATATTCTGTGATGGAGCATCCCGAAATAAAGCGGTGTCAACGCTTTGCTATTGGAAAATCCGATTTTGTCAACGCGTTAAGAAGTGAAGTTGACTGCAGAAATGCTATTGTTTTTTTTTAATGTGTCATTAATGCTCAGTGCTGCCACAACCAAAAAATTTTTACAACCAAAATTCGCTTTAAATAAGAAAAAAATCTTCTAACTCTTCTAAATAACTAATTTTTCAAATTTTAATTATTTTATTTTCATTTTAATTTAAGTAACAAGATTTTAATAACAAAATCACAAACAACAATGTCGTCCGGCAACCTGTTAAAATAATCAGGGTTGTTTTCTTTGTTTGTTCGATAACCCTGTTTTAAACGTTTTTACATAACGTTGACGCCAAGGCGAATTGAAAACAGGTGGCCTCATTAGCGCAGGTGATTATCAGCTGCCCTAATGAAAACTGCATTATTCAAACCCCAAGTGTCAAAAATTGTTTATTTTTTGATTCGTGTTCAATTAAAAATTACAAGAAAAAAGAAGGAAAATGTGTTTCAACAAATACATATCGCACTCGTTCAACAATACTGTATTAACTCAAAATTTCAAAATTTTCAGTAGAGGCAAAAAACTTTTTGATTTTACATTAATTATATATGATAAAACAAATTTTAAGTCTCCATTTTTGTATGAAGGAGTGGCAAGTACAATGGGAAATTTTTCTAGCAGGTAGATATGGACAGGGTTAGTTGTTTTTTTAGCAAAAACTGAAAATTTAAGAATTTTGAGTTAATGCAGTATTGTTGAACGAGTACGATATGTACTATAGAACTTTTTTGTTGCAATGAGATGCAAAGGTGGTTTGAATGACCATCCGAGGCCAATGGACTTAAAAAATAGGCTGAGAAAGTACATTTTAGGTAAATATTAGAAAGCATATATTTTATTATATTAGTAATTTTTCTTTTTTAGTGAAAAATACTGAGCATCTAGATGGCAAAGGGAATGTCGAAACAGACACAACTAAATGGCTAAATACAATCTCTTCATGTAGTGTCCTGCATAGTACGGAGAAAGTTGGAGGGGAGCATGTTGAATTTCTGAAAGAGCAATCTCCAGACGCGATCGACGTTAAACTTGATGACCTACATGAAACGGATTTGAAAGATAATGATGTTCTTCAAAATGATACAAAATCAAATAAGATGTGCAGCAGATTTTAATATATTTAAGATAATATCTACGTTTATGAATTCTTTAAATTACTATTATGAAAGTAACTAAACGATGTATCGATACATTGTAAATAGGCAGTCTATTAATATTTTTTTTCCACTGCTATTTGTTTATTGTATCTTCAAATAGAACTAACAATAAGTGTTCAAATCTTAAGTATAAATATAATAATTAGGCCCAACCAGTGTCGGACATAAACTTAGTGATAGTAATTAATAATACATAAATATGTTAAGCACAAAAATATTCAAAAAATTCAATCTGAAGTGTGGCGTACTAAGGCCGTAGTATCCCTCTTCTTTAAGCGGATGTGTCCAGGAAAGTTCAAGATGTTACGAGCAAGGGGATTAGGGTGGGACTCGAGTTTTGTTAAATATTTGCCTGCATATTTTGCAATTTCAGCGGTCACAAGTGGCATATTTAAATCACGATGTAAAATTGAATTTTTCATGTACCATGGAGCCGATGTTATTAACCTTAAAATTTTGTTTTGCATTCGTTGGATTCTCTCTACATTGGAAGCTGAAGCAGTGCCCCATAGCTGAATTCCGTAACACCATATGGGTTTCAAAAGCGACTTGTATATTAAAAGTTTACAATCTAGACTGAGGGTAGAATTTCTACCAATCAGCCAATGTATCTGAGTCAATTTAAGTTTTATTTGTGTCAGCTTAGAGTCAATGTGGTTTTTCCATGTGAGGCGTCGGTCGAGGTGTATACCAAGATATTTCACATGTGAATGTTGAGGAACAACTTGATTGTTGATTTGAATGGGGGAACAAGTGTCTCTTCGTAGTGTAAATGTGACATGAACACACTTTTGTTCATTTACTTTTATTCTCCATAAGTTCAACCACAATTCCAACAGGTTAATATGTTGCTGAAGATAACGGGATGCCTCGTGAGGGTTTTCATGCATACTAAGGCAGGCTGTATCATCGGCAAATGTAGAGGTGAGGATATTACTGCTTAAAGGCATATCACAGGTATAGATCAAATACAAAACTGGACCCAGTATACTCCCCTGTGGCACACCGGAGATAGTTTCGGGCTCACTCATGAAGTTTCCTTCCACAACAGTGAATTTCCGGGCAAGAATATAACTTTCCAATAGATTTACAATGTTTATTGGCAGATATGTCTTCAATTTTACAATTAGGCCTTCATGCCACACTTTATCAAATGCCTGAGAGACATCAATAAAGAGGGAAGAACAATACTTTTTTTCTTCAAATGCTCTTCTTATGAAATGGACCAATCTATGAGTTTGTTCAATGGTGCTATGCTGACTTCTAAAACCAAATTGATGGTCCGGTATGCACCCATTATCAGTTAGAATTGGGGACAATTTTGTCATGAGCAGCTTTTCGAAGAGCTTTGAAATTGTTGACAGCAAACTTATTGGCCTATAAGACTCAGCCTTGGTAAGATCTTTGCCCGCCTTTGGAATCATTTTGACCATGGCAAGTTTCCAGCTGTGTGGATAATACTCCAGTCGTAAAATGCAATTAAAAATAAATAACAGGATTCTAATAGCAATACGAGGCAACTTCATCAGCATCTTGTTACTAATTCCATCAATACCCGGGGCCTTTTTTGGGTTGGTTTCAGCAATTAGTTTTTGTACATCACGCATCTTAAATTTCATGGGTCGAGGGGGTAGAGCAACTACACTCGGTAAATCAACAGCACCAGTACATGTGTTTGGGGTAAATACGTACTTTAAATGCCCAGCAAATATGTTACCTTTTTCAGTATTACTTCTTGCCCAACCTCCGGTAGAAGTGCGCAGGGGTGGTTTAGACTCAACGGGTGTTTTAAGTTTTTTAGCAGCGCGCCACAAGGAGTAATTAGATGCTGCTGTGACATCGAGACCTTCCAGGTAGTTCTTAAGAGAAGCAGATTTTTCAGCTGAAAGCAACTCTTGGAGTCGTTTAGTGCATTCTCTAAGTCTGATTTTATGTTGGGGCGATCTGTATTGTTGCCATTCCCTTCTAGCTCTTCTTTTTTCACATACGAGACGTTCAATATCCGCAGAATAAATTCTATTAAACCCAGTCTGCGGATGGGAGGTAGTGGCATGTTTAGCAGCCTGTTTAATATTATCGGTAAGATTGGCAATGTTAAATTCAATATCATCGGGAGTTCTAAGCCTGATATTTTCCGTACAATGAGTACTGAGATATTTTTTGAACCCCAGCCAGTTAACACGATTTATCATCTTCATATATGGGTGAGGTAAGTCACTTCTTAGTGGGCTACAAATTGTAACGATCGTGGGAGAGTGATCGGAGGAGAGATCATGTGAAGCTTCCACATGAATTAAATCCCTAGGGATATTTTTCATGACCCCAAAATCTATAACATCCGGAATTTTTTGTATGTCAGTAGGCCAGTAAGTGGGCTCCCCGCTAGAAATGACATCCAAACCCATTTTTGAAATTGTGTTGAACAATGCTCGACCTCTAGGTGTAATAAGACGCGACCCCCAGAACGTATGCTTTGCATTGTAGTCGCCAGCTGCTATGAAACAAGGGCCAATAGTTTTATAAAAATCCTCGTATTGATCCTCAGTGATTGAAAATCTGGGAGGGGAGTAAATGGATGATATCACGAGATTTGAACAAAAATTTTCGATACAAATATTCGTTGCTTGTAGATGGTCTTCACAAGTGTTCTCAAGAATATAGTGCTTGAGTCTTGACTTTATTAGAATTGCTGATCCTCCGCATGCTCTTCCTCTCGGGTCCTTTGTATCATATAAGGTGTAGCCACTCATTTTAAAAAGGCTTCTCGAAGTCAAATGAGTCTCAGATACCAACATTATATCAATATTTTTTACCGAGAGGAAGTGCTCAAGTTCATATTTGTGTTGGCGAATGCCGTTTGCGTTCCAGAAACATAGTTTTAACGTGTTCATGGCTTGTTAACTAATGCTAGAAGCAGTGTATTCTGCATTCGCAGCATTTCTTGCATCTTCTTGTAAAGTTGTTTATAGTTTGCACCAAATTGTCTATAGTAGCTTCAAGGCGACTGAAATTAAAGCTTGGGTTTGCATTTGTTGCATTAGTTGGTGGAGACACTTTTTGAACGGGAATAGAGTTGATCTTCACAGCGTCAGCATACGATACATGTGAAGTGATTGGTTGGGCCATTAGGGTAGGAGTAGCGGTGAACGTATTTCCTGCTTGAGCTGGAGTTACTTTAGGCTTTTGGCTCATAGCTTGTTTAACAAAAGAGAATACAGGACATCCTCTGTAGTTAGCAGTGTGATTACCTCCACAATTACTGCACTTCTTTTCCTTCTGGTCCTTCGACTTATTGCAAATAGCAGTGTTGTGTAATTCACCGCACACAACACAAACAGTAGGTAATTTGCAATAAGTTTTCGTATGGCCATATTCTTGACAATTATGGCACTGTACGGGTCCTGAGCGCTTGTGTGGTTCTTCGACTGTAATTTTCCGGTATAACAGATATTTTAAATTATAAATTGGATGGATCTCATTTTTCTTCAATTTTATATCATTTGGCTCCAGTTCAACACGAAATAAAGGTTGGGGGATCTTCTCCCTGTTTATAATGTTAGAGACATTTTTTACCTTAAAGCCTTGGAGGGTGAGAGCATCTTTTATTTCCTCAGGAACAACATAAGAATCTATGCCCTTCAATACGATCTGTAGGCCTTTAGCACTCTTAACCTGGAAAGTGTAGAAACTTGTTTTATTTTTCTCAAATTCTGTAACCATTTTGCGGAAGTCTTTTTCATCATATATTTGAACTTTTGTTTCATCAATGTTACCACGTTTTATTGGAACAATGTGAAATGACTTTTCACCAATGGCCGAGATTAGTTTTTTAATAAGTGTGTTCGAGTTTTTTTGTCTCAGATAGATTGGTGGTGGTTTTGAAGTTTTTTTCGAAGATTCTTCGGGTTTATCGCTGTCATCTTGTAATATTTTAAACCGGTTTTGACGATTAGCTGAGGCGGCGTCGTTGTCTCTGGATATTTTCGGAACAGATGAGATTTTGGATGAATTTGGGCTTCGCCCGCGCTTTACTACCGTTACATATCTGTCCTTTCCGACAGGCACTTTAGGTTTTTGAATATTATCGTCCATTGTGATAACTGGGTTAAGTGATGAACAAGAACCCGGAGCGGATAATGGCGCAGACTTAAATAGAGAAGAACTAGGTAACGGTAATGTTAACGAATCACTACTTGGCATTGGAGTAAGCGAAGTTGATCGCTCGCGTATAATTGGCTTTGCCGTTAGAAAAAGACTGTCATCCAATTTTTTGTTTTTATTGTTTGCATTAAGAGCTTCAGAACTCACAGTAAAATAGGCATTTCTGCCGTTAGAACTCACTTCACAATTTTTTGTTTTTGAGGTACTCATGCAGAGTATTCCTCAGTCACTTTGTTTGTGTGTTTTTTTTTTTTTTTTGTTTTCTGTTTTTGTTGTTTCAGATTATATGCAAAATTATTAATGCAAATAAAGCAAATTTCACAAAAACTGTACTTATTACGAATCAGTACTTATTACGAATATTTTTTTTGTATTGTTGTTTGTTTAGTATATAAAAAAAAACTCCGCTAACACGTCTGTTGACTACGAAGGTTCAACAAGACATTATTAATATTAATAAAATTTTTTTGTTAAGTTTGCACAAGAACACATGAATTTAACCAGTTGTTCACAGTAGGTCCTACTTACATTTTGTGGTTTAGCCATTAATACATTTACGCTGCCAGGCTTTTTTCACATTTACATAAATATTTTATACACCACTTTTAGCTTTAAATAAGAAATTATAATTCCACAAATAATAAATATGTAGCTAAATATATTGTTGATTAGAGCTTAGAGTCAATTGCAAATATCTGCATATAAATCAATGAAAATAGAGCTTATGTAGCCACATTGATTAATGTAAGTAGATATTTTTGCAATATTTTTACATTATATTGTTAAAAATCAATTCGTAAGAAAATGAAAAAAATTGTGATAGATACATACTTACATGTATACAGTTACCTAAATACAATAAAAAAACAAACAAAAATATATATTTTTTGTCATTATTTCTTGGCAAGCGTGTTGTACCTCAAATCAATACAAGAGCGCGAACTAAATTAAAAACAATAATTATATTTTAATGAGTAATGAAACAAAGAAATGTGAATTATGTACGTGCAAACATCATACATACTTAAGGCCATGTCACATACAACTTTGGCTTCGCGTTGCGTTACAGCTTCGCTTTGACATTTAAGATGAAATGTACATACTTATAGGAAACATGCCACATAAAACATTTTTAACGCAGCGTGACGCAAAAAGTTCGGCAACTCTCAACTTGTTGCGTGCTTTGACAATCAAAGTTATGTTAGAATATGATTTGAAAATGTGATGTGATATGAAAAATACTTATTTTTTTATTTTTAAAATTTATTTCCTTTTGAAGAATATGAGCTTGTTTTTTTAACTAATTTATAAAATAGTACATATTTGCATGCTATATGTAAGTATATAGCATAAGATTATTTTATTGTAAAAAATCAGTGGCAGCCTATTATTAATAATATTTTACCTTTTTATATGAATACATATGTATTTGAAAATCCAAAAAACAAAAACATTTATACTGTATAGTGGTGTATTTTCAATAAACTACAATAGGTGATAACAAAATAAACACACAAAAGCAAATAATATTTTGGCTTTCATTTTTATAATAAAAAATAATTAGCAAAATTCATAACCACGTTTTTTGTAAACATACAATGCGCGCGTTGTGTCAAAGTTTTCATTGTGTCATACACCTTTTGCGTTACGCTTTTCTGTCAAAGTTAAAAACGTCACGCAACGCTACAAAGTTTTATCTGACACGGCCTTTACATCACATGCATAACGAAACAGTCCGAACTAGCCCAAAGTTACCCAAACAATTACATAACAATTTTTGTGCAAAAAAGAGAGAAATTGAGAGAGTAATTTTTTTAATTTCCTGTACAAATTTGCACGAACTTTTTCTTTGGGTAAGTTCGACAAGAATTTAACAATCAGCTGTTTTTTATTTACATATGAAACTGATAGATTTGTCGGAAACTTTGCAAGCAAAAGAAAAAGTTTAGTTTTTATAAATAAATATATTAAAAAGCAGAAGTTGAAAAAAGAAACAGCATTCCATTTCTTAATTTGCTAAAAAAATTACAACAAAAACTCAAAATTAGAAGAAAAAACTCAACTCCGTAAACATACTGAATTGTTGTTATAGTTATTGAGCCTTAACACACGAGAACAATTATGCAGGCATAACATCGTACTTTATTGGCAAGAGAGAGAGGGGAATGGTTTTTCGTCGGCACAGTTTTTCAACCAAGCATAACCCCGCATTATTAGCATAAAACCAATACATATGCATTTATGAAAAAACAGGTTCGATTGTTTTGTTTTTTACAGAACGTTTTTATGGTAGTTTATGGTATTTATTTATTCTTCGACCGTCGTGGTGTACACACGGATGTAAAAGAAGAAGGTGGCTTGGTCGCGCAAGCAACATGCATACATACAAGTACATAAATAGTCTTAAGGATTGTATATAAGTATACATACAAACATAGATTCGTAAAAAAAAAGGTAGGAAATTTATTTTGTTTGTTCCCTATTTTTGTGAAATCCTGTATGATTGGTTTTTTCACTTTTCGTTACCTGCGAAAAAATATGTACTGTACGATCGGGAAATTTAATCATTAAAAAGTAATCTATATATAAATAGGCAAGTGGAAAAAATTAAGAACCATTTTAACTGACTTAAACTCAACGTATTCGCTTGATTTTTTTTTTGTTTTTTGTTTTTGTTTTTGTTTTTTTTTTTTTTTTTGTTTGATAGATTGTCAATAGGAGCAGTGCAGAATGTATTTTTTATTTCACATTTTTATGCCTAAGATAATTAAAAACAGTTAAGAATATTAGCCAATCATAAAGCCATGATCTCTCTTTCTCTCTTAATTTGCTAAAAAAAAATTAGAACAAAAAAACTCAAAATTAACTAAATTAAATTTGGCTTAGCAACGCCGTAAACAGTCAGAAGGAAAAACTTATTTTATTTGTTCATTCTATTCCACCATTTGGTGGTAAAACTATTCTACTAAAGTGCGATTTAAGGCAAATTTTACCTGTTGTTCCACACGGGACCCGATTTACTTAAATTGAAAATTGCATCATTAGTTGGAAGTAATTTAATTCTTTTCACAAAGTTACCTTAACGCAAAATATGAGAGCTAGACCAGAAGAAGTAGAATTTGTCGAATTTCATAAATAAACTTGGTAATGGTGAATTAAGAAATTATGCAGAATTAGGTGATGACATTATTGAATTGCCACAACAAATAATTGGTTGTTTTGATAATTTAATTACTGATATCTATGGTAATATTCGTGAGAATATATTATCGGGTCAAATTCTTAATTCCGTAATTTTAGCTCCTACCTACGAAGAATTCGCCTCAATAAATAATGATATACTTAATCGTCTTTCAGGGGAGGAGAAAGTATATTACAGTTTTGATAAAGTTTCTAATGATGTCAATGACGTAAATGAATATCCTTCCTAATTTTTAAATTCACTGAACGTAAGCGGAATGCCATCGCATAAATTGAAATTGTTATGCTGATTCGTAATTTGAATACGGCACAAGCCATAGTAACCGAAACTCGAATGAGAGCAAAATGCTTGCACCGCAACACCATAGATTGTGAAGTATTAACGGGAGTAGTTCGTAATAAAAGAATTTTGATTCCACGAATATATTTAACATTTTCTGGAACAATTCTTCATTTAAATTTCAGCGGACACAATTTCCAATTATACCCGCATTTGTTATGACCACTAACAAGTCACAGGCGCAAAAATTTTAAAAAATAGGTGTCCTTTTGAGACTACCTGTATTTGCTCATGGATAATTATATGTAGCTGCGAGTAGAGTTCGTTCATTCGACGGCCTAAAATTTTATATTTGGAATGAAAATGGTCAAGGAAACACACTCAATGACAATAGAGTTTTTACGAAGAATATTGTATATAAAGAAAATTTCCTTAGATTAAGACGCCAGTCGTACAACTACTTTAAATATTTAGAATAAAATGAATTTTTTTACTTTTAGTTTTTCTTCAGTTAATCAAAAAATTTTAATATTTTTAATATAGGCAATAAATTTATGTTTCTTAAATGAAAATCAAAACCGTTTCTATTATTTATTTGGAAAGCTCACATTAATAGATACAACTATTAAAGAATGGATTAAGTACGGTAATACATTTTATTAGAAATGAAGAAAAATATGACATTTTATCTGAGCGGTTTTGTATTATTGCAATAATGGTTGAATTTCAACCACTGGGCGAACACTAGTTATTGTAAAAAGATAATACGTGATACATGAAGATTCGCCAAACACATACTACCAAATAAACTTAATAAATAATAACAATATTTATCAAATTCGTTATTCGAGATATTCTCCAAAATAACCATTTTAATATTATATTGTTTGTTGTTGGCTTAGCTAGGTATATGCCTGCATTTCATTGGCGCTAACCAAATCATAGGTACCCTTTAGCCAAATCATGATTGAAAGCATTCAAACCTTGTATACTTAAGCCACAGACTACAAACAATATATGAGAATTCAAACAGAACTCAATCATATTTTTCTATTTGTAATCAACAAAAACACAAAAGTATAAATAGCTTTAGAATGCTTTTGTACAATCATAACACAACAAACAATTATAATTGACTTGCGTCTTTTTGTTTTTTCTTTTTACGCCTTTATACAATTAATCGCCCGTTGGGTGATAATGAAAGTATTTATAAGGCATTGAAAAAACAAAATTTATAATAACAATATTTATCAAATTCGTTATTCGAGATATTCTCCAAAATAACCATTTTAATATTATATTGTTTGTTGTTGGCTTAGCTAGGTATATGCCTGCATTTCATTGGCGCTAACCAAATCATCAGTACCCTTTAGCCAAATCATGATTGAAAGCATTCAAACCTTGTATACTTAAGCCACAGACTACAAACAATATATGAGAATTCAAACAGAACTCAATCATATTTTTCTATTATACATATATACATATATACATATATACATATATACATATATACATATATACATATATACATATATACATATATACATATATACATATATACATATATACATATATACATATATACATATATACATATATACATATATACATATATACATATATACATATATACATATATACATATATACATATATACATATATACATATATACATATATACATATATACATATATACATATATACATATATACATATATACATATATACATATATACATATATACATATATACATATATACATATATACATATATACATATATACATATATACATATATACATATATACATATATACATATATACATATATACATATATACATATATACATATATACATATATACATATATACATATATACATATATACATATATACATATATACATATATACATATATACATATATACATATATACATATATACATATATACATATATACATATACATATATACATATATACATATATACATATATACATATATACATATATACATATATACATATATACATATATACATATATACATATATACATATATACATATATACATATATACATATATACATATATACATATATACATATATACATATATACATATATACATATATACATATATACATATATACATATATACATATATACATATATACATATATACATATATACATATATACATATATACATATATACATATATACATATATACATATATACATATATACATATATACATATATACATATATACATATATACATATATACATATATACATATATACATATATACATATTTACATATATACATATATACATATATACATATATACATATATACATATATACATATATACATATATACATATATACATATATACATATATACATATATACATATATACATATATACATATATACATATATACATATATACATATATACATATATACATATATACATATATACATATATACATATATACATATATACATATATACATATATACATATATACATATATACATATATACATATATACATATATACATATATACATGTATACATATATACATATATACATATATACATATATACATATATACATATATACATATATACATATATACATATATACATATATACATATATATTGTTATTATAAATTTTGTTTTTTCATTGCCTTATAAATACTTTCATTATCACCCAACGGGCGATTAATTGTATAAAGGCGTAGAAAGAAAAAACAAAAAGACGCAAGTCAATTATAATTGTTTGTTGTGTTATGATTGTACAAAAGCATTCTAAAGCTATTTATACTTTTGTGTTTTTGTTGATTACAAATAGAAAAATATGATTGAGTTCTGTTTGAATTCTCATATATTGTTTGTAGTCTGTGGCTTAAGTATACAAGGTTTGAATGCTTTCCATCATGATTTGGCTAAAAGGTACTGATGATTTGGTTAGCGCCAATGAAATGCAGGCATATACCTAGCTAAGCCAACAACAAACAATATAATCTTAATAAATAATAATAAATTTTTACAAAATAAATAAATTTTTATAAAATCTACCAAGAGACTGCCAATGTCTGTGTTAATAATTTGCAAAATTTATTTATATTCAAAATTACAAAATAAACGTACACACAGTGTAGAAAATGATGAAACTAGCTTTCTCCGACAACTTTCCAACTTTAAATTTTCATCTTATTTTTCAATTTTGTATCGTTCTGTGTAATTTTTTTAATTTTAGAAGTATGTATGTAAGTAAACTAGTTTTGTTCTATTTCCGTACTTTTTCCGTACATTAATAAATATTTTGTACACATTGTACCATCAATGTATTGGAACAGCTGTTTTGCATTTATAAATAAATGAAAATTATTTATTATGTGGTAAAAATGAAATCTAAGTAAATAATTTAAACCTGAGGGCAGTGAAATGGACGATGAAAAATTAATTTTGTTGGTGCAGGGGAACGAATGCCTGTATAACAAATATTACATTATAACAGCAACACAATATTATATCTTCAATAATGTACATACATAAATAATTTTTTTCTGCTTAGGTCAAAAACACACACGTTTTTAAACATAAAGGCCGTGTCAGATACAACTTTGCTTTGCGTTGCGTTATAGATTCGCTTTGACATTTAAGATGAAATGTACATACTTATACGAAACATGCCACATAAAACACTTTTAACGCAGCGTGACGCAAAAATTTCGTCAACTTTCAAATTTTTGCGTGCTTTGACAATCAAATTATGTATGTTAGAATATGATATGAAAATGTGATGTGATATGAAAAATACTTATTTTTAACATTTATTTACTGTTGAAGAATATGAGCTTATTTTTTTAACTAATTTATAAAATTTTTTTTCACGCTTATATTTATTTATTGTATCTTCAAAACTCAACTAACAATAAGTATTCAAATCTTAAATATATAAATAATTATTAGGCCCAACCAGTGTCAGACATAAACTTAGTGATAATAATTAATAATACATAAGAATAGTATTTAGCATAAAAATATTTTTAAAAAATTTCACCTGGAGTGTTGCGTACTAAAGTCGTAGTATCCCTCTTTTTTAAGCGGATGTGTCCAGGAAAGTTCAAGATGTTACGAGCAAGGGGATTAGGATGGGACTCGAGTTTTGTTAAATATTTGCCTGCATTGGAAGCTGAAGCAGTGCCCCATAGCTGAATTCCGTAACACCATATGGGTTTCAAAAGCGACTTTACGGTAACTTTGCAACAAATTCGGAATGGTAGTGCTCTAATTGATACCAAATACCTAGATTACAAGTTATCTCTACATCACTGTTAAAGAAAAACACGTTGTAAGATTAAAAGGTTATACTACTTCCTTCACTTACTATTTTTCTCTCCTAATGTAAAGACTAAATTTCCTTAACAAATTGAATTTCATATTGAGTTAAATTTTTATTGAGTTAAATACGCGTGCGTTTTTATTACACATTCACAAAAGTTATAATAATTTGGCGACGAGCTGGTAAAAGTTCAAAAATCAATATGGATACCACTCAATTTAAAGCGTTCATGGAAGTCCAACATAAAATTCTGGAATCGATATCCAACAACGCATCAACAAGTGGCAGTGGTGAAAGATCCTTAAGCATTGGTGCTACTACAGCATTAGTGCCAAACTTTGAGGTTCTTGATACCACAAAGGAATCGTTCCGGAATTACAAATTAAGATTTGAAAATTATACAAAAATGAAGGGCATACACATCAACAAACAATATTGCGCAAGTTTACTTTTGAACTCAATTGGTTCAAAGAGTTTTGGTATTGTTACAGCTTTGGCTGCACCGAAAAACCCAAACGATCATACATATGAAGCTTTAATACAGCTTCTACAGCAGCATTTATGTCCTCAGCAAAACGTTTTAGTTGCCCAGCATCAATTTCTGTCGAAATACCAGGAAAACATTTCAATTGCAGAATACGTAGCAAAACTGAGGGAGGATATTGGTGACTGTGAATTTTACTGCGAATGTAAGAAATCTGTGGCAGATATTTTCCTTCGGGCGCAATTTATCAGAGGTATTAAAGATAATGCGATACGTGAGCAACTTTTACAAAACAAACTGTGTGGTTTTTCTGAAATCGTAACGAAAGCTCTTGCACTAGAAGCAGCAAAACATGACTCAAAGCAACTTGCTCAAAAATCAAACCAGTCGATGTCAGCAGAAATCAACAAAATTTCAGGAGGGAAAAAATTTCAACACAACCGTAAGTCAAATAAAAACAAATCAAAGAAAGAAAAATTCAATGTCGATTTCAAATCGTTGGGGCTTGATGGTCTTTGTCTAAGATGCGGTAAAAACAACCATTACGCTAGGGATTGTCTTAGTAGTAAACATAACCTCAAATGCTCTGAATGTGGTAAAAGCGGACATGTGGTCAAGGTTTCTATTAAAGCACGTTTGAAGAAAGGTGGCTCAAGCCAAGAATCTACTAATCAAATTGAGGCAACTCATCACTATGGAATTTTAAACGTTATTGATGTCCATCACAATACTTCAAAAGAGTCAGACAAAATTTTTAAAACCATAAACATTGAAGGCAAACCTATTAAATTTGAAGTTGATACGGGTTCGAAATTTACTTTTTTGCCCAGAAACAAGTATTCTAAACTCAACCTAAAAGCTCCTCTTCTTTCAACATCAATGACTTTTAAGTCATACACATCTGATCCGTTTACAGTTGATGGCAAAGTCCAGGTTCAAATACAATATAATGGGTTATCAATAACTGAAGAAATTTACATTGTCCCTGAGGATTTCACAGCTATCATGGGTCGTAATTGGTGTAGGAAATTAAAGCTCAAAATTAATTTAGACGGAATCAACACGGTTAATCAAATATGTGATACAGATTCATCGAATTCGATTTTTGAAAAATTTAAAGATATTTTCCAACCAAAAATTGGTTGTGTCAGACAGTATACAGTATCTCTTAAATTACGTAACAACGTTAAACCCATTTTTAGTAAACAGCGTGAAATACCATATGCTCTAATCGAAAAAGTAAATCAAGAACTAGACCAGCTAGAAAAAACCGGAATAATTTCGAAAACCGAAACCAGTGATTGGGGCTCCCCCTTGGTTGTCATACAAAAGGTCGATGGAGGCGTGCGCTTGTTCGTTGATTATAAGGTAGGTGTGAACGATCGCCTTATAGATGCCCATAGCCCAATACGAAAGATTCAAGATATTTTCAATAGTTTGCGGAATTCCAGATATTTTTGCAAACTTGATCTGTACAAAGCTTATCTACACATCCCAGTGGATGAAGAGTCAAGCAGGATACAAACGATTGCAACTCCTTCTGAATTCAATAGAATTCTAAATGAAATTTTACAAGGTGTCCCCAAAACGGAAGCATATTTCGATGACATAGTCATACATGGTGAAACAAAATCAGAATGTACAGACAACTTAGTAAAATGTTTAAAACAATTGCAAATTTATGATCTTCATTTAAATAAACAAAAATGTAGTTTTTTTCAAGAAAAAATCGAGTTTTTGGGACACACTATCAGATACAATGAAATTTTAAAATCGAAAGGTAAGACTGCAGCCATAACAGATCTTCCCAGGCCAAAATCGGTTGACGATGTGAGACGTTTTTTAGGGATGATTACCTACTACTCGAGGTTTATCCCGAATTGTTCAACAATAACGACACCTTTACGTAACCTCACGAGGAAAAATACAAAATTCTATTGGAGTATGCAATGCGAAAAGGCTTTTAAAACTATTAAAGAAGAGATTGTTAGTGATCGCGTTCTTGTGCCCTATGATCCCAAGTACCCGTTGCAACTAGCTTGTGACGCAAGTCCAACTGGTGTTGCCGGCGTGTTATCCCATGTTGTAGACGGACAAGAACGTCCAATTTCTTTCAAGATCGCTCACGGATGCTGAGAAAAATTATTCCCAAATAGACCGTGAGGCATTAGCTATCGTTTTTTCAGTAGACCATTTCTATCAATATTTGTTTGGTCAACATTTTACGCTCGTGACAACTAATCAACCTCTGGTTCGAATTTTCCATCAAAACGCGAAGTTGCCACGAATGACTTGTTCACGTCTACTGAGATACGCAGCTTTCTTATCGGGATTCGATTATGAAGTTATTTACAGAAAGGGCGTTGAAAACGTAAATGCCGATTGCTTATCGCGAGCTTCAATAAAAGCACAAAATTTGACAGATTCCGCAATCAACGAGGAAGTAAACAAGCTCTGTGAATCGTTTATACAACAGATTTCAACACTAAACCTAGATTTCAGAACTCTTCAAGAAGAAACGTCAAAAGACCCACAATTGTCCTCACTACTACATAACCTCCAACACAATCGAGTAGAAGATACGATGCTAACGATCAATAATGGTATACTTTTTAGAGGACAACGAGTAGTAATACCACCGAGTTTGCAGCCTGCAGTTTTAGCTGAACTTCACCAAACTCATGTTGGAATATCAAAAATGAAGCAGCTTGCTCGCCGCTATGTATATTGGACATGTATCGACAAGGATATCGAGAACTTGGTAAAACAATGTTCATCTTGTGGTTCGGTTAACTCTAGTCCACGAAAGGCAAGATTACATTCCTGGGAGGAGCCAGAACATAATTGGCAAAGGCTACATATCGATTATGCAGGTATTTTTCAAAGTTATTACTATTTAGTAGTTATGGATGCTAAATCCAAGTGGGCTGAAATTGGCATAACGACTTTTGCTCCTACATCTAGTTCAACAATAGAAATGTTACTTGATTTGTTTGCAAGACATGGTTTGCCAGACGTTATTGTCTCTGACAATGCCTCGATATTTACCAGCAATGAGTTTCAATCATTTTGTGCACGACGAGGCATTTTCCAGAAGTTCATTGCACCAGGTCATCCAGCCACCAATGGCCTCGCCGAACGTAATGTTCAAACTTTAAAGCGACGACTCGCATCAATGGAGGATGACAGCCGCACCGTACGTGAGAAAGTTAGAGAAATACTTTATCGCTATCGAGCAACACCATTGGCAAATGGTAAAACGCCTTCAGAACAATATTTAAACCGTCAAATTCGTATACAACTTGATGCTCTTAAGCCTCCTCAATCTCAAAATAAAACGCCCCCAAACTGTTGTAAAACTCGTCAATTAAGGGAAGGTGAGAGAGTACAAGCTCGATATTACTCCAACAATAAAAGCTTATGGAAGTTAGCCACAATCATCAAAAAATTGGGTCATCTCCATTACCTAGTAAAATTTGATGAAGGTAATGTTCTTAAACGTCATATCAATCAACTTTTATCAACAATGATACAGCAACCTGAAGAAGATAATACCAGACATCATGTCCAACCAACACCACAAAATTCTGAGCCCATAGTTCCTGAACCAACACCACAAACTTCTGAGCCCATCACTCCTCAACCAAATCTTCAAGATCTTGTGCCGATTCCCACCAATGATCAAACTAGAAGTTCAGTCATCGATAATTCGTCCGTTAGAAATGGCCCAGCAGAGCCACAAGTAGAAAGAAGAATTGCTAGATTTCGCCGTCGTCCAGCTTACTTGGAAGATTACGTGTCCGATGCCTGAAGCTTCCTTTTAAGCGTGGGAGAACTACGGCAACTTTGCAACAAATTCGGAATGGTAGTGCTCTAATTGATACCAAATACCTAGATTACAAGTTATCTCTACATCACTGTTAAAGAAAAACACGTTGTAAGATTAAAAGGTTATACTACTTCCTTCACTTACTATTTTTCTCTCCTAATGTAAAGACTAAATTTCCTTAACAAATTGAATTTCATATTGAGTTAAATTTTTATTGAGTTAAATACGCGTGCGTTTTTATTACACATTCACAAAAGTTATAATAATTTGGCGACGAGCTGGTAAAAGTTCAAAAATCAATATGGATACCACTCAATTTAAAGCGTTCATGGAAGTCCAACATAAAATTCTGGAATCGATATCCAACAACGCATCAACAAGTGGCAGTGGTGAAAGATCCTTAAGCATTGGTGCTACTACAGCATTAGTGCCAAACTTTGAGGTTCTTGATACCACAAAGGAATCGTTCCGGAATTACAAATTAAGATTTGAAAATTATACAAAAATGAAGGGCATACACATCAACAAACAATATTGCGCAAGTTTACTTTTGAACTCAATTGGTTCAAAGAGTTTTGGTATTGTTACAGCTTTGGCTGCACCGAAAAACCCAAACGATCATACATATGAAGCTTTAATACAGCTTCTACAGCAGCATTTATGTCCTCAGCAAAACGTTTTAGTTGCCCAGCATCAATTTCTGTCGAAATACCAGGAAAACATTTCAATTGCAGAATACGTAGCAAAACTGAGGGAGGATATTGGTGACTGTGAATTTTACTGCGAATGTAAGAAATCTGTGGCAGATATTTTCCTTCGGGCGCAATTTATCAGAGGTATTAAAGATAATGCGATACGTGAGCAACTTTTACAAAACAAACTGTGTGGTTTTTCTGAAATCGTAACGAAAGCTCTTGCACTAGAAGCAGCAAAACATGACTCAAAGCAACTTGCTCAAAAATCAAACCAGTCGATGTCAGCAGAAATCAACAAAATTTCAGGAGGGAAAAAATTTCAACACAACCGTAAGTCAAATAAAAACAAATCAAAGAAAGAAAAATTCAATGTCGATTTCAAATCGTTGGGGCTTGATGGTCTTTGTCTAAGATGCGGTAAAAACAACCATTACGCTAGGGATTGTCTTAGTAGTAAACATAACCTCAAATGCTCTGAATGTGGTAAAAGCGGACATGTGGTCAAGGTTTCTATTAAAGCACGTTTGAAGAAAGGTGGCTCAAGCCAAGAATCTACTAATCAAATTGAGGCAACTCATCACTATGGAATTTTAAACGTTATTGATGTCCATCACAATACTTCAAAAGAGTCAGACAAAATTTTTAAAACCATAAACATTGAAGGCAAACCTATTAAATTTGAAGTTGATACGGGTTCGAAATTTACTTTTTTGCCCAGAAACAAGTATTCTAAACTCAACCTAAAAGCTCCTCTTCTTTCAACATCAATGACTTTTAAGTCATACACATCTGATCCGTTTACAGTTGATGGCAAAGTCCAGGTTCAAATACAATATAATGGGTTATCAATAACTGAAGAAATTTACATTGTCCCTGAGGATTTCACAGCTATCATGGGTCGTAATTGGTGTAGGAAATTAAAGCTCAAAATTAATTTAGACGGAATCAACACGGTTAATCAAATATGTGATACAGATTCATCGAATTCGATTTTTGAAAAATTTAAAGATATTTTCCAACCAAAAATTGGTTGTGTCAGACAGTATACAGTATCTCTTAAATTACGTAACAACGTTAAACCCATTTTTAGTAAACAGCGTGAAATACCATATGCTCTAATCGAAAAAGTAAATCAAGAACTAGACCAGCTAGAAAAAACCGGAATAATTTCGAAAACCGAAACCAGTGATTGGGGCTCCCCCTTGGTTGTCATACAAAAGGTCGATGGAGGCGTGCGCTTGTTCGTTGATTATAAGGTAGGTGTGAACGATCGCCTTATAGATGCCCATAGCCCAATACGAAAGATTCAAGATATTTTCAATAGTTTGCGGAATTCCAGATATTTTTGCAAACTTGATCTGTACAAAGCTTATCTACACATCCCAGTGGATGAAGAGTCAAGCAGGATACAAACGATTGCAACTCCTTCTGAATTCAATAGAATTCTAAATGAAATTTTACAAGGTGTCCCCAAAACGGAAGCATATTTCGATGACATAGTCATACATGGTGAAACAAAATCAGAATGTACAGACAACTTAGTAAAATGTTTAAAACAATTGCAAATTTATGATCTTCATTTAAATAAACAAAAATGTAGTTTTTTTCAAGAAAAAATCGAGTTTTTGGGACACACTATCAGATACAATGAAATTTTAAAATCGAAAGGTAAGACTGCAGCCATAACAGATCTTCCCAGGCCAAAATCGGTTGACGATGTGAGACGTTTTTTAGGGATGATTACCTACTACTCGAGGTTTATCCCGAATTGTTCAACAATAACGACACCTTTACGTAACCTCACGAGGAAAAATACAAAATTCTATTGGAGTATGCAATGCGAAAAGGCTTTTAAAACTATTAAAGAAGAGATTGTTAGTGATCGCGTTCTTGTGCCCTATGATCCCAAGTACCCGTTGCAACTAGCTTGTGACGCAAGTCCAACTGGTGTTGCCGGCGTGTTATCCCATGTTGTAGACGGACAAGAACGTCCAATTTCTTTCAAGATCGCTCACGGATGCTGAGAAAAATTATTCCCAAATAGACCGTGAGGCATTAGCTATCGTTTTTTCAGTAGACCATTTCTATCAATATTTGTTTGGTCAACATTTTACGCTCGTGACAACTAATCAACCTCTGGTTCGAATTTTCCATCAAAACGCGAAGTTGCCACGAATGACTTGTTCACGTCTACTGAGATACGCAGCTTTCTTATCGGGATTCGATTATGAAGTTATTTACAGAAAGGGCGTTGAAAACGTAAATGCCGATTGCTTATCGCGAGCTTCAATAAAAGCACAAAATTTGACAGATTCCGCAATCAACGAGGAAGTAAACAAGCTCTGTGAATCGTTTATACAACAGATTTCAACACTAAACCTAGATTTCAGAACTCTTCAAGAAGAAACGTCAAAAGACCCACAATTGTCCTCACTACTACATAACCTCCAACACAATCGAGTAGAAGATACGATGCTAACGATCAATAATGGTATACTTTTTAGAGGACAACGAGTAGTAATACCACCGAGTTTGCAGCCTGCAGTTTTAGCTGAACTTCACCAAACTCATGTTGGAATATCAAAAATGAAGCAGCTTGCTCGCCGCTATGTATATTGGACATGTATCGACAAGGATATCGAGAACTTGGTAAAACAATGTTCATCTTGTGGTTCGGTTAACTCTAGTCCACGAAAGGCAAGATTACATTCCTGGGAGGAGCCAGAACATAATTGGCAAAGGCTACATATCGATTATGCAGGTATTTTTCAAAGTTATTACTATTTAGTAGTTATGGATGCTAAATCCAAGTGGGCTGAAATTGGCATAACGACTTTTGCTCCTACATCTAGTTCAACAATAGAAATGTTACTTGATTTGTTTGCAAGACATGGTTTGCCAGACGTTATTGTCTCTGACAATGCCTCGATATTTACCAGCAATGAGTTTCAATCATTTTGTGCACGACGAGGCATTTTCCAGAAGTTCATTGCACCAGGTCATCCAGCCACCAATGGCCTCGCCGAACGTAATGTTCAAACTTTAAAGCGACGACTCGCATCAATGGAGGATGACAGCCGCACCGTACGTGAGAAAGTTAGAGAAATACTTTATCGCTATCGAGCAACACCATTGGCAAATGGTAAAACGCCTTCAGAACAATATTTAAACCGTCAAATTCGTATACAACTTGATGCTCTTAAGCCTCCTCAATCTCAAAATAAAACGCCCCCAAACTGTTGTAAAACTCGTCAATTAAGGGAAGGTGAGAGAGTACAAGCTCGATATTACTCCAACAATAAAAGCTTATGGAAGTTAGCCACAATCATCAAAAAATTGGGTCATCTCCATTACCTAGTAAAATTTGATGAAGGTAATGTTCTTAAACGTCATATCAATCAACTTTTATCAACAATGATACAGCAACCTGAAGAAGATAATACCAGACATCATGTCCAACCAACACCACAAAATTCTGAGCCCATAGTTCCTGAACCAACACCACAAACTTCTGAGCCCATCACTCCTCAACCAAATCTTCAAGATCTTGTGCCGATTCCCACCAATGATCAAACTAGAAGTTCAGTCATCGATAATTCGTCCGTTAGAAATGGCCCAGCAGAGCCACAAGTAGAAAGAAGAATTGCTAGATTTCGCCGTCGTCCAGCTTACTTGGAAGATTACGTGTCCGATGCCTGAAGCTTCCTTTTAAGCGTGGGAGAACTACGGCAACTTTGCAACAAATTCGGAATGGTAGTGCTCTAATTGATACCAAATACCTAGATTACAAGTTATCTCTACATCACTGTTAAAGAAAAACACGTTGTAAGATTAAAAGGTTATACTACTTCCTTCACTTACTATTTTTCTCTCCTAATGTAAAGACTAAATTTCCTTAATAAATTGAATTTCATATTGAGTTAAATTTTTATTGAGTTAAATACGCGTGCGTTTTTATTACACATTCACAAAAGTTATAATAGACTTGTATATTAAAAGTTTACAATCTAGACTGAGGGTAGAATTTCTACCAATCAGCCAATGTATCTGGGTTAATTTAAGCTTCATTTGTCTTAGCTTAGAATCAATGTGGTGTTTCCATGTAAGCCGTCGCACAGAGGAGTATTTGACCCAAAAAGCTGGCCAAAACTGCAAAAATTAATTTGATGAAATCCTAAGAAGTAATTACGCAGATCGATAGAAAACAAAATTCTACATCATATAGTGCATTTTAAAGATTGTAAGTTAAGATTTGTAGTTGTGGGACACTGTTAAAGTCAGGAAAGTGAAGAAAATTGCATGCGTTTTTATTGAATTTATTGATATTTTTTTGTGGCTAAACGAATAGAGGTATTTCATTGATTTTTTTTTTACCTGAAAGATTCCATCAGCAGATATTTTTAATATTTAAAAAGAAAAAATTATCTCAAATATTTATTTTAAAAATATTAATTATAAAAAAAAATTATACATACATATATATATATATATAAATTCTTACCAAAAAAAAGGAAAAGTTTTTTGAAAGTGAGGTTAGCTGTTCTACAAATAATGTTATATACCATAATAAAATATGAGATCTCTAATTTAAGAAAAAAGAAAAAAAGTTTGCACCACTATTTTTGGTGATTTTTTGAAAATTTTATCTTTTTTTCTATTTTTGCTCATAACGCACTTTTTCTTATAGTTTATTGTCGTCATAAACTTTTGTGTTTTTCGAATTATTGATGTGAAATATTATTTAAATCACTTTTAACAACTACCAATGTGATGGATTACCCGCCCTTAAAAAAGGAATTTCTTAGGTCATAAATTCAAATTTACTAAATGTCTTATCAGGAATAACTATAAGCCAACCACACGCATACACACCTATTAAACTGTTTTTGTATACCTGCGGTCTATATAAGACTTGATCGTCTCCAGGACACTTTATCTATGTACTACATACCTAATTTAAAAGAGTTACAAATCAAAATTACATTTAAAAACGGTGCACCAAGTATCAGGTTGTTAACTAAGTAAGGGGAAATGCACTTTGAAAAATACACATACAATATGGCTTATTGTGCAGAATTCTTATTATAAGAGTTTTGCAACTTTGAGAGATAACATGGAAATGATGTTCTAAATAGGTTATTTTTGAGCAGTAACCCTTTTTTAAGCTGCAATACACAAAAAGCACGAAAGATAAAGAAGCATTTTTCATCAGATACTATTAAACTACTTCTTCCTAATCGGATGATGCCGCCCGTAATGAAATACGTATGACATGATCATAATTTGAACTTTTTAATTAGTTTAATTTTTTCATGTGATGAGTATTTAATAATATATAAAATAAATATTAAAAGTGAATATGTTTTTGTTTATTTGGTTGTTTATCCCTTATAGGAAGCCAAGCTACGAGACCAATTTTTTTAATATTTAATATTGGATAAATTATAATTTTGACAAGGGGATTTACTTAATGCGACATCGTGAACACCCGTGGTCATACGTCGTGTGGTATTTGCCGACATTGTGATCACCAGTGGATATGTTTTGCATACATCTATCATTGAAATAAAATTAGTTCGGTCCCAGGATGTAAACATTTTTGACTTGGCCTTTGTAATTTGGTCTGCCAATGCATAAAAAATAGTGAGTTAAATTTAGGTAAGAAAACTTAAGAGTCCATCCATTAACTCTGTTACAACTGTCTCTGAAACTGATGTATCGTCCTGTTTTACCTTGCCTGCATAGACTTTGAATGACCAGGTGTTACCTCCTGCTACACAAAGTTTAAAAACTGAAAAAATGCAGTATCTATGTCGCTTATTAGGTATATATTGCCGGAAATGTATCCTTCCACGGAATGGAACGTTACTTTCGTCAATACACACGACATTTTCTGGAACATGCGCCTCTTTGAACTTATCCTGGAGCATATTTAGAAGGTTAGATATTTTGCAAAGACGATCATTCAGATTTGCTTGGCTTTCGTTATCAGAAGTATGAAACATGCTCAATAAAAGTTCAATTCTGTTTCTGCTCATAAATGTAGGAATTTGATTTTTATACAGTATGTTACTGGACCAATAATCCCTTTGTTGTGGTACTTGAAGTAGGCCCATCCAAATAATAATTCCAAGAAATTTGCGCATTTCTGAAGGGTTGGTATCAACCCATTTTGATAGCCTTTTTGTTTGCGACGTACTGGAGGAGTTTTCGGCTGCAATACATATGTTGCGCAGCTAACCTGTTACTTTCTGTAACAAACAGATTTATCATATCTTCGGATATAAAATAGTTGAAAAAATCTGCAGGAGTTTTTCCAGTTAAAGCGGCAACATCAGAATTAACGCCTGTACACATCGGAGACTCAACAAATGTCAATCGATCTCCACCAACAGGCTCCCATGTTCGAATAGTTGTCAAGTTTGCAAGAGAAACAAGTTGGTGAGGATCTTCATCCAAGTACATTGCTATGTTTTCATCACTACCATCTAAATCCCCGTCATCAAATTCTGAATCAGAACTTTTGGAATCTAGCTCAAAGTCATTATCTGAAAATCCTGTAACTTCGTCTACATTCGACTTTTCGAGCTCAGCAGCAATAACATCACATGTTAAAAGTTTTCTAGACATCTCTAAAACAAATATGTAAATGAAAAAAATATAAAAAATCAAAAATTTGAAACCATAAAAATAGAAAATTAGAGTATGCCCACTGGTGGCCACTTGGGCCCAAGATGTATTTTGACATTCTGGGACAACGTGACCACCGGTGGTCACATAAAAAAACGGGGAAAAAACAACAAAAATACATTTGGTTCATCAAAAATAAATATCACAGTCACACCAATTGCAAAAAATCAATAAAACTAATTAAACAAAGTTTGGTCCCAGCTTGTCAACTAAGAAATAACCACTGGTCAGCACGTGGTCTACTGGTGCAGAAAAAAAATGACCACTGGTGCTCAAAGTGTTAATACAAAACATACTAGGCATACTTATAAAAAAAGTAAGCCTTGTGGATAAATTTGTTCTAAGTAGATAATTGTTCAAATGAAACATCTTTATTTTGTAATTTAATTAGTTTATTTGAAGGAAATTCTATAACAGTTGTACTTTGAAGCTTAAAGACCATAAAAATGTTTTTAAATCTACAACAAATGAGTACTATTTAAAAATATGTACATATGCATGTAACTCTTTACACAATTTATCATTCACATCGAGCATAATATTCATTAGTATGTAAATACTTTTAACTTAATAATTTTTTATATTTTTTTTTGTACGCACGTACGTGGTATGTATGATCTTTTAATTTTTTGATGATTCCGCTGAATACAAATATCAAGTACGTTACAATTGTGGTAAAAATCCTGCATTTATTTATTGCGTTTTTGTTTACTACAAAGAGGAAAACAACAAATTTATTAATGTGATGGCTATATTTTTATGCTAAATTAAAAGTTAAATATAAATAAATGTAGTCCTTATGATGGAATTGGTACTAAGACTAGTTAGCACGGTTTGTTATGAAAATAACACATTCAAAATAAATAATAGGAAATAAAAAATTAAATACGTGTTTATATATGTATGTACATCTTTTAACAATGAATTCATAAAGTTGTCAAAGCGTTACTACATATTACTTTTTCGCTAGAGCTATTCCAAGTCCTAAAATTCCTCCCAATACTAAAGCAGCTCCACCTGCTACTGCCATGCCTTTCGCCATTTCTTTTTCACTTTGTTTTTTAATATATTCCTGAGAGTAAAATAAGCATATTATTGAAAGTTCTTACAAATGAAGCAATGAAACTCGCCTCTAAAGACCGAACTTGATCGTTTGATTCAATTTCTAAAAATGCTCTACAATATTTAAGGCCCTCAGAATAATTTTTTATTCGAGCATTTCCAAAAGCCAAGTAATATATGTAGTCGCGTTTGCCATCTGGATGTACGCGTGCCAAATCTTCTAACATCATAATACCCTAGAAATATTATATATATGTATACATACATAGATGTTTATGTGAATTTCAGTGAAAATTGTAGAAACAAAGAAATAAAGTGATTCATCCTTTTTTATACGTCATCACTTCGTACAAACCTTTCTGATATCGTTGGTATATCTGCTGCGAACTAAACAAAACGCATACTCGAATTTTGTTTCTGTTGAGACTTCACCATCCAATTCAAGCTCATGTGCATATTTCTTCTCAAATTTCTGTAATAGGATTAAAATGTCGAGAAAGTAACAATTTTTAAAAAATTTCCATGAACTTACCTCAAGATCTTCTTGGGGAACCACCTCGTTCAAAAGTTCTTCCATCGTTCTTCAGTGCTTTTAAATTTCTTTCAACTCAAATATTTTTTCTCCAAACACAATTTATAATAATTTAAAAATAATTTAACAAAGTCAGGGGTGTCAGATAATTTTCCAATTCCTAAATATGTAATCCAAAATCGCCAAAACTCGGCAATATTTTTCAGGGGTTTTACGCAAATAATCGTCACAAATTATCAAGCTTAGTGTTTTTATTGTATATGTGCAAGATCGTATATAAATTCATTAAATAAAATATGCGATATAATATAGAACTCAAATATTTTCTTGACGACATATACACCTTTGTATGTATTATGTAACCAAATATATTAATCTATATATATAAGAACAAGTCCGTATATGTACGTCGCCGAACTAATCATAAACGCGTCGAGCGATTTCAACCAAACTTATACACTACGTAGGCAGTGGCCCATATATGGTTTATATGAAGTTTGGTTAAAATCAGATAACGCATGTGTGTGCGGTGCGTATGTGAAGTGAGTGTGTTTTTGCCGCAGGCATTTTTTGTACCGCATACAGCATTCATTAGTATTGAATACATTTTGGTCGTTTGTGTATTGGAGAGCATTGCACGGAGTGATGCAAATAGCAATTTGTTATCATTTCTCTTTTCTCTTTGGACGTCATTGGTGATTGATCTTATCATAATCGATTTTATTAATTTCTTCGCATTTTTTGATGAGTAAACCAACTTTATTAAAAACAAGTGTTTCTTTTCTTATTTTGTTTTGCCGTGCGAAGCAGGCAACGGGCCCGCTAGTACAGTTATATTATATAATAGTAAATTTTAGCATATATATAAGGGGCTATAAGCCTCATTCACTCAACTAACAGATGTTAAAAATTTTTTGGTGACATAGTTCGTTGTAAATGCTTTAAGCATTTTGAATATTTTTTATCGCTTTATATATGAGAAATACTTTTAAACTCCACTGCATAACTGAAGTGGCAGCTTCCTATGACAAACAGCATGTTTCTTCAATGAAAACAAAAAATCGTTATATGCGTATATATCGCCATATCACACAACAGAAAACTCTGCCGTCAAAATAATTTGGCGATAAAACTCCGGCTCTGACCTGACAAGTAAATTTGAAAAATTAATATTGGAACAACCACGTTTGTCATTACAATTAAACTTCACAGGGTGGCATCACTATATTAGATACTTATTTTTTGCATCCCTGTCCAGAAAATGAAGAGATCTCAGTGTTGTATTTTCTACGTTCTGAAAAGCTGCTTTTTTCACACTGTCCACATTTGCAATTTTGTGGCATTAAATTGTGCTACGGAATTGCTTTAGTGTCCACATTAGAAAAAATCTGGTATTGCAATTCTTGTATAAAACATATGTAAAACGTCAAATACAACAATACCAAACATCAAGTTGAATGGTAGGAATTTCAAAGCAAAAGAGAATTGCAGATAACATGAAACTCTGTACCCCTCCCCAAGCTTCACACTGACCACATTTGCAATTTTGTTGCATGAAATTCTGCTACGGAATTGCTTTAGTGTCCACATTAGAAAAAATCTGGTATTGCAATTCTTGTATAAAACATATGTAAAACGTCAAATACAACAATACCAAACATCAAGTTGAATGGTAGGAATTTCAAAGCAAAAGAGAATTGCAGATAACATGAAACTCTGTACCCCTCCCCAAGCTTCACACTGACCACATTTGCAATTTTGTTGCATGAAATTCTGCTACGGAATTGCTTTAGTGTCCACATTAGAAAAAATCTGGTATTGCAATTCTTGTATAAAACATATATAAAACGTCAAATACAACAACACCAAACATCAAGTTGAATAGTAAGAATTTCAAAGCAAAAGAGAATTGCAGAGAACATGAAACTCTGTACCCCTCCCCAAGCTTCTTACCTCTCTCACCTAAAACAACCAAGAATTGCTGCAACAAAATTGCTAATGTGGACAGTGTGCTTCTTACCTCTCTCTCCTAAAACAACCAAGAATTGTTGCAACAAAATTGCTAATGTGGACAGTGTGTTTGTGTGTGTAGCGTTTTGGCATGCAAACGAGTAATTTTTCATCAAGAATTGGCGCGAGTCTACATTTTATGCATATGCCTTGATTACGATCACAATGCTTAACAAATAAGTTTTATAATTATTATGCAAGCCATATGCATGCCAGTTAGACTCACGCCAATTCGCTTTGAAAATTACTCTTTTGGATGTCAAAATCAGTTGTGTAGACAAATCCATGAACATGCATATTGACGAATGAAGAATCAAATGTCCGTGAGGGAAAAAAAGTGGAATGTGGTTAAAGGAATTAAGAGTTAAAAACTTGACTAAAATTTGCGTCACGTTTATAAATTAAAAAGATAAAAAATATATTACATATGTAATGACTTGAAAGCTGTTAATTTGGACATGGTACACGAAATCTAATATATTGAAGAAATGTGAAACAAGGATACCATTATTGATAATGAAAAGCACTGGAGGTTATGTACGTTGAATAAATAAACGTCCCAGTGAAGAGGCATAAATTTAAATGATAAAAAATATATTACATATGTAAATGTGCATAAGAAAACAAGTGGAAAGAACTAACTTGCAACCTATGCTGATAATTGTATCGATCACAGAGTACTTAACCAGAGTACTCAACTTTGACGTATAAAAAGGGTCCGAATCATATTTTGCATAAAATGTATAACGTGCATAAAGTTTGTGTGAAGAGATATCTATATAAAAACAACTAGATTAGCTCTCCCTTTCACACAAACTTTATGCATGTTTACAAAGTTGTCGAGTCTAGTTCTAGTTTATGGCATAAACTAGAACTAGACTCGACAACTTTGTAAACATGCATAAAGTTTGTGTGAAAGGGAGAGCAAATCTAGTTGTTTTTATATAGATATCTCTTCACACAAACTTTATGCACGTTATACAAAATATGCAAAATATGATTCGGACCCTTTTTATACGTCAAAGTTGAGTACTCTGGTTGAGTACTCTGTGGTTTATGGCATAAACTAGAACTAGACTCGACAACTTTGTAAACATGCATAAAGTTTGTGTGAAAGAGATAGGAAAGCTATTTGTTTTTATCATAAACTAGAACTAGACTCGACAACTTTGTAAACATACATAAAGTTTGTGTGAAAGGGAGAGCTAATCTAGTTGTTTTTATATAGATATCTCTTCACACAAACTTTATGCACGTTATACAGTTTATGCAAAATATGATTCGGACCCTTTTTATACGTCAAAGTTGAGTACTCTGGTTGAGTACTCTGTGGTTTTTATATAGATATCTCTTCTTACAAACTTTATGCACGTTATACAGTTTATGCAAAATATGATTCGGACCCTTTTTATACGTCAAAGTTGAGTACTCTGGTTGAGTACTCTGTGGTTTATGGTATCGATCAGAGACCGGCAAAAATCACGTTTTTTATGCCTTCACTCATGCATAACTTTTTTGTGTCCAATTATTCACAAACACATAAGCAAGCATGCGCGTACGCTCATAATCTTTATTTGTGTTAATCATTAGGAAGGCAAATACAAAAATGCCTATATGAATTTTTCAAGCAAGATTTTAACACAGAAGCTATTTTGAGCGTTTGCATTGATTAAACACAAAAACGAATGGCATTTATTCAACATGCCTTTTCTTTGCAAAGAATATTAAGAAAAATCATGCAATGATATATGCTGGCACATAATCTTGAGTGTGTAGGTATGTATGTTGTTAAACATTGTGGTTGAGAAATAAGGATGCCATACGAAGTTACCAAAAAACGTCGGTTTTACAATAAACTTTAAAAATCGCAATTTTCGGTTTAAAATCGTTTAAAGATCGGATTATTTTTTACTCATTCAAAAAAACTTGTTATTTTTATAAGAAATACTTCAACCTTGCCAAATTTGTTTGTTTTATTGAATTTTACTGAAATTAAAGTCGTTTTTAACTCCCAAGAATAATACCGCTTTATTGGTTTGGTACATAGATTACTTAAAAAGAAGGGTCTTTAAGTGTATTTTTCTGAGCGCGGTGCGCTTTTTTTTAAATTTCGGTGCTTTTTTTAATTTTTGGCGGCACCGAAGCAAATTCAACAAATCTATTTGTTTCAGTGTGAGAAAAAAATCTTTGTACAATAAAATACACCCGTTTCAACATTATTTTATTCAACAGCGCAAAATTTTTACACGTTTATATGAAAATGATTATTTTCACGACAACACGGCTACATGGCTATACGACCACCGTTGTAGCTGTGGTAGATTTAGGCTAATTTATATTTTTGTGAGCGACAGTGAGAGTGTTTAATATATAAGTGCTTAAAATACTTTACTGTATTTAACAAAAAATAAGAATACAAAACGCATTGCTTATAATATAACCTCCTTCATGTATACACATATACACACATGTCTATATAATTACAAAATGATAATTGTAAAAATCGGGATAATTTTAAAAATATATTTCTTGATTAATTATCTGTTTCAGCGTATCGTCGTAAAAATGCTATTAAACTGTTAAGTCTGGCAACCGTGTTGCCTAACCATTCTATAAACACACAGCACCTTGTGCATAAATGTACAATTGTTGATTTTTTGCCTTTTTCACATTAATGCTTTTTGCATTAATGCCTCTAAGTTTTTGATTTCGATCATGAATGTGATTAAATAAAAATGTGTGCTTTGAAGAGTTGTCCAAAAATTCATGCACACACAGTTTTTAAACACTCAAACTGAATAGCTGGCATGCGGCAACAGATTAAATTTACATGTTCGCAAACAACCCTTATTTTGCTTAGCATAAAATAGAATAGACACAATGTTGATAAAGGCATATTTGAACGTTTGAGCGAAAATGACATGTTTTTCGAGTGTTTGATTAATCTGATTTTTTTTTAATCACCGGTTGCAGGTCTCTGGTATCGATTATATAGATTGTCATTGACAGTCCCTTACATAATTATCTGTCTCTTCTAGTTTTATCATATTATTATTGACATATATGTACATGTACATTATTAAATACAAACAACTTTTAAAAATTATAAAATTTATATATAAATTATAAAAAGTATTAAATAAATATAATATACGTTCTAGTTTTTTTGACCGTTTTATATTAATTAATAAACTTAATTTGTTAATTGTATAAATTTTATATAAAATAAACAAATATCCTAAAGATGGTACTCGATGAGTACCGAAATATTGATAAAAATAAAAAAAATTAAGAGACCTTAAACTTAAAACATAAATTAAGCTTAATATAATTATATTTTATAAACGAATTTCTAATTAAATAATATGAAATAAAAATTTATTGTAAATATGTTTATGAATGTACTCTTTGTTTCTCCACCTAGCTCCAGCGGCAGCATCCTTAAGCATGCAGAACATAGATTCCGCACCTTTTGCAAATTTTTTGCATAGAGCACACGAACGCATATTAATAAATCTATTTATTTATTTGATTTTATTAATGTTTTTCACAATACCGCGCGAGAACTAATATTAAATAAAGAAGACGACTCAAACCACATACATACATATAAATAAACTTTGACAACGAAACAGGCTAAAATACAAGCAGCAAATAAAAGTCACCTGAGCTGCCGAGACTACCTGTTATGAAATTGCCTATATTATATAATATTAATTCTCTCAATTTATGTGGGATGTGGCATATGTAGCTACTTTCAACTAGGGTGATTTATAGGCTAGAGGCATCTACACCAAGTATTTATTCTGGGAACATCACAATTTCGGCGTTAAGACGCCGTCAACGACGTCGACATTAACTCCAGCATTATGACAAAAATTTCTATGTGTAATATATTTATCTACTGTCAAAAGATGGCGTTCAAAAATTTAAATAGAAAAAAGTAAACACAGTTTGACACATATAAAATATAAAACAAATTGTCATCTGAGCTCTTCATTACCCTGCATAAAATTATTTTGGAAAGTACAATTTATAGCTTTAGGGCTTTACATCACAAAATAGCCTATGCTTTACATTTCAAGTAAACACATGAAGACGTACATAATTTACCCATGATATTTAGATGTTGAAATCCTTCAGTGCGAACGTATTTCTGTGTAATTGATCTTTAATTTTGTCAGATAATAATGAAACGAATTCTAATAATATTTCGCCCATACTGTGTGTCAGCTGCAAAAAATATAGGAAAAGTCGAGAAAAAGTTGGATTTTAATCGATTACATCACGTAAGCAAAGTTCCGCATCAACCTGTAAAGGAAGAACAGCCGTGTGACCAACCGGCGACAGTAGAAAGGAGTACTTTACAACTGTTGGAGCGCTTGGCCTTAGTTAACCTTGATGGTGAAGAGGCAGAAAAGGCCTTGAGAAGTAGTATACAATTTGCCAAAAGAATTGAAAGTATTGATCTAAAGGGTAAGAAGCCATTGTATACGGTATTGGAGAATCAACCTTTGCACCTACGCAGAGATCAAGTCGAAGAAGGTAATTGCAAGGGAGACATTTTAGAAAACGCCAAAATTATTGAAGAAGACTATTTCATTTCACCGCCGGGCAACATACCTTTAAAGCAAGAGTAAAGCAACATTATTGAGAAATAATATCCTACGACATGAGGCATCTAAAATCAGTATTGCATTGGTTAAAAGATTCGAATTATTTAACAGGAAAGTGTATAGCTCACAATGAGAAAATCCAATGTGACTTATCTTTACTTAAAAATGGTCTGAAACTGCGAGAACAGTTACTCAAGCAATGGTTGCTCATGTCTAACACTTGGTCTACACAATGCGATAAAGTACAACAAATTGATCAAAATATAATAGAAAATGACAACCGGACATCGTTTGTACAAAGAAGTGAGTTTACAAAATCATACCAGGATGTACTAAAAAAAAATTTGGTTAAATTATCGAGTTCTATTGCACTAAAAACCATTTATAATAATGTGGTTTACAATTTCGTCAGTGAACACAATCTTTTTTATGGTTCAAAAGTCAAAACTCTGTTGGTGACATACTTTTTTGTAGCCGAAGAAAACGAATTATCTAAATATAATAATTTACAGCGAGAGCGTAAAATCTGGTGGATGCGTTTTTCTTCTAATCCAAGTCGTTATAGTGTTGAGCAATATGATCTTCGCACTAAAAAAGGAGCATATGATAAAATATTAACGAACAGTAAATCGGTAACTATAACAGCAAACTTTCAATACGGTTTAGTGGATATGGAGACTATTTCTTTAGTGCCCTTATATAAATTGCGTTCTGAAAATTCATCTCCAAGAGGAAATTCCAGCAATATTTCCGTCATACGTTCTGTTATTGATTTGGACGTAACAGCTAGCGGTAAGGAGTTTGTTTTCTTGAAGTTAAACAATAATAATATAAAATTCTCTATCAGCTTTAATTTTAGATGCCAGTGTATGCCAAATGGAAAACAGCAAACACACTTTGGCTTTAAATCGGAAGTTAGCTCCTTATCAAGTTTTACTTGCAAATTTGCATCAAGGAAGTGAGAGACTTAGAGAACTTCAATATCTTTATAAATTATATGAACTATTATGTATTTCAGATAAAACTGTGGATGAACTAACCTTACATTTGCAATATGTTATAAGTAAAACTGGACTTAGATTGTATGGCAGCATAATATGCACTAATAGTCTAACTGAACTTGAGGAACAAGTGATTCAGTTTGATTGTCTCGGAATACCATATACAATATTAATTGATGAGGAATCAAGTCGAAGTGGTTTGATTAAAATGCGTAGTCGTGATACCACTCTCTTTGAAATTATTCACATTAGCGATATTCCTCACTGTTTACTAAAAATTTTTAACAGTAATTAAGTATTCGATGGATAGTAAAATATAAAAAAATATATAATTATGTATATGATTTTCATATAAATGAGCTTTAGGTCTTTTTTACAAAAATTATTTTTATTATGATTCATAATAAAAATAATTTTTGTAAAAAAGACCTAAAGCTCATTTATATAAAAATCATATACATACATATATTAAAAAAGGTCGAAAATAAATAGTGTTAATTAATATATAATTATTTGAAATATATTTCTGTGGTAATAAGGAATATATGCTTAATTCGACTTAAGCTAAAAACACGTCAAAAGAATTCCTCATTAAAAGTTTGAGAAATTTTTCAGTAATTTACAGTGTAATGAATTTCTGTTTGTCCTTTTGTAATGCAAAATTTCATTTGGAACAACAACTTTTACTTTGTGCAATGTAGAATAAATTTTTCCCACAGAACGTATATAATACTGTTAGAGAAGGAATTAGTTTTTAAAAATTATCTTTAAAATTTAAAAATGAATTAAAGCAAAAAATGCATTGTTTGTTGTGGCTTTAGCTCTTCATATACCGACATTCCATTGGTTGCTAAAACCAGATCGTCAGACTCACGTTGAGTATAATTATTTGTATAAAAACGTTCTAAGCCTACTATTATTATGTATTTGTTGTAATTCATATACAATATTGAATGTTTTCAAATTGCTTAAACTTCACTGACGATTTAGTTTTAGCAACCAATGAAATGTCGGCATATGAAGAGCTAAAGCCACAACAAACAATGCATTTTGCAAAAGCTCTAATTGTTTCTAACGATTAGTTGGGGAGAATATCCCAAATAATAAATTTCAATATTAAGTGTATAAAAATGAATTTTCAAACCAATTGAATATTATTGGATATCCGCTAAGTTTATTTTGTTATATACCCCGAACTTTTTTTGGCATCCCATACATAATTTCTTGTACATAACTTGCTCATTTTATCAGGATTAAACTTTGTTCCAACGTGCCTTTAATATTGTCATTTGGAAAACGAGGTATATTGCCTGAATTTTTAATTGTATCAAAAAAGAATTTATTAAACGTCATTACTTTATTACACCCGTTGTTATTAAATTGCTATTCTCTGTTAAAAGTTGTATGGCTAATTAACTGTTCACAAATCTTCATAGTTGCTTATTTAGTTATTCATCAAATTTCGATTACTAATTTTAATGAGTGCTGATCCTTTTTATCCTTTCAGATTAAAAATTAAAATTTTTATATTTTCTCCTTGCTTTGAATGGGGTTTCTTTTAACATTTTATTGTTTGTTGTTGGATTAGCCGAGTATATGCTTGCATTTCATTGGCGCTAACCAAATCATCAATTACAATACAATACAACTAACCGCCCTTTGGGTGATAATGAAAATAAATGTTAAATAGTTATTTCGGATAATATCTCGAATAAAAAATTTGATAAATATTGTTATTATAAATGTTGTTTTTCATTTTGCCTTATCACCCAAAGGAGGCGATTAAGCGTATAAAGGCGTAAAAAGAAAAATAAAAAAACGAAAGTCGATTATATTTGTTTGTTGTGCTGTGTTTGTACAAAAGCTTTCTAAAGCTATTATGCTTATATGGGTTTTAAATTATAAATAGAAAAATATGATTGAATTCTGTTTGGATTCTCATATAGTATTTGTAATTTTTGGGTTAAGTGTTCGAATTTGAATGTTTCAAACATGATCTGGCTAAAGGGTAATGATGATTTGGTTAGCGCCAATGAAATGCAGGCATATACTCAGCTAAGCCAACAACAAAATGCTAAATAGTTATTTTGGAGATTATCTCGAATATTAAATTTGATAAATATTGTCTTTTCTTTTAGTTTTAATAATGAAAGCAAAATTTTGGAATTACATGGTCAATTTTTTTTTGTTTTTCTCACGTTGAAACATTTTCCTGTCATTAAACAGTTTTGGAACATATTTCTTCTCGAGGATGACAATTTAAAGTGGAACATGGATGAAAAAATCATATTTCTTAATTTAGTTTTTCTATTTATTCTTTATTTTTTTGTTGACTAGAATTGCTACCAACACAAACATAACACAACAATATATACCAAGCGAACATAAAAAGTAGAAAATTTCGAAATCGAATCGAGCTAGAAAATTTCGATATGTTTAATGTTTGTAAATAGTATAATTTTGTTTAATTCAAAATTCATATATTCAATCTTATTCTGCGTTTCGAATTTAAATTTTTTCCGTTTGGCAACTTGGGAATTCTGCGTTCCATTCCGTTTCACACTGTCCACATTAGCAATTTTGTTGCAGCAATTCTTGGTTGTTTTAGGAGAGAGAGGTAAGAAGCTTGGAGAGGGGTACAGAGTTTTATGTTCTCTGCAATTCTCTCTTGCTTTGAAATTCTTACTCACTGTCCTCAATTGCAATTTAGTTGCAGCAATTCTTGGTTGTTTTAGGAGAGAGAGAGGTAAGAAGCTAGGGGAGAGGTACAGAGTTTCATGTTCTCTGCAATTCTCTTTTGCTTTGAAATTCTTACTCACTGTCCACACTTGCAATTTAGTTGCAGCAATTCTTGGTTGTTTTAGGAGAGTGAGGTAAGAAGCTAGGGGAGGGGTACAGAGTTTCATGTTCTCTGCAATTCTGTTTTGCTTTGCTATCCTCACTATTCAACTTGATGTTTTGTGTTGTTGTATTTGATGTTTTACATACGTTTTATACAAGAATTGCAATGCTGGATTTTTTCTAATGTGGACACTAAAGCAATTCTGCAGCAGAATTGCATGCAACAAAATTGCTAATGTAGACGGGGAGTTACTATTCAACTTGATGTTTGGTGTTGTTGTATTTCACGTTTTATACATGTATGTTTTATACAAGAATTGCAATACCAGATTTTTTCTAATGTGGACACTAAAGCAATTCCGTAGCAGAATTTCATGCAACAAAATTGCAAATGTGGACAGTGTGTTTCTTTTCGATTCTGTATATTCTGCATTACGATCTGTAAGTTGTTAGTTTGCTAACGGAAAGTTGTTCGATTTTTGTTTGTGTTAAAAAATATAAGTATGAAATGCAATAAATTTATTTTGTAATTATTTTTTTGCTGTACTGAAATCTTAAAGATTTATTTAATAGCATGTTTCCACGGCACCTGCTTAGCTCTCTATTCTTGCTTCACACCCCAAACTTGCTTCGCCATACAAAATTTTGAGAGCGAAGCAGGTGGATTCATATTAAATCTACTTGCGAATCAAGAAAAAATCCTCTCTTCTCTAATTTTTATCGTAAGTTTATCTACACTAGTTGTCAAAATTAAATATTTTTGTAAACAAAGCAAATTTAAAAGTGAAAAGTTAAAAAATATAATTGTTTTTTGTGTGTGTTTCCTAGGCGTAATATTAAATTTGAATTCAGTGAAAAGTTAATTTATTTAAATTTTATAAAAGTTAAAAAATAATGGAAAGAAAAAAATTTATAAAATCGAAGCAGGTAGATGAGTCGTGTAAACAGCATGATTCATAAACTTGCTTCAGAAAGCGAAACAGGAGATTCAAGTTGTCGTGGAAACATGCTATAAAGCAGCTATAAAGGCCTAACTATAATGTGCTTAATGCAACTTAAGCAAATGTGCGAATACACACAATCAAATGTATACAACTATAATGTACTTAAGTAACTTTTCGTCAAGTTTCGTCAAGTGTCATTTGCTTAAGGAAAGTGCGTTCAATTTCGCTCTTGCTTAAGCAAATGACTCGTCAAGAAAACATTTTTTTTCTGTCTCTATTTATTTCCCGTACTGAGCAGGAGCGTTTTCTTTTCTTCATCGTCTCTCTTATTTCTTGAAGAACACATATTCCATCAAATGCACAATTCATTAACTTCACTGTCTTCAGAAATTTCAGTTTTCTATCCATTTTTAAAAATTTTCCAATAAATAAATAAATAATAATTTTCCAATAATAAAATAAATAATTGTTTACAATTAAAAGATGCTTTTTTAGTACTTTTTTTTATTTTAGTTTTCGTTTACTTTATAAATAAATAAAAGATAAACATGGATTTACTTGCTTATGGTAATATATTTATAACTTTTACAAATTTAATGAGATTTCGTCAAAAATATTACATTTTAAAGAAATAAAAACGAAAATAGTTTTCTAAAAGTACAAATGTTTGCAACTAAGTGTAAAAAGTTTTTAAGTTTAATAAGTACAATATAGCCACCTAAAAGTCTTCAGTAATTTACTTAAGCATTTGACATGCTTTTCGTTGAATTTTGACACTAGCTTAAGTTTGGTTAAGCACATTATAGTTGGGCCTTAACTCCTTTAAGCAGTGATAAACAAGAATGATAGAAAAACAGATTACGACATGTGCATTATTTACCGTTTGATGGCGTATATTCCCCTAAGAAAAGGTTGCCAATCCATTCATTCCACAATCAATTTTAGGGCTGTGTTTTTATTTTGTATGATTAATATTTTTGTATTTACTTACTAGTGTAATTGGATCCGTGTTCTTGTTAATAACAAAATAAATTTTAAAATTTAGATTTTCGTACACAAAAAGGCGTTTTGGTAGATTTTTTTAATAATTTTGGTGGGAAAAGAATTTCTGCGCTAAACAATTTAAAGCAAATGTTTTTAAAGGGTTTTCTTATCTTTGTAAACGAAATGTCTTAAAAAATTTTTTGTAAAAGGTATTTAAAATATATTAAAAAAATTAATTTAAGCACCCCCAGAAATTTTTTAAGTAATTGTAAAATGTTGCGTTTTTAAGGTAAATAGTCAGTTTTCATGGTTTGATATGAAAATAATTTTTTAAGTAATATCAGTCGTATTGTGTCTTTCTAACAGCCAGTTTACCGATGTCGAAAGAAAGAGTTCATTCGCAATCTAAGCGAAAGAAAGTTGGTTTGGGTTTATGTAACTTATCTCTATGCGAAAATCCACTCGAACGACAACTCGAATGATAACGTAAGTATTTTCATACAAAATTGCGTTTGTCTATTTCGAAGCTGTTGTCAACAATGCGAACGTAAATGTCATATTCTGTCACTTGCTATTTTGCTTTCGAGTTGTATGTATGTATTAGAAAAAAAGTGTTTGTAAAAAACAAAACAAAAATGTAAACATCAAAATGGACAGCAAGAGGTAAGTAAAATTAATATAAGTATGTACATACAATGAAAAAAGGAATAAATATATTAAAATTAGTTTGAAAAAAATCAACAAATTGCTTGTGGAGTTCATGGAGGAGAATCCGGAGTTGGCCAGAGGAACACCTGTGTTTGGAACCAACAAGTTCTCAACGGAGGGGAAATGGGCAACTATTTACGAAAACCTCAACTCCAACGGACCTCCAACTCGTACAATTGCTGAGTGGAAAAAGGTAAGTAAACACACGTGTGTAAGTTAACGAAACGGTTTGCATATTTTTTTTGTTAACTGTATGAAATTTTTACTTAATTTGTTACTAGGCTGATTTTTTCATTAAAATTATTATTTTACCTACCAATTGCCTGAAAATAAGAGAAGTAACGGTGAAGAAATGCTCTTTATGGTAAAAACTGAGACTTACTCAGTTGCAGTTATTCTTTTTTTTCACTCATTCGTAAATTTTGTATGTAAGCCTAATTCTTTCTTAAAGAAAAATTTGGCATTATTGATAAGTTTGATCTTGAGAAAACATGACACCACCATAATAAAGGACCTATGAAAATTAAATATTAACTAAAACTTCTACATAGTAGAAAATTAATTATTAGAAATTCAAAGCAAATTAAGATAGTAAAAAATAAAACAAAAGAATATGGAAAGTTAAAATTCGAAGTAATTTAAAACTGTAAGATAAGAATGAAAAATTTTTAAAATAACACAAAAAGTTAAAGTTCAAAGCGAATTAAGACAGAGGAAAATAAAACAAAAAGAATATGAAAGGATAAAATTCAAAGTAATTAAACGGTAAAAATAAAAATAAAGAAATATAAAAATATAATGAAAAGTTAAAATCCAAGGCAAATTAGAACAGTAAAGAAAATCAAACAAAAGGTCTTTAATTTCCCCAGAACAAGGAACAAAATATTAACTAAACTTCTACATAGTAGAAAATTAAAGTTCAAAAATTCTAAGCAAATTAAAACAGTAAAAAATTAAAACAAAAAGTATATGGAAAATTAAACTTTATGTAAAAAAATTCTACATAGTAGAAAAAGATTTAAAATAAAAACTTATAAAGAAATTTAAACTTTATGTAAAAAAATAAAATAAGAATATACTATTAGAAATAAAAAAATTTAATAAATAAATAAAATTGAATGAGTGGAAATACAAAGTAACGTTATAAAGTGTTTGATATGCCCTGGAGAAGCAACAAAAATTTAACTGGCGCCCAACAACTTTAACCCACTTAAACTATCAAATTGAAAATTGTCTTGTCTGTTGCTGTGTGGACTTTTCGAGATCACATTGGACCAGCGTAAGCCGAAATTGGATAATTGTTTTTAATAATTGTATTCATAATATTAATAATTTGTAATATTACTTTACTTTCTTAATTACATTGATATATTTTATGGTAATTTCCCTAATTTGCAAAACACATGAAAAATTCGGTTCTTTATTTTTTTTTTTTGATTTTAATGAATATTGAAAATCTGATCGAAAGTTTAAACAATTTAAGAATACAGGAAGATCAGCGCGAAATCATGGATCCTAATACCTTACAGTCGTTGGTTTCTGCGGCAATAAAAGAAGCCACTGAACAAAATCGTCGGGAATTTCAAACTACCGTAGATGAACTCACACGTAGATTAACATTACTGGAAACTCCTACAGTTAGAACAGAACACAAAGAAATTGAGATAGTTTCAGGCGTTGAATGCAACGAAACCTTAGATGTTGTGAAGTCTGTACCAGAATTTTTCGGAGATTCATCGAGGTACATTTCATGGCGTCAAGCCGCAATTACAGCCCACAAGTTGTACGAAGGATACGTAGGGAGTTCGAAATACTATCAGGCTATAGCTATACTACGAAATAAAATAGTTGGAAAAGCTGATGCTGTTTTGAGTTCATATAACACAGTTCTAAATTTTTATGCGATTTTGGAGAGATTAGACTTCGTTTATGCTGATAAGCGATCTGTTTTTACCCTTGAACAAGAATTGTCTACCCTTACCCAGGGTTCTAAAACTATTATCGACTTTTATAGCGAGGTAGAAGAGAAACTTAATTTAATAATTAATAAAACTATTATGGTTTACGAGGGAGATAATAATCTAATAGCATCACTTAACAACAAATATAGGCAGGATGCACTTCGAGTATTCATTTCTGGCTTAAAAAAACCTTTGTGTGATATTCTTTTTTCGTGCAAGCCGTCTGATATGCCAATGGCTTTAGCAATAGCTCAGGAGATGGCAACAAATAGAAGTCGATATAATTTTGCTCGCGCTTTCAGTACAGGCTTAAATGAACAATTTTCTTCTAATTATCGTAATCCAGTTTCAAATAAAAATTTTAGACATCCTTTATACAATCCATCTGTTTTAACTAATTCTTACTACCCAACACTAAATCAAAATATTTCAGGTTATCCTTTTCATAATCAATCAACCCCTTCAAATCCTTTCTTGCCTAGAGCTCAACCACCACAACTTGTACCCAGTTATCAAAACAATAACATGCCTCGTAATAGTATTCGTTGGCAAACAGCACCGAGATTCCAACAACCGTTACAAAATAATATTCGACCTCCGCAAGGTTTTCAGCTAACTCCAGGTTTCCAACCTCAAGTTATCGATACAGATGTAAGTATGAGAACTGTGGGTACAACCCAAAATAATATTAATTCTCAGAGAAAACAAATTGGCTCAGTTAAGGTTCCTAATAATACGCATAGGGTTTACCATTTATCAGAAAATCAGGCTGAAAATAATATTTCTCCTGAAGAGTTACAAGAAGGTGTTGCCCAATACATTGAAGAAGACCAAGTTAATTTTTTAGACATAGGTCCCTCCTACCCTACGTGGAGAGGGAATTTAGAGGGAGAAAATTAAAGTTTTTGGTGGACACTGGTTCATCTAAAAACTACATTAAAGACTTGAAAATATTCCCACTCGAAATAACCGTTAAAAGTCCTGTTTTAGTGAAATCCGTCCATGGAGAAAATTGGGTTAAACGCAAAGCACCAGTAAAAGTATTCAATAAGGTCACAGATTTTTTATACTTCCATGTCTTACTACATTTGATGGCATCATAGGTTTTGAACATCTCAAGGATATTAAGGCACATATAGACACTAAAAATAGTATGTTAAGTTATGAGGCTGGTCAGGAGAAATTGAGTTTTTTTTTATTGCAATGAAACCAATTATATCTCAGTTGATTTTGACAGTGTTCCGGAAAATGTTCGCAATAATTTTTTGATGGTTTTAGAAAAGTTTAAAGGTGTTTTTGCTACCCCTAACGAAGCACTAACATACAATACAGCAGTTGTTGCAAGTATAAGAACTAAGGATGAGGAGCCAGTTTATTCTAGATATTATCAATATCCTATGGCTATGGTAGATTTCGTCAATAAGGAAATAGAGGACTTGCTAGCAAACAATATTATAAGACCATCTCGATCAGCATACAACAATCCCGTATGGGTAGTTGACAAAAAGGGTTTAGACGAAAACGGCAAACCGAAGAAACGATTAGTTATTGACTTCCGAAAACTAAATTCAAAAACGATCTGTGACAAGTATCCAATCCCTGAAACTTCTGTTATTTTGGCCAACCTTGGTAAGGCGAAAATTTTTACTACCTTAGATTTGAAATCCGGGTTTCACCAAATTAATCTAAGAGAAGAGGATAGGGAGAAAACCGCATTTAGCATTAGTAATGGGAAGTACGAATTTTGTAGGCTGCCATTTGGGGTTAAAAATGCACCTGGTATATTTTTCAACGTGCTATAGATGATGTACTGCGTGAAGAAATTGGTAGGTGCTGCCACGTCTATATTGACGATATCATCATATTTTCTGACACAGAACAGAAACATATAGATGATACTGGAAGAATATTGGAAAGACTTTATAATGCAAATATGAGAGTTTCGCTAGAAAAGTCCAGATTTTTTAGAACATCTGTTGAATTTTTGGGCTTTACGGTTTCAACTGCTGGAATTAGAACTTGTCCTGATAAGGTTAATTCGATTGTAAATTACCCCACACCCTCATCCCTACGCGGCTTGAGATCTTTTCTTGGTTTGGCTGGGTATTATAGAAAATTCGTTAGAGATTATGCAGCAATTGCAAAGCCTTTGACGAAATACCTAAGGGGAGAAAATGGTCATATTGGTGCAAGACAGTCAAGGAATGTAAAGATAGCTTTGGATCATGAAGCCTTGGAGGCTTTTAATAAGATAAAACAAATTCTCGCTTCGGAAGAAGTTTTGCTGCTATATCCTGACTTCGAAAAGCCTTTTGATTTAACTACTGACGCGTCTTCACACGCTATTGGCGCTGTGTTATCGCAAGGTGGTCGTCCGATCACAATGGTTTCGAGAACCTTGTCCCCCGCAGAAGAAAGTTATGTGGTAAATGAGAGAGAGTTACTGGCAATTGTTTGGGCATTGAAGAGTCTTCGAAATTACCTTTACGGTGTTAGTAAGCTAAATATTTTCACGGACCATCAACCCTTAATATTTGCAATTTCTGAAAGAAATCCCAATTCGAAATTAAAAAGATGGAAAGCGTTCATTGAGGAATATGCACCAACGTTTTACTATAAACCTGGCAAGGACAACGTCGTTGCCGATGCGCTTTCCAGGCAATACAACAACATGATTTACAATTTATCGTCCAGTTCGTCCTTGGAAGCTGTAAATAGCGAGAATTCTTATACGGAAGTAATATTAACAGTGGAGAACCCACTTAATTGTTTTCGGAATCAGATTATTCTTACTCAGGGTTTAGAATCCAACGAACAGACGAAAATAATTTTCAAAGACCGAATTCGTCATACAATAACATTTACAGATATCGGGGATGTTTTTGGTGTTTTAAAACGAGTAGTTAACCCTAATGTAGTGAACGTTATTTATTGTGAACTACTAAAATTCAACATTTTTTGGTTACAGCATACCCCTCTGTCAAATTTCTTCACACAAATAAATTTGTAACGGATATATGTATTTAACACCGATGATCAAGTAGAAATTCTGAATAATGAGCACAATCGAGCGCATCGTGCACTGTCTGAAAATGTTAAACAGATAATACAAGACTATTATTTTCCAAACATTAGAAAAAAATTGAAGGAACTAATTCGCAACTGTAAAATTTGTAACGAGGCTAAGTACAATAGACATCCAAAAAGACAGGAGATATCGGAAACCCCTATTCCTTCTTACCCAGGTGAAATATTACATATAGACATTTACTCGACAGACGGAAAGCACTTTCTGACATGCGTAGATAAGTTTTCTAAGTTTGCAATTGTAAAGCCAATAGCCTCGAGATCGATAGTAGACGTTAAGCCTGCTCTTCAAGAAATTTTAAATACCTACAATAGTACAAAAACAGTTGTTTGTGATAATGAGAAGTCATTAAACTCCGAATCAGTCAAGACCTTATTGAAAAACTTTTATGGAGCTGAAATTGTTGCTGTCCCACCACTACACAGCACATCAAACGGTCAAGTAGAGAAATTCCATAGTACCCTTTCGGAAATTGCAAGATGTATTAAGCTAGAGTACTCCATAACTGATACCACAGATCTTATCCTAATAGCTGTTTTAAAATATAATCGATCTATACACTCCGTTGTTAAGCTAAAACCTATAGATATATTTCACTCAATTTCTGACGAGTTAAAGGCTTTCGTAAAGAACAATTTAATTACCCAACAGAAAACGGACTTAAAATTCCATAATAAAGAAAGAATTACACGAATTTTCGAGCCTGGACAAAAGGTTTTCGTTAAGGCTAACAAAAGACTAGGGAACAAATTCAGTAAAGTTTACGTTGAGAAAGTAATCCAAAAGGATTTAGGATCCACGGTTCAAATCGAAAATAAAATTGTTCATAAGGACAATATTCGCTAATATTGCATTTCAAATTCGTAAAATAAAATAAGTTTAAACTTCGATCTGGCATCAACTTAAGGTTTGTTCGATTACAAACTTAGCAAGACTAGTAAACAAAGAAATAAAAAAAATAAAAATTCTCAAAATAAAATTTTTATTCAAAAATGTAATAAAACAGAAAATAGTAAAATTTAATTTTCCTTCAAACGTTACAAAAAGAATTATTAAAATAAGTAACAAAAATAAAAATTCAAATCTTTAATATTTTTTATTTTTTTTACTCGAGGAAACTTTAAAATCAAAAACTGGCAAGGAGAATTTTTTTTCAAATAACCACTTGAATTTTTACTATTTATTCCTGAAAAAAAAAATTTTTTTTTGTCTGTTAAGACGACTAGATCGTAAAAAAGATTTTGAAAAAAAATAGAAATAGTAAAAAAGCAGACATTCGAACAAATCTATAGTATTAAGATAATTTAAAAGAAAATTAAATTAAAAATAAATTTCTTAATTTTCAGTTTTGTAAAATTAACCAGAATCAAGAAACTCACACTTTAATCCTAAATTAAAATATACATATGTAATCAACGAAAAATGTTTATTTTACTTAATATTAATAATTTAAAACCTAATATTGTAATTTAATCCAAGATGAATTTAATATTTAAGATAATGAATATTAAAACATATTTTCTCAGTCTACTACTACTAGGCTGATTTTTCCATTAAAATTATTATTTTACCTACCAATTGCCTGAAAATAAGAGAAGTAACGGTGAAGAAATGCTCTTTATGGTAAAAACTGAGACTTACTCAGTTGCAGTTATTCTTTTTTTTCACTCATTCGTAAATTTTGTATGTAAGCCTAATTCTTTCTTAAAGAAAAATTTGGCATTATTGATAAGTTTGATCTTGAGAAAACATGACACCACCATAATAAAGGACCTTTGAAAATTAAATATTAACTAAAACTTCTACATAGTAGAAAATTAATTATTAGAAATTCAAAGCAAATTAAGATAGTAAAAAATAAAACAAAAGAATATGGAAAGTTAAAATTCGAAGTAATTTAAAACTGTAAAGATAAGAATGAAAAATTTTTAAAATAACACAAAAAGTTAAAGTTCAAAGCGAATTAAGACAGAGGAAAATAAAACAAAAAGAATATGAAAGGATAAAATTCAAAGTAATTAAACGGTAAAAATAAAAATAAAGAAATATAAAAATATAATGAAAAGTTAAAATCCAAGGCAAATTAGAACAGTAAAGAAAATCAAACAAAAGGTCTTTAATTTCCCCAGAACAAGGAACAAAATATTAACTAAACTTCTACATAGTAGAAAATTAAAGTTTAAAAATTCTAAGCAAGTTAAAACAGTAAAAAATTAAAACAAAAAGTATATGGAAAATTAAACTTTATGTAAAAAATTCTACATAGTAGAAAAAGATTTAAAATAAAAACTTATAAAGAAATTTAAACTTTATGTAAAAAATAAAATAAGAATATACTATTAGAAATAAAAAAATTTAATAAATAAATAAAATTGAATGAGTGGGAATACAAAGTAACGTTATAAAGTGTTTGATATGCCCTGGAGAAGCAACAAAAATTTAACTTGTACATACATATGTATATGTACTTATTTGTATGATTATTGTAACTGTTACGTTTTATTTACAGACTTGGGCTGATTTGAAGTCCAGAAAAACAACCGTCACAGAACCTTCAAGGCAGTCCAAGGAAAAATTCCTTTAAACGTCGGGAAAATGATAGCGACGACGACATGCAGCAGACAGACTGGAAATCAGCAGTCGATGAACAGTTGACTCTCATTCGCCGTCAGCTTCGGGTAGCTAAAAGAATGCAGCAGCAAGCACAGAGCAGGCGAATGCTATGAAAATATTGGTTGCTGCTGCTGAATTGCAAGCAGAAACGGCGAAAAGACACGCTGATGCCGCTGAAACTCAAGCAGCTTGCATGAAGGCATTAGTGACTATATCTGAACGAATAGAGAGAAAAATTGAAGACTATTTTTTAGTATAGGAAATTATGTAATTTATATTTAATTGTCTATGTATATTTAGGATTTTTAGGATTGAAGACTGGCCATTGCTATTTATGAATGCTTAGGATTTTTAACGATGTATTTTGTTTTTGAATTACTTAGTTTTTTGGTTATTATTTTCTTATGTTTTTGATTTTTGAATTATTTTGTTTTGTAGTTATTATTTTTTATATTTTTGGTTTTTGAATTATTTTATTTTTTAATGTTTTCTTAAATCTTTTAATATGTAAATAAATGCTTTTGAATGAAAAAATATAATTCTTAATGTTTTTTTATGTAATTAGAATCCCCACTTAGATATTGCAATAATTTGTGTTATTCCGTATAAACGGATTAATTTTAAGGAGCAAAAAAAAACATTAAACTGAACTCCGAGATTTAAAATCTTTAAAATCCATATGAGGATTTTACTTTATTGAAATACTCCAAATCATATTTACGAATGGTGATAAAGAAATAAGCTATTTGCTGTTGTCGTACTTATAATAATAATTAAAAATATAATAACAATTAAATAAATGAAAATTAAAAATATAAAAAATAACTAAAAACAAAATAAATTAAGAAACTAAAATATAAGAAAAATCAAAATAATACTAAAATTGACCAAAAATCTAAAATAATTACAAAAGTAAAATAAACCAAAAATCTAAAATAATAATTACAAAACGAAACAAATCAAAAATCTAAAATAATATTTACAGAACAAAATTAACCAAAAATTTAAAATAATAATAATTTGAAAACAAAATAAATAAAAAATATAGCAAAAATTATAGTTAAACTACAAATTTATTGCTATATTTCTTCTTATTGCTGCTGCTCCCTCTGCTTCTAATTCTTCAACTTCATCGATTGCAATTTTTTTATTTTGTATTTACTAATTTTGTATTGACAGCTGCTCAACATTAGGTAGGGTTGCATTTATCTTCAAACAATTAAGTAGTATTTTTTGTACTTTTTGAAAAATTCGCTGCAGAATATCTAAATTTATGATTTGACACTACTTTTATATAATAATACGTAAGAGCCTACAACTAGCATACGTAAGTCAATGCGAACGAAAGACAGTGAGATAGGTAAACCCAAATTGATTCGAAAGTGAGTGACTTGTTTTCTTTCGCATGCATTTTCTTTCGACATCGGTAAACTGGCTGTAAGTGAATTGGTGAATTTTAATTGAAAAATAAAAATAATCATAAATAAAACAAACCGTTAATCTCAAAAAGTGAAAAAATCTAAATCTTAGAATATATAGTATACACAAATGAAGACTTTTACCCGAAACTTTGTTAAGTATAATGTGAGACTTGGCAACCCCGGAATTCAAAATTAATTTTGATTGGTCCAAACAAATATATATTAAGGTGAATTCACCCATTCGTTCTGAACGTACAGAACGATTTTTTTTATATGTAGTTTGAAGTCTCTCTTTTTGAGAAAGAGAGTAAATTTAATGCGGAACAACAACAATAATTTCGTTCAGGACGAATGGGTGAATTCACCTTTAGTGCCTGTTTAAATTGAACGATTTTTGTCGCTGCAATTCTTAAGCTGAAAGTCCATACCATCCGTTCTATGCGTCGTAGTTTGTTGGTAAATAGAGGGAGAAGAGTTAATAGAGGAAGAGAGAAACTAAAAAGAGTACACATAGGCATGTACTCTTGCAATTCGTTTTTCCGCAATTCGTAATACCTAAATTCCTTGTTTGTTTACCGTAAGAATATACTTAAAAAAGAAAATATCAAAAATTACATATGTACGTATGTATGTACATACATATGTATGTATACAATATCTGCGACAAAAATCGTTCAATGTAAACGCAAATACAATTTTAAAGAAAGGAAGACAAAAATTGCAGCGACAAAAATCGTTGAATGTAAACTCTCACTTATATTTCGATAAAAATCAGGATTTTTTAATTAAATTTAGTTTTATTTTATAAAAAAAAATAATCTTTATTGTAAAAACCGTGTATGAAGTGTTTAAAATGAGAAAAAGTGCACGAAATCTTCGCAGTGCAGTGGGCAAATGCAGGCAAAATGATAGTCAAAAATCATGTGAGCAAATGTGTGAAAAATTAATTTTGTGCATATTTTTAATTAATTTAAATTTAGCTCTATCTTTTTATAGTTTTCCAAAGAACGATAAAGGGCTAAAAAGACTGGATAAAGTTTTGCAATCGGCGGGTTACAATAAAGACCCACAGGAAAAGAATTTGTTCTCTACATTTTAAACAGGACGATTTTGAAAGAAATTTAAAATTTTAAATGGGTAAGTTACAATTATGTTTTTTAATATATGTATGTATCTACACTTTTGTATATAATTTTAAATGGTTCACAAAAACTTTTACATGTATGATCGTTTCTGGGGATGCATTGCGTAAGGAAAATGATATGCTAAAAATGCAAAAAAAAAAACAAGCTGAGATCACTATTAAAAATTTGTCTCAAGAAGTTCAGAAGTTAAAGTTTACAAACGCAAATCTGCAGAAGGCACTGAGACGTCTTCTCACTGAAGGCCAAATAAAAAAACTTAAAAACGGTTATAAAAGACAAATCTTTACTGAAGAAGATATTGCACAGTCAATTACGCTATATTCCACAAGTATATACACTTTTATATATAATTTTAAATGGTTCACAAAAACTTTTACATGTATGATCGTTTCTGGGGATGCATTGCGTAAGGAAAATGATATGCTATAAATGCAAAAAAAACCAAACTGAGATCACTATTAAAAATTTGTCTCAAGAAGTTCAGAAGTTAATTAAAGTTTACAAACGCAAATCTGCAGAAGGCACTGAGACGTCTTTTCACTGAAGGCCAAATAAAAAAAACTTAAAAACGGTTATAAAAGACAAAACTTTACTGAAGAAGATATTGCACAGTCAATTACACTATATTCCACAAGTTCCAAGGCTTACAGGTTGCTAAAGAGAAAAAATTTTCCGCTTCCCTCCGTAAGAACAGATGTGTCGACAGGTATTTTGCATCGTGTTCCATGTCGCAAATGATGTTAGATATTCGTGCGATTGGCAAAAATATGTACGCTTTTACCATTTCAAAAAGGTACACATTAGGCTTTTGCAAAAGTACAAAAATCAAATAATTAAGTACATCCTCTTTTTTTCGTTTATTTTTTTTATGGTACTCTTCTCTTAAAAAATCAAATGGCTATTCTCTTATAAGAAGCAAGCACAACAAATATTGTGTTTGTACAAAATAAATACGGCATAGAGCAGTGGTCTTCACAAAGACAAACACAACTAAAATGAGAGTATTACACTGAAAGAATTAACTCTTAACTCTAATTAACACTCTGCTTCAGTGATGGGAAATGAGATTTTCGTTTCGGTATAAAAAAATTTTTCTGAGAGTACTTTTTTAACCTCAAGAGTAACAAATTTAAATTTTTTAATTTTTATTAAACAGTAAAAACATCTTTATGAAAACAAAAAGTTAACAAAAACCATAAATCAATACATTAAAAGTTCATTTTACCTATAAACAAAACATTTTTAAAATTTATTTTGTACTTTTTAAGATATACCTTATACTTTAAACTGAAAAAGCCCCCTAGATAAATAAATATATAATAAATAATTTTCTCTTACATTTTAAGACCATTTCCAAAAAAACTTCCTCCATCACATTAAAGTCAAATTCATTGAGTATTGTCCTTCAAATAAGCCCAAATCTATACCAGTAGCGTTATTCACCTAGAATTTATTTCAATTTAAAGTTTTATACCTTAAAAAATACCCAATATAAAATTTTACATATTCAAAAAAAAAAAAAAAAAAAAATTAACAGAGGACATAAATATACATATATGTTTAAATACAAATTCATTATTATAACTAAACAATCTATTTTAACTAATAGTTATGTAAAAAACAAACAATAGCTATACTAAAACAGATGAATTTAAGACGTATCACTGAGAGTATCAAATGTAACAGAGGAGTAACACGGTATTTTTTCAAATCAAATAGTATAAAAAAAAGTACGATCGTAACAACTTTTCCATCACTGCTCTGCTTCCTTCAATGTGTTCAAAGAAAACAAAAAAAGATTTTCCCACTCAACGTCCCACATTTTTATTAAAAATTTTGTTTTAAAATGCTGTAAAAAAGTACATATAAGTTAATATTCTTCGAAACATAAACATTCATAAATTTATATAGCTTGTTATCAACTTTTCAGTGTATCAAAAAATATTTTTGTTCTCTTTAAAAGATTTAAAACAGAAAAACATCCGATACACTCCTGCTCTGTTGAAAGTTTACAAGCTACTGAATGAAATTGTTGTTTCACACACATGATTATTGTTGCAATTATGGTTGCCGTTAAACACACTAAAAACAAATTGTATGGATTTTTTTATGAAAGATTTTATAACGTCGTAAATTTATTACAATTACTTAAGTTTTTGACAGGAAATTAAACAAAAATAACTTTTCAGTAATTATAAAAGCAATATCACTAAATACAGTACAAGACTTAAAATAAAATATAATGTAATAAAGATTATACAGGCAATTTTGGTACATTTTAAGAAGCTGTTTTTTAGGATTTTTTTTTTTAATTTGAGCAATCATGGTTGTAATATTCACGAAGAGAATAAATAAAAACCCGAAAATTTCATTTAGCCGGCTGATATGAAAGGCGACCACTGGCATAGAGCTGTAGTGTAGTCACATCGGCACTTGTGTACTTGATGCGACCACACAGAAAAACAAAAAGGTTTTGTTTACACAAACAAACCAACCCCAATTAATGTCAATGTCTCATTAACCTATATCAGTAACACTTATTTTGGTAATAACCACTTGAATTCTTTAGTGCAACTTGATGCCCGCGCAGTAATATTCCAACATTAATAATTTTTGTTTGAATGCAGTTCATTGTCCACCTGAACTGATTTTGTCATATTCATTTATTTGGAGTATCGTATTCATTCATAATTAAAAACTAAAAGAATGCTGAATGCCTGGTATTAAGAAAGCAAAACTAAAACATTTAAAATTATAATACTTCTGAGTGACACACTTTTGAGTGTCATATTAAATTGAGTACATTCATATGCACTAATCAGCGATTGGTCAAAAGAAATATTGTAATCGATTTACTATGAAACTAAAAGAAACAAATGTACTATTACGATAAGCTAGAATAAGTTAGAAAGGAATAGTTTATTCCGATAAGTAGGTATATAAGCCCATTCAAAATTGGAATAAATCATCAATTAACTTTGATCAGAAACAACAATCGCTTGTGTCTTTTTCTAATAAAAGAGAAAACATTACAGAGCTAGGAAAAGTAAGCAAAATTAATAATAAGACATGCACATACGGCAAGCAATACTTAAACCATTTAGTATAATACTTGAGTATTTTTGTAATTTTTATTTTATTTTTATGAAATTACATTTTTGTTTAATTTGATTCTAATATCAAATTATCAACATATCTACCTAGATATCGTCATCTAAATTTACAAAAGTCATATTTGCGTTGGGAAAATTTTACAGAACTTGAAAAACAATTTAAAAAATAGGTTAAACTGGAAAAAATTTCAAGTTTTGATTTTGAATAAGTTTACAAATCTTTTTCGCATATCTCCTGCAATTGCTCGCATGTGACTTATGACTTTGTAAAATCTTCTACAAAAATTATTCGAAAGAAAAGTAATTAATTATGTAACTTTAGCATGAACTGTAACTAAACACTCAAGCATTGTTTAACCGTTATTGGGGAGGGCATATGCTTCTTAAAAATATAAAAAAAATAATTTTTTATAAAAATAAAAAAATAAAATTTTATTAAACCAACATTTAATTACTCAAATGTTCAATTTTTCAATTAGTTTTTTATTAATTATAAGGAATCATCTGCAAATAAAAAACATTATATAGTCATAACCATTGCTGGATTTCAATGCTAAAAATACTCATATGGTAAAATAAATACTTAGAAAAACACTTATCAGGAAAAATTTGTTTTACAGTGGTTTCCCGGTTTAACGAATTATATATTGTCAGGCCCATTCGTTATATCGAAAAATTCGTTAAATCCCGAAGTACATTTTTGTTTATAAAATGACAATGTTTTTATAAAACAAACTGAATTCATGTATTTCATAACAAAAACAAAAAGCCATGACTGGCATTGAATTGCCCACCGTACAAATTTTTATGTAGATCTTGGGCTTTTGCTTTTAATACAGAACCACTAATTGGAATGTTTGTCATCCTCTTGTTTTGAAACCAATTGAACAATTCTGTTTCCATTCTTGGAAACTCACCTGTTTTTAAAGCCCTCCTATTCTTTGATCCAAAATTAGTCTTTTGCATATCGCTTAAAAGTTTCCTTTTTGATCTTATAATTGTGCATATTGATGACTTTGCCAGCTGATAGCACTTAACCTTAAGCCCTTTTCATAATCGTCTATAATGTTTAATTTTTCTTTAAGAAATAAACGTTTTCTTTTGGGCATTTTAATGTTAACTTTACAAAACTCACGTAGAATTCAAAACAAAAGACAAAATTTTGTTTTGTAAACAAAAATAAAAAATGGTTTTGTAACGTATAAATTTTGATTTTGACGAACAAATTTTTCTCTTTACTCATTGTTTTGGTAAAGATTCTATTAAAATACTGTAAAAATGTTTACAAAATGCAAAAGGAAATGAATGCAAAATATATTTGCGTTTTATCTTTGCTTTTGGTTTTTTTTCAAATTTCTTGACAAAATTCGTTATATCGAGTACAAGAATTGAGTGCTTGTTCGTAATATAAGGTACTCAATGGAAAAAATTTGACTGTACTTTAAATCGCGAATTCGTTAAACTGAGAATACGTTAAACCGGGAAACCACTGTACTTTGACTTGCTTATAGTGAGCAAGAATGAGTGAATATATGTAAATGCTCTGAGCGTATAAAGATAATAAAGATTGTTTTTACATTTGAGTTGAATATTTAATGTGTTATGTTGAAAAGTTTATTATCGACTAACAATTTTTTCAAAAACGTACATTTCATAAATACAATATACATGTTAACTATGTACATGAATATTTATAACAAGTATTCAAATAACAAGTATACAAATAACATTATAATCAACACCTCCCCATAATGTTACAACTGTATAATACATAGATTTAAAAAAAAAATACAATATACATATGTAAGTTTAACTACCTATGTGAAACAATGTTTAAACATTTCCTAAAATTTACAAAACTAGGCTTTGGAAGAGATTTGGTAAAAATATCTGCTAACTGTTTGTTGAGGACAAGAGCGTTTTCTTGCCCTGTAATGATTTATTGGACAAAATTTCCTTCAATTTAAAAGTGTAATAGTTTACGTTTAGCAATAATCTTCTTTATTAAATGAAAAGAAGTACATATGCACTACTTGTTCAAAAAGATCTTGAGGAATGACAAAATTAAGAAGTTGGTACACAAATGTTTTACAAATCAAAAAAAAACCTTGAGGATTGGTACATATTTATACATTTTTTTTACATAGGGTTTCAATCAGTGTCGCGCTAAGCGGTTGCTGTTGATAGTTGTTGTTGTAAATATTTTTAACATTCTTTAAATACAAAGTAATAAATTTTCGGTCCAAAAATATAAATTTTTTTGCATAGGTTTAGCGGTAAACTTGCACTTGCATTTGTGTGTGTTTGTTGCTTTTATATTAATGCATAAGACTACGGCATTAATATGAATTTAACTAATTTAGGCAAATAGTGTACATAAATGTATACCCAGTCAGCAAATTTATTGTAGTTTATTGCATGCACAGTCGCAGATTCAACATTCTCCCCCCCTTGGAAGCGATGGTTCCAACATTAATTTAACTTAGTTTTCAATTGGGAGTTTGCACAACCTTGTTACAGCCGTTTTTAAAATACCTTCAGCTGTTTTGACCGACACTACTCGTACCTGACCGTCGTTTCCTGGGTATAACTCAATGACTCGCCCAAGTGGCCACTTAAGGGGAGGGGTTGAATCTTCCTTAAGCAATACTAAATCATTTAGTTGAAGGTTGTTTTGAATGATGTACCATTTTGTTCGTTGCTGCAGAGTTTTGAGATATTCATTACGCCAGCGATCCCAAAATTCTTGTTGAATCCATCTCATAACATGATATTTTTTTAGTGAGGCTGGATTGACGTTGGTTACCGATGGTTCTAAAATAGTTTGAAGTGATCGGCCAATTAAAAAATGTGCTGGTGTTAAAGGTTGTAGGTCATTTGGATCGTTAGATAAAGGCGTGAGAGGTCTGCTATTAATAATAGCCTCAGCTTGGCAGCAAACAGTATGAAGTTCATCGAAAGACAATATATGTGCACCTATGGCTCTTCGCAAGTAGTGTTTTGCTTGCTTTACTGCACTTTCCCATAAACCGCCAAAGTGTGGTGAACGTGGGGGAATAAACTTCCATTCAATGCCTTCATGTTGACAGCTTTCATGGACAAGATTGTTGTGTTGTTCTGTTAAAAATGTTTCAACATGTCCTTCAATTCTCTATTTGCACCTATAAAATTTGTTGCGTTGTCGGAGAAAATCGTGGTGCACCGTCCTCTTCTTGCTATAAACGTTTCAACGCTGCTATGAAGGCATTGGTGGTTAGACTGGGTACGAGTTCAATGTGAACTGCCTTTACGGAAAAGCAAATAAATATTGCAACGTATACCTTTATATGTGATCTGCCACGTAATTGTTGTGTGATGTAAAAAGGACCGCAATAGTCGACACCGGATACTGCAAACGGATGAAACTGGCTAACTCTGTCAGTGGGAAGTGCTCACATTACCTGGTGCTCTGTTATAGGACGAAATCTATAACAGAATACACAATTGTATATAATTTGTTTGATGGTTTGTTTAGCCTTGAGAATCCAAATGCTGTTGCGAAGAATGTTGTTAAGGGTTTGCACACCGGCGTGTAAGTTTTTATGATGGTAATGACGAATAATGGAGTGAACGAATTCATGTGTTGATGGCATCACTATGGGATGCTTTTCAGAGAATGGTAAGTTAGAGTTACTTAATCTTCCACCTACTCGTATAAGTCCTTTGTGCAAAAATGATGACAACATTATGAGTTTTGATTGGCGATGAATTTGTTGATTTGATTTTAACCTTTGAAGCTCTTGTTGAAAACACTGACCTTGAATTAGGCGGCAAATAAGTTCAAAAAATTGTTTCATTTTTTCGGGTTCAATTGGACCGGTTTTACAAGTTCCCTTTCTTATGACGAAAAAGGCAAATCGAGAAACGTAGACAAATATTCTTAACAGTTTTTGATAATTGTTTATGCATTTTAAGTTAGTTAATATGTCGGCCTTGTATATGCTCGTTTTTGCTGCAATTAAACATGTCTGACGCGCTTCGCAGGTCACTTCATCGGGTGTTGCGTATTGTGTGCTTGGCCATGCAGATTCTTCTTCTAATAGAAATTCTGGTCCGTGAAACCATAGCTTGTTGTTGTTTATGTTGTTTGTCAGAGCGCCACGCGATAAAATGTCAGCAGGATTTAGTTGGGAAGGTATGTATATGTCGCCAATTTGATGATGTTACACATTGTTTAATTTTTTCTACACGATTTTTAACATATGGTTTCCATCTTCTTGGGTCTCCTGCTATCCAGCATAAGGTTATTGTTGAATCAGACCAGCAGATAATGTTTTGAGGTGGATACGGTAAAATTTTAAGCACGGACTCTAAGAGTTGGGTTAATAGTAAGGCTGCGCATAATTCTAGCCGGGGTAGGCTGACGGCCTCTAATGGAGCAACAGGTGATTTGGAGCACACTAATGAGGAACCCTTTTCATTATTTTTGTACGAGACTGCATATATACATGCCCCATAGGGTGTGGAGCTTGCGTCTGCAAAAGTATGAATATTAATATGAGTGTTAAAAATTGCGTACCTTGGTATATGTATTGTTGTGGCCATCTTTAATTGATTTTGAATCTCACTCCACTCTCTAATGATTTCTTGTGGCACAGATTCGTCCCAGTGCAGCTTCAGCGACCAAATGCGTTGTAGTAACAATTTACAACTGACTATGATTGGATTTACCAGACCAAGAGGGTCAAACAATTTTGCTGTGTACGAAAGTATAATTCTTTTGGTGACTTTACTAGGTTGAGTGGAACACGGGTTATATAGGTAACTAAAGTTGTCTTCCTTGGGCAACCATTTGAGACCAAGTGTTTTGATATATTCGGAGTCATCAACTTTAATAATTTCTTCACGCTCAGACATTGGTATACCATGTAATATTTGTTCATCATTAGCAGCAAACTTTCTTAGAGGAAACCCACCACCTTTCAATAACTCTGTGACTTGATGTCTAATATCAATGACTTCTTCAATGCTGCTACCACCTGTCATTAAATTGTCAACGTAAAAATCACGTGAAGTTATTTTGGATCCAATTGGATGAGTTGCTGCTCCTTCTTTTGCTAAAACTTGCAGGCACTTCACAGCCAAATATGGAGTGCAACTTGTGCTATATGTAACCGTTTTTAATAAGTATGTTGACAAATTATGACTTTCTTTATCGCGCCAAATAATGCTCTGCCAATGTGTATCACTTTCATTAACCAACACTTGCCTGTACATCTTGGCTATGTCGGCTACAAGCACAAATTTGTGTAACCGAAACCTTAACAAAATTGAAAAAATATCGTCCTGTAATGTAGGGCCTACACGTAGAATATTGTTTAATGACAGGCCATTGGATGTTCTGCATGAGCCATCAAATACCACCCGGAGCCTTGTTGTGGAGCTGTCCGGTTTTAAAACGCAGTGATGTCGAATATAATTATAATTCGAGTTGATATTGGAGGCAGCTTTCTCCATATGGCCTAGTGTGATGTATTCTTCAATAAAGTCAGTATATTGCTCCTTAAGGGTTGGATTTGATAGCAACCTTTTTTCTAGCGAAAAATACCTCTTTGTGGCAATTTCAACTGAAGAGCCAAGTTCTTTTGGGTCTTTTTTAAATGGTAGTTTAACTATAAACTTGTTTGAGTCTGTGCATCTCGATGTTGTTTTTTCAAAAAAACTTTACATTCGTCTTCTTCAGTTGTTTGGATGGAATCTTGACTAGGCTTCTCAATTTTCCAGAAGCGTTCTAGAATGGTGTCTAGTTTCGGTTGAATGATTAAGAGAATTATACATTGGCTTTATTGTGTTAATGAAACAATTAATTTCAAACGGACTTTTTGATGATTTGATTTCATTTTCTGGTTGGTTCAGTGATGATGGTTTTGATGAATTCAGTCGCGAATTGTGTGAAGAGTTTTTAGTTGAAACTATGGTACCTGTGACAATCCACCCTAATGTGGTTTTTTGTAGAATTGGCATATTTTTGGTTTTAATCTGTCCAACCATCAACAAATCATAAAATAACCCAGCGCCTATAAGCAAGTCTATAGGCCCAGGTACATCAAAGTGTTGGTCAGCTAGTCTGATGTTGGCTGGTATATTGAATTTTGTAGTTTCTAAGCAAGACTGAGGTTGGTACGAAGTAATAGAGAGGATAACGACGGCTGTTATTGGCGTTGAAAATTTAGTTGCAGACGATTTTATTACCAGCGAGCAGCTGTTATAGGCTTCGTATGTGTTGCAAGCGATACCTGTAATTTCAATATTTACCTTTTTACGGATCACACGCAAATGTTGTGCAATTTTTTCTGTGACAAAATGTAGTTGGGATCCAGAGTCCAACAGCGCACGTACTATGATAGACCTTCCATTAGGTGCTTGTAGTTCTAATCTGGCAGTTCCCAAAATAACCTGATTTGTTTATGTAGATACTTGTAGAGTACTAGGCCGTTGTGTGCTTTCAGGAGTTACTACTGAGGGCTGATTAGGGCTACCTAATGACGGTTGATATACTTCATTTTTATGTAGAAGTGTGTGGTGACCTGCTTTGCAGTACTGGCATCTGTTGATAGATGGACAGTTCGTGGCTATGTGGTTCGAACCTAAACAATTTAAACATAGGTTAAATCTCTTTATAACACGAAATCTTTCTGCTACATTCATTTCCATAAATTTTTTACAATGAAAAGCACTGTGGTATGGTATGGTCTTGCAAAACAGACAACTTAATGGTGACGCTTGAATTTTAGTGGCGAGTGATGAGGCATGACGAATTTTAAATGGTGACAATTGGTTGTTGTTTATCGACCGCCCGTGCGGCGCAACAAGGGGTTTGTTTGTTTTGCATCTCTTCTCTAAGAAAGTTGAAAGGTCGCTTCATGTTGGACGTACAAGCATTTGCGATGACGCTTCACTTCCCCATTTAGTAGATACTTCCTCCTCCCATTTGGCTTGAGTTTCAGGATCAAGTTTGTATGTTAAAAGGTACAAGATAATGCCATCTGATATTTGGTTTTTTGACGCAATAGAATTTAAGGCACGAAGATTAGCATTGACTGAATCAATTAGGTTTCTCAAGCTTGAAACACTTGCTTTTGAAAATTCTTTAACGTTGAATAGTTTTTCTATGTGAGACTGAAAAATCATACCCTTGTTGTCATACCTGGATTTTAAAAGGTCCAGAGCCTGCTCATAGTTTTCTGGTGTGATGTCTAATGATTGAATGAGCCTAGCTGCGTTGTCCATCAAGCAAGATCGCAGATACTGAAATTTAGAAATTGTAGATAGGTCTGTATTGTCATGGACTAATACACAAAACAGGTTATAAAATTCAGTCCAATTATTTTGGTTTCCATTAAACTTGGTTAACTGTAATGTTGGGAGATGAGGCTTGGATAATTGTTGCGCAAAGGTTGTTTCGTATCGTGTACTTGTAATTCCTGGCTCATTACTGCTGGGTCGTTGAAGTGATAACCGCTCCAAAATTTGAGATTTTAGCTTAAAATAAGCCTCTTCAAATTCAAAACGATGATTTGTGTCTAGTTGTGATTCGTCAAGTGCTTCAAGCTGGCCTTGAATCTTCTCGATTAAAAGTGTCGCTCTAGCATCGACAACTTAACTTCTAGTTGGTGGAAAGAATAGTTGTTATAGTTGAAATCATCCTCGGCTTCCTGTTTTACTTGTTTTAGGAGACTATTGCGTTGTAATTCCTTGATGTGAATGATTCCATCATCCACTGTTGATGGCGGGGTGTGCATAGGCGCCCTGTCTTCTTCATACATATTGTCGTGGAGTTTGTGTGAAATTTTGAATTAACAATATAACCCGCCGGAATAACTATATATCCGGTTCGAAGGACCAATGTTGAGGACAAGAGCTTTTTCTTGCCCTGTAATGATTTATTGGACAAAATTTCCTTCAATTTAAAAGTGTAATAGTTTACGTTTAGCAATAATCTTCTTTATTAAATGAAAAGAAGTACATATGCACTACTTGTTCAAAAAGATCTTGAGGAATGACAAAATTAAGAAGTTGGTAAACAAATGTTTTACAAATCAAAAAAAAAAAAAACCTTGAGGATTGGTACATATTTATACATTTTTTTTACATAGGGTTTCAATCAGTGTCGCGCTAAGCGGTTGGTTGATAGTTGTTGTTGTAAATATTTTTAACATTCTTTAAATACAAAGTAATAAATTTTCGGTCCAAAAATATAAATTTTTTTTGCATAGGTTTTGAATGGGTGTCGCAAGCAGCGGTAAACTTGCACTTGCATTTGTGTGTGTTTGTTGCTTTTATATTAATGCATAAGACTACGGCATTAATATGAATTTAACTAATTTAGGCAAATAGTGTACATAAATGTATACCCAGTCAGCAAATTTATTGTAGTTTATTGCATGCACAGTCGCAGATTCAACACTGTTGTTTAGAATTAACAAAGCCTAACTCAAATTCGTTATTATCAATTTTTTCGCGTATAAAATGATACTTGACATCAATGTGTTTAGTACGTTTGTGATATTCGGGATTTTTGATAAATTTGATTGTGCTTTGGTTATCCATGTATAAATAAGTTTTCTTTATGCTGCTTTACTTCTTTTAAAAATCGTTTTATCCAAACTATATATTTTTCAGCTTCACATCCCGCTTTGTATTCATCTTCAGTAGTTGAAAATGCAACTGTGCGCTGTTGTTGAGATCTCCAAGCAACTGTACATTCACCTAGTTGTGTTATGACTCCAGATGTAGACCTTCGATTTTCCATGTCTCCTGCATAATCAGAATCGGAAAACGTTTTTAATTCAATTTTATATAGTTTTGTGTAATAGAGCCCATGGTCAAGACTGCCTTTTATATATTTTAAAACTCTTTTTGCCGCATTTATATGCACTTGACATGATTTTTCCATTACATTCCATTCCTCTGCATCATTATAATGATTTATCCAACCTGGCTCTAATGGTGTAGATACTGCATTACAACTTGTCATTGAAAACTTTTTGATAATGTTCTCCATGTATTGACGTTGATGTAGAAATATAGACTCCGAATTTAATATTTTAATTTGAAAACCAAGAAACTTATTTAATTCACACTCTCTTAGTTCAAAATTTTCTCTCAGATGTCTTATTAAATCAGCAGCAAGTTTTTCATCATTGTATATTAACAAACCATCATCAACATACATACATATATTGCTAATATAACCTTCGAACCCTTTACGTTTTTTGTAAAAACGCATGTATCGAAATCACTTATTTTCATATTAAATTTGTCAAGAACTTCACAAAATTTTTTAATGAAACACCTTGGAGCTTGCTTTAATCCATAAAGACCTTTCTTCAATAAGCAAACTTTTTTAGAGTCTTTAACATACCGAAGTGGTTGACACATATAAATCTCTTCATTTACCTCACCATACAAAAAGGCGGTCTTAATATCAAATTGCTTTATAGCCATTCTTTCAGAAACTGCAACAGCAAGCATTAAACGAATTGAATCATATTTGACCACAGGACTATAAGTTTCTTCATAATCTATGCCATGCTCTTGAGTGAATCCTCTGGCTACCAGGCGAGCTTTATACCTCTCAACTGTGCTATCAGATTTGTATTTGATCTTGTACACCCAGCGACAATCTAGTAATTTCCGTCCTTCGGGCAACTTGCATAACTTCTATGTATTATTTTTCATTAGTGCATTGTATTCATCGTCCATTGCATTTTTCCATTTATCGGAACTTTTACACTTAATGGCTTCTTCATGTGACACAGGTTCGTTTTCTTCAGTTACTGAAAGAAACAACTCATCAAAGTTAATTTTTCTCTTAGGTTTTGGCCTTAGATTATATCCTGTTTGTTCTGCTCTTCTTAATTTTGATTTTCGAGCTCAATTGCTTGGGATCTGGAATTTTTGGATTGAGAGCTTATCGGTTGTGTACATTCTTCTTCTTGATTATCACTTAAATTAGGTACTAGGTTAGGTTAGGTTAGGTTGATTGGAGGGGTGTGATAGCCCATGTCATACGACATACACTTAAGCCAGTAAAGGCTTGTTGTGCGCTCCTTTTATTTATCAAACACAAACTGCCAGAGTTCTGTGGCAGGATTCGAACCTGGGACCTTCGCACTACGAGTCTAGTACACTACCTACTAGTCTACGAAGGTCAGTAAATTAGGTACTAAGTTCTGGTTTTCTTGAACTATTTCCTCATTTATTTCTATGGTTTCAGATTCTTGAATTTGAGAACCTTCTTCGATATTAAAATTTTCTTGATTTGGCTTCAAAAAAAATGTGTACAATATTTTTCATTTTCCATTAATTTATCGCCATCATTTATTTTAATTATTTGATCTTCATCACCAAAAACAACGTCTCTATGTATTTCAATTCTTTTATTATGTTCAAAAAATATGCGATATCCTTTATAATTCAAATCGAAACCAACAAAAAAGCCCTTCCTGCTTTTTGCATCCTACTTTTTACTTTGTTTCGGAATGTGTGCAAAATCTATAGTACCAAAAACTTTTAAATGATCAATTCTAGGTATTTCGTTAAACCATAACTCAAAAGGAGACTTATTTTCAACTGAACTTGATCCTGTTCGGTTCAATACATAAACGATATGATGTACTGCTTCAGCCCATAGATACTTGCTTAATTTTTTAGTTTGCAAAATACATCTTGATAGTTCAACACCTGTCCGCATTTCTTTTTCCGCCGATCCATTTTGTTCGGGAGTATAGCACACGGATTTCTGATGTTGTATTCCATAGTGTTTGAATAAATTATTCATATCTTTATTGATAAACTCTGTTCCATTATCAGATCTGAATTTTTTAATTTTTATATTTTGATTTCTCATAACATTTAAAATATTTTTTACATTTTCAAAAACACTACTCTTTTGTTGTAAAAAGTATACCCATTTAAATCTGGAGTAATCATCTTTCAGTAATAAGAAATATTTGGACTGTCCAATTGAAACCTCTTCCATTGGCCCACAAACATCAGCATGAATTAATTCTCCAGGAGTTTTTGATCTGTTATTACTTTGAACATAAGGTAGCTTATGAAGTTTTCCCAGACAACAACCTTCACAAATTTTATTTTCTACATCTGTATATGCTATTTGTCTTGATTTCAAAATTTGTGTTACATGTCATATTGTTACGAATTTGGTTGTGAACAGTCCCATTTTAATAATTCTACAACCTACTGAATTTTTGCTATTCTTATTTGCTTTTATGTTTCATCATAATTACTCTGGAACATAATGAATTTTTGTTATTCTTTTGTTTTTATTATTCATTGTAAATGAGCACATGACAACTACCCTGCAAATAAAATTGGACTACATGATCCAATTTATGTGAAAAGGGCTAGTTACAACATGGTCCATTGTAATGCAGTCATGGACCATGTCATTGTCAAACAAGAACTTGTAGTTAAGCGTCAAGTTTTCGTGTTGACACGAATACAATTGAAATTGTTGTTGTTTTTTTTTTAACTACGTAGTAGTTGCATCTTTAATAAGTCGTCATTGTCATTTTAGTTTCTTTGGCGTGGCGTGTACATGTTTAAAAAAAAAATAGAAAGTGAGTTTAAAAAATATATGTAATTTAGTTAAATAGATAAAAATAAAAAATGAAGTGTAGTTCGCGTCATAGAAGGCGACTTCTAAAAGCTGAAAAAGAAAAAAGAATCAATAGATTATTAAATAAAAATGATTGGTGCGGGCAAATTAAATTAGCAAATGACGCAACAGATGCTGAAAACAGTGAAGTGATGGAATCAGAAGCTTCAAAACACCACGTTGTAGATGAAGCAGTTGACACAATTAATAAAAACGATAAATTAATAAGCAATTTAGGGCAGTGGCAGTTAAGTAGCAGAACATCCCACAAACATATGAGGGAACTTTTGTGTATTTTACGTGATTATGGTGTGGATGTGCCTCTTTCTCCCATGACGCTTCTCCAAAAACCTAATTCTAGAGCAGATATAATTTCTGTTCCACCCGGTGAATATGCACATTTTGGCATCGAACAAAGTTTAATAAAAGCAGCTAATGTATTACAAAAATATGACGAAATACTTTGCGACATCAATATTGACGGTTTACCTATATACAAAAGCTCAAGTATGCAACTTTGGCCGATATTAATTAAAGTGGTAAACGATAAAAACATAAATATATTTCCTGCTGGTGTTTATATGGGAAAGCACAAGCCGAATGATGTAAATGAGTTTTTAAAAAAATTTGTTGAAGAAGTTTCCTATTTGCAACAAAATCATTTTTTTATTGGTGGAAAAAAAATATTGTTTAAAATACGAGCTGTGATTTGTGATGCACCAGCAAAATCATTTATTTGTGGCATCCCTTACCATTCGTCAGCAAATGGGTGCTCAAAATGCACACAAGTGGCCAAAAAAATATGTAATACTTTAACCTATAGTGCAAAAGTGGATGAAATTATAAGCGATGATGACTTTAATAAAAGAAAATATAAAAATCAACATCAACTCAAATTTTCTAATACCAAAACACCATTGGAAAGAATAAATTTAAATATGATTAGTCAAGTTCCTCTAGACCCCATGCACGTCATTGATTTGGGTGTTACTAGAAAAATGTTATGCAAGCTTATGAAAAACAAAGTTAATGAAAAAATTTCAATTTTGAATAAAACAAATATATCCAAGTTATTGATTTCTTTAAAAAAATATATTCCTAAAGACTTTACAAGATTGCCTCGTGGTTTGGATGAGCTTGCGAACTGGAAAGCAATAGAATTTCGTCAGTTCTTATTGTATAGTGGTGTTTTAGTTTTAAAAAATAATGTTGGTGATGATTTTTATTACATATTTTTACTTTTGCACTGCGCTGTAAGGCTATTGTCGTGTCCGAAAAATTTTGAAAATAACATCCAAGCCGCAGAAGATTTGTTCAAACTGTTTGTTGAAAATTTTAGTGTTGTTTTTGGTCCCCAAAGTGTCAGTTATAATGTTCATAATTTGCTTCACATATGTGCATGCGTCAGACAGCACGGCTTGTTATATAACTTTTCAGCATATGATTTTGAAAACTACTTGCAAATGATTAAGAAAGATGTTAGAAAACCGACTAGTATTCTGGAGCAATTGCACAAAAGAAATTATAATCAAAATTTAGTAAAAGAACCAAAAACTTTAGGATTAAAAGAAAAGAATGGAACTATATTTGGCTATTTATGCGAGGAATATTTTCTAAGTACTAAAGCTCCAAACAACACATGCCTTGTAATGCCTTTTCAGCCCTTAGCTGTTATGAGCTTCAAAAAAGGAGAAAAATAATGAAACTTTTATAATTGCGAGACGTTTCCAAAATATTAGTTCATTTTTCGATGAACCATTAGACTCAGTATCAGCATTAGGTATATGCACTGCTGATAACGTATTGGATGAAAAAGAAGATACCTTTAATGTTAATAATATTCACTGCAAACTTATGTCACTGCCTTATGAAAATAAACTTGTTTTTATGCCAATTCTTCATAGCTGCACTTAACTTAAATTGAATAAAACACTATCAAATAAACCCCACTAAGCCTAAACTAAATTTGTTTTTAAGAAATAATATGGAAACACAAACAGGAAACCTGAAAAGACTAAATGCTTGCAGTGAACTTCTGAACTGTAAGTATACAATACTTATTCACGCTTTGCTATTCTGTTTACTAAATATTAAATACATTTTCAGATCACTCCGGAAAAAAAACATGCTCTGTCTGCATGGAACTTAAAGGTGGGTTAATAGAAACTTATGCTGTTTTCTTTTCAGCAAAAAATGTCGCCCGTATTTTGCACTTTGTTCTTGTTTCTGTACTTTTCTAAGAAAAAAATGTCAGTTGGTAGTTATATAATGTGTTCTTTTTAGTTATATCCCTACTAAGTTATATTTGGTTCTCAGAAAAGTATACAGAAAAGAACAAAGGACAAAATAATGGCGACATTTTTTGCTTAAAACAAAACAGCATTAATTTTATTTTAATAACATTCATTTTTTTCAGAAATGATCAACAAACAAAACCAATTGATAGCCGAGATAATGACCGAGCAAAAAATTTTAAAAGAACAGTTTTTTAAATTGCAAGGTAGTGTGTACTGCTTACCTTGGCCCAATTAAGTAAACTTGGTCCAAATTACGGCATTCGATACGAATCGAAATTTTCATTTACTGCCAGTTCATCTGTTTGAAACGCTATCATTTGCGTAAAAAATTCTATGAACACTACGAAGATACTGAAATATATTTCAAGTAAAATCATATCCTAACAATAGTGTTCAAAATATATGGATAGGCAATGATATAATATTGTTATTTCGATTCGATAGCCGTAAATTGCCGCCAGGGCCCTATTTCTCAAAACAAAAAACAGTTGTATTACAAGTAAAATACTTGTAAAAATTAATAAAATACTTGTAAAACAACTGTAATACAACTTGTATAACAACTGTTTTTTGTTTTGAGAACTTGGGCCCAGGTCTATACAGCTCCATAACAATAAAAAACAAGTACTCTGTTTGTGTAAACCTAAGTCGTGTTTGTAAAATTTATAAAAATATAAAGAAACTGTGGCAAGCTTAGCAGAAAAATAGAAAATAGTTGTAGAGCTGCATAGACCTGTATAATTGGACCATACTGCCACTATCAATCAAAACAAAACTTTTTTGTTTATTAACATTTATCATTATTAACTTAATGTCTTAAAATTTTATTTTTAGATACAACAGAACATCAAAACAAAGTAATCGTAGAAATGTTGGTTGAAAATAAAATTCTGCTACAAACCCATAACAAGACTCGCCAAAGTATTACTACCCTCACAAACTTTTTTCCACTTAAAACTGAAGAAGATCTTCAAAAGATTGAAGCTGCGATATGCGAAGATAATGAAGAAAAATACGTAAGTAAAAATAATTTTAAATATTCAGTTAGAAAAATACATACATAAGTAAGTAAATCAAAGTCCATTAATAAAGTGGCCTTATTTCTACAACAACGACAAAAAAGAACATGTATTCTGTTGCTAGAAATGTAGAAGCTAAAAATGTCAAACATTCTATGATTTGACATTTTTCGTCATTATGGTGATTAGCTGACTTAGTGAGACCACTTCATTAATGTTACACTTTGATGTACATATCGAGCCTTTGGTGCAATACCGTAGTAACTCAAAATTTGAATTTTTTAAGGTTATATTACGAAATTATTCGCCTTGTCGTTTTTTATATTCTGTAAAAGTTTCATAAAAATATTTTGTATACTCAGCTCTTGAGAAAAGAACCAAATTTTTTTACCATTCACTTGTATGTAAATTCAAAACTTTAAACTCAATTTCTGCAAAACAACTTTTTTTGAATTATTGCGTTATTGCAGCAAAGGCTCGATATATACATATATTTTTTATTTATTTTATTTTGACAGATATCTGCTGTTAAATATTTAATTGATGGAAACGCAGCTAAAAATTTGGAACGCATTTTTTCTCGAGAACTGTGCATATTATACAACACGGACGGAATCTGCGGAAAAAAGTGTTTAAAAGACTATAAAAACATATACAAAATTGTTATTGGTAAGAAATTTAATTACTGAATAACATTTCCTTGTAATAATAAATCATACTTAGCTGCAATAGGTAACTACTCCTGCAATGCTTCTAAAGAATTCAGAACGGCGCTTCAAGTGGTAAAGAAGCGGCACTTTCGTGTTATTTCCGCCAAAAATAAATTAACGAAACTACCTTGTTAATTTTATGACCGTTTCAATTTGAAATATATATGTATATAGCTTACATTGTATGGTATATTACATCTATATAAGTACATGTATATATATTTATAAGTACATATAAAAACTAAAAGATAGACTGAATTCTTATTATTTATTTTTATTTCCGTTTCAAATACTTTTCAATGTTATTTAATAAAAAAACTTCTTGTTAAGAAAATGTGTGTTCACTATATAAATGTTAATTTATATTTAAGTAATCTAAAGTATTTACATATTTATTAAAAACGCTTAATAATCCTAATATACTATGTGAATATCGGCTAAAACTAAAAGATGGACTGAATTCTTAATATGTATTAATTTTTATTTCCGTTTTGAATATGTTTTTTAATATTAATATGTATATAAAAAAAACAAGACTGAATTCTTAATATTAATTTGTATACCCATTTTAAATACTAAAATGAAGAAAATAATAAACGTTATAAATGTATATAAAATATAAAACTGTGTATAACCATCTTTAAAGTAGCAAGAATTAGTTTTAAAACTAATCCTCTGGGGTGTACCATGGAGTAGTGATATGGAGCAATTTCAAAACTAATCCTCTGGGGTGTACCATAGAGTAGTGATATGGAGTAGTTTCAAAACTAATCCACTGGGTTATTCTAAGGAACATGAACATGGAGTAGTTTCAAGACTACTCCGTTGTAATGCAAAGCTGGGTTATATGGTCCAGCCCTAGGACATCGTAATGTTAAAAAAACCATGTTTTTCCAATACATTTGGACTACCTTTAGACCTGGTCCTAGTCCCTTATGGGTTACATTTTACATGCGTGTATGGACCAGTCGCATTATTTGCAGGGTATACATGCATACATACATAGATAATGGAATAGGATTGTACACAAACACACAAACACACAAACACACATGTTAAATACGCACGGTTTCTAAAGGTGAATTCACCCGTTCGTTCTGAACGTACCGAACGATTTTTTTTATATGTAGTTTGACGTCTCTATTTTTGAGAGAGTGAGAGAAAGAGAGTAAATTTAATGCGGAACAATTTTTGCTTGAATTGGTTTAATTTTAATTATCGTCCCGAACGAATTGAACTGAGCTGCCAGATATATACATTTTTTATGCACAATTGAAATGAGCTGCCACATCATATTATATGTACATATGTATGTACAATAATATACAGAGTATATTTGTAAATTTTTTATATTTATTTAACAAAATAGCTATTAGAACATGCACTCCACTTTTATTCATTTGTATATTTTTTATTTTATAAAAATTTGTTAAATTTAAAACAATGCAAATTGCAATCAACTGCCACTGTGCTGCCGGCTTGTAAAAGTAACACACAACATTTACAGAGTTGTTGCATATGGTAGCTTTGTTTCTACAGAATATTTGTTCGACGCGGGTGAATCTTCTATGAGCAAACTCTCAGTAAACTAAAATTGTCTCTCAACGAAAATTTCCTGCAGAACGAACGGGTGAATTCACCTTAAGTAATTGAAACCGGGAATAAGCTCATGATTATTGTTGTTGGTAACCGTCGGCATTTGTACGTCTGATTGGAGCGTGTGTGTATGTATGTATGTACGTATGTCTTGAGTTCATGTTAATTTAACACGCAATTTAGACGATGATTTAAAATCATGAGTAAACATCGCCACTTTTCTTTGGTAGACGAACGGGGTAGAGAAGAAAGCGGGGTAGTAAAAACATCACGATTTCTGTTTTCCATGATATTTTTTGTAATTCCTTTTACATTTATTTTCGTTATTGTCTGGCATGTTTTATCTTCTTCTATCGTCAAAGTGTTTAAACAGTGAAATGAAGTGCCAGTATTTCTATACATATAGTATGTTTTGTTACATACATACATGAGTTTTTTAATGTTGTTATTTAATGTACAAATGTACATATGTACATATATTATAATTACTTTAAATATTTTGTGAATATGTGATTAGTATTTCAAAAATGACAAAAAATTTTTTACTATTATTTTTCAAATGTAAAAATTTTTTCAATTTATATAAAACAAACAAATAATAAATATCCTGAAGATGGTACTTGATGAGTACCGAAATATCGATAATAATTTAAAATAAAAATTTAAGACCTTAAGCTTAATAAAAAATAAAATAAAGTTTATTAATTAAACAAAAAATGGTAAAAAAATAGAACATATAAATTTTGTTTATATTTTGAGGGATACAAATCACTGACATAAAAATGCGAATGAACAATTAAAAAGAATTTACCGATTAAAAATCAACCCTCTAAGAAAAAACTACGAGACGCAAAAATCATGGTATAAATGCAAGAAGATTTCAGAAGATGTTTTCAAAAGTAAATAAAAAACATCCACGATTTTTACATCATGGTATAAATTGGGCCTAAGTGTACGATGATGTGATTCAGTTTCGACAAACATCATGATCGTTCTAGAAATGATCATTAAGGGTATATAAGCTGCGCACATCAACGTCAGCAGTCAGTCTGAGACAGTATTCAGTGAGTAAACAATCAGAGTTGAGTCAGTGGTCAGTGACCAGTCAGTGCTGAGTAAACAGTCAGTGTTGAGACAGTCAGTAATTAGTGTGATTGGATTTATCTGTTAGCTGTAAAGTGTTTTTAAGTGAATACTACATTTTTGAGCATAGTACAGTGGTATTAAATTAAATAAAGTAGTAGCTGTTAGGTACTGAAATTTGAAATATTGAGCGTTTAATTTCATTGCAATCTAAGAACCCACGGAAAACGTTTTTAAATAAAGTAAAAACGTAACAATTGGTGTCAGAAGTGGGATTGCAAAATGAAGTTCGACGAGCTTAAGGTGGAACAGCTAAAACGAGAGTTGGCCAAACTTGACCTGTCCACAGCTGGTAACAAAGCAGAGCTGCTGAAAAGGCTACTGGAGGAATTTATTCGGCTTGACGTGGATATCAATACCCATGAGTTCGACGGGTACACGTTTAGCTACAAGTAGCATGGACTTGAACTCTACGCATGCCGTGATTATGCAGTCTATCAATGAGGTCAAAGAAAACTCTAAGAAAATGGAAGAAAGTTCTAAGGCCAATAATGAAGTGATGTTGCAGAAAATCGAAGAAAACTCCAAGAAAATGGAAGAAAGTTCTAAGGCCAATAATGAAGTGATGTTGCAGAAAATCGAAGAAAACTCTAAGAAAATGGATGAAAGCTCTAGTGCTACAAAAGAGATGCTGGAAGAAACAAATAAAAAGCTGGAGGATATCTATGAGTCCGTGAATGTAAGGGTTAACATCATTGAAAATAAACTGACTGACATGGAGAGAGAAGTTCACAGCGTCAATAGAAAATCCGATGTGCTAGAAAAGGATGTTCATGAGAAGTTTGATATGCTGGAGAATGGTGTCCATCAAAAGCTACACAGCCTGGAAGCTAGGGTACGTAATCTTCAGCTGAAGGAGGTGCCGATGCGAGTTATTCCGGAAGCTGCGAGTAGAGCAAGAGCGCCCACCTTTGATGGCAGCACGCCTTTTAACATTTTTCAGTTTTAATTTGAAACTGTAGCCAAAAGAAATGCATGGGTCGCGGAGGAGAAATGCACTGAGTTAATCTTGGCATTAAAAGGCGCTGCTGCACAAGTCCTGGAAACTGTGCCCGCTACATCAAGAAATAACTATGAGGACATTATGGCGACTCTGCAACGTAAGTATGGTGGAGAGCATAAGAAGGAGATCCACCGAATGGAGCTAAGAGGCCGAGCACAGAGACCCAATGAGACTCTACAGAACTACGCAATGGAAATTGAGCGGTTGGTACAGCTTAGCTATCCTGGAGAGGGTCACTCCTTTTTGGATCATTTTAAAACGGAGGCATTTGTGAACGGAATTCGTGATCCTGATATCAAATTCGCTGTATGCGCAACACCAAAGACATCATTCGCTGAAACCGTTTAATTTGCGTTGGCCCAAGAGACAGCCAGGATAATTTCAAAGCCACAAGTACACAAAATACGGGAGCTAGAGGTGGTTAATGAGTCAGGAGATGGACTGGTTAGTGCGATAAAGGAAGCAGTTCTGCAAGCGTTGGCCGAAAATCCAAATAAACGGAGAGCGAAATGTTTTAACTGCGGAAAGGCAGGTCACTACCAGCGCGACTGTAGAGCCCCTAGAAAACGTAGTAGGTCCGTGTCTCCGCAGAGGTCGAACAAAACATGAGGCCTACAACAGTCACAAAGCCAAGAGTCTCCGTTAAACTAAAACGAGCCGGCTTTAAGGGGCAAAAGCTGGCTCCCAAAAGCGATGACGCCACAATCTCCATATCAGTAATGCAGCAGAAAAACAGCAACTTAACTGTCTGTGAATACATCAATGGGAAGAAGCAAACCTTAACCATAGATACAGTTGCTTCGCAGTCCATAATAAGGCCTGATTTGGTACCAGGAAGGGTTGAAGCGCTACATAACGTGAGACTGCGTACCGCTACTGTTGAGGCCGCTACCGTCTATGATAAGTCGGAGGCAAAGGTGTGTATAGCTAACATCACCGTCAGGCATGTGTTCATTGTTGCCGATATTGTTGACGATTTGATCATTGGTGCAGACTTCATGATAACACATGGTATAAACCTGCACATGGGTCAACAAATCATGACTTGGCGTGATATCGAAATACAGCTAGACGTTGGCTGTGAGAATAAGTCCCAGGTGCTAAAACTGGTTGCTGAGGAGAATCAGCGAATTCCACCATAGTCTGAAGCGCTGATATGGGCTCGATTAGAGGGAGATTGTGCGGACAACCGATTGTGGGTAGTGGAATCAGAAGAAATAAATAGCGACTTAATTACAGCAAAAGCCCTCGTGTTAGTGCGTGCGAACAAGAAAATTCCAGTCAGAGTTCTAAATTTATCAACCAATGAGAAGGTCGTGAGTCCAAAATTCCATATAGGCAGCTGTACTCCAGCAGAGGCAATTATAAATTGTGAGTAAAAGCCGAAATCTACTAGCTTGTCACCCAAAGAACGTGAAACATTTGAACAACATGTGGAGAAATGGACAACAGGGCTGCCAGCATCTGATAGAAACAAAGCAAAACAACTGCTGAGGAAATATGCCCCCGCTTTCGCCATAAACAATGAGAGTCAAGGGAGAACGGCCATTGTGAGGCATGAAATTAATACTGGCGAAGCGAGACCCATATAGCAGGCGCCCAGAAGTGTACCACTGGCCAAGCGTAACGAAGTTAAGGAGTTAATCAATGAAATGCAGCAGAGTGGGGTAATCGAACCGTCAACAAGCCCGTGGAGTCCACCGGTAGTTCTGGTAAAGAAAAAGATTTTGCGTCAACTACCGAAAGCTAAACGATGTTACGAAAAAGGATAGTTATCCACTACCCAGGATTGACGATACCCTAGACACGCTGGCCGGAACAAAGTGGTTCTCCACATTAGACTTGCAAAGTGGCTATTGGCAAGTGGAAATCACTCATAAGGACAAGGAGAAAACTGCCTTTAGTGCGGGTGATGGTTTATGGCAGTTTAGAGTTATGCCATTTGCACTCTGCAATGCTCCAGCTACATTTGAGCGTCTGATGGAACAGGTATTAAAGGGGCTGCACTGGAGGACGTGTTTAGTCTACCTTGACGATATAGTCGTAATGGGTAAAACTTTTGACGAGCACTTGAAAAATTTGGCGGAAGTTCCAAACCGGATATCGTCGGCTGGACTCACTCTTAGCGCGAAGAAGTGTGCATTGTTCCAGAAAGAGGTGAAATATTTGGGACATCGTGTAACTGCAGATGATATTTCGACGGACGAAAATAAAATAAAGGCCGTAAAGGACTGGCCACATCCACGAAATTTCCACGAATTGCGCAGTTTTCTGGGACTTTGCACATACTATAGAGGCGATTTGTTCCAAATTTTGCTAGCGTAGCCGCCGATCTGCATGAGCTGACCAAAAAGTCACGATCATATCAATGGGGAGACTTGCAGGAACGAGCATTTCAAAAGCTGAAGGAGTTATTGTGCACGGCACCAGTTCTGGCATACCCGGTTGGGGGGGGGAAGATTTGTGCTAGATACCGACGCAAGTGGCTTCGGTATAGGAGGAGTACTCTCCCAAGTGGTGGATGGGGTCGAAAAAGTAATAGGCTATTATAGCCGAATACTTTCAAAGCCTGAGAGAAATTACTGCGTGACACGTCGTGAGCTTCTGGCGGTGTTAGAAGGCATAAAGCATTATCACAAGTACCTGTATGGCCAAAATTTTATGTTGCGGACTGATCATTCTACGCTTAGGTGGCTGTTGTAGTTTAAAAACCCGGAGGGGCAGTTGGCGCGATGGATTGAACGTCTGCAGAGCTATGATTTTAGCATCGAGCATAGAAGAGGGGCAAAACACAACAACGCAGATGCCCTCTCGAGACGACCGTGCAGCCTAGAATGCAGACATTGCGTTGAGGCCGAACAGAGTGAATGTGTCATAGATGTTCGGCTGACGCAAATAGACTCTCATGAAGACTGGCCAACAGCGCAAAAAAGTGACTCGGTGCTCGGAAAAATAATGGCTGCTAAGGAGAGTGATAGCCGGCCTACAAGCAATGAAATGGCGCCTGAGAGCCCACTTGCTAAGGCTTATTGGGCGCAATGGAACAGCTTACAGCTGGTAAACGGATGCTTGTACCGTATATGGGAAAGTGCGGATGGCAAAACAACTTCTAAGTTAATAGTCGTACCATCGTCCAAGATACCGGAAGTTTTGCGTGAGTTCCATAATGGTCCCAGTGGAGGTAATCTCGGAGTTAACAAAACACTGAAAAAGCTGAGGCAACGTTTTTACAACAACTGGGTGTGCCGATATGGTGTTCCGATGGAGTTGCACTCCGATCAAGGTAGAAACTTTGAGTGTGCCATTTTCAAGGAAATGTGTGTAAAAAATATTCTGATTATTAGAAAGTAAAACACTCCGATTCATGGACAGTTTCTGCGGAAGTTTTATTAACAACTGATAAAGCATAAGTATAATACAAAGTAAAATACTTCAAAATGAATTAATATAACAATTCCCTTAAAACATAGAGAGAGTAAAAGATGATTTGAGTGACATAACCGTAAACAGTTATAGCATAACTTCTGCTGGTCATAGTCGACTTGCAATCAGGCTACATTTTTTACATCCTCGGCCCGGCCATGACTGATGATACCTCCAATGGATACAGTAATTGAATAGGTCTCTTTAGGATTAAGTTGTTATTTAATCGTACATTGCACGCTCGTACATGACCATCTCTGCCCTGGAATACAGATTCTACCACAGCTAGTTTCCAAAGCAGTCTGGACTTCAAGTCTTCATGCACTAAGACGACATCTCCCACTTTGATGCTGCGAATGGGACCAGGTTTATTGTGATGAATAGTGCGCAACTGTTGTAAATATTCAGCTTGCCATCGCTTGAAATACCGCTTAATTATACTTTGCCTTAAGTTCCATGACTTAGCCATAGATGATTGATCGGTTTGAAAATCTGTTGGAATAAAAATTGCTTTTTGATTAGTAATAAAATAAGCCGGAGATAATGGCTCTAAATCGTTATGATCGTTGGTAATGTAAGTTAATGGTCTAGCGTTTATGACGCTTTCAGCCTCTGCTAAAAACGTTCGTATTTCGTCAAAGCTCAAAACACTTTTACCAATTGCTGCTTTTAGACAGTCCTTGACGCTCCGAACTAATCGCTCCCAAAAACCACCCCACCACGCTGCTCTTTCGGGAATATATTTCCAGGTAATGCCTCTATGCGCAGTTATTTGTTGGATCTTTGTATGCTTCAATAATTGCTCTAATTTTCGTAACTCTAAGTCAGCTCGCTTGAATGTCTTTGCGTTGTCGGATATGATAGTTGCTGGCGGACCAAATCTTGATATAAATCTTCGTAAAGCATTTATGCAACTTTCAACCGTCATATCTTTGACTAACTCTAAATGTACAGCGCGAATTGCCGCGCAGGTAAACAACATAATGTAAATCTTTCGCTCTCTTATTTCACCATCGCTTTTAATGTAAAGAGGACCTGCGAAGTCGATGCCCGTTGTCTCGAATGGTCTTGTTGTTTTGATACGTTCTACTGGCAAAGTGGTCCATGGCTCTGAAGCGCTTTTTCCATGGAGTCTCTTGCAGATCACACATCGGCTAAGTATATTTTTAATTAATTGTCGCCCTTTTATAATCCAGAAACGTTTTCTTAAAAGTGTTAAAACAGCATTAACACCGCTGTGCATTACCGCGTGATGTGCCTCATTTATTAACATTATGCTTAGATGACAATTCTTAGGTAAGATTATTGGGTTGCACGCGTAATCGCTGAAACCTGAGTTTGATAACCGCCCTTGTAGTCGCATAACACCGTTGATCAAGATTGGGTTTAAGCAAATTAACTTGGACTGAGCTGAGACTTTTTTATGCTTCACTAAATCTGCGTATTCTGATTCGTAGTGCGCCTTTTGAAAATATTTAATCCAATAATCTTCTGCTTGTTGTATTTCACTGTAGACTAATTCGTCAATATTGTTGACAGCAATCAAATTCGAGGATTTTTCTGACAATTTATTTTTACAATTTTTGACAAAGCGAAGTACATAAGCTGTAACTCGTAGCAAATTTTTTAATTTACTGAATTTTTCAACATGTAGAATTGGTTCTGTTTTTTGTTTTATCGCTGAATCGGACTCAACTGACGCAAAAAATTTCGTTGAAGACAACAAATTATATTCAATTGGCCAATATTCGGATCTTTCTGCTAACCAGACTGGACCCTTTTTCCAAGCGCTATTTTCTATAAGTTGTTTAGCTTTTAGTCCTCTCGTTAAGAGATCTGCTGGATTCGATTTACCGTCGCAATGTTGCCATTCATATATATTGCTTAACTGATTTATTTCGTTGACTCTTGCTTTGACATATGGAATACGTTTACCACTACCATTTATCCAGTTAAGAGCTATAGTTGAGTCTGTCCAGAGATAAAACTCGCTTATTTCAAAGTCTAGTGAACGTTTTAGAAATTCCTTTAATCGTGCGGCCATTAGCGCCGCTGTGAGCTCCAATTTTGGCAATGACAGCTCATCATTTTTTGTTGTTTTGTCGATAGGTCATATACGATTTTTGGAGCAAATAAAATTTGTGTAAAATTCACCGTTGTCAGTTTTCTGCCGAGAATAAGCAACTGCTCCATAGGCCAAAGGACTTGCATCTGCAAATATGTGAATTTCTACGCTGTATGAATTCGCTGATAGACACCGTAACATTGAATATTCTTTTAAATGTGATAATTCCTCCCGCCAATTTTGAAATTCATTTAGTAAATCGCCACTTAAATTTAGATCCCAATTAATACGTTCCTTCCAAATCTTTTGTAACAGGATTTTAATTCTTAAAGTAAAGGGACCAAGCATACCAAGAGGATCATAAATCCTTGCCATTGTTTGCAGTACATTTCGTTTTGTTGCTCGTGGTGCTTTTTCATCGATTAAATTCTTTAAGTCGACGGTAATTTTGTCGCTGACTGTACACCAAATTATGCCAAGTATTTTTTGCGATATTGGTCGCTCTAACCCATCAGATTGAAAATGCTTTCTCACCTTTGAATGGTTTGAATTCCATTTACGTAGCTTAAAACTCGCCTTTTCCATAATTTCCTTTGCAGTTTTCATAGTAGTTATAGCCGATGCAACTGTCGGTTCACTAATGACCATATCATCCACATAAAAAGCCTTTTTTAATTTACTGCAAATACTTCCATACTGTGCTTCACAGTTGGACAAATGTTTTTGAATTGTCGCTGTCAAGAGGAAAGGACTGTTTGCTACACCAAAGGTTACTCTAGTCATCCTATATTCTGCAATTGCTGGCAATTCATCTGGTTTGTCTGGTGTATTCTCAAACCAAAGGAATCTATGGACATCTCGGTCGCTATCTGATAGGGAAATCTGTAAGAAAGCTTTTTCAATATCTGAGGCAATAACAATTTTATTGGAACGGAAACTTAACAACATTGATAACAAGTCTGCTACCATATTTTCACCAGTGCTTAAAAGGTCATTCAATGATGTTGTGCCTGGCTCGCTGGATGATGCATCGAAAACTATTCGCATTTTTGTTGTAGCTTTATCTTCTCTGTACACTGGCATGTGCGGCATGTAGTAAACACGATCTTCAATTTTTGAAGTAGAAATTTTCTCAGCAATGCCGTTTTTTAATAAATCGCGTATACCGGCATCATATTCGGCTAATTTTTCGCTGCTTCTCTTCAATTTTAACATTAAGCTATGTAAGCGGCCTATCGCAATTTGTTTATTATCGTTTAGCTTAGTATTGTTATCACGCCACGGCAACGATACTTCATATCGATTATCTTTTAGAGTTATTCTATCAATTGTTTCGTCAATAATTGCTTTTTCGCTATTTGCTGCACAACTCGATATACCAACTGATTCTAAGTCCCAGAATTTTTCTATATCGAAACCTTCTGCAGCTTCTCTTATTTGAAAGATACAATGAGCATTACCGCTATTATCGTTGGTACCTTGTATTGTCCAACCAAAAAATGTATTGATGGCACACAAATTTCTTAAAATTAACTTACAACCCTGTTTATAAAATTGCCAATAATAATCTTGACCAATCAATAAATTAATTCCATCAATAAGTTTCACGTTACAGTTGACAGCATCAGCCAAATTATTAAATATCTCGTTAAATTTCTTATTTTTTATTTTAGGTACTGGCAAAACATCATCACAAATTTTCGGCACTACTGTTGCATTTATTGTAATCATTTTATCATCATATTGGTTTTTAATTATTATTTTCACGCGCTTAAACATTTCGGTTTTTACATCTTCTTGTTTCTCACCAAATGGAATTATTTTAATTTTCGCTGTTCCACAACATTTTAATTTTAACTCCCTCACCAAATGTTCGCTGACGTAAGTCCTCTGGCTACCGTTATCCATCACAATTCTAGACAAAACGCTTTTATTATTGTTTGTGTCGCTGATTATGCCTTTCGCTGTTTGCAAGAATATAACGCTCTGTTCTGCTTCCAATGTGTTTAACGCTGCTGCACCACTGCTCTCTGCCTTTGGACTTCTCTGTTGCTTTTGCTGTCTCATTTCGTTACTGGCTTTAAGATTATTCGTTTTCTTCTCACACATTGATGTAATATGTCTACCACTACAATGGTCACATTTAATCCAGTTAGCTTTACAAAATTTAGAGCTGTGGTTTTTGTTGGTACATCGAAAACACCTTGCTTCTCTCAACAAAATTCTTTTTTTCTCATCAATAGACAACTGTGCTTTACAGTTTTTGGTGGCGTGATTATCTCGTTTGCAAAAAATACAATTGTTGTTTGTGTTACTGCCGCTAATAAATAGTCCAGTTGCTGTACCGAGATTCGGTTGGACATCTCTTTTTGAAGTACGCTTTTCAGACATTTCTGCCTTTTCCAACGCTTCTACCTCCACTTTAATAAAATCAAGTAAACCCTTTAGGCTTTTATCGTTGTTCTCCGCTTCTTCCCTTCCTACTATTGTACTAGAAAGAGCAACTGTACTTGATGCTTTATGATATACTATACGAAGCTGTGCTGGCATTGCACCTAATAAAATTGATTTTACTATGAGGTCATATTGTGAAGGTGAAACTTTTAAAGCTGATAACGATCGAATTGTTGAGCTGACTTTATTATAAAGACGACGAAGACCATTTACATCGCCGTTAGAATGAACTTTACGTAAACACATAAGCTTTTGTACAAATTGTTCTATTATCTTTTCTTGGTTGCCATATTCCTCTAACAGTAACTCAATGGCTTCATCGTAACATGCTTCTGTAGGCGTAAATCCCGCTATAGATGCTGCCGCTTTCCCTTGCAAAGCTTCACTAAGGAAGTTAAACTTTGCAGCCTTTGATAAATTACGACTATCATGAACTGCATGCTTAAATTGCTCCCAAAAGGGAAGCCAGTTTTCAAAATTTCCGTCGAATTTTTTAAGCTCAAAGGATTTCAACTTTATGCCGCTAAATTCGCTTGTATTATTTGTGACAACGCTAGTGATCCTGTTAGTACTATCAACTGTAAAATGTGTGCTAAGAATATGCTGTAATTTTGCAATAGTGCAAATTGCCTTATCATCATATTCTATGATTGCATCACATTCTCTCTGAAAATCCTCCGGCTTAATTGTAACACGAATAACCTGATCAGCTTTTTGTAAATTAATATGAGCATTCTTTATTCGCTGAATATATAGGTTAATATCATATTCCATCTTTTCTGGGCTCTCGATATTTGCAAATTGTGTGTCCTCATGACCTTTCAAAAATTCCAAAGCGGCGTTGCATAATTTCGTCAACTGAGTACGACATGTGGCCCTGTACACATTATCCATTTTTATTATTTTTTATTTATTTATTATTTTTTAATTGTTTTTTTTATTTTTATTATGCAAGTTGCGTTCGCTATTTTTTATAATTCACAACCGCCCGCTATTTAATTCTTTAATCGCTAATTTCTTTATTTTTTAATTCAATTTTTAAATTCATTAAAGAACAATAACTGTCCCGGGTTTCGGCACCATGTAAAAAATATTCTGATTATTAGAAAGTAAAACACTCCGATTCATGGACAGTTTCTGCGGAAGTTTTATTAACAACTGATAAAGCATAAGTATAATACAAAGTAAAATACTTCAAAATGAATTAATATAACAATTCCCTTAAAACATAGAGAGAGTAAAAGATGATTTGAGTGACATAACCGTAAACAGTTATAGCATAACTTCTGCTGGTCATAGTCGACTTGCAATCAGGCTACATTTTTTACAATGTGCGAGCTGTATGGCATAAGAAAAACTAGGACAACACCGCTACACCCGCAATCTGACGGCATGGTTGAAAGATTTAACCGCACATTAGGAGAGTACCTGCGGAAAGTAGTGAGCGAGAATCAGAGAGACTGGGATGAGGACATCCAAAAATTCCTATTGGCATATAGGTCGGCTGTGCATGAGTCAATATCTAGAACACCAGCGAAAATTGTCTTTGGGACGGAGCTGAGATTACCTGGTGACTTGAAATTCGGCATTACACCTACACCAAATAATGAGGATACCGGGATTGCTTCACAGGAGAGACAGCACATGCACAACCTGCACGAATTCGTGCGTAACAGAATCCGAATGGTCAGCGATAAAATGAAAGCTAGGTACGATGGAGCTGCAAACTCTGATGGATTCCGCGAGGGACAACTGGTTCTACTGTTTAACCCACAGAGGAAGAAAGGACTATCTCCCAATCTACAAACACATTGGGATGGACCATACAAGGTGATAAAGAGATTGTTGCGTATAGGATACAGAAGCACAATAGCCCCCGATCTAAAATGAAGGTGGTACACTTAGAACGACTCGCAAAATACGGAAGCAGTGGTTCTGTGCCTGTTCGGGACGAACAGGCTTAAGCGGGCGGCAGTGTTACGAATTTGGTCGTGAACAGTCCCATTATAATAATTTTAGAACCTACTGAATTTTTGCTATTCTTATTTGCTTTTATGTTTCATCATAATTACTCTAGAACATAATGAATTTTTGTTATTCTTTTGTTTTTATTATTCATTGTAAATGAGCACATGACAACTATACATGCATACATACATAGACAATGGAATAGGAATGTACACAAACACACATGTTAAATACGCACGGTTTCTAAGTAATTGAAACCACGAATAAGCTCATGATTATTATTGTTGGTAACCGTCGGCATTTGTACGTCTGATTGGAGCGTGTGTATGTATGTATGTACGTATGTCTTGAGTTCATGTTAATTTAAGTGTACGATGATGTGATTCAGTTTCGACAAACATTATGATCGTTCTAGAAATGATCATTAAGGGTATATAAGCTGCGCACATCAACGTCAGCAGTCAGTCTGAGACAGTATTCAGTGAGTAAACAATCAGAGTTGAGTCAGTGGTCAGTGACCAGTCAGTGCTGAGCAAACAGTCAGTGTTGAGACAGTCAGTAATTAGTGTGATTGGATTTATCTGTTAGCTGTAAAGTGTTTTTAAGTGAATACTACGTTTTTGAGCATAGTACAGTGGTATTAAATTTATGCGATCACAAACATTCATCAAATTTTGTATTTAAATTATTGTTAGCCGTTGAGACCGAGGTTTAGGTAAAATATAAATCAGCAATGTTCCTTATGTAAACAACCGTGTAGTCAACATTGTATTTTCTCATTGATTGCATTAGTGTAAGTGCTGTAATATAGATTATTCTAGATTAGTAAAGTCATTTTTAGATTGTATGTACATATTTTTGGATTTAATAAAAGGTGGATTCATTCGTTGATTAACAGCAGATAAAACAACACGTGTTTTATTACACTACAATTGGTGACCCCGACGAGCAAAACAACGAACAGCGCTATGAACGACGGGAAGCAAAGCCAAAATTTAAACCCAGGGCAAACGTCAGTTCCTGGACAATTGGACACTGCACCTAACACATTAACCAATTCTCCCATTTTTAATCAAGAGAGTAACACAATTGTTAACAGAGTTTCTGTTAAAGTTCCTCCTTTTTGGCCAGAGCAACCAGAAATATGGTTTGCACAAGTGGAGGCACAGTTTGGTATCTCCGGCATTAATAGTGATATCTCTCGGTTTAATACAGTGGTGGCGGCTATTGAAAGTAACGTGTTGGCTCAGATATCGGATCCAATTTTAAATCCTCCGGAACGAGACAGGTACAATAACCTCAAGTCATGTATTATAGAACGATACTGCGATAGCGAACAAAATAAAATCCAAAAGCTTATCACCGACATCGACTTGGGGGATAAACGACCTACACAGCTTCTAAATGAATTAAGCAGTCTAGCAAAAGGTAAGATAAATGACGAGTTTTTAAAATCACTGTGGTTACAGAGGCTACCAGCACAAACCAGAGCAATATTGCAAGCGTCGAACGCGGATCTTCCGCAGCTGGCTAAACTAGCTGACAAAATTTTAGAAGTGTCCGATTATCAGCAAATTGCAGCGGTTGCCAAACAACAGTCTCGAGAAAGTGAAATGGATCTCAGAATACAAAGAATAGAACAACAACTGAGCCAGCTAGTAAGTATGCGAGAGAAGCGATTCCGTGGCAGAAGCAGTAATCGCAATTCTAGAAGTAGAGAGCGACGGTCAAAGTCGCCTGCCATCTCCAGCGCTCACTGTTGGTATCACGAGAGATTCGGGACCGACGCACGTAAGTGTCGGCACCCATGTAATTTTTCAGCGGATCCAGCATTCTTAATACAAATAAAAGTCCTTTAATGAATAGCACAACACACCATATAGTCACAACGGGACCACCTGTTTTTTCACGACCGAGGCGACTGGCTGGCGAGCGTCTTGAGGCAGCAAAGAATGAGTTTCAGTTCCTTATGGAAAAGGGTATCTGCCGTCCGTCGAAAAGTCAGTGGGCCAGTCCACTCCATTTAGTAAAAAAAGCGAGCGGTGAGTGGAGGCCTTGTGGGGACTACCGGGGTCTAAACGCTGTGACAGTTCCGGACAGGTACCCGATCCCGTATCTGCACGACGTAACAACGATTCTGCATGGTAAGAAAATATTTTCTGCAATTGATTTGCAGAGGGCATATCACCAGATTCCCATCGAGCCGGCAGATATTCCGAAGACAGCAATTACAACGCCCTTCGGTTTATACGAATTCGTATACATGACATTCGGGTTACGAAACGCTGCCCAGACGTTCCAGCGATATGTCGATAATGTGCTAAGAGGTTTAGATTTTACGTTTGCGTACATCGACGATATTTTAGTGGCTTCGACCGATGAAGAGCAACATGAGAAAGATTTAAGAGTTGTTTTTGATAGACTACGTAAAGCAAATTTATGTATCAACGCTGGCAAATGCAGGCTCGGTCAAAAAGAAATCGTTTTTTTAGGACACACGATTACAAGCGAAGGTTTCCGTCAACTTCAAAGCAAAGTGGAAGCAATACGTAATTATAAAAAACCTACTATTGCTCGAGACCTAAAAACAACCAAACATCAGAGTATCCTGCAGGAATTAATAGATGGGAATAAGAAAAACGATAAAACAGAAATTAATTTGTCACCTAGAGCAGAAGAAGCGTTCAAATCTTGCAAAGAAGAATTATGCAGTGCTGGGGTTTTGAGCTACATGGCACCAGATAGTGAGCTTACGTTAACAGTAGACGCATCTGATACGGCAATTGGCGCCGTGCTACACCAGATCGTTGGAGGTGTGCCCCAACCACTAGGTTTTTACTCAAAGAAGCTAACTAATGCTCAAAAAATGTACAGCGCCTACGATCGTGAATTAACTGCAGTTTATCAGGGCGTACAACACTTTAAATATGCCTTAGAAGGTCGGTCATTTAAAATTTACACGGATCACAAACCATTAGTATTTGCATTCCAACAAAATAGCGAAAAGGCACCGCCAAGAAGAGTAAGGCAATTAGATTTCATTAGCCAGTACTCGACAGATATACGCTATATTAAAGGGAGCGAAAATACTACGGCAGATTGGCTCTCCCGGATCAACAAAATTACAACAGATGCAGTAGATTTCAACACAATGGCTATAGAACAAGAAAACGACGATGAACTCAAATCTATCCTTAATGCGGATAAGGACTCGTCTCTTAAACTTACACTTCTGCCTATACCAGATTCTACCAAATTTTTACACTGTGAAGTTAGCGGGTCACGTATAAGACCATATGTACCAGTTAAACTGCGCATGAATGTAATGCAGAAACTTCACAATTTAACACACCCAGGGATTCGGGCTACGCGAAGTCTGGTAAAGGACCGCTACGTATGGCCAGGCCTATCTAAAGATATTAGAAAGTTTGTCCGAGGATGTATACAGTGTCAAAAGGTAAAAATTCACAGATACACCTCGGCCCCGTTCAGCAGTTACGGCAAAATCGACAAGCGTTTCCAACACATAAATGTTGACATAATTGGCCCGCTACCAACTTCAGCTGGAAATCGTTACTGCCTCACTTGCATTGATCGTTTCTCTAGGTGGCCAACAGCAATCCCTATACCCGACATTTCGGCTCACACGGTCGCAGCAGCTTTTGTCACTGGATGGGTAGCGATGTATGGTGTACCAGAGAAGATAACGACAGACTTGGGGAGACAATTCGAATCTAACTTGTTCCAAGAACTAGCGAAAATACTTGGTACCTCATTACGTTTACCAGGTGAATTTTTTGTACAAAGTCAAAGCAAGGACAACCACATAGAATTTTTATAGAAACTACGACAAGTTTTGAATGATCTCCGTTGCCCTAGTCCCTCGTGGCATGAAAACAAAAATCATTATGTAGATTCAAATTTGAACAAATGTAATTTTGTTTTTGTACGAGTAGATCGTGTTCGCAAGCCACTAGAACCAGCTTATGAAGGTCCATTCGAAATTGAAAAACGTTACCAAAAGTACTTTGTGATTAAAAGAGGTCAGACAAGGGACAAAATTTCGATCGACCGAATGAAGCCCGCGAAGGTATATGCCAGCGATTTTCCAGAAACCCCGTGCGATAGACCCGCAGGTCAGGAGCATACGGAAATCCCAAGTACTGAAAGAGTGAGCCGGTATGGAAGGCATGTGAGGTTCCCGAGTCGTTACAAATGACGAAAATATTAGCCGGGGGGTAATATGCGATCACAAGCATTCATCAAATTTTGTATTTAAATTATTGTTAGCCGTTGAGACCGAGGTTTAGGTAAAATATAAATCAGCAATGTTCCTTATGTAAACAACCGTGTAGTCAACATTGTATTTTCTCATTGATTGCATTAGTGTAAGTGCTGTAATATAGATTATTCTAGATTAGTAAAGTCATTTTTAGATTGTATGTACATATTTTTGGATTTAATAAAAGGTGGATTCATTCGTTGATTAACAGCAGATAAAACAACACGTGTTTTATTACACTACAAATTAAATAAAGTAGTAGTAGTACTGAAATTTGAAATATAGAGCATTTAATTTCATTGCAATCTAAGAACCCACGGAAAACGTTTTTAAATAAAGTAAAAACGTAACAATATTTTGATGAACAAATCTTTGATGCCATATATTAGAAGTATTAACACTTATGTTTGCTATAGAGTTGTTTTTCTTTCTTAGAACTTTTATTTCGGGTTCAAATAATTTGCCATTTCTGTTTCCAACCGCTTCAATTTTATTATTTCGAATGAAAGTACATTGGGTTTTATTCAATTTCATATTATACCCTTTATCCATAGCTGCCGTTGCAGAAAATAAATTCACCTTCATATTAGGCACAAACAGAACATTTTCTAAAAATTTTTCATGCCACCCATCGCTATTCCTTACTAAAACTTCAATGTTTCCTTCGCCCTCTGCATTCAAAATAGTACCACCTCCAATTTTAATATTTGATGGTTTTTCAAATTGATGATAAATTGAAAACCATTCTCTGTGGAAAGTCATATGCTCTGATGCACCTGAATCAATCAACCAAATCTCATTTGACTGCGAAATTTCCGATCTTCCATTCATAAAAGCATTAGATTTATTATTCTTTGCAAAATGTTTCTTCTTTTTCCATAGTAGGCAGTCTTTCCTCCAATGTCCTTCTTTATTGCACTTGAAGCATTTACCTGGCTTTATTTTTCCTTTTATCTGATTTTGTCTTTTTGTAGAAATAGCCTCTACTACCTCTATATTGTGACTTAACCGAGATTGTTCTAAAACCGAACGGTTTGTTAAATTTGAAATGTTTCTCTTGTTTTGCTCAGTTGACTCCCAAGCTGTAACAAAATGATTATATTCTGCAGGCAACGTCATCAAAATTTTCGTTATAATCATGTTTTCTGTTAAAGGTTCTCCCAAGTTCTTCAGCTTTTCTGATAATTCTTCTATTTTAGCAATATGCATTTCAATTGCGTCACCAGGAGATTTTCTAAAATCGTAAAACTGTTGCTGCAACAAATGAATGCTAACTTCTGACTGCATTTCATGAATACACTTAAGTTTCTTCCACATCTCAATAGCTTCCTTGCAACACATTAAATATTTTAAAATAACACTATCAACATAAGTTATAATAATTCTTTGGGCTTTTATATCTTCCTTTTCCCATTTTTGTAAATCTTGAAGTAACGCGTTATTTGTTGCGACATTGGTGCCACTTACAATTGCAGGTTTACAATACGACCCATCAATCAACTTGTAAAGATCCAAAGATTTTAAAATAATACATATCTGAAACTTCCACGAACCCCAATTCGCAGTTCCGTGTAATTTCTCTATCTTAAATTCTTCCATGTTGCAACTAATCTTACCTTTGATAATAACGAATTTGAGTGAAGAAAAAAAATGTAACAAACTTATTTGGTTTTTATTCTTCTATGTTGTCTTGATATTTCAAAGTCCTTGTTCTTCCCTCTATTGCGTTATCCTTTTGTCCGAACTTTTCTTTAACTTTTGCACAGCGTCTTGAGCCAAAAATTCGTTTATCCTTCTAGGCGTCTTGCTTGTTCTTCAGAATCTTTCATCGATTTTGCACAGCGTCTTGAGCAAAATTCTTTTATCCTTCCAGGCGTCTTGCTAGTTCTTCACAGCCTCTCTTAAAGAATTTGTCCTTGCTTGATTTTGTTTTTGCTTCTCGCAACTAAAACTTCTTGAATTATATACACATATGTATATTTCTTTTTAGCTTGAGTGTCCTGGGCCCATAACTAGTTGAATATTTAATGTGTTACGTTGAAAAGTTTATTATCGACTAACATTTTTTTCAAAAACGTACATTTCATAAATACAATATACAACATGTTAACTATGTACATGAATATTTATTACTACGTTTATACGCACGTCTTATTTGCAAATAAAAAAAAGAAGAATGTTGCCGTATAACTTTTTTATTGTAACTTATTAACTCACTTAAACAAGTCGTGAATAACGACACTATTTGCAAATAAAAAGGAAGACGTTGCCACTTCATGAACGTTTTTTGTGTTTTACTTACCAAACAATCATATTTTCGTCACATGGCATCACTAATAATAACACAAGTTCTGTATGCAATTTCCCGTATAAACAGTGAATTAGTTATTTGCAAATAGTTCTATTTGTAAATAAGACGTGCGTATAAACGTGGTATATAACAAGTATTCAAATAACAAGTATACAAATAACATTATAATCAACAATTTGTCTCTCTCTTTATTTGTTTGCTTTGATCCTCTTTTGTATTTAGCTTTAAACTGAGAATCTTTAAAAAAAAGTAAATGTGTTTGAATTTAAATGTACTTTTGCAAAAGCCTAGTACACATACATTTAATTTAAACTTTAAAAATGTATCTATTGTAAAACATTTATTTCGCAGGCATTATTCAATCAAATAACGCATTGAAGATGCTCCACGACGAACTAAAGAATCGGTATAATATAGAATACGTCTTAACATATCGCCTAAATCAGGATGTTCTTGAGATTTTTTTTGGGATAATAAGATATAAAGGAGGTCTTCATGACCATCTCGATCGTCAAGAATTTAAATATAGACTTCGGTCATATATTTTGGTGTACAACGAAGGCATCTTGGGCAGTAATGCAAATGTAGAGATAGACAATACTCCCGATTTGGAGGACGTACATTATTCATTAACAGGTAAATTTAAACTAACAATTTAAAATCATAGAGTTTTTAAAGTTTCGTTTGATTTCTTAAGGTAAAATACTTAAAAGTATTTTAATCACAGCATAGGGCAAGACGATTTGCTGAAAGAAAATCTGAATTATGATGGTTTGGAGAATTTGTCCGGCTATATTTGCAACAAATTAAAACACGAAGATCCCAGTCTCGTCGCTAAACCTGTAGAGGACTCGATGTACTCATGGGTTAGACATTTAAATGAAGGTGGGTTAAGTATTCTATCAAACACTTTAATGGAAACGTTAAAATTTTGTGATGCAATTTTTGTAAAACTAAATGGGGATAAGTTACTTGCTACAAAGGAATATTTAGAAAAGCACTTGGCGGAAGCAAGGAATATGAAAGCAAGTGAAGAAGTAAAAAGACTTTTTTTAGATGCAGAATGTATTTTAGAATACGGTCTCTTAATGTAGAAATGTCCCAAAATATGAATAGCGTAAAAGAAAATTAAATAAAACAACAACGTAATATAAATAAAAAAAATATATTTTTTCATTTTATTTTTTTGAGTGATAAAGATGTCAACGTATTCGAATGAGCTCGTGATGTAAAAGTGTCTAACACATACTTACCTAAATGCAAAAGTTTAGGCGAAAGATTTTTTTAATATATAAAATTAAAGTAAAATGTGTTTCACACATAAATATTTAAAACAAATATATTACAATTTATCACTCATCTAGAACGAGTAGCAACTGTCTCTCAATCTCTGCTTTTTCAATTATTGACCCTGTATTCTAAGCGCGTTTTTTTCCTCTTCCAACAACAATGCCGCGGCTATCGATTACATTTCTTCGTGAAATTAAAATAATTAAACTTTATTTTCTTTTACAATGATGTATCAAAAATTCAAATGTCACCACCGCCACTACAGATTTCTTCTGGCCATATATACTGCCTTTTTATTTCTTTCCGTTCTTAACTGACGTTAAATGTTCCACAATATTTAATTTTTAATTATTTATTTTATTTATCATTGTTTTTTACACTAAATTAAACCTTTTCCTTAATAAAATGTTTACAAAATAGCTAATTTTTTCTGTTTCTATTTCATACGGTTCGTATCAAAGCTGCTGGTTTATACACACTCTTCTCTTCTTTTTTATATTTCAAAATATACATCCTTTATTGCGTTTGGCCATTTTCGATATGGCACATATGTATGTATGCAGATTAGACATAAAAAATGTGGAATTTTTGTTTTATAAAATATGGATAATTCTCGTTCTTTCAGATATACAGCTAATAACATTACATAATATTATATATTAACTTTTCTATGACCACAAACATTTGAGCTCAAATGATACTGACTGAGTATTTAAGAAATAATTCTCAAAATATTCGTGTACAAGAGAAGCATAAAAAATTAACGCACTCCTGAAGAAATCAAAAATAACTAAGTAGGGGAATAGTTTCGTCTCAGCTACTTAAATTTCAGTAAAATCTTAAAAGTTAAATATTTTGAAAGTAGTATGTTAAAAAAAGTTACTAATGCAAACGAATATTACAAAATTTTACAGTGAAAAGCGAAGAAAAAAGAACATTGGCCCATATCGTATTTGATGAGTTTCTCATACGACTTCGACGTTTTGATAAATCAAAGAAAAATTGTGCTCGATATCTTTCATTTACGCCACTCGATCAAGTTTTGCTTTCAAGTTTTTCACACATACTGCTTTCAAAATTCATTTGAGTTGATAGCTGTGACATACATACATATGTCGCACGCAACTTAAAAGCAATTTTTCTTCAAACAAAAATACTTTAAAAGAATTGGTATCAGCTGTTTACTTGAAGGCAAATTGTAACACTCAACTTGAAAGAGAACTTGAAAACAAGTTCGTTTAAATTTTTAAAAGTATGAGTGTATTGGAGAAAAAGTGTGAATGTATTAAAATTTGAATCGTCAAACCCCAAGTAAATCAAAGAAACATTGAGCTCAATATCTTTCATTTAGTACAAACTGTAGCATTTGCATTTATGGTAATATTCAGCCCAACGGTATGAGATTTCTGAAAAGTTCCACTGCGCATTTATATTATTATAAATAAATTTACAACATACGGATAAGAAAGAAACACATGATCTTTTTATATTTAGTTAAAATATACTTTTCGAATTGCAATAGTCGGCAGGCAAAGTTCAGGCCTATGCACACAGTGTGTATATTACACGAGACGTTTCCTCCTGTTTGTACACCCCTCATAAATTTGCCGCGCTAACACTTGAAACATAATGATACTTTATATAAAAAACCTTATAGGTGAAGTTTAGAAGTTTTACCTTAAAAGCTTCCCGAGTTATGAAGGTGTAAAAAGCGCTCCACTATAGCTAGAGAGCTGAAATTTGGTATACAGGGGGAATGTGTTGCCTAGAAACAAACAGTATATATATATATATATATATATATATATATATATATATATATATATATATATACATAAGTATATATATATATATAAATATATATATATATATATATATATATATATATATATATATATATATATTTATATATATATATATATATATATATATATATATATATATATATATATATAAGTATATATATATATATATATATATATATATATATATATATATATATATATATAAATATATATATATATATATATATATATATATATATTTATATTTATATATATATATATATATATATATATATATATATATATATATATATATATATAAGTATATATATATATATATATATATATATATATATATATATATATATATATATATAAATATATATATATATATATATATATATATATATATATAAGTATATATATATATATATATATATATATATATATATATATATATATAAATATATATATATATATATATATATATATATATAAATATATATATATATATATTTATATATATATATATATATATATATATATATATATATATATATATATATATATATATATATATATATTTATATATATATATATATTTATATATATATATATATATATATATATATATATATATATATATATATATATATATATATATATTTATATATATATATATATATATATATATATATATATATATATATATATACATATATATATATATATATATATATATATATATATATATATATATATATATATATATATACATATATATTTAAAAATTTATTGTTTGTTGATGGCTAGGTATATGCCTGCATTTCATTGGCGTTAACCAAATCATCAGTACCTTTTTACCCAAATCGTGATTGAAAGGCATTCAAGGTCGCATACTTATGCCACAGACTGAAGAACTGAATGTCTGAGTCATGGTTAAGCATATGGACCCAATAAGCACAAATTTTTTGTGAATTCCAATGTTGGAATTCCAGTGTGAATTCAAGCTTGAATTACATTTGAAATCTATCCTCTTTCCAGTCTGTTTGAAGTTTGTTAAAAAAAACAACAACAAATTTGTTTGAAGCATACATATATGGAGTCAGCTATGTACTAAATGTCAATCATAAAATATTAATGGTGAACAATTTTAAAACGCGGAAGTCACAAAGTTTTTGAAGTGAAAATAAAGAAATAAAAGTGAAAATAAGCAAAAAGAAAATACAGAATGGAAAATAAAACAATATAAAGAAATTTGGAATAAATAAATATAAAGGTCTGTATTCAAAGCCAAAAGCAGATGCTCGTAAAATTTTTGCACTGCTTACCCAGAATCAGCATATTCTGGGAAATGAACAACCAATGGGTATGGCTTCCAAAAAAATGTGGCAGAAAATGGTTTGAAAATTATTGTTAAAATAATGTTATAACACTGTTTAAATACTGTTGTAACATTGCTTGAATAACACTGAAATTCCATGCTTGACTTCAAGTGTAAAAACAGGTTCGGTTCGACTTGAATCACACTGTTATTCAAGGCTGGAATTACACTGTAAAGGTACTGTTTTGTTCGACTGTAATTCAATGGTTAATTTTGCTGGATTCGCTATTGAATTCAACTGTGTTTCAAGTGTAATTCAACACTGGAAATTGTGGCTGGATTTCAAATGTAATTCCACTTGAATTCCAGCCAAAATGCTTATTGGGGAAAATCAAAGTCAGTACAGAAAAATCATCAAATATTAATTTTACTTTACGTCCAATACAACAACATGACTGCGAAAAATACTTAGGAATACATATAGATTAACATGGAAGACTCATATTAAAATGAAAAACAAAAATTAAATATCTGAACTAAAAGACTATATGCTTCATGGACCAAAATTGAAATTAAGCACAGAAATTTTTTTTGCTAATATGAATTTATTGTATCTTCAAACTGAACTAACAATAAGTGTTCAAATCTTAAGTATAAATATAATAATTAGACAAAACCAGTGTCGGACATAAACTTAGTGATAGTAATTAATAATACATAAATGTGTTAAGCACAAAATATTCAAAATAGCACAAAAATATTCAAAAAATTCCATCTGAAGTGTGGCGTATTAAGGCCGTAATATCCCTCTTTTTTAAGCGGATGTGTCCAGGAAAGTTCAAGATGTTACGAGCAAGGGGATTAGGATGGAACTCGAGTTTTGTTAAATATTTGCCTGCATATTTTGCAATTTCAGCGGACACAAGTGGCATATTTAAATCACGATGTAAAATTGAATTTTTCATGTACCATGGAGCCGATGTTATTAACCTTAATATTTTGTTTTGCATTCGTTCGATTCTCTCTACATTGGAAGCTGAAGCAGTGCACCATAGCTGAATGCCGTAACACCATAAGGGTTTCAAAAGCGAATTGTATATTAAAAGTTTACAATCCAGACTGAGTGTTGAATTTCTACCAATCAGCCAATGTATCTGGGTTAATTTAAGCTTCATTTGTGTTAGCTTAGAGTCAATGTGGTGTTTCCATGTAAGCCGCCGGTCAAGATGTATACCAAGGTATTTCACCTGTGAATGTTGAGGAACAACTTGATTGTTGATTCGAATGGGGGAACAAGTGTCTCTTCGTAGGGTAAATGTGACATGAACACACTTTTGTTCATTTACTTTTATTCTCCATAAGTTCAACCACAGCTCCTGAAGATATCGGGATGCTTCGTGAGGGTTTTCATGCATACAAAGGCAGGCTGTATCATCGGCAAAAGTAGAAGTGAGGATATTACTGCTCAGAGGCATATCACAAGTATAAATCAAATACAAAACTGGCCCCAGTATACTCCCCTGTGGCACTCCAGATGAGATAGTTTCGGCCACACTCATGAAGTCTCCTTCCACAACAGTGAACTTCCGGGCAAGAATGTAACTTTCCAAAAGATTTACAATGTTTATTGGTAAATATGTCTTCAGTTTTAGAATTAGGCCTTCATGCCACACTTTATCAAATGCCTGAGAAACATCAATAAAGAGGGAAGAACAATACTTCTTTTCTTCAAATGTTCTTCTTATGAAATGAACCAATCTATGAGTTTGTTCAATGGTGCTATGCTGACTTCTAAAACCAAATTGATGATCCGGTATACACCCATTATTAGTTAGAATTGGGGACAATTTAGTCATTAGCAGCTTTTCGAAGAGCTTTGAAATTGTTGGCAATAAACTTATTGGCCTATATGACTCAGCCTTGGTAAGATCCTTGCCCGGCTTTGGAATCATTTTGATCATGGCAAGTTTCCAGCTGTGTGGATAATACTCCAGTCGTAAAATGCCATTAAAAATAAACAACAGGATTTTAATAGCAACACGAGGCAACTGCATCAGCATCTTGTTACTAATTCCATCAATACCCGGAGCTTTCTTCGGGTTGGTTTCAGCAATTAGTTGTTGTACATCACGCATCTTAAACTTTATGGGTCGAGGGGGTAGGACAACTACACTCGGCAAATCAACAGCACCAGTACATGTGTTTGGGGTAAATACGTATTTTAAATGCTCAGAAAATATGTTACCTTTTTCAGTATTGGTTCTTGCCCAACCTCCAGTAGAAGTGCGCAGGGGGGGTTTGGACTCAACGGGTGTTTTAAGTTTTTTAGCAGCGCGCCACAAGGAGTAATTTTCCGAACAATGACTACTGAGATATTTTTTGAACCCTAGCCAATTAACATGATTTATCATCTTCACATATGGGTGAGGTAATTCACTTCTTAGTGGGCTACAAATTATAACGATCGTGGGAGAGTGATCGGAGGACAGATCATGAGAAGCTTCAACATGAATTAAATCCCTAGAGATATTTTTCATGACGCCAAAATCTATAACATCCGGAATTTTGTGTGTGTCAGTAGGCCAGTAAGTGGGCTCCCCGCTCGAAATGACATCCAAACCCATTTTTGAAATTGCGTTGAACAATGCTCGACCTCTAGGTGTAATAAGACGCGATCCCCAGAACGTATGTTTTGCATTGTAGCCTCCAGCTGCTACGAAACAAGGTCTAAGAGTTTTGTAAAAATCCTCGTATTGTTCCTCAGTGATTGAAAATCTGGGAGGGGGGTAAATTGATATCACGAGATTTGAACAAAAATTTTCGATGCAAATATTTGTTGCTTGCAGATGGTCTGCACAAATGTTCCGAAGAATATAGTGCTTGATTCTTGACTTTATTAGAATTGCTGATCCTCCGCATGCTCATCCTCTCGGGTCCTTTGAATCATATAAGGTGTAGCCATTCATTTTAAAAAGGCTTCTCGGAGTCAAATGAGTCTCAGATACCAACATTGTATCAATAATATTAACCGTGAGGAAGTGGTCAAGTTCATATTTGTGTTGGCGAATGCCGTTTGCGTTTCAGAAACATACTTTTAACGAGTTCATGGCTTGTTAACTAATGCTAGAAGCAGTGTGTTCTGCATTCGCAGCATTTCTTGCATCATGCTAGTCATATTTGTTGTAAAGTTGTTTATAGTTTGCACCAAATTATCAATAGTAGCTTCAAGGCGACTAAAATTAAAGCTTGGGTTTGCATTTGTTGTTATTTGGTGGAGACACTTTTTGAATGGGAATAGAGTTGATCTTCACAGCCTCAGCATACGATACTTGTGTAGAGATTGGTTGGGCCATAGGAGGATAAGTAGCGGAGTACGTATTTCCTGTTTGCGCTGGGGTTACTTTGGGCTTTTGACTCATAGCTTGTTTAACAAAAGAGAACACAGGACATCTCCTGTAGTTAGCAGTGTGATTACCTCCACAATTACTGCACTTTTTTTCCTTCTGGTCCTTTGACTTATTGCAAATAGCAATAATTGTAATTCACCGCACACAACACAAACAGTAGGTAATTTGCAATAATATAATAATATAATAGATATTTTAAATCATAAATGAGATGGGTCTCGTTTTTCTTCAATAATATATCATTTGGCTCCAGTTCAACGCGAAATAGGGGTTGGGGGATCTTGTCTCTGCTTATTATGTTGGAAACATTTTTTACCTTGAATCCTTTCAGGGTGAGAGCATCTTTTATTTCAGCAGGGACAACGTTAGAATCTATGCCCTTCAATACGACCTGTAGTCCCTTGGCGCTCTTAAGCTGGAATGTGTAAAAACATGTTTTATTTTTTTTCCAATTCATTAACCATTTTGCGGAAATCTTTTTCTTCATATATTTGAACTTTTGTTTCATCAATGTTACATTTTATTGGAACAATGTGAAATGCCTTTTCACCAATGACCGAGATTAGTTTTTTGATAAGTGTGTTAGAATTTTTTTGCCTCAAATAGATGGGTGGTGGTTTGGAGGTTTTTTTCGAGGATGCTTCGGGTTTTTCGTTGTCATTCTGCAATATTTTAAAACGGTTTTGACGGTTAACTGAGGCGGCGTCGTTATCCCTGGATATCTTGGGAACCGATGAGATTTTAGATGAATTTGGGCTACGCCCGCGCTTTACTACTGTAATATATCTGTCCATTCCGACAGGCACCTTAGGTTTCTGAATACTCTTGTCTATTGTGATAACTTGGTTAATTGAAGAACACGAGCCCGGAGCGGATAATGGCGCTGATTTAAATAAAGAAGTACTAGGCAGCGGTAATGTTAGAGAATCACTACTTGGCATCGGAGAAAGCGAATTTGATCGCTCACGTAAAATTGGTTTTGCCGTTAGAAAAAGACTATCATCAGATTTTTTATTTTTATTGTTTGCATTAAGAGCTTCAGAACTCACAGTAAAATAGGCATTTCTGCCGTTAGAACTCACTTCACAATTGTTTGTTTTTGAGGTACTCATGCAGAGTATTCCTCAGTCACTTTGTTTGCGGTTTTTTTCTGTTTTTGTTGTTTCAGATTATATGAAAAATAATATTAGTGCAAATAAAGCAATTTCACAAAAATGAGTACTTATTACGAATCAGTACTTATTATGAATATTTTTTTGTTTGTATTTTTTTTTTTTTTTTTTTTTGTTTACTATGTAAAAAAACTCCGCTAACACGTCTGTTCAGTACGAAGGTTCAACAAGACTAGCATAGAAAATAGTGATTTTTTATAAAACCATTTTAAAACATATTTAGAATTATGAAATATAATTATGGGGAAAAGCCATCAATTCAAGTATTGAAATTATTACAAAGGTATCAGTCTTAAACTCTACGATCAATAGTAAATGCTCCATGGTTTGTATCAAATAATACTATTCACAATGATCTTCGTATTCTAAAGGTAAAAGATGAAATAAAAAGATTTAGCGAAACCTATTAAGTCGACGTATCAACCCACTAGCCATTGCACTCCGCGATGATACAGAAGAAATAAGAAGCCTTAAAAGGCACCATATTCCATAGGTCCAATACCTTACAGTAATTAATTACTGAAATGTCGGCATATGAAGAGCTAAAGCCACAACAAACAATGCATTTTGCAAAATCTCTAATTGTATTAACGATTAGTTGGGGAGAATATCCCGAATAATAAATTTCAACATTAAATATTATGTCAATGTTATTTTATCAAATTTACTTTTTTTCTTTAGTGGACATATTATAAATAAAGAATTATAATAAATAAATTTTACTTCATATTAATCGTTTTAAATATTAATTAACTACATAAAGTCGCACAAATACTGGTTAACATTAAATCCTACAACTTTTCCAATAAAAAGTATAAACTCTAAACCAACAGTGCATTGAAGGCGTGCTGACCCATCCATCACATTGTTCTCACTGCTGACAAATCCAAGCAATTTTAAATGAAGTAGGGTTGAAATTTGTGATAGAAGATTACACGTTAGGCCGACTTTTTCGTCAAGAATAGCGTAGAAAATTGCCAACAATCGGTCAATGCTAAACGATTTAGGACCCAATGATGTAGACATTTTTTCTGTCACCTTGGAAGTTTAAAATCAGTTATACGTCACGCAAAATGTTTTTTAGATATGATATGATACCTTTGCTTTGGCATTAACAGACTGCATACGCTTTCTTTGTTTTCCATGGTGCTTTACGAATAAACGCTTGTCGTCTTTTGCCGGGTTATGACTGGCCAAAAATGCAGCAATTAATAAATATTTTCCATAAAATGGCAACTCCAGCGATTGAGCGATTTTCCTAATACTTTGACCGCAATAATTGACATCCGGAACAATTGCTAAGCTCTAAAATTAATTAAGAAAATAAGTAGATGTTTTAGCTACATGATGTAAACCAAAAATATTAAAAATATTTAATTAAAATATGTATTTTGTAAATTTAAAAAATATAAAGATGAAATATTATGGTATCAACTAGTACTACGAAGTCTGTTCAATAGAAAAGGTGAATTTTAAAATTTCTCGGGATAGGTGCATTCAATTAGCGAATTTTTTTTATGTTGGCACTCTTGTCTCGAACATATATTTTTAGTTGACCTCGTTTGTGTTTAGTTTGTTTGGGAGACGCATAACAGTGAGACGTATTTTACTTTTTCGGCGATTTTCTGCTGTGGAAAAAATGAATTAAAAAATTTGCATCAAATTTTGTGTAAAGAATGGAATGCTCAAAAGCACTTGAAATGTTGAGCGTGGAATATGATGATTGTACTCTGAGGCAGATAAATGTTTACTACAGACTTTTCAAAGAAAGTAGAGATGTGAGAGACGATGCTCGTCCTGGAAGCTCCGCCACATCAAAAACTGATGAAAATGTCGATAAAGTGAGTAAAATTGTTATGGAAAATCGTCGAATCACTGTTAGAGAAGTAGCAGAAAATGTCGGCATATAGGTTGGCTCATGCCATAAAAATCAATGACGTAAACAACGGTCCAGATTTGGTTAAAAGGGTTATAACTGTTGACGAATAATGGATATATGGTTATGACATCGAAACCAAAGTCCAACCGTTCCAATGAAAGAGCCAATACCAAAATCGCCGAACAAGCAAATCGCGTCTAACTGTTATGCATCCCACAAATAAAGTAAACTAAAACTAAGAACATATGTTCAAGACAAGTGTGCCAATATGTGTGAAGATAAATTTAAATCAGGGGTGCCGAAAGCCTTCTTATGGAAGAGCAAACACCAATACATATACACATTATTAACTCACGTATATATTTTACACTACACATACATATACACTTTATTAAAACAAAAGGAAAGAAAAAAATATATTACGTACACTGAGCAAACAAGCGAATTTCATTTTTGCATAATTTATCTGTAGGGAATATGAAAAAAAGAATTATTATTATGCAAAATAAACTTGACACTTGTAACTCAAAACGCAAATTAGTTCTTTAAGTGTTTCAACTTCTACCAAATCATTCAAAAAATACAAACAAAATCAGCAAAATCAACAAAGTAGGCGAAAGATATCTTCTTCTCTTCCCCCCCATTTTCTGCTCAAATGAAACTGTTGTTGCTTTCAACTAGGTGCAGATACCCTGCAGACAAAATTGACTATGATTAGCAATAACAAAACAACCGAAAAATTATGAAAGTATTTTCAGCGCTATGGCATTGTTTTTGCTTTGCTCTTTCATATGGAAAAGTTGTTTTTGGTTTGCTCTTTCATACGGAAAGTTTGTTAGAGTTATCCAATGAAATTGCTCTTTGTATATGCGCCTATGCTCTAGCTATAACAAGAGCATTTACAAAAACAAAAGAGCACCAAGAGTATAGGCTGTCGGCACCCCTGATTTAAATTTAAGTAGCAGAGACAAGCACCGATTTCTCTAACAGTGCTCATTTTTCGGTTAACAGAGCGCTGTTACCCACTTAACAGTAGTGGGTAATTTTAAGAAATATGGATAATCTAGGAACTGGGACCGGAACCGTACAAGACAACACATGGAACAGGTGCTCCAGAGTATTCATGTTGGACGCAAGATAAAAGGACATGCAAAAAACGTTCAAAACAATCCCAAAAAGCAATTATAAAAATAGATATTTTCCCGGAGATATAATGGGTCTTTATGGAAAAATAGGGACTTATACGTACATCCCACTATATAGAAATGGTGCTCCAGACGGTCTTCTAAGGAGCAGATTAGGTGGTATTTCTGAAATAATTTTGAGATTTCAGAAAAATGAATTTGAAAAAAGTCATATTTTTGAAGAATTTCTTGAGAAGATTCATGTCCATTTGGGAAAAATGGGGACTTATAGGTATATCCCACTATATAGAAATGGTGCTCCAGACGGTCCTCTAATGAGCAGATTAGGTGGTATTTCTGAAATAATTTTGAGATTTCAGAAAAATTAATTTGAAAAAGATAGTAATTAATAATACATAAATGTCGTGTTAAGCGCAAAAATAGTTGCAAAAAGTTTCATCTCGAGTGGCTGTAGTATCCCCCTTTTTAAGCGGATGTGTCCAGGGAAGTTGAAGATGTTACAAGCAAGGGAATTAGGATGGGACTCGAATTTTGTTAAATATTTGCCTGCATATTTTGTAATTTCAGCGGTCACAAGTGGCATATTTAAATCACAATGTAAAATGGAAGCTGAAGCAGTGCCCCATAACTGAATTCCGTAACACCATATGGGTTTCAAAAGCGACTTGTATATTAAAAGTTTACAATCTAGACTGAGGGTTGAATTTCTACCAATCAGCCAATGTATTTGGGTTATTTTAAGCTTCATTTGTCAGCTTAGAGTCAATGGGGTGTTTCCATGTAGGCCGTCGGTCAAGATGTACACCAAGGTATTTCACCTGTGAATGTTGAGGAACAACTTGATTGTTGATTCGAATGGGGGAACAAGTGTCTCTTCGTAGGGTAAATGTGACATGAACACACTTTTGTTCATTTACTTTTATTCTCCATAAGTTCAACCACAGCTCCAACAGGTTACTATGTTCCTGAAGATATCGGGATGCCTCGTGAGGGTTTTCATGCATACAAAGGCAGGCTGTATCATCGGCAAAAGTAGAAGTCAGGATATTACACCCCAGATGAGATAGTTTCGGGCACACTCATGAAGTCTCCTTCCACAACAGTGAACTTCCGGGCAAGAATATAACTTTCCAAAAGATTTACAATATTTATTGGCAGATATGTCTTCAATTTTAAAATTAGGCCTTCATGCCACACTTTATCAAATGCCTGAGAGACATCAATAAAGAGGGAAGAACAATACTTCTTTTCTTCAAATGTTCTTCTTATAAAATGAACCAATCTATGAGTTTCTTCAATGGTGCTATGCTGACTTCTAAAACCAAATTGATGGTCCGGTATACAACCAAGAACTTTGAAATTGTTGACAGTAAACTTATTGGCCTATATGACTCAGCCTTGGTAAGATCCTTGCCCGCCTTTGGAATCATTTTGACCATGGCAAGTTTCCAGCTGTGTGGATAATACTCAATACTTCGTAATAAATGGTCGCTTAATATTATTCACGTAGATCTCGCTAATAAATCCCTAAAGGTGGCTATGAAAGGTTATCCACTTCAAACATGTGAACGTCGCAAGGTTATATAGTTAAGTTATTGCATCAGACTTCTAGCCTGATTAAAATTCATCTTTCTTCTTATTTTCCTGATAAACGCGTCATATGTAGCACGATATTTTTTCGTCGCTATATTTATGTCGTCCGCACAACCTTCTTTCTAAGTTTTGGAAGTACACACAAATTCTTAGTTCTAAGATATAAACTGTATGAACCTCATCTTTCATGCCATTAAAAATAGAATTCAAATGGAATGAAAGCGCGAGAAGCTCTAGTAAATTTATCTAGTGCAAAAATGGACATTCTATCTTCTTTTGTTATTCACCAGAGATATATAAAATTTCAATAATGATTTAACTAAATGTTCGGAAAATTTAATAAAATTGTTTTTTAACTGGAAGAAAACTATTTATCTATTTTTCAAAGAAGTTTAAATAAAATGAAGTACAATTTCATAAAAATAAATAAAACAATTTATTTGTCTTTTACAAATAGGAACATTATTTAAATATACAAGCATCAACATTATTACTTTACTTTTCTATAAATTTTTTTGAATGTAATTTAATTTAAATATTTAATATTTTCTATCTACTATACATATAAGTATATTTTTTAGTATCTTTTTAATTATTGCAAACGCTTTTATGTATAACGCATTCCGTTCCTGTACTATAAATATAAGATCAATTCTTGTTGTACAGGAAGTAAACCAATAAATAAATAAATAAATAAAATATTTAATTAATTTCGACTTTTTCCTTTTTAAGTATAATGCACGGTTAATTATGTTATGTAGTAAAAGCAATGAGGAAATTTGTGTGTATGTGTATTAAACGAAATTATACCAATCGCAATAATGTTTTCTGTATATATATATATATATATATATATATATATATATATATATATATATATATATATATATATATATATATATATATATATATATATATATATATATATATATATATATATATATATATATATATATATATATATATATATATATATATATATATATATATATATCTGTGTATATTAAATAAAATAATTGTTCTTATTATTTATTATTATTATTTTGATCGGTAATGGAAAGAAGCTACCTTTCTTTATTTTTATGAATAGAACCTATCTTAACTTTTATGGAGAAAAGAACACCCCCCATTTTCCCTGAGCACGGCCGTGGTATATTTAATAGCATGTTCTCCATAAAGTTGAAGAAAAAAAACGAACCGTCTAGTTTTTTCTTCTTCAGCTTTATAAAGAACATGCTACCAAATATACCACGGCCGTGCTCAGAGAAAAAGGGGGGGGGGGGTGTTCTTTTCTCCATTAAAGTTAAGATAGGTTCTATTTTTTGTAACGAACCGTCTAGTTTTCTTTCCTTCAACTTTATGGAGAACATGCTACCAAATATACCACGGCCATGCTCGGGGAAAATGGGGGGGTGTTCTTTTCTCCATAAAAGTTAAGATAGGTTCTATTCATAAAAATAGAAAGAATATCTAAGTAATAAATTACACCATAAAATTTAGTTCTATACAGGCACTTACAATAAAATGGACAGTAAATTACGTACATATTTTTAATTAAATATATTTACATATATAAAAATAGATTTAAGACTGATGTAGTTTGTAATGGCGCAAGGTGGCATTCTTTTGCAAAATAAAAAAAAAATACAAAAATATATTAATCAAGCTCTTAAGATTTCGCAAATATACGTTTTGAAAGACCAAATGATTGCGTGAAAAAAATGGATTTTATTTAATATTGCTTTTTATGACAAAAATTAAATTAAAGTTATAAAATATTTATGTTTTGTTCATTATAATATTTATAAATGAAAAGCAATCAGCCTTATTACGATTCTCGTATTCGAGCTTAAAATTTTTCGTTTTTACATTATGGTACTATGTTTCTCGAAAACTATAAAAATACAACTCTGTTTACAATTCTTTTGTTCTACTACCATTATCGCATTCGAATATCAAAAGCTGAAAAATTAGTAGTTTATTTCATTCGAAAAAAAAGTATATATATATATATATATATATATATATATATATATATATATATATATATATATATATATATCAGGGATAGGCAAAACAAGGGCGCCGCGGCAATGCTTACGCTCTTACATCGTGTACATGTGCACACGTATTGCAGAGAAATAAAAAGCATAAATCAGTCTCACTCGAGCACTAAAACACTATGGACGTGTTACGCTTGATGTTAGAAATTAGCGTTGCCATATGCAAAAAGTGAGATCCCCAGATATTCATATGAAATTAACCTGAGGAAATAATAGTTCTTATCATAAACTACCTAGACCCGACAACTTTGAAAACGTGCATAAAGTTTGTGTAAAAGAGATAGCAAAGCTATTTGTTTTTATATAGATATCTCTTCACACAAACTTTATGCACGTTATACAAAGTTTATGCAAAATATGATTCAGACCCTTTTTATACGTCAAAGTTGGGTATTCTGTGTATATTCTGTGGTTCTTATGAACAAAATTTTTATGAGGGAATGGAGATTTAAGATTTCAAATTTAGGTATGACATGAAAATGTCAGATCTGGCAATAGTGATTCTTTATGTGTGTTTGTGAGCGCAAACAAAATGTTTATATGTATTTTTGCCTATCCCTGATATATATATATATATATATATATATATATATATATATATATATATATATATATATATATATATATATATATATATATATATATATATATGTATATATATATATATATATATATATATATATATATATATATATATATATATATATATATATATATATATATATATATATATATATTAGTAAACAATTCGCCGAAAAACTTTTTGTTTGGCTCAGTCTACCTTTCGTGCAATTTTGGCCCTTCGAAAATCTATAATGGTCTTTCTATCCTAGCAGGACTTTGTAGAAACTTGGATGTCACTTTAATAGGTGGCGATTTTAATTCAAAAAAACTTTGCTTGGGGCGACTCATGTAATAACTCTAATGGTTGCAACATTTTTCTCTGTGCTTTGTTAGAATATGTAATAATTTTCCCTCGTTTCCTAATGGTTCTTCCTTTCTTGATCACTTTCTTTTAAGTACAAATTTTCTGGATGCATCAACTTCAAATTACAAAGTTCACAGTCTGTCCACTTTTTCCGATCATTTTTCTTTGAAATTAAAAACTAGTTTTTATAATTTAGATTTCATTTTAAGACCACCATCTACTTTTATTTCTTAAAAAAAACAAATTGGGTGAAGTTCAAAAATTATGTTATTAATGGACTAACATTTCACTCTCCGGATCCTTTTAGAAACTTGTCTAATTTTGAAATTGATCATCTTATTAAAGAATTCAATACAACAATTAACTTTATTACTAAAATTAATTCGGAGGATATTGTCATGAGTGGAAAGAAATTAATTGTGTCAGATAATTAAAAAGCAATTAAAAAGCAAATTCAGTTGCTTTCTATAATTATAAAGCGTCAAATCGAAATTGAGCAAGCAACTTATTTTAGTAACAAACTTAGATATATTCGCCCTGGTCCTAATGCACATAGAGATATTTATAAACTTATAGGTCACAAGAAAAATAAAGAAGAGGCAATTTCTAATGTAACGACAATTTTTTTTTTGTTTTCAATAATGATTTTCCGCCCTTAATAATTAAAATTGCAATAAACTTGTTAAATTAGATGACTTAATATAACATTCAGAATATCTAAATAACATCAGATCATGTGGGTTTGATAATATTTAAAATTTTATTATTCGAAAACTTCCTACCAAGGCTTTTGAATATCTGACGGTAGTTTTCAATCATTGTTTATTTCTTATTTTCCTATTGATTGGAAGATTTCTAAATTAATTCCAATTAGAAAAAAACCTAATAACTTTGATATTAACAACTTAAGACCAATTTCTTTATTTTTTTCGAACGTCGGAAAGCTTTTCCAAAAAATAATTTGTAATAATTTGTACAAAAAAACATTGCACACTAGCTGTTTCTCTTGATGTTGAAAAGCCTTTTGACCATGCGTACCACAATGGCACTCTTTTCAAAATGATTCAAATTGGGTTCGAACCTTCTATTATTAAGCTATTTAGAAGTTACTTTTATGATAGAAAATTCTCAGTTCAATTAAGAACCTCAAGCGTATCGAGTCTTGTTGAACCTTCGTACTGAACAGACGTGTTAGCGGAGTTTTTTTTTACATATTAAACAAACAAAAAAATATTCGTAATAAGTACTGATTCGTAATAAGTTCTGATTTTGTTAAACTTGCTTTATTTGCATTAATAATATTTTTCGTATAATCTGAAACAACAAAAACAAAAAACAAAAACCGCAAACAAAGTGACTGAGGAATACTCTGCATGAGTACCTCAAAAACAAACAATTGTGAAGTGAGTTCTAACGGCAGAAATGCCTATTTTACTGTGAGTTCTGAAGCTCTTAATGCAAACAATAAAAATAAAAAATCTGATGATAGTCTTTTTCTAACGGCAAAGCCAATTTTACGCGAGCGATCAACTTCGCTTACTCCAATGCCAAGTGGTGATTCGTTAACATTACCGTTGCCTTGTACTTCTTTCTTTAAGTCAGCGCCATTATCCGCTCCGGGCTCGTGTTAATCACTTAACCAAGTTATCACAATAGACAATAGTATTCAGAAACCTAAGGTGCCTGTCGGAATGGACAGATATATCACAGTGGTAAAGCGCGGACGAAGCCCAAATTCCTTAAAGATCTCATATGTTCCCAAGATATCCAGGGATATCGACGCCGCCTCAACTAATCGTCAACCCGATGAATTCTCGAAAAAAAAACTCAAAACCACCACCAATATACCTGAGACAAACAAATTCAAGCACACTTATTAAAAAACTAATCTCGGTCATTGGTGAAAAGGCATTTCACATTGTTCCAATAAAATGTAACATTGATGAAACAAAAGTTAAAATATATAATGAAAAAGATTTCCGCAAAATGGTTACTGAATTTGAGAAAAATAAAACAAGTTTTTACGCATTCCAGCTTAAGAGCGCTAAAGGCCTACAGGTCGTATTGAAGGGCATAGATTCTTACGTTGTCCCTGCTGAAATAAAAGATGCTCTCACCCTGAAAGGATTCAAGGTAAAAAATGTTTCCAACATAATAAGCAGAGACAAGATCCCCCAACCCCTATTTCGCGTTGAACTGGAGCCAAATGATATATTATTGAAGAAAAACGAGACCCATCCCATTTATGATTTAAAATATCTATTATACCGGAAAATTACAGTTGAAGAACCACACAAGCGTTCAGGACCCGTACAGTGCCATAATTGTCAAGAATATGGCCACACAAAAACTTATTGCAAATTACCTACTGTTTGTGTTGTGTGCGGTGAATTGCACGATACTGCTATTTGCAATAAGTCGAAAGACCAGAAGGAAAAAAAGTGCAGTAATTGTGGAGGTAATCACACTGCTAACTACAGAGGATGTCCTGTATACTCTTTCGTTAAACAGGCTATGAGTCAAAAGCCTAAACTAACCCCAGCGCAAAGAGGAAATACGTACTCCGCCACTTATCCTCTAATGGCCCAACCAATCACTCCACAAGTATCGTATGCTGACGATGTGAAGATCAACTCTGTTCCCATGCAAAAAGTGTCAACATCAAATAATACAACAAATGCAAAAGCAAGCTTTAATTTCAGTCGCCTTGAAGCTACTATTAATAATCTGGTGCAAACTATAAACCACTTTACAACAAATATGACTAGCATGATGCAAGAAATGCTGCGAATGCAGAACACACTGCTTCAAGCATTAGTTAACAAGCCATGAACACGTTAAAAGTATGTTCCTGGAACGCAAACGGCATTCGCCAACATAAAAATGAACTTGAGCACTTCCTCACGGCAAAATATATTGATATAATGTTGGTATCTGAGACTCATTTGACTTCGAGAAGTCTTTTTAAAATGCGTGGCTACATCTTATATGATACAAGGGACCCGAGAGGAAGAGCATGCGGAGGATCAGCAATTCTAATAAAGACTCAAGCACTATATTCTTGAGAACATTTGTGAAGACCATCTACAAGCAACGAATATTTGCATCGAAAATTTTTGTTCAAATCTCGTGATATCATCAATTTACTCCCCTCCCAGATTTTCAATCACTGAGGATCAATACGAGGATTTTTACAAAACTCTTGGACCTTGTTTCGTAGCAGCTGGGGACTATAATGCAAAACATACTGTTACGTTTTTACCTTTTTAAAAACGTTTTCCGTGGGTTCTTTTATTGCAATGAAATTACACGCTCAATACTTCAATTTTCAGTACTAACAGATACTTCTTTATTGAATTTAATAACACTGTACTATAATCAAAAGCAATAGTAAGCACTTAATACACTTTACACGATCACGGTAAAGTCACTCACCCAATTACTGACTCAACACTGTCTGTCTGCTGACTAAACTTAGACTGACTCTCCGAACATTGATGTGCGCAGCTTATATACTCTTAATGATCATTTCTCGAACATTCATAATGTTTGTAGAAGCTGCGCACATCATCGCACATTTAAATTAAACATGAGCACAAGACACACACACACATTCACACACGCTCCAATCAGACATACAAATGCCGACGGACAACAACAACAATAATCATGAGCGTATTCGTTGTTTCAATCACTTAGCAGCCACACGTATTTAACATGTGTGTTGGCTGTGTACATTCCCTCCACCGTGGCTTAACAATTATCTATGTATGCATGTATGTATAGTTGTCATGTGCTCATTTACAATCAAATAACAATAATAACAATTCAGCATCTTCTAGAGTAATTATGATGAATAATACAAGCATATAAGATTAACAATAATACAGTATGTTCTCGAACAACTACAATAGGACTCTTCACGACCAAATTCGTAACAATACGTTCTGAGGATCGCGTCTTATTACACCTAGAGGTCGAGCATTGTTCAACACAATTTCAAAAATGGGTTTGGATGTCATTTCGAGCGGGGAGACCACTTACTGGCCCACTGACATGCAAAAAATTCCGGATGTTATGGATTTTGGCGTCATAAAAAATATCTCTAGGGATTTTAATTCATGTTGAAGCTTCTCATGATCTCTCCTCCGATCACTCTCCCACGATCGTTACAATTTGTAACCCACTAAGAAGTGACTTACTTAGATGATAAATCGTGTTAATTGACTGGTGTTCAGAAAATATCTCAGTAGTCATTGTACGGAAAACATCAAGCTAAGAACTTCCAATGATATTGAACTTAACATTGCCAATCTTACCGAAAATATTAAACAGGCTGCTAAACATGCCACTACTTCCCATCCGCAGACTGGGTTTAATAGAATTCATTCTGCGGATATTGAACGTCTCGTATGTGAAAAAAGAAGAGCTAAAGGGAATGGCAACAGCACAGATCACCCCAAACGACTCCAAGAGTTACTTGCATCTGAAAAATCTACATCTCTTAAAAACTATCTGGAAGGTCTGGATGTCACAGCAGCATCCAATTACTCCTTGTGCGCGCTGCTAGAAAACTTAAAACACCCGTTGAGTTTAAACCACCCTTGCGCACTTCTACCGAAGGTTGGGCAAGAAACAATACTGAAAAAGGTAACATATTTGCTGGGCATTTGAAATACGTATTTACCTCAAACACATGTACTGGTGCTGTTTATTTGCAGAGTGTAGTTGCTCTACCCCCTCGACCCATAAAGTTTAAGATGCGTGATGTACAAAAACTAATTGCTGAAACCAACCCGAAGAAAGCTCCGGGTATTGATGGAATTAGTAACAAGATGCTGATGAAGTTGCATCGTATTGCTATTAGAATCCTGTTATTTATTTTCAATGGCATTTTACGACTGGAGTATTATCCACACAGCCGGAAATTTGTCATGGTCAAAATGATTCCAAAGGCGGGTAAAGATCTTACTAAGGCTGAGTCATATAGGCCAATAAGTTTACTGTCAACAATTTCAAAGCTCTTCGAAAAGCTTCTCATGACAAAATTGTCCCCAATTCTAGCTGATAATGGGTGCATACCGGACCATCAATTTGGTTTTAGAAGTCAGCATAGCACCATTGAACAAACTCATAGAATGGTTCATTTCATAAGAAGAACATTTGAAGAAAAGAAGTATTGTTCTTCCCTGTTTATTGATGTTTCTCAAGCATTTGATAAAGTGTGGCACGAAGGCCTAATTTTAAAATTGAAGACATATGTACCCATAAACATTCAAAATCTTTTGGAAAGTTACATTCTTGCCCGGAAGTTCACTGTTGTGGAAGGTGACTTCATGAGTGTGCCCGAAACTATCTCATTCGGTGTGCCACAGGGTAGTATACTGAGGCCAGTTTTGTATTTGATTTATACCTGTGATGTGCCCTTAAGTATTAATATCCTCACTTCTACATTTACCGATGATACAGCCTGCCTTAGTATGCATGAAAACCCTCACGAGGCATCTCGTTACCTGTTGGAACTGTGGTTGAACTTATGAAGAATAAAAGTAAATAAACAAAAGTGTGTTCATGTCACATTTACACTACGAAGAGACACTTGTTCCCCCATTCGAATCAACAATCAAGTTGTTCCTCAACATTCACAGGTGAAATACATTGGTATACACCTTGACCGACGGCTTACATGGAAACACCACATTGACTCTAAGCTGACACAAATAAAACTTAAATTAACTCAGATACATTGGCTGATTGGTAGAAATTCAACCCTCAGTCTAGATTGTAAACTTTTAATATACAAGTCGCTTTTGAAAGCCATATGGTGTTACGGAATCCGTTTCTTATATTGGGTCACTGCTTCAGCTTTCAATGTATAGAGAATACAACGAATGCAAAACAAAATTTTAAGGTTAATAACATCGGCTCCTTAGTACATGAAAAATTAAATTTTAAATCGTGATTTAATATGCCACTTGTGACCGCAGAAATTGCAAAATATGCAGGCAAATATTTAACAAAACTCGAGTCCCATCCTAATCCCCTTGCTCGTAATATCTTGAACTTTACTGGACACACCCGCTTAAAAAAGAGGGACACTACGGCTTTAATACGCCACACTCCAGATGAAATTTTTTGAAAATATTTTTGTGCTTAACACGATATTTATGTATTATTAATTACTATCACTAAGTTTATGTCCGACATTGGTTGGGCCTAATTATTATATCTATATTTAAGATTTGAATACTTATTGTTAGTTCAGTTTTGAAGATACAATGAATATATATTATTGGAAAAAAATTAAGAACCTATTTTCTGATAATGGTAATGTAAGTTGTGGTGTTCCGCAGGGATCAATCTTGGCTCCTCATCTTTACAACATATTTATGCACGACATATTTATGCCGATGACTCTCTTGTATATTCTCCTAATGAATTCCCTCTTGAGGCCCTAAGGCAGGTGTCCCAGCACTTGCATACTGTTAGAAAATTTTATAATGATTGGGGTGTTAGAATTAACATCTCCAAATGTGAGGCAATTTGTATTCGAAATGCTTCAGGAAAATGCAGAGGATTTGTTGTACCTGAGAGTAAACAGTTAAGACTCCGCATTGACAACATTGAAATTCCATTTAAAGATGAAGTTAAATACCTTGGAGTGACTTTTAACAAACTATTGAAATTCAATAAACATGCCAGAACAGTCTTGGAGAGGTCATACAGGATTTTAGGTTCTTTCTCAAAAAATCTTTGTAATAAAAATTTACCGGCTAAGACTAAAATTATACTTTATAAAACTTCTATAAGACCAGTGATTTTGTATGGCTTTCCATTTGGTTTAATAGACGTTTTCCGAATTATTTTATTTACAAGGAGTCCAAAGTAACACCTATTGGACTATATATTTGTGACATCCTTAACAATTTCATAACCAGATCTCGTTTCCACGAAAATAAGTTTATAACGGATATTTATGAAAATCTGAAACATTTTAGTTGGTCTAATGTTAACTATGTATCTCCCTTTGAATTCTCAAATGAAGCTGCACCATCTTTTAATTTATGGAATTCTCTTAGGCATGAATATTTTTCAAGAAATGTACATGGCACACACAGAGGTTAATTCGGTTCATTCGTTCCTTTTTTTTGCTTTTGTTTTTATATTTTTAGTTCGTAAGTTAGTTTTAAGTTAATTTTAAGCATACCTTAAGCTAGGAGATCACTCTGAAGCCAGATCTTAATTTAAAATTTAATCTCTATTGTAGTTTTTAACGTGTTGCATTATTTGTTCAAATAATTGATTTGTTTTATATGTTTAACAATACAATGTCTAGGTCTTTAAGGATTAGTCCACAGATTTGAATTATTAAATAAATAATTTTCTAATAAATACCGAAGGAATTCTGGGAAGAGACTTTTTAACAACATACATGTGCAATATAGAATACGATATTTTTTTTTATTATTTATTATTATTAGTATTAAAAATACTTTGTTTACAAAAAAAATCATGCTATGCTTATGGTTTTTACATTCCTTCGCTAAATGGTTATATCCTCTACATTTCATACATTGGATTACCTCTGTTCCATCATAAACCTTGCACCTTTCCCAACCAATGTTTACCTTTGTCTCTTCCATTACTCTCTGATATGATTCGCAATCAATTTTTAATTTGACGTTATGCATAGTTCTCTTTCTGCTATTCATCTTGTATTTTTCAATAACTTTAATATTGGCATTAGATAAACATGGGTTTTGCTTTTTAATTTTTCAATAATTTCGTTTTCTTCGTGGTCGCAGGACATACTTATTATTTTAATTTTAAACTCTACTGGGTTGGGTACTTTAATTTCATATGCCTTTGATATTTTCTCTTGTATAGCATTTTTTATTTTTTCTCTTTCTTCGCCATTTTCACTTTGTATAACTATTGTTCCATTTCTTCTGCTTTCCACATTTGTTATTTTTAAATGAACTGGATTAACTTTGTTTAATTCTTCTTTTGTTTTTTCTACTGGTTGTTTTTCTTTTGGTTTCACGATCAGGGGAACTCTCTGATATCTGGTAACATTTTGTTTTTAACTGATTCCGCATATGATATTTTTGTTGTTTTACTGCTTGACTCATGCATTACTTTCTTTATCTCTTTACACATACTTTCATTTTTTTCTCCTATCGTTTGACTTAATTTTTTGTTGCTATTTTCTACATTGTTTATGTTACTAAATACCTTTTTTACATCTTCAACATTTTTTTCACATGATTTTTGGTATTTAATCATTTTATTCATTCGTTCTTCATAACGTTTTTCTATAGCTTCTAGTAATTGTTTTATTTAATTTTCATTTTGTTTAAGCGATGCTTCGAATTCATGTTTATAGTCCACCAAGCTTTGTTTGTTTTTATGAAACTCATCATCTTGTATTTCTTTCAACACCATGTCGACATTTTGTATGTACTGCATACAGTCATCACAGTTTTCTTCCAAAATTCTTGATGAGTATTGGTCAATTCCACAACATTTATTAGATGTATGGAACACTTTATTACAAACACCCATACATTGAATACCTGTTTCTCCTCGGATTGTTTGCCTGCACTTGTTGCACTCAGGCATTCTGAGTGTCTCTTTATAAAATTAATAATAAATATATATATTTTATTATAATTTTATTTCAACGTTTACAATTTTTTTGTTGTATAAAAGTTTTATTTACGTTTTAAAACGAAATTTTTACTTTATTTTTATAATTTTTTATAGAGCTCGTTAAAAATTTGCTTTTTTTGCTTTTAGCGTTGCCAATTTAGTATATAGTATATGTATTTATATTCATTAAGTATAATGAAGCAACAACGAAATTAATTTAACAACAATGTCTCAGATATGTTAAACTGTGACATATTTAAAAACAGAAACAGTGCAAATAAACAATTCTGAAATCTGTTGAAGTATTAAACAGAAATCCGAAATTTATTAAACCTTTCAATAGACTATTGAATAATTTTACTTAACAAATTTGTATGATAAAATACCAAAATATGTTTATATTGATAAACAAATAATAGTTACACAAAAATAGCCTCGCATATATGTACATATAATTAACGTCTACCACAGGCACAAACAACAGAAATGAATTCGCAGATATAAACGCTTTTAGAAGCAGAGAGTCAAAAGTATATTAAATGACAATGGACTAAAGCAGATAATGGATGAAGAAACTCGAAAAACACAAAACTCAAAAACTAATCTATTTTAGTTTATACATTATAACTAATAATAAATTAATAACGGCTAAAACTAATGTAAATAACAAGATATCAGATCACGAAGCAATTGACATATTTATAGAGTGCGAAAATAACTTAGAAAAACAAAGACAACAAATAGACATTTTTAAATATAATAAAAATAACTTTAGAAATGAACTAAATATGATATTAGAATACAACGAAATGTGGAATGTTAATGTCATTGTAGAAAATTTTGATAACTGTATACAACAAACAATAACGAAATTTACATCAAAAAAAAAAAAAAAAAAAACAAATAAAAGAAAGAAGTAACAAAATATGGTTTAACAATGAACTTAGAAATTTAAAAATAGAAAAAGTAAGATCATATCAAAGAGCAGTGATGGAAAACTCAAACGTGGCATGGAACAATTACAAAAATATAAGGAATAAATACAAAACTAAAATTGAAAATGAAAAAAAACAGATATATAAACAATAAAATTGCCTTCTCAAATGACCAGAGAGAAATGTGGACTGTGATAAAAGAACTTGTCTTAAGAAAACCCAGAAATGTGATACGAACTGTGATATTTAATCAAGTAGAATATAAAGAAAATTTAGATATAGCCGAAAAATTTAATAATTACTTTGTTGATAGTATTAAGGAAATAAGAGATTCAATTGAATATGCGCAATACAAAAATAATATACCTGTGATAAACTATACATTTAAGTTTCGTTCAATATCTTTGTTAGAGTTAAGAAATATATGTAAAAGTATGAACAACAAAGCAGACTACAGGAAAATGAAGAAGAACATAATTTTGGATACATGGAATACAACTGGAAATATTTTGCTGCACATAATTAATAAATCTATGGAAACAGGAAATTTTCCTACAAAATGGAAAGAAACAATGGTAACACCAGTTGAGAAAATTAGAAGTACAAATAAATGCGATGAATTTCGTCCAATAAATAGCTTAAAATTATGTGAAAAAATTATGGAAAAGGTTGTAAAAAATCAAGTCGAGCAATATATAGAAAATCATCATTTGCTCTCTAAGTACCAATCTGGATTTAGAAAGAAACATTCCTGCGAAACAACAGTGAATTACTTAATAAACAGGCTTAAAATAGTTAAGAAAAACAATAAAGTACTAGCTGTATTCCTAGACTTTAAGCGCGCTTTCGAGACAATAGATCGAAATATACTAATTCAGAAGCTACATAAATATGGTATCCAGAATAATGAATTACAATGGTTCAAATCATATCTAACTAATAGAAAACAAATAACCAGTCAATAACGTAGAATCGAGAGCAATAGTAAATAACTATGGGGTGCCACAAGGCTCAATCTTAGGAGCCCTATTATTATTATATTACATTGAAAAAGTACTGGACAAATGTGAAATAATAATGTATGCATATGACACCCTGATATATACAGAAGCTGAGACAGAAGAACTTTGTTATGAAAATATAAAAAACGATATGAAGAAAGTAAATGAATGGTTAATTATTAATAAATTGAAATTAAATGAATCTAAAACTAAACTTATGGAAATTAATGTGAATACAAATAGATCAATTAAAATAAATGACTTTACAATAGGGAAAGTAAATAGCATAAAATATCTCGGTTTTATTATTGACAAGGACCTAAAATTTAATGAACACATCGAATATATACATATGTAAAAAAATTGGAAAGAAAATTGGGTTTTTTAAACGAGTGAGAAATAAAATATCGATTATAACAGCTATTAATATATATAATACGATAATTAAACCACATTTCGAATATGTTTCAACAATTCTATACTCCAGCTGCACAGATCAACAATTCACAAGGCTACAAAAACTACAAAATAAAGCTATGCGCACAATTTTAAAATGTAACCGTTATACTTCAATTGACTATATGCTGAACACATTAAAATGGCTAAGTATTAAGCAAAGACTTCAACTTAATACAATGATCTTCATCCATAAACTGAGAATGGGAGCCGCACCGGACTATTTAATTGAGCAGACGAGATATGTGGGAGAAGTTCAACCATACAATCTCAGAAATGCAGCAGACTGCAGATTACAACAAGCACAGACCAATGCGATGCAAAGAACATTATTTTACAAGGGATTGCGAATGTACAACATGATACCAAATGAAATTAAAAATGAAGAAAATGTAAAATTGTTTAGAAAAAATGTTGTTAATATTATTAAACAGAATTTTGTTCATTTTTCATAAATTATCATAATTTAATAACTATAAGATGTAAATTTGTAAAGTATTTCAAATACTACTTAATAATAATAATAAAATATATTATTGAACAGTCAATAAGTCCATAAAACGCACGCTCCACTTTTATTTGTACCAAAACAGAGACAAACAAATTTAAAGAAATGGAGATTGGTTGTCGATAACAGTAAATTTAAGGAAAAAATTGCCAAAGACAAATTTCCTCTGACATGTTTGGATGAGAGGTTGGGCAGAGCAAAATATTTTTCAACATTGGACGTGACAAACGCTCCACCAGAACGAAGTTCATCATCAGTCTCGGTCATATACAGCGTTTTCAACACCTACTATAATAGCCATTATCAACAGACAAAATTACTACATACTTGGTTTAAAGATATCGTCAAATAGCTTTTAAGATATGCAAACGATAGCACTATCAATATTAGAATGTTGACATAATGGCTTTTGGCTGTACTGTTAAATAATATTATACAAATCTCCTAAGTTCTTTATTTATTACAATAGTATAATCTAAAACTTCATACTAGTAAATGCTGCTTTTTAAAATCAGAAATAATATATCTGGAACACTTATTAACACCGGATGGAATAAGAATATCAAAATATTCTGTGCCGAGGTATGTATACGAAGTCCTAAATCTACATTTAAAAATTCATTATGCAAATCATTTACAGCCTTAATGATTTTCCAATATTTATATATATATATATATATATATATATATATATATATATATATATATATATATATATATATATACATTATATATATATATATATATATATATATATATATATATATATATATATATACATTATATATATATATATATATATATATATATATATATATATATATATATATATATATATATACATTATATATATATATATATATATATATATATATATACATTATATATATATATATATATATATATATATATATATATACATTATATATATATATATATATATATATATATATATATATATATATATATATATATATATACATTATATATATATATATATATATATATATATATATATATATATATATATATATATATATAAAATAGGATGTGTGTATGTATGTATGTATGTATGTATGTAACGTAATGGCTCCAAAACGGATGGGCCGATTTTGACGAAATTTTCAGGGAACCTTCAGAATACTCGGTCGGGTGACACTGTGAAGTCTGATTTTTGATTTTCGGTCTGTGGGCGGAAGGGCGTGGCAAAATCCAATTTTCATATTGCACCACCAATGACATATACATATATTTATTTTTTGTGCTTTTTTTATTTTATTTTACTTTTTTTTTTGGAAAGCCGTTGTCATGTTCTTCAAAACGAGATATCAAACTCTTAAATCGGTTATGTAGTTCCAAAGATATTTTGAGCTGACGGTGTCAGCTATATGTACATAAAAATTACGTGTATGTTCGTGATCGTTAAACTCAAAAAATACTGGACCTATTTTGACCAAATTTTATATGCATGCTCTATGGGCCGTGAGGAGTGTTTCTGTGTAGTTTGAAGTTCGTCCAACAGATGGCGCAATATTTAATTTTTGTGTGTGCTTTCGCACCGTTACTCAAGAACTACTGCACCGATTTTGACCAAACTTTATATACATGTTCTATGGGACGTGAGGAGTGTTTCTGTGTAGTTTGAAGTTCGTCCGACAGATGGCCCAAAATTTTGTTTTTTGTGTTTTGCCCAATAGAGATTAGCGCGATAAGCCTATGCTGCGTTTTGCTGAAGGCGTTGGGTCCTTAATCAGCGTGTGGTGGCGTTAATTAGCCCGATACCGGTATTTGAACAATAATTGCTATGTCGATTTAGTGCAAATTTGAAGGCAAAACAACGTTTGCCCGGGTCATCTAGTATATATATAAAATAGGATGTGTGTATGTATGTATGTAACGTAATGGCTCCAAAACGGCTGGGCCGATTTTGACGAAATTTTCAGGGAACCTTCAGAATACTCGGGCGGGTGACACTGTGAAGTCTGATTTTTTATTTTCGGTCTGTGGGCTGGTGAGCGTGGCAAAATCCAATAATTCATAAAATGAGAACGGCTTGGCCGATTTCTGTAAAACTTTTTGTCAGTTGTTCGTATTTTCGAGGAGAAGGTTTTTATGGAAGAAAATTTTGGAAAATCCCTCCGGAAAAGTCGGACAATTGGAAAAGTCGAAAATCGAGTTTTTGTATGAAATTTTTTTTGAAATTATTCCTTAATGGCTTTTTCAAATGAAAAAATAGAAAGTTTGTCTGAAGGCTTAAAATTAGGGCGAGGCGAAGTTCGCCTGGTCAGCTAGTATATATATATATATATATATATATATATATATATATATATATATATATATATATATATATATATATATATATATATATATATATATATGCGAGATTCCAAATAACTTGGCTTAACGTTTCCCATCTACAAAATAAAACGTTAATGTAAGAAATAAAACGTTAATTAACTGTATCCGCTTTCGGGTTTAGTTGGTAAAAATCAAGAAATGTGTAAGTAGTATCTAGTAGGACTTTAGCTGAGGAAACTAATAGATATGAGATTTGCCAATAAAAAAAAAACTTACATTATTTTCTGTTTCTCCATAACGCATGTACACTCTAGATAATGCATTGCGCAATGGCACCGCAACATTACGCCAAAGTTTTGATACATCTTTAATATCTATAGATTCAGTAAATATTGGCTCCATGTAGTTCTGGAAACATTTGCAAGCCGTAATTTTAAGTTCAGGTACATCACGACAAGCCTTATAAAAAACGCTCAAAAATATGTTCAGATAATTGTTGAAGAATTCAGGAGTTAAATCATTAATGATATCTGTTTGCCGTAATAATTCAACATCATCAAGAAACTGTTCCTTTATATTTGATTTCAGAATTTGCTTAGCCATTTCGAATTCTGTACTCAATATAGTTAATGTCTCAGCCTTGGAATACTGCGGGCAATGCAGTGTTATGACATCAACTAATCCGCTTTTAGAGAAGAATTTTTCAAAAGGTATTTGTGATATAAGAACTACACATATATTGAGACCAGATATTTCTTGCAGCCTTATAAGCGATGGCAGAATATTCCCATCCATATCACGTAAACGTTCTGCATTATCTAATGCAAGAATATAGCCTCCTCCTCCTATTTTATACCTGGCATTTTCATTTTTCATATATTCAACAAAATCCTTGAAGCTATCACATTTCGTATTTTGGTTTCTACTGTTGTCAGATATTAACTCTTCCAATGCATTCTCTGTAAGAATTTTTGTGGTATAACACTCAATGCAGTTTACATATCCTGCATGAATTTGTTTTTCCTTTTTCACCAATTGTAAAAAATCTTTAACAATTGCCGTCTTTCCTGTGCCAGCATGACCGTAAACAAAAATTGCGGGAGGAAAACTTTCATCTGCTTCCGATACCAAATCATGCAGATTCTTAATAAAGATATCACGGCAGGGATACTTTTTCTGTAACGAAATCATTGCTTCAACATTTACGTTTTGTATTTTTCGAACTTTTTTGAAAAACTAGCTTAATTCTATTATTATAAGTATAATTCTAAAACATAAACTGTAAACTGTATTCTGTGTCTAAAAGTATAAGCAGTGTATATTCTGTGATAAGCAGAAACAAGCAAAAGAAATATATATCGGAGGCGACTATTCATTTAGATTTACCGGCGGCACATAATTCGGTTGTAGATGACTTACACCCAATTTTCACGATGATTTTTTTACTTGTTTTTAAAACATGTCTTTTTTGTTTGTAGGCATATTAGGTAGATAAGCAAGGGGGTAGCAAAAAAGTCATGGTTTCTGTTTTCGTGATTTTTTAACAACAACAATGAAGAAAAATACATCTCTTCTTTTTGCTCTCATTCGCAGTTTTGCTATTAAACATACATACATACATATTTTACATATTTTGTTACAACAACAGTGAAGAAAAAGACATGTTTTAAAAATCATCATGAAAATGTGACATGATTTTGGGAGCAACTTTAAAAGAAAATAAGAAAAAGACATGTCTTAAAAAATCATCGTGAAAATTGGGTGTTACAATGTAAAAGCCTCGTTAGTCAAACGTTAACGTGCCTTATGCTGGAGTTAATGTCGACGTCCTTGACGACGTCTTAACGCCGAAATTATGATGTTCGCCGCAAAATTTCATTTTGCTGTTAATGTAAACGTCGTAGACGACGTTACCACATCTGTTTACTACTGCATTGAATATACAGAGAACACTCTTTTGACTTTTTCTCCGCATATACTTATCTCTCAGCTTTTCCACTCTCAGGCTTTTTCACCTCTCAACGCCGAAAAAGTTGAAACAGATTGAACTTTTTCGGCGTCAAATTTCTTACGTCGTTGAGATTAACTGCTCTCATATAATTTCACACGATTCAACTTTTTTTTTTGACATTTGACGCCGTCGACGACGTCGACATTAAAGGTGAATTCACCCATTCGTTCTGTACGTTCCGAATGATTTTTTTTATATGTAGTTTGACGTCTCTATTTTGAGAAAGAGAGTAAATTTAATGCGGAACAACAACAAAATTTTCGTTCAGAACGAATGGGTGAATTCACCTTAACTCTAGCATTAAGTTAACAGTTGTTTGAGTTTTAGGCATATACGAGGTCTGTTCAATAGGAAATGTGAATTTTGAAATTTCTCGGGCTATGTGCATTTGATTGGCGATCTTTTTTTGTTTGCACACTTGTCTCAGACATATGTTTATAGTTGAGCTTCTTTGTGTTTAGTTTAGTATGTTTGTGAGAGGCATAAAAGTTGGAAGTCTTTTGCTCGTTCGGCGATTTTCCGCTGTGGAAAAGATTGATAAAGGAATTGGCATCAAATTTTATGTAAAAATGAAATTAAGTGTACAAATGCACTTGAAATGTTGATAGTGGCATATGGTAATTGTACACTGAGTCAGAAAAATGTGTACAAGTGATACAAGCTTTTTAAAGAAAGTCGAGAAGATGTGAATGACAACACTCATTCTGGGAGCTCTATCACATCAAAAACCGATGAAAATGTTGATAAAAAGAGGAAAACCGTTATGGAGAATCGTCGACTCACTATTAGAGAAGTTGCAGAGGATGTCGACATGTCTGATGCCAAGCAATTTTTCGCCAATTTTGGGCATGAAACATGTGGCAGTGAAGCTCGTTCCAAAATTGCTAAATTTTGAACGAAAAAGCCTTCGTTCAGGATATATTGAATGACGTTAACAACGAGCGTCATAACTGGCGAAGAATCATGCTTATATATTTGACATCAAAACCAATGTCAATCGCCCCAATGGAAGAGCTAAGACCAAAAACAGCACGCCAAGTTCGATAAAATGTCAAAGTTTTGCTCACTGTTTACTTCGATTACCGTGGCGTAGTGCATGATAAGTTCTTTCCACATGGTCGTATGGTACATAACAAGTATTATTTTGATGTTATGGGCCGCTTTCGAGAAGCAAAACAAAAAACAAATCATCCAAAATTGTGGAAATGTAATTCATGGCTTTTGCATCTTTATAATGGACCTGCTTAATTGTCATTGCTGGTTCGTAATTTTTTTGGCTTTATTTCATTTACCAGATTTGGCCCCTACGACTTTTTGCTGTTCCCAAAATTTTAATTATATGGAGGGCGATTAACTGTTTATAATATTTTTCCAATTTGTAAATATAACATGTATTTTATTTATTTAATTTGGTTAGATTTTGCTGTTTAGTTTGATGTCGTTATGTATTTAACTATTTTTTTTTAACGTTTTGTAGATTAAAATTATTTAGTAATGTTGACGGTGCAGTGGTATCGAAATTTGTTGCACGTATTGTCGCAAAGTTTTTGCAGTCGTTGAGGATATGTTTGACAATACGGCCAGAGAGGTGGTGAGTCGCTTTCCGGTGGGTATAAGGCTTTCGTAGAATTACGATTAATGGCGGAATAAAACTGTTGAAAATTGAACCAGTCTGAGGTTTTTTTTTTTTGTTACGAAGGTGTTAGTTTATCAATTTTTGTAAATCCTTGTTCGGCGATGCATTAAAAATTGGCAAATTCCTTGCCTGGGATGTCCTTATGCCCAGGAACCCAAAGGATTTGGAGTTTCTTTTGATTTTTTATGAGCGGTTTTAGATCCATCAGTAAATATAGTAGTACAGATGGCTTTTATTAAAGTGTTCAATAAATAATTGTTTATAGCATTAATTACTGGTGTGTGTTTTAGGGTAAGTGTGTAAGTGTTCCGTTAGAGATGATGGTGGCCGCAACCAAAGTATATGGCTACTAATTTGATTGCATTTTGTATTTGAATTTCTAGTTCCTTGCAATGAGATACACATCGAATGGTCGATTTGGTTGAATAATTGCGTTTGTGAGATGCTGCGAGCCGGAAAGCATTTTGTTTGTGATATTTATAAATTTCGGTATGAGTCTCTAAGTCACGTCTTTCTATAATAGTACATTAGTACCCTTTTAGCCAAATCATGATTGGAAAGCATTCAAGCTCGTATACTTATACTAAAGACTACAAATACTATATGAGAATCCAAACTCAATCATATTTTTCTATTGATAATCAACCAAACATATAAGTATAATAGCTTTAAAAAAATATGATTGAGTTCTGGTTGGATTCTCATATACACATGTAGTATTTGTAGTCTTTAGTATACGAGCTTGAATGTTTTTTCAATCATGATTTGGCTAAAAGGGTATTAATGATTTGGTTACCGTCAATGAAACATTGTTACTATAAATTTTATTCTCCATTTTGCCTTATAAATACTTTTATTATCACCCAAAGGGCGATTAATTGTATAAAGGTGTAAAAAAATAAAAAGACGCAAGTCGATTATGATTGTTTGTTGTGTTGTGTTTGTACAAAAGCTTTCTAAAGCTATTATACTTATATGTTTTGTTGATTACAAATATAAAAAATATGATTGAGTTGTGTTTGGATTCTCATATAGTATTTGTGGTCTTTGGTATAGGTATATGAGATAAAATGCTTTTCAATCATGATTTGGGTCATAAACTAATTATTATTATTATTATTATTCTGTGATTTGGGTAAAGAATACTGATAATTTGATTAGCGCCAATGAAATACAGGCATATACATATGTACTCAGCTAAGCTAACAACAAAACAATAAAATACATATTTAAAAAATGTTATAATGAATTACGAGATGTGAAAAAGTAGGGGGTTGTGGCATAAGTATATATAAAATGTTTATCAAGAAATACTATTTAAAAATTTTTTTGTATATGATTAACAAAAAATATTTTTAAAGTCTCATGTGCTAAAAAGGGGTCCAGTGAAATGATTTCACTCATCACGCGTTAATTTTCTATAACTGTTGACAGAACAAAACCATTTACCGTTGGGAAACTCTAGCAAGTCTAATCCAATCAGATAATCGCAATAATACAAGCAGTATTGGATGTTTCAAAAATCAAAAAATCGTTCGGTCTGGCAGCTATTGTTGAGAGGGGATTTTGCACGGTATTACCAAGATTGCACTGCACAATTTTTACAGATATCGTAAAATTGACTCAACAATTGCGGATGGGAGCGGCCACAATTTGTCAAAATAAAATTTTAAATTGTCACAAAATTATTTATATAATTTGAGCAATAATAATCGTGTAGACTGTCCAGAGTCCGCGATTGAGTAAAAAGTTTTGCAATTTGATAATTGGATCAACATGTCCGAAAGATACACGTTCGGTGGATCAGTTGCACCAATTACATGTCATGCTTGGAATAAAGACAAGACGCGTAAGTATTTCATAAAGCGATAAATGTATGTATGTACATATTTAATTAAAACATGCAATTTAGAAATTGCTTTGTCGCCAAACAACAATGAAATTCACATATATAGGAAGGATGTGAATGAATGGAAACTAATAGATATCTTAAACCAACATGATTTGAGAGTAATGGGTATTGACTGGGCAAAAAATACGAACCGTATCGTAAGTTGTGCGGCTGATCGCAACGCCTACGTTTGGAAGCAAGGGGAAGATGGAAAGTGGAAACCAACGTTAGTATTGTTACGTATTAATAGAGCAGCAACGTGCGTTAAATGGTCTCCTGCTGAAAATAAATTCGCTGTAGGCTCTGGAGCACGCCTTATATCGGTTTGCTATTTCGAATCGGAAAATGATTGGTGGGTATCAAAACATATAAAGAAACCCATTAGATCAACAATCACATCTTTGGATTGGCATCCGAATAACATTCTTCTTGTGGCTGGCTCTACTGATTATAAGGTAAAAGCGTATTATAAACTTTTTCCTAATCGATTTATAGTTTAATTGATCACATGTATGTAGGTGCGTGTTTTCTCGGCATATATTAAGGATATTGAAGAACAGCCTGCACCAACCCCATGGGGCAATCGCATGCCTTTGGGAAATTTAATGGCTGAATTCAAAAATTCAGCATTTTCTGGTGGTGGTTGGATTAATAACGTCAGTTTCTCTAGTGATGGGAACAAAATCTGTTGGGTTGGACACGATAGCTGTATTAGTGTGGCAGATGCCACAAACGCTAATAGTGTCATACGCTGCAAAACTGAGTATTTACCATTTTTGGCTTGTGAATGGATTTCGCCGGTATCAATTGTGGTGGCTGGTCATAGCTGTATACCTTTGGTTTACGGGTTGTATGATGGAAAACTGGTACTAATTAATAAATTAGATAAGACACAGAAAAAAGAATCTGGAGGTATATCAGCAATGCGTATTTTCCAATCACTCGATAGAAATTTACGTACGGAAAATTCTGATACTTTTGTTGATACTATACATCAAAATGCAATTACATGTATCCGTTCTTACTCATATGACAAATTAAATTGCACTCGAATTAGTACTTCTGGTGTTGATGGACAGTTAGTCATATGGGATATTGACAGTGTATCTAATTCCATAAGAAACCTTAAAATTTAAAAGGATACTGCTTTGAAATCTTTAATTTTAATTAATAAATACTTGAAAAAAATATATTTATTAGATGATATGCCTGAATCATAAATGATGAATACAAAAACCTAGGAAATATGTATGTATGTGTATTTATCACAAATGCTGATTGCAATAATCTAGAAAATATGTTTGTTAACTAACTTAATATGAAATAATCTACATACTGCATGTGGTTTAATAATAGAGTGTTTAATTTTGAAGATTAAAGGTCATGAGTAATGTAGTATCTGCCTGTAATTTACTTTTAAAATTATATTTTAAGGGTCATCCGATGGAAAAATTATTATCAAACTATGAAAACGCTTTTTTATCATTTATTATTTATTTACGGCCATATTGAAAAAAAGTATTTTACTTTATAGTTCCCGTTAATTAACAAACACTTGATAATCTAGTCTTGGTTTCTACCAATAAGTCAATTAAGTTTAACTACCTTCAATTTCACTTCGATTAATTTTTCATCCGTAACTCATCTATGTATAAGCAGTATAATTTGGTTATTAATATAAATAGACGGGACGTTTCGCTGGACAATGGAAACAATAATATGCATATACTTACGCTCGTTGACCTTTATTTTGTTTTATTGCACGATTATGGATGGCAACCTAATTTCAGTTCGGTTGCCAGTTACTAAACGTGTATGACTCTTAAAATTATAATACACAGCACCGAATGATAATGCAGACCACAGAAACAAACAAATAAATCTAGTTTTTAATCTATAGAATAAATAGACAAGACGATATATTGTCCTCCCTCATCATACTATACCAACGATTTTGCAAAAATTACACCAAAGTGATTCGCTACAGATATGCACAAACATTTTTTATTAAAATCGGTTTATATATATATAAATATATATATATATATATATATATATATATATATATATATATATATATATATATATATATAATATATATATATATATATATATATATATATATATATATATATATATATATATAATATATATATATATATATATATATATATATATATATATATATATATATATATATATATATATATATATATATATATATATATATATATATATATATATATATATATAATATATATATATATATATATAATATATATATATATATATATATATATATATATATATATATATAATATATATATATATATATATAATATATATATATATATATATATATATATAATATATATATATATATATATATATATATATATATATATATATATATATAGTATATATATATACATATACATATATATATATATATATATATATATATATATATATATATATATAGTATATATATGTGTATGTATATATATATATATATATATATATATATATATATATATACATATATATATATATATATATATATATATATATATATATATACTATATATATATATATATATATATATATATATATATATATATATATATATATATATATATATATATGGTATATATTTATATATATATATATATATATATATATATATATATATATATATACTATATATGTATATATATATATATATATATATATATATATATATATATATATATATATATATATATATATATATATATATATATATATGTATATATATACTATATATATATATATATATATATATATATATATATATGTATATATATATACTATATATATATATATATATATATATATATATATATATATATATATATATATATATATATATATATATATATATATATATATAAGAATTATAGCGAGAACTGAATCTCACAAATGGTTTAGCCGGGAATTAGCCGCAATTAAAAATTAAAAAATTATGAGGTACCAAACAGCAAAACATCAAAACACAGTAGAGGCATGGGAAAGTTATAAATCAATTAGAAATTTGTATAAGGTAGATATAGAAAGACAAAAAAATAAATATATAAATGATCAAATAAATAGCTCAAACGACCAAAAACAAATGTGGACTGAGATAACAAATTAGTTCTAAGAAAAAATCAACCTGTGATAAATTCGGTGATATTTAATGGTGTGGAATATAAAAACAACAAACAGATAGCTGATAAATTTAACCAATATTTCGTAAATAGTATTGAAGAGATAAGACAATCAATTGAAAATGTGCAATATCGGAACCAAATTCATATAACAAATAAAGTTTTTAAATTCCAGTCAATAACCAACTTGGAGCTCAAAAATATTGTAAAACAACTAAAGAATAAAACAGACAGTTATAAAATATCAAAAAAATTAATACTTGATAACTGGAATACGGGAGGTGAAGTTTTACATGAAATTATTGAAAAGTCTCTTAAAACGGGAGTTTTTCCTGAAAATTGGAAAGAAACAATTGTTATACCAACAGAAAAGGTCGCAAAGACCAATTAATACGTTGAAAACATTTGAAAAAGTTTTAGAAAAAGTGGTAAAGAATCAATTAGAGAAATATATGGAAGGTAACTCTTTATTATCCAAATATCAATCTGGATTTCGGAAAAATTACTCGTGTGAAACAGCGGTGAATTTTGTGATAAATCAGTGGAAATATAAGAAGAAAGATAAAAAAATCATGGCAATATTTTTAGACTTTAAACGTGCATTTGAGACAGTTGATAGGGATATATTGACAAAAAAACTTTTTATGTATGGCATACGGGGCATAGAATTAGAGTGGTTCAAGTCATATCTAGAAAATAGAAAACAGATTAATAGTTTTATTGAGTAGTATTTTAAATACTTTGAAAATTTACATTAAATTAAATATGTTAAAGAATAAAATTATTATGTGTTCTGAACTGAATTATATCTAATGAAATTTACAACATTTTTTCTGAATATTCTAACATTTTGTTCATTCTTAATTTCATTTGGCATCAAATTGTATAATCTCAAACCCTTATAGAAAAACGTTTTCTTCATCGCATTGTTATGAGCTTGTTGTAGTCTGAAGTCATTAGCATTTCTGAGGTTGTATGGCTGAGCATTTCTCACGTATCTTGTCTGTTCCAATATATAATCGGGTGCATCTCCCATTTTCAACTTTTGAATGAAACTTATTGTGTTTAGTTGTAGTCTTTCTTGAATACTTAACCATCTTAGGGTGTTTAGCATGTGTCTAATTGATGTTAGTCGATTACATTTCAATATTGCGCGCATGGCTTTGTTCTGAAGCTTTTGTAGTCTTGAAGTTTGTTGATCACTGCAGCTGGAGTATAATATAGTTGATCCATATTCAAAATGTGGTTTAATTATTGTGTTATATATATTTATAGATGTTATTGTAGAAACTTTATTTCTCAAACGCTTAAAAAACCCGATTTTTTTCCCGATCTTTTTACATATGTATTCAATATGTTCGTTGAACTTTAATTTCTTGTCAATAATGAAACCTAGGTATTTAATACTGTTAACTTTTTCAATTGGTATATTGTTTATATTAAATATTTTGTCTGTGTTCATGTTAATTTCCATTAATTTGGTTTTCTTTTCATTAAGTTTTAATTTATTCATTTTTAACCACTTGTTTATATTGTGCATATCACTTGTTATATTTTCATAACACATCTCTTCTGTTTCTGCTTCTGTAAATATAAGCGTATCGTCTGCGTATAGGATTATTTCGCACTTTTCCACTATCTTTTCAATATCGTTTATATAAATAATAAATAGGAGAGCTCCCAATATTGAGCCTTGCGGTACGCCGTATTCATTTTCTATCGCAGTCGATTCTATGTCATTAACTTTTGTTTTTTGCTTACGATTTGCTAAATAGGTTTTAAACCAATTTAGCTCAGTGTCTTGAATTCCAAACCTGTGAAGTTTTTGTATCAGAATGTTTCTATCAATCGTCTCGAACGCTCGTTTAAAATCAAGAAAAATAGACAAAACTTTATTATTTTTCTTTACACATTTCCACCTGTTTATTAGATAATTTACAGTTGTTTCGCATGAATGTTTTTTTCTAAATCCTGACTGATATTTAAATAGTAGTGAATTACTTTCTATATATTCTTCTAGTTGATTTTTCACAAGTTTTTCAAACACCTTTTCACAAATTTTTAAACTATTTATTGGACGAAATTCTTCACTTTTGTTTGTATCTTTAACTTTTGCAATTGGTGTAATCATTGATTCTTTCCAATTTTCTGGAAAAGTTCCTGTTTCCATTGATTTGTTAATAATGTTTAACAAGATATTGCCCGTTATGTCCCATGTGTCTAAAATTATGTTTTTTGTAGTTTTTTTATAGTCAGGTTTGTTATTTATAGTCTTAAACGCGTCTTTTAATTCTAATATAGATATCGCACGAAACTTAAACTTTGAGTTTATCACAGGTATCATGTTTTTGTATTGCACATTTTCTATTGAACTTCTTATTTCTTTAATACTATCTATAAAATAATGGTTAAATTTGTCAGCTATTTCCATATTATTCTTACACTCTATTTGATTAAATATCACAGTTTTTATCACATTTCTAGGTTTTCTTAATACAAGTTCTTTCATCACAGCCCACATTTCCTTTTGGTCCTTTGACATTGCAATTTTATTATTAATATATTTACGTTTTTCATTTTCTATTTTGCTTTTGTATTTGTTTCTTATTGTTTTATAGTTGGTCCATGCTGTGCTTGTGTTGTCAAATACGGCTTTCTGATATACTCTGACCTTTTGCAATTTCAAGTTTCTTAGATCGCTATTAAACCACTTATTATTACTGCTTTCAATTCTTTGCCTTTTTATCATAAATTTAGCTATTGCTACTTCCATGCATTTATCAAAATCTTCAGTTTGTTCATTAACATTCAACATTTCATTATATTGTAATATTGCACTTAGCTCATTTCGAAAATAGTTCTTATTATATTTAAAAATTTCTTTTTGTTTTGTTTCTATTTCTGGAGTCTCTCTTTCATATTCAATAATAATATCTATAGCTTCATGGTCTGATATCTTGTTATTTATATTTGTTTTAGCAATCACGGCTTCACTATTTGTTATAATATAATCTATAATTGTTTTTGAGTTCTGTGTTATTCGTGTGTTTTCATTCATTATCTGTTTTAGGCCATTATCGTTTAATATACTTTCAATTTTTATTTTGTAAAAGTCATTATTCCAGTCAATATTAAAGTCACCGGCTATTATTATGTCGCAATTGTGTTCACACACTTCTTCCAGAAAATCTTGCAGTTTATCACAAAATTCCGATTTCGAATAACTTGGTGACCTATAAATAGCTATTACAATAAACGAAACATTATATTTTTTGGCCATATGTGCACTTATCCAGTACTCGGAATCTTTTATGTCTGACTTTATAATTGTGACCCTCCATTGTTTTTTAAAATATAAAATTACACCTCCAGTTTTATTAGAATTAGATACTGTGTTATATAGATTATATCCATTTATTTCAACCTCTGTTTCATCTATCTGCTCAGTCATATGCGTTTCTGATAATATTATAAAATTGGGTTTAACCGACTCCACAATTATTTCTAGTTGGCTGAAATTATTTATTAACCCCTGTATGTTGGTGTATATTCCATGTATTTGTTTTGATTGTTATATCTCTATATCAATTCCAATCCTTCTTTTTTTTAAATTCAATTTATTTCTATATACTGGGCATTCCCTGTTGATTGTCGCATGATTTTCATCTAGGTTGAGATTTAGCCTATTGTTTTCCTTGACGCAGTTAATACATTTATTCAATATTTCCTTTGTACATTCTTTACTCTTGTGGTTTCCATGACATTTAAAACACACTGCTTCGTTCCTGCATTCATTTGCTTTGTGATTAAAACCTTGGCAATTAAAACACTGCATTATATTAGTACCGTCAAATATTCTACATTTTTCCCACCCAATGTTTAATCTTTGCATAGGCATAATTTTGTGATATGTTGCATAATCAATTTTTATTTTTGCGTTGTACACAGATCTATTGAATCTTTTGGTCTCATAACATTTTACAATTTCCACATTACTGTCCTTTATTACCTCATTCTGTTTTTTTAATTTTTCCAATAATTCATTTTCATTTGATTTAATACTCATGTCCGTTATTATTATGTTCATCTCGGCCTCTTTCGGAATTTTCACTTCATATTTATCACTTATTTCATTCTGAATTGCTGTTTTTATTTTTTCGCGCTCGTCCATGCTTTCGCTCTGTATAACCAGAGTACCATTTCGTCTGTTTTCAATATTTACGATTTTAAAATCTTTTGGATCCACCTTTTTATTTAGTTCTTCTTTAGTTTTTTGCACTGTTTGTTTTTCTTTGGGTTTAAGAATTAAGGGAACTCTCTTTGACACATCTGGTATCACTGCTTTTGCAGCTGTTTGGGCATATGATAACTTTTTTACACTTGCTTCTTTTACCGCTCTTTTTATCTCATCGCACATCTTTACATTGTTATTGCTGATCTTTTCAATTATGTCCTTGTTTTTGTTTTCGACTTCGTTTACATTTACATACAAACTTTTTACTTCATCAACACTTTTCTCACATATTTTTTGAATGTTATCCATTTTCTTAAATCTTGCATCATATCTATTTTCTATTGCTTCTAATAACTTCTTTATTTCAGTTTCATTTTGTTTAAGTGAACATTCAAATTCATGTTTATATTCCGCCAATGTTTGTTTGTTTTTGTTGACATTATCTTGTATTTCCCTCAACACCAAATCTACATTCTGAATGTATTGGATGCAATCATCACAAATAAATCTTATGTAGTTGGTTTCATCAAAAACTTTAGCGGAATACTGGTCAATACCCGCGCATTTTTTTGTAAGGTGATAAATTTTCTCACATACACCATTACACCGTATGCCACTTTCACCTCTTATCGCTGATCTGCATTTACTGCACTCAGTCATTATGTTGAAATAACAACTAATTCAGATGTATTTCACTTTTTTTTTACTGACACTTGATTGCTGATGTTTTGTTTTATTTTAGGAAGAAATTAATAGGGTTTTTATTCCTTATTTTCAGTATTTAAAAAAGATTTGTTCAGAGCCACAATAATTTGCTTGTTTACCGATCAGTGCTGCCATATTTACTAAAGTAAATATGATAAAATCAGAATATATAAGAAACGATTTCGGTGTGCCCCAAGGATCAATTTTGGGTGCATTATTATTTATAATATATATAAATGACTTACCAAATATTGTGAAGGAATGTAAGATAATGATGTATGCAGATGACACTTTAATATACTCGGAAGGAAATACGGAAGATGAATGTAGAAGCAAAATGGATAATGACATAAGCAACATAAATATATGGTTAAAAATGAACAAATTAAAATTAAATGAGAACAAAACAAAATTATTGGAAATTAATATGAACAATACCGTGCCATTTAAAATTAATAATAAAACAATAGAAAAAGTAACATATATAAAATATCTCGGCATTATAATTGACAAAGAAATTAATCTAAAAGAACATATTGAATATTTGTGCAAAAAAAGTAGGCAAGAAAGTTGGTTTCTTTAAAAGAATAAGAAGTAAAATATCGATAATGACAGCAATAAATATTTATAATACAATAATTAAACCGCATTTTGAGTATGGTTCAACAATTTTATATACATGCTGTGTAGATTCACAATTGCAAAGAATGCACAAATTACAAAACAAAGCAATGCGATGTATACTAAAATGTAATCGATACACATCTATTTCTGCGATGCTTGACTCACTAAAATAGCTTAACATTAAACAAAGGCTGGAACTAAATACATTAATATTTATACAAAAAATAAAAAATGGAAGCGCGTCTGAGTACCTAACAGAACACGTAAGGAATGTGGGAGAAGTACAACCATATGGAATTCCGAAAACTTCAGGATACAGAGAACTACTTCATCAGCGATGTAGCGGTCTTTATTTTATAAGGGACTTAAATTATATAACAGAATTCCAAATTGTTTAAAAAATGAAAGAAATAATTGTGTCTTTAGAAAAGAATGTGTTAAATTTGTTAAAAACAATGTTTTAACATGGAATTTGTAAATTTTAATTAAATGTAATTTATAAAGTATACCTTATACTAATAAATAATAATATATATATATATATATATATATATATATATATATATATATATATATATATATATATACATACATACATATATATATATATATATATATATATATATATATATATATATACATACATACATATATATATATATATATATATATATATATATATATATATATATATATATATATATATATATATATATATATATATATATATATATATATATATATATATATATATATATATATATATATATATATATATATATATATATATATATGTATATATACATATATATATATATATATATATATATATATATATATATATATATATATATATATATATATATATATATATATATATATATGTATATATTTGTATTTGTTTATTTGGATAATATTAGTTTTATTTACATTTGATTTAGGTGGTAAAGAGTTCAGGAGCTACGCTCCTTTTCAGCTTAGAATTTTGAGGTTTATGATAATATATAAATTTAAAGTTAATAAAATAGTTTAGGAGGAAGGAAAAAATTTGCAAAAACCTATTTAAAGCAGTTAAGATAAAATAGTATGACTACGATTACGATGAAATGAGTTCATTGATATGCTGGTGATGCGAAGATAGACATTTTGCGCGAAAATCAGAGGTTAATCTGTTCAGTTTAACATGTACCATTTCAAATCTCGATAGATCGTGTAGTCGGCGAGTGGAATAATGCCATGGTAGGTTATAAACCATCTTTAGAAGTTTATTTTGGGCTACTTGCAGCTTGTTCAAGTGACATTTTGCAGAAGACGACCAAACAGGAGCACAGTAGAACAGTACGGGATGAAAAATTGATTTGATAATGAGCTTTTTGTTTTCAATATTTAGCTTCGAATTTCTATTAATAATAGGGTACAGTACTCTTATTAATTTATTGATTTTGTCCACAACGTAAGGTACATGGCAGTTATAATTTAATTTGCTGTCAAGAATGACCCCTAGGTATTTTACTTTGTTATCCCAAGGTATGTCAGAGTTTATAAACCGCAGTAAGTTTTGGGGAATAAAGCATTCGTTTCGTTTTCTTGTAAAATAAATAGCTTTTGTTTTTCCGGGGTTTATTGCTATTTTCCATTTGCTGAAATATGATTTGAGCCCTGAAAGAGCGAACTGAAGATTTGAAATTATATCAGCTGGAAAAAGTTGCGAACACTGTATTGAAGTGTCGTCTGCGAAAATAGACATCATACAATTTGGAAATTCTGGAATATCTGCAGTGAAGATGTTGTAGAGAATAGGTGATAGGCAAGATCCCTGAGGGCAGCCAGCAGAGATGTTCATTTGCTGGGATGAAGTATTTCCCAAAAAGACATTAAAGTACCTGTTGTGCAGGAAATCTTTTATAATTTTAATTATTTCCAAAGGAAAATTATATTTCTTTAATTTGAAGATAAGTCCATTGTGCCATACGGAATCAAAAGCTGATTTGACATCAATAAGTACCATGCCTGTGGACTTTCCAATGTTAAAGTTGTTTTTAACCAAATTTCTAATTTTTAGCAGCGGTTGGGAAGTATTGTGTTCAGTTCTGAACCCGAATTGCTGAGGTGGTAGAATGTTATTTTCATTAATGAAGTCAGTAATTTTGTCTTTTAAAATTTTCTCCAGTATTTTACTTAATGATGATAGAAGGCTAATTGGTCTATACGAAAGAGGAGATGTGGCAGGTTTGTTTGGATTGAGTATTGGAATGGTCTTTGATATTTTCCACGCAGACGGGAGAGTGTTTGCACATAATGTCTTCGGCAGGAGCAGCAGAGGGTGTAAGTATCCGTGATGCTGCGAGAGCAGCCAGCATTGCCGAATGGCAAATGAGATGGTCAGTATCTACAAAAGGTAGATGGACTCATACTTTAATACCAAATGTATGCGTTTGGGTACAAAGGGAACATGGTTATCTAAATTACTATCTGACACAGTTTTTGAGCGGACATGGTTGCTATCGGACATATCTGTACAGGTTTGGGCATGACACTTCTCCGTACTGTCCGTATTGCATTGACGGGATAAACGAGAACCCTGAACATGTTTTCTTCAATTGTCCAGGTTTAGTTACGAGAGGGCGAATCTGGAGCAGTTGTTAGGGTGTGGAATTTGTCCTGAAAACATAATAAGTATAATGTTGATATCCTTGCGTAACTGGGAGTATGGGTGTAGCTTCATAAAATTGGTTCTATTGGAACTTCGTTGAGGAGATTCGAAAGCGAATCTAGGCAGCATAGCGCAGGTTTATACCTTCTCCGCCCTGTGAAGAAATATTTTTAAGGTGGTTCCGCAGGGACTGGGAGCTGTGTATCGAGGTCGTTTTAGCGGGTTAAGGTCCCGCATGGAGTCTTTTGAAGATTTTTTGTTCGTAAAAAAAAAATATATATATATATATATATATATATATATATACATAGTATATATATATATATATATATATATATATATATATATATATATATATATATATATATATATATATATATATATATATTTTTTTTTTTTTTTCGAAGAAAAAATCTTCAAAAGACTCCATGCGGGACTTTAACCCGCTAAAACGACCTCGATACACAGCTCCCAGTCCCTGCGGAACCACCTTAAAAATATTTCTTCACAGGGCGGAGAAGGTATAAACCTGCGCTATGCTGCCTAGATTCGCTTTCGAATCTCCTCAACGAAGTTCCAATAGAACCAATTTTATGAAGCTACACCCATACTCCCAGTTACGCAAGGATATCAACATTATACTTATTATGTTTTCAGGACAAATTCCACACCCTAACAACTGCTCCAGATTCGCCCTCTCGTAACTAAACCTGGACAATTGAAGAAAACATGTTCAGGGTTCGCGTTTATCCCGTCAATGCAATACGGACAGTACGGAGAAGTGTCATGCCCAAACCTGTACAGATATGTCCGATAGCAACCATGTCCGCTCAAAAACTGTGTCAGATAGTAATTTAGATAACCATGTTCCCTTTGTACCCAAACGCATACATTTGGTATTAAAGTATGAGTCCATCTACCTTTTGTAGATACTGACCATCTCATTTGCCATTCGGCAATGCTGGCTGCTCTCGCAGCATCACGGATACTTACACCCTCTGCTGCTCCTGCCGAAGACATTATGTGCAAAGACTCTCTAGCCATCAAGTCAATGGGTATCAAACCGGCAATGACAAATGCTGCTTCATCCGACACGGTCCTGAATGTGCAACTCACACGGGGCGCTGCAAGCCGGTAAACGGAGGAAATCTTTGCAAACATAAGTTTGAAACCTTGTGGATTCTGACCATATTGGAGCTGCATACAGGATGATATTGCGAATAACTCCCGCTAGAATTTTTCCTCCCAAGATATTTTGGACCCCTTTTATTTGGCATTATACGACACAGCCCTGCGCACGTTTTCCCAGCCTTCATTTCAACGTATTCAATATGGCTCTTGAATGATAGACGATTATCTATCATCACTCCTAAATATTTAAGATGCTCTCCAGTTCTTATTTCACAATCACCAATTTGTAGAGTAATGTATTCCTTAACTTTATGGCTACTAATTAATACAGCTTCTGTCTTATGTTCAGCAAGAGATAAACCAACGGAATTTAGCCATGATTTAACGATGTATATGCTGGTATTACAAACAGTCTCTGCCTCATTTACATTTTTGGCTACAACAATCAGTGCAATATCATCTGCAAAGCCTACAATTCTAACACTCTCCGGAAGATTTAGTCTCAAAACTCCATCATACATCACGTTCCATAGCAAAGGTCCTAGCACAGAACCCTGTGGCACACCACCTGTCACTCTGTATTTCTTCACTCCTTCATCGGTATCATAAATAAGAACTCTCTTCCGAAAATAGTCCTTGATTATAGCTACCAGACATAGCGGCGTATTGAGATGATTTAGAGCATCAACAATATTTTCCCAATTAGCGGTATTAAAAGCATTTTTTACATCCAGTGTTACCAGCACGCAATATTCCTTGGAACCATTCTTCCAACTTTTACCTTCAATTACACTCCTTGCTGTATCAACTACCACTTTAATCGCATCTATAGTAGATTTACGTTTTCTGAATCCGTATTGATATTCAGACAAACCTTCAGCTGATTCTATACTCGCCTCTAATCTCTTGCAGACAATACCCTCCAACAACTTCTCGCAAGTATCTATCATGCATAAGGGGCGATAGGAAGACGGATGATCTAGAGGTTTCCCATCCTTGGGTAGTAGCACAAGTTTTTGTCTTTTCCAAATTGATGGAAAAGATCCATGCTTTAGACAGGCATTAAACACATGGATTAATTTTTCCGGGCAAAACTTGGCAACCTCTTTTAATATAGAATTTGGAATGCCATCGGGTCCAGGGGCCTTACTATTTTGGAATCTAGAGACAGCCTGTAGTACCTCATCGGTATTTACTGGTGGGAAGTCGTATTCTTCTCCAGCAGTGTTGTTTTCCCAGGTTGTCATATCCTGATGCTTCACGATTTTGTCGAGTACAACAGACTCTTTCGGTGCTGTCGTATGAAGGCATTTAAGTTTCCTTGTCACAAGTTTATAAGCCATTAGAAAAGGGGTTTCTGTCGATGTTGTCGCATATGTCTAAGAAGCACATTCTTTTACTTCGACGTATTGCGAATTTCAGGGCCTTCTTCTTAGCTTTAAGTATCTGATGGTGTAGATCATTAATATCTCTACCTCGAGTTCTTACATATTTTCTTCTGGCTCGTATACAATCTTTCCGCAGTTGATCTATTTCTTCATTCCACCAGTACACAGATGCTTTATTCATTCCATGTTTTCTTTTCCTCATCGAAGCGTTGCATGCAAGGGTTATTTGGTTAATTAACTTAAGCACATGTTCCCCATTTGTAAACTGAATATTTCCCTATCCAGAGTATTTATCTTCCAACCCAATAAATTTCGACTGTTCACGTTGGATGTCGTTTTTCTATCGGTTATATTCATGATGATAGCCGTATGGTCGCTGTGCGTATAGTTGTCACATATACACCAACTAATGCAGCAAGAGATGTTAGCGCTGGCAAACGCAATATCTATCACCGAACCATTTCCATTTCGACTAAAAGTTGTTCACTTCCAGAGTTCATTAGCACTAAATCAAGTGCTGTGAATGATTCCAAAAGAATCCTGCCTTTTGAATTTGTACTTGAACTTCCCCATTCAGTGGCCCATGCATGGAAATCTCCAGCTATTAGTACTGGGTTTTTGCCAATAGCGTCGGATGTTAAACTACTTATTATATCCTTGAAATCATCAATCCCATACCTCGGTGGGATGTAACAACTGTATATAGTTATTCCTAAAACCGTAGCACGAACAAAGCCGCCTTTCTCATTTGTCATTGTATCTTGAAAAAGTCGTCCACTTACCGACCAAATAGTAGATGTATTTGTGCTGTCATTCGACCAGTTTGGTGAATTTAAATTGCAGTAAGGCTCACTAATAATAGCTATATCAATTCCTAACTCACGAACACTCTGTTTCAATAGCTCCTGGGCTGCTTCACAATGATTTAGATTTAGCTGGTAAAATCTCATCTTTGTGAATTAAATTGCCGTAGTGCCTTTATATAGTAAGGACAGACAACTGATCCACTTACATGGTCACTTTTTGCAACATTCTCATCACAAAGCAAACATTTTCGGTTTTTAGTGCATGTTCTTATCTTGTGCCCAACTTCTCCACAATATATATATATATATATATATATATATATATATATATATATATATATATATATATATAATATATATGGTTGATTCTGATATTACGGGCTAATTTCGACGTACTTTTTGGCATTGAAGTTTTTTGCAGATTTTAGTCTTTCAAATATGTTATTTTAATACTTCAAATAATAACTACTCAATAATTGCAGGTACCCGTGCGGGGTTTGCTAGATCCTCCATCGGGACCTTCCCATGTGGCGAATTGGGGACGCTCGACATGCCTTTCTTCTTTGGAAAGGCATGTAGGGTATATATATATATATAATATATATGGTTGATTCTGATATTACGGGCTAATTTCGACGTACTTTTTGGCATTGAAGTTTTTTGCAGATTTTAGTCTTTCAAATATGTTATTTTAATACTTCAAATAATAACTACTCAATAATTGCAGGTACCCGTGCGGGGTTTGCTAGATCCTCCATCGGGACCTTCCCATGTGGCGAATTGGGGACGCTCGACATGCCTTTCTTCTTTGGAAAGGCATGTAGGGTACCGGGGAAATAAAATACCAGGGGGTGATCAAAATCTAGCACGAAGAAGGACCAGCTATATTATCGAATAATTATGGGTATGCTGACTGATTAGAAACTAGGAAAACATAAGCTGAGAGTTATCGCAGGTGGGGGATAGCAAAAAAAAAACTACATATACTGCAACCTCCGACTAAGAACAGCAGGCGTAGGGCCAAAAAACCCACGAAACTCTGGTGCACAAACGCTTCATATGAAGCTATTTAACATTGATCACCTGGCAACCACCGTACCTTAGTACGCGAGAGTGACATCTCGCAGAAACGGCTCTCAGAGTAATGTCACAGCTGTCTTCCGTCCCGTTAAAACCTTGGCAAGGACTTGGAAAACGCTCTATACTTCGTAGCCGTTAAGTTGGCATTGCAGGTTTAGTTGATAAGAAATCCTAATTAATACCCGACCTGGCTCTGTACACAAGCACTCATAAGGTCTTGTGTCAACCCTCGCGAGGACCTCACTGCTTGCAAAGGGACCCTCGGGGTCACTATGAGGGCAACTGCATAACGAGTATAGATAACGATTCCAAGATGGGACCCAATTATAAAAAATGATTACAACTTTTGAAACCCCAAAAAACAGAGAAAATAGAGAAGCCGAAGCTGTCTTCAAAAGCAGTTCGAAAACTCTCCGATCTCCGGTTAAACCAACAACTTTTTCCGTCGACGTCGACAAAAACAAAGAACAGAGAGCTGCTGATACACCTCAAGCCACAGACACTTATCTGGATAGCAGATCAGTGGTACACAGCTCGCCCAAACAGGAGTTCATCTTAAAAATGAGATCCTCTGAAGAAGAAGCCCTTAAGAAGTGCAAAAAAGTGCTCAAGAAAATACGACTGGCGATGAACAAGCAACGAAATATAAGCATGGATGTTCAAACTGGAGTATCAGAATTAGAAGAGCTCGTAGATGTAATAGGAAGCTACCGAAGAAACTGTAAGACTGCAGAAACACAAATAAACAGATCTCAAGCAAAGCAAAAGGAGACAAGAAGAAATGAGAACACCAAAAAGGCAAATACCGATGAAAACATCACAACGCCTTCAGTATCTCAGAATAAACGCGGCCTAGGAAACGACCGGGGAAAAAGCCTAAAAGCGCCCGGAAGCCGTCATAATAAAACCTATAGGAAGTCACAGTTACGCCGACGTACTTAAAAACATAAGACAAAATGTGAAACCGGAGAAGACAGAGGTCGCAGTACAATCCATCCGAAAGACCAAAACGGGGGCAATACTACTTGTGATGGGAAGAGGAGGAGAGAAGGAAAATTTTTGTAATGACGTCAAAGCCACTCTTAAAGGAGCAGCTGTTGTGCAAGATTTAAGGCCCAAGGCTACAATAGAGATACAGGACCTTGATTCTCTATCCACAGAAGAAGAAATAGTCGCCGCTGTAAACGAAGCTACAAACACGGCAACAGAGGACATTACTGTCAGACTAACAGAACAAAGAAGAGCCTTCGTCTCGCTACCAGTAGCAAGAGCGAATGAACTTCTCAAGACTATGAGGATAAAAATAGCTGTCACGAACTGCAGAGTCAAATATCGTGAAGAGAAGAAACGCTGCTTCCGATGCTTTGGAGTAGGCCATCTGCAATGGGAGTGTGAGGGCCCCGACAGGAAAGGGATGGGGTTATGCATTAGATGTGGACAGAAAGGCCACAAGCTAAAGGAATGCAAAAGCTCTCCAAAATGCTGCATCTGCTTTCAAGAAGGAAATAGCACGCTAGACCACCTACCGGGCTCGAGAAGTTGCAAAGCAGGAAATCAAAAGGCGCTATGAAAATATTACAAGCAAATATGCACAGAGGACAAGTGGCACATGCTTTGCTGCCACAGATTGTTATAGAACAGAAAGTGGACGTCATAATTATAAGTGAACAGTATGCAAGAATGACAAATGGGCTCTGGCTTGAAGACGACACACGAACCGCTGTAATATGGATCCCAAATAGCAGTCTCCTACAAGTGAAAAATAGAGGTAGCGGCAATGGATTTGTGTGGCTGCAGTCTGAGCAAATTACACTAGTAAGTTGCTACCTAACTCCGAGTGATAATATCGAAGATTTCAAGAGAAAGCTTGATACGATCGAAGATACCGCACTAGACACCGGTAAAAGAGTCATAATCGCGGGCGACTTCAATTCGCGTGCAGTAGAATGGGGAATGCAAACAACCAACCCGAGAGGCAGAAGGATATTAGAAATGGCAGCTAGAATTGGGTTGACGGTTGCGAATATTGGAAATGTGCCCACATTCAGACGCCCCGGATGTGACGGAACCATACCCGACATCACCCTAGTGTCTGACAGGATCGCAAACAGTATAGAAAACTGGAAAGTTCTTGAGATATATACGGCCAGCGACCACCAATATATCTCATTTTTACTGAAAGATAGTGACACCGAGCCTGTAAGAAAAACAAATGTTTCTACCCGCAAGTGGAATGTGAATAAATTAGACACTTCTGCCCTCCTGACTGAAATCGATAGACAAAGGGTAGCTACTGAAATCGTAGGAGATGCCAACACAATCGTAAGAAATGTTATGGATATTATCGTGAAGGGATGCAACAAAGCAATGCCGAAGATGAAACGACCTCGAAACAACAAAACCGCGGTTCACTGGTGGAACGACTCGATCGATGAAGCTAGACGAAACTGCATTCGGCAAAGACGAATATATACAAGAGCCAAACGCAGTGGCGCAGCGGAAGTGGAATATAGGGACTATAAGGACGCAAAAAAGAGGCTTCGAATTGCTATAAATAAGAGTAAGAAGGAGAAATGGAAAGAACTGAGAGAGGATATAAATCGAAATCCCTGGGGTCTCGGTTACAAGATAGTTATGAAGAAGCTTGGCATGAAGAACTCTGCGCAGGATATGGACGACGAAACTATGCTAAATATAGTAAAGACGCTCTTTCCAAAGCATGACGCCAGGGAAGATGAGGCAGAAGTTGAACGAACTATCAACGTCCCTCCATTCACATATGAAGAAATTCAAATAGCCGCTCGCGGTCTAAAAAACAAAAAAGCGCCTGGGCCAGACGGCATCCCAGCCGAAGTAATAAAAGAGATAGCGGAAAACCGACCTCAGCTACTACTGAAGATGTACAACAGCTGCTTAAGAGAAGGTGTATTCCCAAATCCCTGGAAAGAACAAAGATTAGTACTTATCGATAAAGGGAAGGGAGATCCAGGGTTGCCATCCTCATACAGACCACTTTGTATGCTGGACACCGCTGGGAAGTTGCTTGAGCGACTCATAAAGCCCCGACTTAATGAATCCATTACCATCGCGGGAGGTCTATCAAAGACGCAACACGGTTTCCAGTCAGGAAAATCTACAATAGGAGCTCTAAAAGACGTTGTAGAAGTTGTTGCAGCCGCCCAACAAAGGAACCACTTCAGCAGACCAGTGGCACTCCTAGCTACTCTGGACGTAAAAAATGCATTTAACAGCCTTAGATGGATAGATGTTCTACACGCTCTTGAGAGAAATTTTAATTTACCACAGTATCTCATGAGAATGATCAGGAACTACCTGAAGGATAGAGTACTTGTTTACAATACAAGCAGGGGCACTAGGAAAATAAGGGTCACCTCCGGAGCCGCTCAAGGATCTATACTAGGACCTGATCTCTGGAACGCTAGCTACGATGAAATATTCAAAATAGAAATGCCTGAGGACACTTTCCTTGTCGGATATGCAGACGACATTGCAGCCGTTATAAAAGTAAGAAGCACGGAAATTGCAGAACGCAGATTGTGGCAAGTAATGATAAGAACCAAGAGCTGGTTGGACTCACACGGTCTGCAACTGGCAATGCATAAAACAGAGTTGCTGTTAGTCACTAAACGACAAATTCCCATCGAAATAGAAATGCGGATAGAAGACGTAACACTACTCACAAAAAGGTGGGTCAACTATCTGGGAGTAAGATTGGATTCAAAACTGACATACTTCAGTCAAATCCAATACACGACAACAAAAGCAGCGAGAATAACATCACAACTCAGCCGACTAATGGCAAATATCGGTGGACCACTGCCAAGCAAACGGAAACTTCTAATGGAGGCCTGTAACAGCGTCCTCCTATACGGAAGCGAAATATGGGCTAAGACATTGGAAACCAAGCGTAGGGCAAGCACACTATTGTCAGTGCAGAGAACGGCGGCACTACGTGTAACATCAGCATTACGCACCGTGTCCGCATCCGCTGTTCTTGTAATAGCTGGAATGAGCCCCATAGATCTGCAAGCGATAGAGCGGATGAGAATATTTAATACTAGGGAAAACAACTCTCAAGCAGCGTTAGCAATAGACGCCATAAAACGAGAAACACAAGAGAAGTGGCAAACACGCTGGAGAAATGACACACATGGCTCAGACTCATCCCACACATAGAAAAATGGGTGAACAGGCGAAATGGAGATGTAAATTACTACATAACACAGATGTTATCTGGACACGGCTACTTCCGGAAGTACCTGCATAAAATGGGAAAGTGTAATTCACCCTTTTGTATCTATGAGGCAGAAGAGAAGGTAGACGATGCTGAGCACACGTTTTTTAAATGTTGCCACTGATCTGAGGCTCGGAGGCAAGTAGAAACCCAAATAGGAGAAATTACAGCCGAAAACATTGTAGATAAAATGGTCGAGAGCGAAGAAAACTGGAAGGCAGCCGCAAGGTTCGTTGAATACGTACTACGCACAAACAAGCGTGACATTGATCTGGCATAGGGTGCAACGATGACAAGGGAAGCAAAATAAAAATAAAAAAGATAGACCTAAAGGGGTAACAAAAAACGGGGGCCTGGACGCAGGCACAGCAGATATGTATGTTCTGAGAACAGAAAAAAGGGATCCACCTTGATGCAATGCGAGAGCGGTACCGAGGTGGTAAACATATCCCAAGAGATATAAGGGGGGTTTTTAGCCGGTAAACTTTTTAGGAGTCCGGCATACGACGATGAATGACGATTCTCGTTAGATGCGTAACGCATTTTTTCCTACCCTTCCCCAAAAAAAAAAAAATGATAATTGCAGGTACACATTAATTTCTTAACATTTAACCGAATTATGTCACATTTTTAAAACATTTCCACCAGGGTAATCACTATTGGGCAGGGTAATGACGACAACAAATAAAATCAAATTATTTCTTTAAAAATTAATCATTTTAAATCAGTTTATTTGTAAAATAAAAGAAGAAACTTGATCTATGTATGTACATACATACATACATATGTACATAAATTAATAATTATTATAATTGAGGGGGTTAAATGCACTTTGCTGTTAAGCCCATTGTGAACGTTGTCAGTAAAAAGTTTCGTGATCTACTATGCTCATTTGTTGGATCCAACATGGACAATATGTGCATAGCCTAGGACGCTATTCGGATATTCTTTAAAAAATTTCATATGCAAATTCTTTAAGGTGTCATATAAGAATCATTTTTGCATTGACATTTTCCCTTTTTGGACGAACTGACGCTTGCCAGGACAAATTCGGCACGTTTTTCTCGAGTGTCATTTCATCAATAGGCTTTAAAAACTTTTTCACTTTTTTCTTAAGATACTTTAATTTTTCTTTATGCTTTTGCTCTTCGTATCTAATTGGATCGTCTTTAATATTGCTTCACTGCTAAAAACTGTTTCTTGGTTTTTACTTTATTTTTAGCCATCATGAAAATCTAAAAAATATACTCTATTAATTTACATTAATTTATCATACCCCTGCTAGTCGTCATTCCCCTGTGCATATTTTTGACAGGGGAATGATGAATACCTACACAAATCTCTTAAATTAAAATTTAAATACTTTTTGTTTTTATTTTTATTCCGGCTCTAGGTCATATATTAAATAAAACTTCTTTTTTTTGTTTTATTTAAATTTTATTTTTTATTCCATATTTCGATCACCATCGGTTCTCTTCTTCAGGAATTTAAGTAAAGCAAACTTTATCATATTTTATAAGGCAAATTACATGTGATAGTTATCAAAGAACAAATTACAACAAAGACAAATGTGTAAATCATTCTGACAAACACTAGCAGAACGGAACAACATGCTGTTTTCGAAAGCCGCTACACTTTCATCATCAGCGTTCTTGTGTTTGGTCCACTTCTGTGGTGTCAGTTGATGTATATTTCAGCTATTCATACAAACCTTCACTGTAAATGTAATACGAGAATTGTTTTTGATTCATCGTATCACAATCCGTGAAAAATTTTTTTTTGTAATGAAGAGCTCAAATTACACCTCACTAACTTACAATAGTCTTACCATTGTTATTTATTCTTTACCCAACCATACACATGCTTATTTTTTAAAATAAGCAAATTAAAAAGTAAGCATGTCATGAAGATTATGATAAATTGCATGAGGTTCGTCCACTACTAACAAAACTCAAACAAAAATTTAACGAAATACCGCAGGAGGAATATCAGAGCATCGATGAACAAATTATTGCATATAAGAGTAATATTTTTATTCTAGGACACTCATAAAACATAAATACATTTTACATTTGAGAGGTCATAGCAGCATGAAACAGTACTTGCATAAAAGCCCCACAAGTGGGGCTTCAAAATGTTTACAAGCGCCGGTGTTTGAGGAATAGTATACGATGTTGAAATGTACGTTGGCAATGGAACATGTCAATGTTATGGGTTAGGAATTTCTTCGGATACATTTATACTTATCCAAAAACATTCCTCAAAATCAGAATTTCATGCTGTTTTTTGACAATTGGTTTACGTCTATTATCCTTTTAACTGCTTTAAAACAAAGAGGTATACTAGCTGTGGGAACAATAAGAGCCAACAAAATAAATAATAATTATTATTTATTATTATTTATTTATTTATTTATTTATTTATTTATTTATTTATATGTAGTCTGCACAACAAGATTGAATCTTATAATTTACAGTACAGGCACTAATATCAAAAAACATAGGTTTACAATTGAATAAATGTTACAAACAAAATTACATAATTTGGTCAAATAATACTATGATATGACAAATTAAGAACAAAAAAAAAATAATAATAATAATTAAAATTAAAGTAACAAATTAAAATTAAGAATTAGTAAATACATATTAAGAATTAGTTAATTAAATATCAAATACAGTGATTTTTTAAATTGCGTTGCTTTTCTGGTTGTTTGTAGGGTATGTGGTAATTGGTTCCAGAGACGAATCGCGTTGATAAAAAAATGATTCTCTGAGGCGGTGAGACGATGCATCGGAGTTATTAATCTTCTTCCTCTTCCAGATCTACAAAACTGAATTTTATCAAAAAGATAGCCAGGTCTGCCAGAGTAAATTATTTTATGAAGAAGTACCAGGGTTCTTATTTTCATATAATTTTCAAGGGTAAAATATTAAAAATATTTCTTGAGAAATTAGATACATGGCTGAATCTCCCAAGACCATAAACATATCTTATTGTGTTGTTGAATGCAACATTAAGCCGGCGTGTGCTATCCGAGTCACATTTAGCAAATAGTTCACATCCATAAAGCATACCCGGAAATATGTAGGTCTTAGCCAATAGCAATCTTATCCTCAGTGGTGTAAATGACTGAGTAGACCACAGCGAGCGAAGCTTGACATACGTCTGGGCAACAATAGTCTTAACATGATCTGTCCATGTTAGGTTACTGTTGAAAGTTATTCCCAGATTTTTAGTCGATGACACGAATGGAATTTTCTGGTTGTCAATGAGAATGTTATGGTCGATAACTGGACTATTTGCTCCTTTATGAATCACCATGCACTTAGACTTTTGAAGATTTAAGCAGAGGCCGTTTGCCAACTCCCATCGATGTATTTTGCTCAAATCATAATTGATTTTGTAAACACTCATCAATAGATTGTTCCGAACAACCAAGGTATAGCTGTACATCGTCAGCATACATATGGATCTTACAATATGAAAGTTGTGCCGGAAGGTCATTGGCATATAATGAAAATAAAAGTGGTCCAAGAATAGATCCTTGTGGTACACCTCCTTTAAGTTTCAATGGTTTAGACAATACATTATCAATACAAACAGATTGTGTACGGTTTTCAAGATATGTGGAGATGAGTTTACATGAGCTTCTTGAAAAATTAAAGAAATTACGTAACTTCATGCATAGCGTCGGATGGTGTACCATATCAAAAGCTTTAGAATGGTCAAGCAGAATCAAAAATAATAATTTGTTATCTTCCAATCCACATCTTAGATTTTCAGTTACTTCAGATAGAGCGGTAATGCAGCTGTGCCGTACACGAAAACCTGATTGCCAACTATTCAGCAGCCTGTTCTTATTGATGTAGTCACTGATTTGATAGAAAAGTAACTTCTCCAGAATTTTAGACATGTAGCATAATATTGAAATAGGTCGAAATTCTCTATTCGCCTTCGGTACAGGTACAACTTTTGCATGTTTCCATTTGGAAGGGAAAGTGCTCGTCATTATGATGTTATTAAAAATGTCAGTTATGTAGGGGATAAGAAAAGGCAAGACAGTTCTCAGAAACTTAGGATGAATGTTGTCATACCCAATAGCGTTAGATGCAACAGCAGAAAAAGCAGAAAAAACTTCAGCTTGACTCACGCATGCAAATTCAAATCGCTGCTCATGATCTGATAAGATTGCTGTATTATAAAAGTTGCTATTAATATAATTGTTCACATTTATTTTAGGCACATATGTAAAAGCAGAGCTTAATTCGTCTCTATTAAGCGGGCAACTGACGTTTATATTTACCGTACCAATGCCGATTTCCCGAATCGTCCACCATGTTTTTCTTGATTGCACAGCTGAGCCAAATTTTCTGCTATAGTACTCAGATTTTGCTTTACATATTTCGTTGTTTACAATCCTCCTGGCAGTACGATACTCATTTCTAAGTTGAGTTGTCTTCAAACGTTTTCATCTGCCATATGCATTATCTCTTGCATGTATCAAGTCCTTTATTCTTCTCGAAAGCCATGACTTTTTTAACACCAATTGAGATTTTGTTATCAAAGGAACAGTTTGATCATAAATTTGTAGCACATTTTCTTCAAAAAAGTCCAGTTTTTCATCGGCAGAAAGAAGATAATATATGTTATCCCAATTAATTTCATATAATTTTTCATATAATAAGCTATAATTTACATTTCTGAAATCTCTATAAGAATAAAATTTTTTCTCCATTGGTTTGATTACAAAGTCATAAGACAAAAATATTAGATCATGTGCAGAAAAGCATGGTGCAGAGATCTGGTCATAAAGCAGCACTTTTGATATGTCATTAACAAAAAATAAGTCAAGTAAAGTGTTTGCAGTAGTAGTGTAGTGTGTTGGATGAGAACAGTTTGTTGGTTTAAGACCCATAAAAGTCATATTATCAATCAGAGTCGTTTCCACAAGTATATTTGAGTTAAAGTCTCCAGTTATAATTATATCATTGTATGCTACTGACAACGTCTCCAACTCAAGAAAGAAATTCGACAAACACACCCTACGATTAGGCCTGTAGGTACAGCCAACCAACATTCTTCTGTTATATGATAGGACTTCAATAAATAGAAACTCCACCATTTGTAATCTGGTAGACACGTTTGGATGAGAGTCAACTGGGACTTCAGTGTTTGACTTACAACAAAGTTTACAAGCAATATGGTTCTTAACATAAATAGCTACTCCACCAGCATGACTACTTCTGTCATTTCTAAAAACTGTGTAACCGTCGAGGCAAATCAGGGAATCAGGCGTAGCAGGATTAAACCATGTCTCAGAAACACATACAATATCCACATTTGAGTTTTCAAATATAAGTCTAAATTCGTCCATTTTATTATTTAAACTATGTGCATTAATATGCTTAGCCAAGGTATTAACCATGTTCATCGTTATATTTCTGGAACTACCACTTACAGTACTCGAACTTCTCAAATGTGTTTAAAATTTTTAGTAACCTAGCATGAAAAGCAACGCAAATTTTTAATAATAAAAAGGTATGAATCAAATTTATAAAATATGGAATTAAAGTTAAGTATTTAAACAAAAAAGTATAACAAAACATTGCAATGTTGGAAGACGATCTTGGTAGTCTATGCATTATCACTTCCATAATATGTATTATTAGAGTCATGAAAAAACTTTAAATCTTCAATATGTTGAATGCAGGTCGGATCATCATCCTTTAATCGCTTTACATAAACAAGATCCCGAAACGAGTATGCTGACTGCAACATGTTTCTCTTTTTCAATCTGATAGCCGCCTGCAGGATTCTATGATTTGAGTTAGTTAAATTTTCTTTGATATAGAAGAACTTATCAGATCCAAAATAAAGATCAAGAAGATTGAGTGATAGATTAGTTTTGTTTTTCTTTTTAAAAGAACCCAAGGACTTCAAGAAGAAATTTTTGTGATATGGAGAGTTCAGCGTAGCAATTATAACAGCATCTGAGGCGTCCTCAACAGACTTGTTATTACGATTCTGCAGACGATAAATAGATTTGAGATGTGGAGTTGGTATATTTATCACATGACAAATTTTCTCAAACAATTTAGATAAGTCTTCAGTTGATTTGTCAGGGATGCCATTAATACGTAAATCACAAGCAACCATACTGAATTTTAGATTGTATTTTTAATATCTTTATTTCTTTCTTCAAGCCTGCGATTTCTTCTGTTATTTTTTCTAGTTTATTTACACGGTCGGCAAGCTTGTTAACGTCTCTTTGCACATCACATATTCTTTTGTTTAGTTAACCAAAAATTTCATTTTTAAAATCGGCTAACAATGATTTATAGTCCTCAACATGCTTCTCATAGCGAACCTCTAATCGTTCTTCAAATTCTAGTAGAAGTTGTTTAAACATAATGACTTCTCCATCAATACGTTTGCTGATTTCGTTGCAATATTACAAAGATTCAGAGTCATTCTGATTCTCATTATTACTTCTTTTCCTCCTCGTGGGCATAATTGATGAATTTGAAATTAACGGCTAGAACTAAGGGAATGCTATTAAACTTAACTTGTGAAGTAAAATCAGAAAAAGAGCTCCAGAAAAGAGGGCGAGGATCCAGCGACCTAAAATTCGAAAGCCAACGTATAATAATAAAAAAATTAAGTATAATAATATTGATAATTTCCTATTGTGGAAACTAATTAAATAAAAAGTGCTTAAAGGTAGTTGCGTTGCTATTAAGTTGTAGTGTTTGGGGGAGACTATTCCAGAGGCGTGCCGCATGTATGAAGAACTGACGTTCGGAAACAAGACAACGGTAAAAAGGAATTATAAACTTTTTTCCCCTAGCTGATCTGGCAAACCATAATTGACCAATGTTGCCTATAGGAAACATTCTATATATCGTTAACCAGAATAGGTAGAACTTCAAAAATTTTATTACTTCATATCTAGACACATACAAACTTAGATATCCGAAAAAATTTTTTGCACCGCTCAAAATAATTTGGACCTGAAAGTGTTACAGTTCACTGACGATTTGGTTTATCAACCAATCAAATGTCGGCATAGCTAAAGCCATGACAAATAATGCATATTGCGAAAATTCTAATTATTTTTTTTATAAATTTGTGTACATATTGCATTGTACTCAGATTAATAAGCTCTAATGTAAATACGTTTTACCCTAATGAAGGTTAAGACTAATGTGAATATTTATTTTTAATTAATATATATAATTTTTGTAATCAAGCGTTAGGTCTTTTTTTTTAAATAATAATTTTATTCAATATTTCGACGCCTCTTTGGGCGTATTCTTCAGGAAATTTTTTTTTATTAATATGACAATTGAAAAAAATTTTTGAAAACTTATTTTACATACATACATAAATGAACAAATTGAAAAAATTTTTATGAACCAATCATAATTTAATAAAGTAAAAAAATTTTTTTAAAGGAAACAAAAAACAAAAAACTAAACAAAAAATGTTTTTAACCTATGAAGAAATGAAAAATCCTTTATACTAATTATATAATAACAATAAAAAATATTTTACATTCCTATTAGTCAGTTTAATTTACGAATCAAATGTCTATAACATTGAGCAACATTATCTGTATCAGTTTTATAGTTTACTATCTTATTACTTGGAACATTAATAATGTTAAGCATCTCTAACATATAACGTCGTTTAAAATTCTTCTTCTTCATTATTAATGTTCCAAGTAATAAGATAGTAAACTATAAAACTGATACAGATAATGTTGCTCAATGTTATAGACATTTGATTCGTAAATTAAACTGACTAATAGGAATTTAAAATATTTTTTATTGTTATTATATAATTAGTATAAAGGATTTTTCATTTCTTCATAGGTTAAAAACATTTTTTGTTTAGTTTTTTGTTTTTTGTTTCCTTTAAAAAAAATTTTTTACTTTATTAAATTATGATTGGTTCATAAAAATTTTTTCAATTTGTTCATTTATGTATGTATGTAAAATAAGTTTTTAAAAAATTTTTTCAATTGTCATATTAATAAAAAAAAAAAAAAAAAAAAAAATTCCTGAAGAAGACGCCCAAAGAGGCGTCGAAATATTGAATAAAATTATTATTTAAAAAAAAAGACCTAACGCTTGATTACAAAAATTATATATATTAAAACAAAAAAGGTCGAAAAAATAGTGTTAATTAATTTGATATACGGAGAGCAAACCGTTATAAGAAAAATCAGTTAAGATGATTGTTACCGGATTTCAACAAAATGAATTTTTCCAAAATATAAGAAGAAGACATAATTTTTTCGGAAATTATCAAGGAGAGCAATTTCTTAATAATTATAAAGAGGGAAGTTACAGATTGATGAAGAAAAATAATGAAATAAGAAAATGTATCAATAGATATAAATCAATCAATGACAAATTAGTAAAGTGCAAGGCTACCATAACATTTCTTATTCGTTGCCGAAATGCTGGTGTAATTCCAAAATTTGTCAAGGCATCAACCAAAAATATTTTCCAAATTTTTAATACAAATTTTCAACAATCAACCAAACAAATATATTGGAGATGTATTGAAGGGTTTCACAGCAAAATTCTAAATTTGGCAATAAGACAAAAACATGAAGTTTATGAATATTTGAAAAAGGAGTTACTGAATATCAAACATTTTTTAAGAAGGCTATTTAACTATGAAGAAATGAAAAATTTTTTGAAATACCATGATAAGTTGATTTATGCTTTAGTGAAGAGGACTAAGCAGGTACATAGAAAGAAATTTGATTGTCTTATGAATATACAAAGAAAAGAATTAAGCATTAATTTTAATAATAAATGGTTTATTAACAAGACAGATGTTAATATTCCAGAAGATGTACAATATATTCTTTCTCTAGGTAAAAAACATTCATTACCAGTTAAGAAAGAGGACTTTCCTATAATGAAAATAATAGCAGAAGGTGAAGATTTTGTACAGACTTTACAGGATAGAGATGAACAAGAAATAGCCAGATCAAAATTGACTAAGATTATTGATAGCCACACAAATAAGATTAAATTAACAAATAGGGATAGATTTGTATTAGATAAAGTAAAGCTTTGCGAAAAATTCTTAAAGTCTAATAGAGACATAATTATATTAAATGCAGATAAAAGTAATACAACAGTAGCTATGAGTAAGAATGATTATAATATAAGGATTAATGATATAGTGGGTAATGATACCACATATAGAATATTGAATAAAGATCCAACGACTAAGTTACAAAAAATAAATAATGATATAGTTGAAGAACTTTTCAAAGCAAGAATAATTTCAAGCGTAGACAAAAATAAACTTAAGACAAATGTAGCTTTAGCTCCAAGACTATATGGATTACCTAAAATCCATAAAGAAAATTTTCCATTGAGACCAATTTGCTCTAGTATAAATTCACCATCATATGAATTATGTAAGTACATCACAGATATTTTAAAAAGGTTAACTATGGAATCAAAATATAATGTAACTAATTCGTTACAATTTAAAAATAGAATTAAACATTTGAAAGTTGGTGCTGATGAAAAATTAGTATCACTCGATGTTGTTTCATTGTTTCCAAGTATTCCAGTGGATCTTGCTATTAATATAATAGATGAAAAATGGAATACAATAGAAAGATATACCAACATGAGCAAAAATTTGTTTTTACGGATTATTAGATTTTGTATAATAGATAACAGGTATTTTCAGTATAATAATAAGATATATATACAACAGAAAGGACTTCCAATGGGCTCTCCAGCATCTCCTATTGTAGCTGATATTGTAATGGAAGAACTTCTAGACAAATGCATTGAAAAGTTAAGAGTTAAACCAAAGATATTAACAAAATATGTCGATGATTTATTTTGCATTATATCAGAAAGTGATATAGAAATTATGTTATCAACATTTAATTCATTTCATCCTGATATTAAATTTACAATTGAGAAAGAACGCAACTCAGTACTTCCATATTTAGATTCATTAGTAATAAATAGAGGAAGCACTATATCAATAGATTGGTACCAAAAACCAACATCATCTGGCAGAATTATTAACTACTTTTCTAAACATCCAAAGAAAATTATTATAAATACGGCAAAGAATCTTATAGAGAGAATTTTATCGATAAGTGATATTGAGTTTCATAAGAAGAATAAAGAAAAAATTAGAAATATATTACTTGATAATAGCTTTCCAATTCACCTTATCAATCAATTAATAATACAATATAAAAATAAGAGGACAAGATCAGATATTATTCGGGAACAAAAAAAAAATTTATAAATCGTTAACTTATGTACCAATGATGTCCGAGAGATTAGAAAAATCAAATATTTTTGATAACAGAAACTATAAAATGGCTCATAAAATATATAATACAGTAGGTAAATTATTCACAAAGACTAAAGATAAAGTAGAAAAATTAGACATATCTAATGTCGTTTATAAGATACCATGCGATGGTAAGAATAATGAGAGATGTGATAAAGTATATATAGGTACAACAAAGAATAAATTGAAGACTAGGTTGGCAGGACACAAGTCAGACCAAAAGCATAGGAATGTTTCAACTTCACAAAAGACAGCATTAACGAAACATTGTTGTAACTCTAGTCATAATCCGGACTTTAGCAAAGTATCAGTCTTAGCTATAGAGAAGAATTTTAAACGACGTTATATGTTAGAGATGCTTAACATTATTAATGTTCCAAGTAATAAGATAGTAAACTATAAAACTGATACAGATAATGTTGCTCAATGTTATAGACATTTGATTCGTAAATTAAACTGACTAATAGGAATGTAAAATATTTTTTATTGTTATTATATAATTAGTATAAAGGATTTTTCATTTCTTCATAGGTTAAAAACATTTTTTGTTTAGTTTTTTGTTTTTTGTTTCCTTTAAAAAAAATTTTTTACTTTATTAAATTATGATTGGTTCATAAAAATTTTTTCAATTTGTTCATTTATGTATGTATGTAAAATAAGTTTTCAAAAAATTTTTTCAATTGTCATATTAATAAAAAAAAAAAAAAATTTCCTGAAGAAGACGCCCAAAGAGGCGTCGAAATATTGAATAAAATTATTCTTTAAAAAAAGACCTAACGCTTGATTACAAAAATTATATACTTATATTAAAACAAAAAAGGTCGAAAAAATAGTGTTAATTAATTAATTTTTAATTAATTTGCTTATTATTGAAAAATAGATTGTAAGTAAAAACAACATGAAAAATATATATTTTGTTAAAAATGTAAGTGCTTAAACTGCTTGTCTGGAAAATTTCTTTATGATATCAATGCAACACCTCAAACTGTCTACTACTTATGGCGAGCAGCTAAAGGCATTAAAAGACCCGTGATAAGTAACCCTGATATACGCGATTTAAATAGAGTGGGCATTAAAGTGGTTTTATCTCATAGGGTAAAAAAAATATCAGAATTTTTTTTGGGGCACCCCCCTAAAATGCTTCATTTTGTTAGATTTTGAGATTGCCAAAGTTTGAGCACAATTGGAAGATGTTAACACGTGCCACTGGGGCCTCAAAGTTTTGAAAATTCCGATTTTTTGGCAGTTTGGCGACTTCGGCGATCCATATCTCTGGAACGGCTGAAGCTATTTGCCCGTGTCATAAATCAAATTGAAGGCGATACTGTTTATAATATTTTATATACAATAAAATTATACGTAAGTAGTACTGAATTCGAAATAATGAAGCCAATGCCCCTAAAAACGTGACTAAGTACCCCTTAGAGCGAAGATGGAGCCTATTGTGAAAAAACCCATTTTTCTTCCTATATTATCAATTTTTCGAATGAAAACAGTTATGTATTTAAAAAATCAAGTATTATAAATGTCTTTTTCATTTTATTCTTATTTAAATTTATTCAAGGGACTGACATAATGTGGTTTTGGAGCTATCTGGATACATCTGACAACATCTGTTGACTACTTGGAGAACGTATTGTTTTTGTTGCTCGTCCTTTGTAAGTAATTGGTTGTAATCTGTGATGAGCTTGACTCTTCGCTCTGCAATTTCGTTCACAACTTTCAAGTTGTTTAGCATCCTATGCACCTCCTGGTAGTTGATGTTCTGCGGCCAAGTTGCGGGATCTTTTTCCAGAAATTCGGTGTTAATGTTTAATCTCTTGAACAACAGGTAAGTCTCAGTTGCAATTAGGGCTGGGAGACCTTTTTCTAGGAATTTCGGCAGTTGTTCTTTTCTTACTTTGGGCCGCATATTTCTGGAGCTCTTCTCATTTTCTTCTGTTTGATTTGTTAAGTTTTTTGTCGCCATTTGGTTCTCTACGGTGTTTTGCACTGTCGGGTCAAACAATTCCAGGGCAACAAGTTCAGGACTAGGATACCATAGGTGATTTATCATTTTGTTAATTCCTTTTTCTGATATTTTTTGTCAATGCTTTCATATTTCAATAGATTTTCAATGAGGTCTAGGTCTTATTTTGGTGCTAAACAGGTTCTGGGGCGTTAAAACAGGCTTTATAGTAGACTCGAACGATGAGAAGACAAAGTGCTTCTAGGGGCTCTTGTTTTTGGGAAGTCAGCTTAATAGCTTTTGCCATCCACCGGGCATGGTGTACTGGACCTGGAGACCTGAAGCGCACAACTTTATCGTTAAGATGGTCAAGATATATTAATGCCAACTGTAATAGCTCTTTGTAGTCGTCTCTTGGCTGGCATTCCATTAGTTTTCTTTGCAGTTCTTCTTTGATATTCTCTACTTCTTCTTTGGGCAGTAGTTTCAAAACATTCTCGCCTACATCGAACTTGCATTTATCAGTCGCGGACCATTCTTTTTGAAATCTCTTGAATATGTCTGGTTGAGGTCCCGATGTGCTTCCAAACTTGCAGTCAAAAACCCCTCTCAACAAGACTTCTAAAACGTGGTGTCGACAAGCCAGGTACAGGAGCTCTCGACCTAACATCTGCTCCAGGAGATTGCACGCTCCATTGAGTCTCCCAGTATTTGGTGTTGTTGTATCGAAGCACATAGCCACGACCGAGCTGGCGCGACCCCATTCCTCTAGACATTCGTACACTGCAAAGGCTTGTTCCTCCCCTAAGCTACTGTCAGTTTCAGGAACGCCCAGGAGTTGTTCTTTAGTCCCATGTGATACCAGAACAGCAACCCGTTCTTTCTGCTCTGTTTTGAGGATACCTGGTAGTAGTTTTCCATCCCAGTGCACGCAAACAGCCTCGTTTTGGGGTATCTTAAGTCTGTCTTGAATTTGTTCGGTGTTTTTTTCACTTGAAAGTTGTGAACGACATGGCAGAGCGAGGAGTCAAGCTTATCACAGATTACAACCAATTACTTACAAAGGACGAGCAAAAAAACAATACGTTCTCCAAGTAGTCAACAGATGCCGTCAGCTGTATCCAGATAGCACCAAAACCACATTATGTCATTCCCTTGAATAAATCAAGGATAATGCTAGTTCTACAATTCCAACTCTTTTAAAGGATGACCAAATATTCACTGACCCGGCTGATAAAGCTAACCTACTGGCCGAATTATTTGCAAGTAACTCCAACTTGCCGGAAAGCAATCAACCACTGCCTGACCTCGAAAGAGTATCTGTAACTATGCCAAAAATATTCTTTCGAGTACGTGCAGTTAAAAAGGTATTGGCTGAGCTCAATGTTTTTTTTTTCACGCTAATATATGTTTATTGTATCTTCAAATAACTGAACTAACAATAAGTGTTCAAATCTTAAATATATAAATAATTATTAGGCCCAACCAGTGTCGGACATAAACTTAGTGATAATAATTAATAATACATAAAATTCATGTTACGCACAAAAAATATTTTCAAAGAATTTCATCTGGAGAGTTGCGTATTAACGCCGTAGTGTCCCTCTTTTTTAAGCGGATGTGTCCAGGAAAGTTCAAGATGTTACGAGCAAGGGGATTAGGATGGAACTCGAGTTTTGTTAAATATTTTCCAGCATATTTTGCAATTTCAGCGGTCACAAGTGGCATATGTAAATCACGATGTAAAATAGAATTTTTCAAGTACCATGGAGCCGTAGTTATTAACCTTAATATTTTGTTTTGCATTCGTTGGATTCTCTCTACATTGGAAGCTGAAGCAGTGCCCCATAGCTGAATTCCGTAACACCATATCGGCTTCAAAAGCGACTTGTATATTAAAAGTTTACAATCTAGACTGAGTGTTGAATTTCTACCAATCAGCCAGTGTATCTGGGTTAATTTAAGCTTCATTTGTGTCAGCTTAGAGTTAATGTGGTGTTTCCATGTAAGCCGTCGGTCGAGGTGAATACCAAGGTATTTCACCTGTGAATGTTGAGGAACAACTTGATTGTTGATTCGAATGGGGGAACAAGTGTCTCTTCGTAGAGTAAATGTGACATGAACACACTTTTGTTCATTTACTTTTATTCTCCATAAGTTCAACCATAGTTCCAACAGGCTAATATGATTCTGAAGATATCGGGATGCCTCGTGAGGGTTTTCATGCATACTAAGGCAGGCTGTATCATCGGCAAATGTAGAAATGAGGATATTACTGCTCAAAGGCATATCACTGGTATAAATCAAATACAAAACTGGCCCCAGTATACTCCCCTGTGGCACCCCAGATGAGATAGTTTCGGGCACACTCATGAAGTCTCCTTCCACGACAGTGAACTTCCGGGCAAGAATGTAACTTTCCAATAGATTCACAATGTTCATTGGTAGATATGTCCTCAATTTCAAAATCAGGCCCTCATGCCACACTTTATCAAATGCCTGAGAAACATCAATAAAGAGGGAAGAACAGTACTTCTTTTCTTCAAATGCTCTTCTTATAAAATGTACCAATCTATGACATTGTTCAATGGTGCTATGCTGACTTCTAAACCCAAATTGATGGTCCGGTATGCACCCATTCTCAGCTAGAATTGGGGATAATTTTGTCATGAGCAGTTTTTCGAAGAGCTTTGAAATTGTTGACAGCAAACTTATTGGCCTATATGATTCAGGCTTAGTAAGATCTTTACCCGCCTTTGGAATCATTTTGACCATGGCAAGTTTCCAGCTGTGTGGATAATACTCCACTCGTAAAATGCCATTAAAAATGAACAAGAGGATTCTAATAGCAATACTAGGCAACTTCATCAGCATCTTGTTACTAATTCCATCAATACCCGGGGCCTTCTTCGGGTTGGTTTCAGCAATTAGTTTTTGTACATCACGCATCTTAAACTTTATGGGTCGAGGGGGTAGAGCAACTACACTCGGCAAATCAACAGCACCAGTACATATGTTTGGGGTAAATACATGTTTTAAATGCTCAGCAAATATGTTACCTTTTTCAGTATTAGTTCTTGCCCAACCTCCGGTAGAAGTGCGCAGGGGTGGTTTAGACTCAACAGGTGTTTTAAGTTTCTTAGCAGCGCGCCACAAGGAGTAATTAGATGCTGCTGTAACATCGAGACCTTCCAGATAGTTCTTAAGAGAAGCAGATTTTTCAGATGCAAGCAACTCTTGGAGTCGTTTTGTGCATTCTCTAAGTCTAATTTTATGTTGGGGTGATCTGTGCTGTTGCCATTCCCTTCTAGCTCTTCTTTTTTCACATACGAGACGTTCAATATCCGCAGAATAATTTCTATTAAACCCAGTCTGCGGATAGGAAGTAGTGGCATGTTTAGCAGCCTGTTTAATATTCTCGGTAAGATTGGCAATGTTAAGTTCAATATCATCGGGAGTTCTAAGCCTGATGTTTCCCGTACAATGACTACTGAGATATTTTTTGAACCCCAGCCAATTAACATGATTTATCATCTTCACATATGGGTGAGGTAAGTCACTTCTTAGTGGGCTACAAATTGTAACGATCCTTGGCGAGTGATCGGAGGAGAGATCATGAGAAGCTTCAACATGAATTAAATCCCTTGAGATATTTTTCATGACGCCAAAATCTATAACATCTGGAATTTTTTGTGGGTCAGTAGGCCAGTAAGTGGGCTCCCCGCTAGAAATGACATCCAAACCCATTTTTGAAATTGTGTTGAATAATGCTCGACCTCTAGGTGTAATAAGACGCGATCCCCAGAACGTATGTTTTGCATTGTAGTCCCCAGCTGCCACGAAACAAGGTCCAAGAGTTCTGTAAAAATCCTCATATTGATCCTCAGAGATTGAAAATCTGGGAGGGGAGTAAATTGATGATATCACAAAATTTGTACAAAAATTTTGGATACAAATATTTGTTGCCTGCAGATGGTCCTCACTAATATTCTCAAGAATGTAGTGTTTGAGTCTTGACTTTATTAGAACTGCTGATCCTCCGCATGCTCTTCCTCTCGGGTCCTTTGTATCATATAAGGTATAGCCACTAATTTTAAAAAGGCTTCTTGAAGTCAAATGAGTCTCAGATACCAACATTATATCAATATTTTTTGCCGTGAGGAAGTGCTCTAGTTCATTTTTATGTTGGCGAATGCCGTTTGCGTTCCAGAAACATACTTTTAACGTGTTCATGGCTTGTTAACTAATGCTAGAAGCAGTGTGTTCTGCATTCGCAGCATTTCTTGCATCATACTAGTCATATTTGTTGTAAAGTTGTTTATAGTTTGCACCAAATTATCAATAGTATTTTCAAGGCGACTGAAATTAAAGCTTGCATTTGCATTTGTTGTATTAGTTGGTGGTGACACTTTTTGCATGGGAACGGAGTTGATCTTCACAGCGTCAGCATACGATACTTGTGTAGAGATTGGTTGGGCCATTACAGGATAATTGGCGGAGTACGTATTTCCTGTTTGCGCTGGGACTACTTTAGGCTTTTGACTTATAGCCTGTTTAACGAAAGAGTATACAGGACATCCCCTGTAGTTAGCAGTGTGATTACCTCCACAATTACTGCACTTCTTTTCCTTCTGGTCCTTCGACTTATTGCAAATAGCAGTGTTGTGTAATTCACCGCACACAACACAAACAGTAGGTAATTTACAATATGTTTTAGTGTGGCCGTATTCTTGACAATTATGGCACTGTACGGGTCCAGAACGCTTGTGTGGTTCTTCAACTGTGATTTTTCGGTATAAGAGATATTTTAAATTATAAATGGGATGGGTCTCATTTTTCTTCAATATTATATCGTTAGGCTCCAGTTCAACACGAAAAAGAGGTTGGGGGATCTTATCCCTGTTTATTATGTTGGATACATTTTTTACCTTGAATCCTTGGAGGGTGAGAGCATCTTTTATTTCAGCAGGGACAACATAAGAATCTATGCCCTTCAGTACGATCTGTAGGCCTTTAGCGCTTTTAAGCTGGAATGTGTAAAAACTTGTTTTATTCTTTTCGAATTCATTAACCATTTTCCGGAAATCTTTTTCTTCATATATTTGAATTTTAGTTTCGTCAATGTTACCACGTTTTATTGGGACAATGTGAAATGCCTTTTCGCCAATGACCGAGATTAGTTTTTTGATGAGGGAGTTTGAATTTTTTTCTCTCAAATAAATGGGTGGTGGTTTGGAGGTTTTTTTTGGGGATGCTTCGGGTTTGTCAATGTCATCCTGCAATATTTTAAAGCGGTTTTGACGGTTAACTGTGGCGGTGTCGATATCCCTGGATATCTTGGGAACAGATGAGATCTTTGAAGAATTTGGGCTTCGCCCGCGCTTTACCACTGTAATATATCGGTCCATTCCGACAGGCACCTTTGGTTTCTGAATAATATTGTCTATTGTAATAACTTGGTTAAGTGAGGAACTCGAGCCCGGAGCGGATAATGGCGCTGACTTAAATACAGAATTACTAGGCAACGGTAATGTTAACGAATCACTACTTGGCATTGGAGTAAGCGAATTTGATCGCTCGCGTAAAATTGGCTTTGCCGTTAGAAAAAGACTGTCATCCAATTTTTTGTTTTTATTGTTTGCATTAAGAGCTTCAGAACTCACAGTAAAATAGGCATTTCTGCCGTTAGAACTCACTTCACAATTTTTTGTTTTTGAGGTACTCATACAGAGTACTCCTCAGTCACTTTGTTTGTGTTTTTTTGTTTGTTTTTGTTGTTTCAGTTTATACGAAAAATATTATTAATGCAAGTAAAGCAAATTTAGCAAAAACTGTACTTATTACGAATCAGTACTTATTACGAAAATTTTTGTTTGTTTGTATTTTTGTTTGTTTAGTATTTAAAAAAGAAACTCCGCTAACACGTCTGTTCACTACGAAGGTTCAACAAGCTCAATGTAAATAAATCTTCTGGATCGGATGGAATCCCAGCACTGGTCTTGAAGCAGTGCTGTTCGACGCTAGCTTGTCCATTAGCAAACCTTTTCAGTACATTGTACCATGCTGGAGAATTTCCATTGTGCTGGAAGGTTGCTAATGTAACGCCAATCCCCAAAAAAGGAGAGGCTAATAACCCAGAAAATTACCGCCCAATAGCGATATGTTCCGCACTTTCCAAAGTGATGGAAAGTATGATCAACTTTCATCTTGTGAGGTATTTAGAGTCCAACAATTTACTAAATGACCGACAGTATGGTTTTCGTAGGGGACGCTCTACTGGTGACCTACTAGCACTCCTCTCGGAGAAATGGTGTCATTCCATTCACCATTTTGGCGAAAGTAAGGTGGTGGCTCTGGATATCTCCAAGGCGTTTGACAGAGTCTGGCATGGGGCACTTCTGGCAAAACTAATTGCTTTTGGTGTTGGTAATGGCCTCACTCGGTTTATATCGAGCTTCCTCAGTGATCGCACTATACGAGTTGTTATAGATGGGATCACATCAGACGAGTTCAAGATAAATTCAGGGGTACCACAAGGTTCCGTTCTCTCTCCTACCCTGTTTCTCATTTTTCTTAATGACTTACTTTGTAAAACTTCCAACCCTATCTACTCATTTGTAGATGACAGCAGCATTAGCCATTCTTACTCATTTGACCATAGGCCAAGTCCGTTGGAGATTAGGGCTATGAGGCAAAATATGGTCGAATCAATAAATCAAGATCTTGCAACAATCTCCGAATGGGGTCATGCGAATCGGGTCGATTTCAATGCCCGGAAGACTCAGTGCTGTATGCTTACGCATAAACGTATGACCGTAAATGCTGCTCCATCTGTAATTATGGGTGATATAAATATTGAGGAATCAAAAGCTCTTAATGTTCTGGGCATGAAAATTCAGTGCGATGTTCGATGGTCTGAGCACATTTTTCATATCGCCAAAGAAGCATTCAAGTGCCTCGGTTTTTTAAGACGGTGTAAGAGATACTTCACCCCTTTTGATATCCTCACTATTTGTACCACCTCCGGCCGAAAATGGAATACAACTCTCATGTATGGGCCGGTGCTTCAAAGTCTATTTTGAAGCTACTGGACCGATTTCACGAGAGGGCGAAAAGACTCATAGGTGACAATAGTGTAGCCAACTCTATTGACTCACTGGAGCATCGTCGCAACGTGGGTTGTGTTACGCTGTTTTATCATTACTTCAATGTACTGTGCTCTGATGAGGTACGGGAACATATTCCCGAGATCCGCTCCTACTTACGAGCAACACGTTCCTCATTAAGAGCACATCCATTGTTTGCTGGGTTGCAGCAAAGTGAAGTGCTGTTTTTTGGTCGTGTGTAATATTATCTAGAAATATACGTTTTTTGCCGTCTAATTGGTCGTTTCAAATCGTTTGTGTAAAGTCTAATGAAACAAACTGTTTGTATTTTATAAAGTGACGTTCATCGTATCTGGATTTAAATAAAAGTGATTAAGTTTTCATCTTTGTCTTCATGGGCTTCATGTATTTATCATTAAAATATATTTGGTACACTTATTAACAACTTTGGATCTAATTGATTGATTAAATGCAATTTAATGCAGCAGTGTTATTTGTTTGAAGCGCCGTCTATATTTAAATTGCTGCAGTCGTTTCTATTTGGTTGGTGTCTGCGATATCTTTTTATTAATAAGTACTGCCAAGTTTTTATATTGGATCTAAAAAATTGTCCAAAGTGGAAGGTGTCCGTATTAACTGAAAACGGTGTGACCAGTTTACGTTTTTATCTTTCTGATCTTGGTAGCTGTTGTAATTATATCCATCAAATCTGCTTTAAAATTTCTCCAGAACAATGGAGTGTTCCAATTTAAAATGCATATTAACTGGTAACGAGCGCATGGTATCTTGTTGGTTGTGTGAAAATTTTTATCATTTAAAATGATGTGGCTTAAAACCGCGTGATGCTGATGCTTTATCTGATTCCTCCAAATCATTGCACTGGACATGTAATAATTGTAAAAGTGTAAAAATGGATTTCTACAATATGTTTAAAAATTCTAGAGAAAAATTTAATAAAATTAAGAATGAATTCGGTGAACTTCAGAAGAAACTTGATGAATTCACAAATCTATTCTCAAATTATCCCAATTTAGAAAAACTTTCAATAAGCCTAAATCAATCCATGTCTCCTAAGAGGAAAAAAACCCAGCCCGAGACCTCTTCGTCAAAAAACCTAACTGCTGTTACTTCTAATAAAGAAGCGCTAATTCCAGTGTCTACTAATAATGTTCTACAAATTGATAGTGCAACGCCTATTGCTAAATCGTCGCTTGTTGCCAGTTCTTCGAGTTCTCTTAGTGCTACGACCGTTAATAATATGCCGTTAAACGTGATCTCTACACTTAATTTCAATACGCCAGAACAAATTCAAGCTCCATTAATAATTAGTGAAAACTGTGCATCCAATACTAATTCTCTAAATGTTCAGCTGTCAAATAGTCCTTCAATACAGTCGGTGTCAACAATTAGTCATAACCCGCTTAGAGCCATTCCGCCTAAAAGGGCTATTTTTATATCACGGCTAGCGAATGAAACTTCATCTGATGATGTTAATTTCTATATAAAGTCTAAAATTGGATTGAATGTTGAAATTTCCACTTATAAATTTAACTATTTTGAGCCTCGCGAGATAGCATCTTTTAAAGTTATTGTTCCTGATCAGTTCTTCAATACTCTGCTTGATCCAACATTCTGGCCTATTAATACGTTTGTGCGTGAATTTACGGTTAGGCAAACTCCTAGTTCTACTGCTCGTCTTCCGGTGAGAAATATAATCAATTCAAAAAACTAATTACCGCCACAGGGGATAAAATTTCTTTTGTTTACCAAAACGTACGTAGACTAAATACTAAGCTGTCTTCGCTTTTTGTTGACAGTTTTAACATTGAACATCATATTGTTGCCCTTACTGAAACCTGGCTTGTTGATACCATAATTAACTCTGAGATTATGTGTGACAAATTTCAGATTTTTAGAAGAGACCGTGGTAATGGTAAAAAATCGGGGGGTGTATTGATTGCCGTTTCAAATATTCTCCAAGCAGAACCATTCACTTATGAATCCTCATCTAATATTGAATTTATTGCCGTGGTTATAAAATTAAATAACAGAAACATCGTCATTACTTGTTCTTACATTCCTCCGTCATCACCTCTTCTAACCTATGTTGAACACGCTAAGGCTATCAATTTTATAGTTAGCAGTAGAAAACAAAATGATTTATGTGTCTCCGTTGGTGATTTCAATATGCCTTCTGTTAAATGGAACTTTTCAACCGAGAATGGTATCTGGATACCTGTTTTGTTAACTAATAACGGAATATATGAACAATTTCTTAAGACCTTTTCGGATTTGTATTTATACCAGATGAACGGAATATTTAATCATCAGAACAGATTATTAGACTTAATGTTCATTAATGAGTTTATGGACATTGTTGTTGAACGTTCTTCACCTATTGTCATGCCGGAAGATCTATATCATCCTACAATTGAGGTTAACCTCCCTATTTCGCCTGAGTCTTTTGAGAAACCCGCTGATATGAACAATGTATTTAGTTTTAATAAAACGAACTATCGATTGCTCAATCATTTATTAAAACACACAAATTGGAATCAATTATTTTCACCATCAAATATTACGCTTGAGGACATTATTAATCGTTTTTATGCTAAAATATTTTCATTGTTTGAGCTATGCATTCCAACGCAACCTTTACGCAGGAAAAGCGGACCTCCATGGAGTACAAATCGTTTATCTAAAGCAAAAAATAAGAAAAAATAAACTTTATAAAAATTACAAAAAAACCAATCTCCTACGTGATTATCGAAAATATGTAATTTCTCGAGAAGAATACAACACGCTAAACAGATCGTGTTATGCAGTCTATTTATGTCGTATGAGGAATAACTTCAAAAATAATCTTAAATCCTTTTATAATTTTGTGAACTCCAAAAGAAGATCTAATACTTTTCCTGCTGTTATGAAGTTCCAGAGTTCTGAGTCCGGAGAAGACCTTAATATAAGTAATATGTTTGCTAAATTTTTTTCCACAACCTACTCTGATGCAGTTTATAATGAAAATACTTTCCCTATTTACACTAAATCCAGTCAAAATATTATTATTCCACTTTTCAATACATCTGAAATCTCAAAAAATTTGAAAAATTAAAGTTCTCATATAGCAGTGGTCCTGACAATGTTCCCAGCTGTATACTAATTAATTGTGCTGACGCTCTTGCTGAACCATTGACTAGAATCTTTAATATGTCATTAATTAAGTGTGAGTTTCCCAGTTTTTGGAAAAAATCTTTCATAATACCTCTGTATAAAAGTGGTGCAAAATCGGATGTTGTAAATTATAGAGGTATTGCTAAGCTGAGTGTTATTCCGAAGTTATTTGAAAAATTAGTGACGGAATATATTTCTCATCATGCATCATCTCTATTCAGTTCTGTCCAGCATGGGTTTCGTAAAGGATGCTCTACGACAACAAACTTACTACAACTAGCAACTGTTGTTAACCAAGGCTTCGTTCAGCGCAAGCAAACAGACGTCGTGTACACTGATTTTAGTAAAGCTTTTGATAAAGTCAATCACAAGTTGCTCTTAAGAAAACTTGACTTAATGGGATTTTCAAACAGATGTTTAAAATGGATTGAGTCTTATTTAACAAATAGGAAGCAATGTGTTCGTTTCAAAAATGTTTTTTCAAAATTAATTGACGTAACTTCGGGAGTGCCTCAAGGTAGCCATCTTGGACCACTTCTCTTTACCTTATTTATAAATGATTTGCCAAAAGTAATTAAATTTTCGAATATCTTGATGTATGCTGACGACGTTAAAATTTTCCTAAGCTTTGATAAGTATTTAGATCACACTCTCCTACAAAAGGACTTGGATTGCTTCAACATATGGTGCAATAAAAATTTGATGCAGCTTAATTTTAGCAAGTGTAGATATATAACTTTCTACAGAGGTTCCTACATTAACGCAAACTATAATTTGGGAAACCATCGTTTGGAGAGAGTAGTTTCAATCATGGACCTTGGTGTTCTGTTGGACTCTAAGCTTAACTTTACTAATCATATTTCTTTGACTGTGAATAAAGCCCGTGGAGTTCTGGGTTTTATAAAACGATGGGCTAAGGAGTTTAAGGACCCATATGTTACGAAACAGTTGTACATTTCCTTAGTGAGGCCTGTCCTTGAATATGCATCTGTTGTATGGGACCCAGTGTATACGTCACATATTAACTCAATTGAGTCTGTGCAAAAACAATTTTTGTTATTCTGTCTACGTACTCTTCACTGGAATCCACTAGACCTTCCACCATATACCAGTCGCCTAGCACTCATTAAACTGCCAACCCTTAAAAGCCGGAGGACTATGCTAAATGTATCTTTTATTTTAAAACTGATTAATGGTGATATTTCTTCATTTTTCCTACTCAACAATATTGCATTGAATGTACCTTACCGACCTTCAAGACACTATGAGTTGCTTTCTATCAAATACTTTAGGACTAACTATGTAAATGCTGATCCATTTCGGAGAATGTGCAGCCAATTTAACAAATGCTACAGAATTATTGATTTTTCTTTAAATCTAAATTCAATTAAATTTCAAATTATTACATTTTTTAATGCTTTATAATGTCTACGTTTTTAATGTTTTCAATTTTGTATGTATGTTTGTATGTCAAATTTCATAATTGTAAATTTAAAACTTCTGTCTGTAAGGATGATTTATCCATAGACATGAATAAATAAATAAATAACAGCGAATCGCACTACGCATTTCAGAAATAATTCGTTCTTTGATCGAACGGCTCGTATGTGGAACGAGCTCCCTGCAGATGTCTTTCCTGCCATACCCAGCGTGGAGAGATTCAAGTCGAATATCCATAAGCACTACTCCCGCTATCCTCCTCACCCTATCCTATTTTCCTAGTTCCAGCACAATGCACTGCATAAATAGGGGTCATCCCCTGAGTACTGGTCCAATTGCAAAAAAAAAAATTAAATAAGAATAAAATGAAAAAGACATTTATAGTACTTAATTTTTTAAATACATAACTGTTTTCATTCGAAAAATTGATAATATAGGAAGGAAAATGGGTTTTTTCACAATAGGTTCCATCTTCGCTCTAAGGGGTACTTAGTCACGTTTTTAGGGAAATTGGCTTCATTATCTCGAATTCAGTACTACTTACGTATTTTTTTTTGCATATAAAATATTATAAACAGTATCGCCTTCAATTTGATGTATGACACGGGCAAATAGCTTCAGCCGTTCCAGAGATATGGGTCGCGAAGTCGCCAAACTGCCAAAAAATCGATATTTTCAAAACTTTGAGGCCCCATTGGCACGTGTCAACATCTTCCAATTGTGCTCAAACTTTGGCAATCTTAAAATCTAACAAAATGAAACATTTTAGGGGGGTGCCCCAAAAAAAAAATCCGACATCGACTTTTTAAAACCACCCTAGTGGGCATGCATGTATGCTGAGATAAGTGCTCTGTTTGTTAACCACATATTTGATGTTGTCGCTGAACCAATCGCTTGCCTCGGACTCAATATTTGTGAAATTGAACATGTTAATATGAATAAGAAAGAGTTAAATCTAAATATATCCTCGTAATACATGAAGGAAAAGATGTGCCCCTTTTTGCGCTCAAACCACTTTGTTGATTTGTGTCACAAATAAGTATACCGTATCTTACAGTAAAATCCACTTGTGAACAAGAATTTTAAAACGAAAAAAAAAAATTAAAAAATTTAATTAGATTTTTTATTGTATTTACATTGTAAGTACATTAAAAAAATGTATTCACGAACAATTGTCAAATTGCTGTTCTGTAAACCGTGTGATCTAGTGCAATGCTAAATTATAATAAATTTCAAGCATTATGATAGTTTGGCGTTCGTCAAAGACACATAGGATTTTATCGGACGGATAAATAGTTTTTCATTTTTGCAACTTTATTTTAACCTAAAAGTGAGCGATAATTTAAAGGCAAGTCAATCCTACCTCTAACTTTATTTGCATTATAATATTAGGTTGGTGGTGGTAGAAGTTGGTGGCTCTCTTAATTTGTTCTTCAATGATGTTGCTGGCTTTTTCTAATCCATTTTCTATAGCATTTGCTACATTTATTTTTAACCATAAAACAAGAAGATATATTACAGTTATTAAAATATATAGTGAAAATAATTTTTTTCCACACATATATATATATATATATATATATATATATATATATATATATATATATATATATATATATATATATATATATATATATATATACATTTTATTTTATTTTTTATTTTTTTAATGATTTGTATTTCAAGTTTAATTTTTTCAATTTGGCAAATTAATTTTTCTTTGTTTTCCATATCATATTAGACTATGTGCAAAAATGTGTTTAATTCCATCTTTTTTCTATTTAGTATTTCTGGAGTTCAGGTTCAGGTTCCTTTTTCTTTTTAATTTTTACTGGTTTCGGTCCTGCGTTTAGTATTAGAGGCTTTTCATCAATACGTCCTTCCTTCAGTAACTGAGTACAGCGTGCTTCAGCTTCCTGCAGGTCCATTATATATATCCTCCCAGGATTCCCTCACAGGATTTTTGTTTGAAAGGAAAAAAGTTTTTCGTATATGAAATGTAATGTAAATCAAACGCGATGTTTGCCATTTGAAGTTCAAAATAATAATCTTCCGCTTTTTAAAAATTCTTTGCATATATATTAATCATGAGAATTTCTAATGCTAAACTTAAACATATTCACAAATTATTTTACGAAACATTACATCAGGGGGCAAATCACGGCATTCGATATCGATCGAAATTTCAATACAATTTTGTTTGAAATTTCGATCGATATCGAATGCCGTGATTTGCCCCCAGGCTTTCATGATTTTCAGTAGGCATTAATGAATTATTGAATCGTCAAACTATTGAATCATAATTTAGAAATGTACAAACGATTCATATTTCATAGAATTTACAAAGTATTATACGTGAGCACTCATTATGTTTTTCTAAGATATCAGATTGCACCTCAGGCCTAGAACAAAGTTCGATACTGACCTATCTTAACACTACATTCAAGTTTATTGACTTTTGTTTGTTCTTTGACTAATTTTCAGATTTTGTAATTTTTAATTATTTTGTATTTAACAAACGATCAAAATGAATTCATCAATACACTACTCACTACAGTAGAAGGCATTCAAAGCATTTTATCCATGCATGCAAAGTCGAGAGTCCATACCTGAAACATTCCTCATTGACTTTCCTTTCAAAAATTTTAATACTGTTTATTTCAGATAGTTTTGCTCCACACAAAACACAAAGCATCAATTTGTCGTGTGAACAGTAATTGATAGAGTGTAGCAAGGGCTTCATTTTATCATGTGAACATAGAGACAACTCTACCAGGTGGTGCTACTAGCACAGCTGACTATGACTTCTTGGAAACTACATCATTACTATTATAATGCATTTTCTGGCGTCTCACTTAAAACAGAACACACATGAAGGCGAATTCTATTCGCTTATGAACCCACCATGTATTAATGTGCCTAGGTATTAAAGAAATATATTAATTACGCGTTTGGCTATGAACAAGGGCATACGACTATTTTTGAGCGCGAATTCAAGTAGTTAATTTGTTCTATGTTTCTTACATTCTTCATAAGATATTACAAATTATGAACTAAATAACAGTTTTAATTGGTAAATACGTGTGAACGTGGCTACGCGTTACTACTATCGTTCTACAGCCTACTATTTTATACCACCGTGGTTTCTTTCTATTTCCCCTTTTTTACACACTTGTGCGATTATACAAACTTAGGCAACCCTAGATTAGATCAGCCAGCATGCATACTAGTTGTCGCCATTACAATACTTTATTATAATTTAAGAATCTCAAATTTAATGAACTTTGAATTAATAAATAAAGCCAATGTTTTATTTACAATACGTTAGTTTAATAAGGCTTTTAATATTCATTAGATATCCATTAAAAATGAGAATCGGCTAACGGGAAATACCAGAATGCGGATACAGTGAAACCCTATTCCACATTACCCGCTTATTATTTGGCTGTTTTGTTTTGTAACAGAATATATCAAGTCATGCCAAAGAAGGGATAGGAAATAGGAAATGACATCCAAAAAATATGAAACCCTCTTATTTTTATATAATTATTTTATTTTTTGTTAAATTGTATAGTATTCCGCATTACAATTTTTAAAATGAACATTATTGATGTTGCTCAGACTTCTCATAGATGATATAATTTGTGTGACATACTAAGTGAAACAATCGATCAACGAACACATTTTGAAGCACCTTTTTGTAGGGAGCCAAAAAATAGGTGTTCTACAATCTTATGATATCAAAATATATCAAGTTTTTTATAAAATATATTGTGTTAAAAATACTAAAAACACAATTTAAGAACGTCTTAGAAGTCCAAAATTCCATATCGCTAAATCAAAGTCCGGCATTGAATTTAAGGAAATAAAAGAAGGTAAAACACAATAGCTTTAAATTATCGAAAAGAAATTTCGTTAATTAATAATAAGATTAATCGGAATAGACTTGTTTGTTAAGCGAGAAAAGCCTTAAGATGATTATAGACTTCTCAACTCTCTGACTCATATGTACACGTAATTATGAATGTCTGTCAAAATTGATAATTTACCGTCTAGTCTAGTCTAGTTAGGTCTGCCATAGTCTATGATTATTCACAACTCCAGATTTTTCTTACTTATTTCTTATTAACCACAACAAATTTATAAGACCATCTACTTTACATTACTTTTAAACATTCTTTGCTTTAAAAATCAGCTGATGTCTGATGTTTTGTAGGATGAAATTAGAACACGCTCTAGTTAAAAATTTGACTTTGATTTTCATTTTTGCAGAATCAATGTTGTAAAAATAGTACACGATATGTACGTATTTTGGAAATTTGACAAGTTATTTGTAGCATAATAATACAGTGAAAAAATGGCAGACGCTCTTGAGGAATGACATTTTCATTGCTTCCAAAATACCCGCTAGAGAATCTTTTCGGCTTTTGTAGGAAGTTAAGCTTGGAAAATATTGCCTACGAGTAAGCTGAAAAGAAATACTCTTTATTAGTATTATTATTAAAATTTTAATAAAAACTATATATTACTTTTACATAAGAAAAATTAAACTGTGGCTCTTAAGGCATTAAAAAAGACAATTTTGCAATGTTAAAGTCATTTGATAATACTCTACAATCTGCATTTTCATGACTTCTTCAGAAGTTCGCAAAACAAATGAAATACTTCCGAAACATCTTGAACATGACTTCAAGTCCAGTGAAAAGGATACAAAAAAGAAAACTTCAGCAGTATTTATATGTGTATGGTCTTCTTTAATACATACATATAATTTTAAAATTCCGCAAATTCGAAATCTCCGTTTGCAGTATATAATAAATTCTCCCATGCATGATGTATTTATGTGTGTTTAATTGTCCATTTTTGACATGAGTGAATATAAAAAATAGCCACAGTGTACTGAAATGAGTAGATTACATTACATATACTTCTTTAAAATTTTTTCATATATTTTCCCCCTTTCTACATGTGGCAAGGAATTTTAAAATTTTTACATATCAAATAAAATGCAAAATCTCCTTATTTGTCAAACAATTTTTTATGCAAATACCTTGTATTCTTATACCATGGCACATAAATTTTTTGGTATTGCCAAACGTTAAAGTTTTAAGGCAAAAGCTAACGGTACAAACGGAAAGCTTTAAGCTTTCAATACAACATTCATCCATATTTAGGAAAATATGTTGTATAGTTAAAGCAAGAAAAATGTAGCATAAGTAAAGTACGGGAAAAAGTAAATTAGATTAAAATTAAAACAATAAGAAACAAAAATTTTTGCATAATAAAAATAAAACAACAGCAAAAGAGGAATTTTGAGTAAAAGTTAGTAAAATAATAAGAATCAAACAAAATATTAACACAAAGAAAATGTATATACATACATATATATGTATGTACACTCTTTTAAGTGCTTTCGCGTGTGTATGTGTTCTTTAAAATAAATATATTTAGTATACAAAATGTGTACCTACTTACATTATCGAAGATACGAGTACTTTAACACAAATTTGCAGTATTTTTTTATTTCTGCATTTTGGTTATATTCTCAATAAATGTGTTGAATGTTAATGACCAAAAATGGGGCATTTAAAGCGTTAAAGTGTATAAATAGTTCATATTTGAGGTTGTTAACGCACTGAAATGACTTTTGCATACATATGTATGTATGTTTGTATGTATGCTCGAATGTATTTAGATACATATTTCTATGCGTATTCTTCACACATCTATGTAAAAACATACGTATGCACACGTATAATATGTATATACGTGTATACATATATATTGATGGTATGGATATAAGAGTACTTATTGATATGTACATATAAGTATACGAGTGTTTGTGTCATAAAATGTGTGTACCAATGCATTAAAATTTACATGTATGTATGTTTATACTAAAACACACATAGACTCCTATGTACCTAAATATATCTATATATGTATATATACATATATATGTATATGTATATATATATATATATATATATATATATATATATATATATATATATATATATATATACATATATACATACATATATATATATATATATATATATACATACATATATATATATATACATATATATATATATATATATATATATATATATATATATATATATATATATATATATATATATATATATATATATTTACATATATTGAACAAAATAAGTCTTACGGAAATTGATAACGATGGATTTGTTACCTGTGTATGGGAATATTTGTGCGTGAATGTCGACCTACGTTTTTCGAGCATGCGTTCCGCCTATTAAGATAGAAAACGGAAAAGCACAAAAAATTAAGAAATAATTTTTATATTTCCTAGAATGTGTACAAAAAAAATTATGAAAATTAATGATTGTTTACAAAGCAGGTGTGCATATCCGCATGCATTTGATCGCAAACGAAGTGATAAAAGCAACAAGGATAAAACGGAAATTGAGTGGAATAGCGAGAAAGGCTAAGTAGATAATAACAATAAAATAGTGATACACGTGTGTAAATAGAGCCACTTCAGTTATTAAAGAATAGGCGGGTGATGTTTAACCCCCTTTATTCGCAAGCTGCATATTATTTGGAAAGTGTTTCTGTGTATAGCTTCGAGTATACCTACTGGGAAAAGGCGATCAATAAGTATCGAAAAGTTAATACATACCTAGAATTATGCGTTGATTCCAGAATTTGCTTAATAATGCATTTATGATTAATAATATTATTTTTGATGTACCATCTTATTTATGCATTTATAACTGATTATAAAATAAATTACCCTGATATGAACTAAAGAATCTAGTCCGTTCGTTCCAACAATTGTCACACGCAGAACCAATTCATTCTGCAAATTTGGGAATATACATTCATATGTGTAATTATTGTGTCAGTTGAAATTACTTTCTCGATTCCAAAGGAATGAATTGTGTTTGATAATTAAGTATGTAAATTGATATACTATATGTATATGTAATCAATTGCACTTTTTTCGCTTTGCAGCTTATACGGTGTTAACACCAGCCAATCTTCATAATGCAATCATGTTTAAAATGACATTCTTCGCAATAAAATATTTTTGCACCGAAGCAGCTATAATGTAGATATTGGTAAAACAGTGCTCTATGAGTAATAAAAACCTCGGCATCGAAGCGACCATTAGCGGTTGAAAAGGTATTAAAGTAACGAAAATTTCTTGTACATTCTACAACTTTTGAGTAACATAGATGGTTACTATAAAATTTCTGCTACTACAGCAGCGGCAGTCCGTCATGTGTAAGCAGTGAGAGAATTAAAATCGTATGTAAGTTAATCATGTGAAATGTGTCATATCGACATCGTGGAAGGATCGATCAGTATTGTGTCGACGTACTAAAGGCGTTCTGTTGATAAAAGTAATTGTGTATTCTATTTCATCTCTCTCTCTTAATAAAGAGAAACATCCCTCAAAGCCATTCGGTTTCTCTGCAGGATGTCTAGTATATTATTAACATTAACGTTATCAAATGATACTTATACTTAATTGCTACTAATAATACATTTGCATATATGCATATTTTTATTTTTGATTTCATTTGCATTTATTATTACGATGACATATACGAGTACATATAAATGCATATAGTTTTGGATAGGCGTGGGATGTTTGTGCACGTATGTGTACATAAGTAGCTTTAATCATATCGACGAAAGGCTTTTTAACATTTTTTTATTTTATCTATTTATTTATTGATTTATTTGTAGAGTTCCATATACAAGACCTTATGTCTTAAGACAAAGTATGACAAAGTATGCAGACATATAATTAAATACTAATACAAATTCAAATAAAAAAAATACTATGGTACACACATACATATGTAAAACAAAACTTTTAGCAAGTAATTTCACTGGGAACTGGTTGATAAGTTGTTTTTCAAATTGCATTTTGACATCAGGTTGTTGTACCCAAAACATCGTATTCTTTTTACTCTGCAGTTATCTGCTAAAGACAGTCTATTGTAAAGATGTTCTGGCTGGCGCGTATATATTATTTTGTGCATAAGAACTAGAACTCTTAACTTGAGCAGATCATCAAAAGAAATTACGTAAAGTTGAGATGAAAAGATTAAAATCCTAGACCTTCTATTTAAACCGTACACATAGCGAATGATATTATTGTAGGCAACGTTTAACTTTCTCTTGCTTGTGGAAAGCTCACATCCATACAGTAAAGTAGGAATTAAATATGTTTTTGCTAGGAGAATTTTTATTTTAATTGGGATGCAGTACTGAGAAAGAGCGTCTACAAGCATTATTGATGTCATCAGGCATTTTGTTTCTTTTATGTGGGGTTTGAGTATCTAGTATGGTCTTTGGTAGCTTGTTGCAGATATTCGGGAGAACGACAGTTGGGGAATTTTTCGCCATAATTGTTGTGATGAGATATGACTTTTGACCCTCCTTCTGCACGATTTATTGTGCTGTGAGCATGATCAAGTGGTTTAAGAATTTTTTGGTTGTTAACATAAAATGATGGACAATGCTGCCATGTAAGTATATGCTTTTAACATTTCATACCAGTAGTTTTGTTGCTATGTCGTTCGTTGAGACGTTTGTAATGTTGAAATTGGGTAGTTCTTCACGGTTACGTAAATTTGTGTAGCATTTCGAAATTTATTACGTATATAATGGATATTAGAGCTGTTAATACTACTTGTATTGTAGTTACTTTTCACAGTATAGCTGTTGTTTCGATTGATGTTGATGGTTATAATATTATTGTTCCTATTGTCGAGTGCTCTGTTGCTGTTAATATTGTTAGAAATGATCCTTCTGTCTTGAGCTAATGCATCACTAGCCACAGTGATTGATTGAAACATTTTTACCTTCTTCCAAAAGTATGCTCAGCATAATCAATCATTCGCTCTTTCCCTCGATTTCATTTGCTCACCCCAACGCAAAGAAGTAAACTGTTACTAGCCTCCATCAGAAGCTTTAGTTTGCTTAGTAGTGGTCTATCTACGTTTGCCATTAGTCGACCGAGCTGTCCTGTTATCCTAGATACCTTGTTCACAGCATAATTATTCTGATCCGAGTATGTCAGTGTGTTTTCAAGTCTTATTCCTAAATAGTTCACAGATTTATTTGTGCGTATTATGAGGTTTTAAATATGAAAATCTATCACGCCTGGTGAGAATGAGAAGCTCTGTCTTGTGCGTTGACAACTGCAGGGCATGCGCATCTAACCAAGCCTTGGTTCTAATCATAACTTATCTCAATTTCCGCTTGGCTTCTTCTATGTTTCTGACCTATAGTGGAGCTTTTTAGCCTGAAACCATGTTGCCTCTGCGAGAGTCCTCCGCTAGCAATTCATTTAGTCGCAGCTTCAGCAAGCTTTCGTAAAGCTTTCTTGCAGTGTCCAGCATGCAAAGTGGTCTATATGCAGATGGAGAGTTCGGGTCTCCTTTGCCCTTGCTAATGAATACAAGGTGCTGCATCTTCCATATCTTAGAGAACACCCCTTATTTCAGGCAGTAGTTATGCATGTTTAGCACCATCTCTGGGTGCTTCAGGACTATTTCCGTTATTACTTCTGCTGGGATGCCATCAGGGTATGGAGGCTTATTTGCCTTCAGTCTGCGTGCTGCGTCGCTCAGTTCTTGTTGCGCGAACTGTGGGATATACATTACTTCCCCTACGCTTGGTATTTCCTCCGGAATAACACGTTGTGGAAAAAGTGACGTTGCAATATTATACATAGCTTCCGCATTCATTTTTCTCATATTCATTTTATGCATAACTAATTTGTAGCCTGTTCCCAAAGGATTATTGCTTATATCCTCCCGTAGCTCCTCCCATAGTTGACTTTTGCTATCAAAGATGGCTTTCTGTAGCCTCTTCCTTTCCTCTTTATATTCCATTCATTCAGATTTTGCGTCGCTGAGTCGTCTTGCTCTGGTATATCTCCGCCTTCGTCGAAAATAGTATTGTCTTGACTCTGAAATGGTTTCATTCTACCAGTATACTGGCTACTTCCGGTGTCTAGTCATTCCTATTTTAAGCATAGCCTTGTCACATGCTTGTTTTATTATCCGCATTACCTTTCCTACATTTGTTGAGGCGTCTGTTGCCTGCTCTATCTCGTTTGATCTCTTATCGATTTCCGCTATTAACGCGGACCTCTTCAACTTTTTGCTATTCCACCTTCGGGTGCTAAAGCTTTGTTGATTTGCTTCCTCTCTACTATTTCTGTCCTCTTCATGTGAGTATGAAATGTACTGATGGTCGCTTGCTGTATATGTTTCTAGCACTCTCCAGTTCTTAATTCTGTACGCAAAACTATCTGCGACTAATGTTATATCTTGAATTGTACCCTCGCAGCCAGGTCCGACATTCGCAACAGTTAGTCCTACTCTAGCAGCCATTTGGGAAATCCTTCTGCCCCTAGAGTTTTCTGTTTGCATGCTCAATTCCGGCGATCGTGCATTGAAGTCGCTAGCTACTATAATAGGGTTTTGGAAAAGGCATATATTGTACTCTTTTTAATCCAGTTTCTTCTGGAAGCCTTCCATGCAGTCGCTGGGTGTCAGCTAACAACTGACTCATATAGAATACCTTTCACCGAGCTACATAGCTAACGGATTTCTTTCCTTCTTCTAAGAAAATACAAGATTTAGATGTGTTGTTGCACTGCTTCAAGATGTGACTCCTTTTATCACATCGAATACACAAACCCATACCTTTCCTATCAGGACCTTTGCGTTCTTATTTCGTATGTCTAACCGTGAAGCATTTAAAACACCGCTTTTTATCCTCGCAGTGCCTAATTCTGCAGTTCACCCATCCAATTTTAATGCTCTCCAGTTTTAGCAGTTTGTTTGTGTTCTTTACTGGTAGCGATATGAACGCTTTTTTGATCACGTGTATTCGGATTTGTTAAAAATAATAGCAATAATAGTAATAATAATAATAATAATAATAATAATAATAATAATAATAATAATAATAATAATAATAATAATAATAATATTAAAGTTAAGGGATTTCAAACGGAGGTGTTAAAAAAATATAATTTCTAGGCGCATTCAACGGCGCCTTTATTGGAATAAAACAGGATAATTTTAATGGTTATAAAACAAATTTTAATTACATTCAATTTATCAATACAAATAAAACCAAAAATAAAGACTAATACTTTAATTAATTTGATCGAACGAAATAATTATGAAACGACCGAATCTCACAACGCCGTAGCCAAGACTAACTGGGTCTCCATCAACTCCCTTCATTGTTAGGTTTGCAGGTCACGTTGCACCAACATGCGCAAGTATGCAGACGCACAAAATTATTAACTGCAGTTAATAATAAACGACATCTTCATTCAATATTTCGATGGCTTCCTCTTGGTTAAATTTGTATCTGCATTTTGCAGATCCAACCTTCAGAATTCAGTTAACGTAATCGTCCTCTTTCAGTTTAATTACTGCATACCGTTCAATTACTTATTGAAAGGCAGTCGTCTCTGATCCCATAAGTTTCAGTTTCATTTATCAGAACTCTCTCAAACTGCAGATTGATTTGTCTTCCCTCATGGATGGCGGATCTAGTAAGAAAAAGATTATAGACGCTTCTTCCCAATTTTGGTATCGATAGAACATATAACAAGTGTGACCCATTTGTGTATACAGATGGCGTTCCATATTCATATTCCACTGCTTCTATTACATTGCTATAAGGCAGCGTTTCCAACTCGTCTCAGATTCTATTAATTTCGGATTGATTGAGTAAATTTGTATTAACGATTCCATTCTTGGCCAATTGATACGCTCGGATAATTTCATTTATTTCATCCTTCAATATAATTATTTCATTTATGGTGTTTTGTTATAATTATAATTTTTTTTAGACGGGTGAGGTAGGGTTGAAAATGCCTTCGCACTTACAGTGGCCGTCGTCAACTGCATTGTGTGGTGTTATCCACTTAAAAACTCCCTTCTCCGTTTCTGGTGGGATGCCTTCCCGGGACTGTTTTCTACATTACTTCGGGAAGGCCCAGAAACTTCGTCCTCCTAAGAAAGACTTTCCTCAAAGCACCCACGTCTTGGTCCGTCAGTGTTATGCTGCTGGCTCATTTTTACTGAGTCTCCGTTGATGGGGACTCATTTTGCATCGAGGTCTCTTTTCTATCTTCTTACCCACAACATTCCATGTGTTTTCGCATTCGAGCATTCTTGTGGTAACGTCAGTTGAAAAAGTCAACGGATGACGGATTCTATGTGCCCCAGCCTTTAAGCTCAAACTACTCACTCACTAATTACTGATTCAACACTGTCTGTCTACTGACTGAACTGAACTGAACTCACTGAAAGTTGATGTGCGCAGCTTATATACTCTCAATGATCATTTCTCGAACATTCATAATGTTTGTAGAAGCTGCGCACATCATCGTACACTTAAATTAAACATGAGCACAAAACACACGCACACACATACATACACACACGCACCAATCAGACATACAAATGCCGACGGGCAACAACAACAATAATCATGAGCTTATTCGCTGTTTCAATCACTTAGCAGCCGCGCGTATTTAACATGTGTGTATTCACGACACCATCGCTTTTGCTAGTAAACAAATATTTATGTATGCATGTATGTATAGTTGTCATGTGCTCACTTACAATGAAGAATAAAAGCAAATAACAATAACATCAATGCAGTATGTTCGTGAATAAATAAAGCAAATAAGAATAATAATAATTCAGTATCTTCTAGAATAATTATATTAGGACTGTTCACAACCAAATTCGTAACAATATAGATATCTTGAAAGAGAGGTCGGCGACAAATTCTTATCATCAAATGTTATGTAATGTTTGATCAAGGAATATACAGGAGAAGATCTACATAAATATAAACTCACAAAAATGTATAGGTCATCTCATCGTAACATGTAAACAAATAAATATACACGTATATTCAACAATGATAACAAGCAAAATCTCAGATCATTTTTCTCTACTATGCTGTCTCTCAGAAAACAATAATGTGCTTAAAATTTAAGTCTTAAATAAAACCCAGAATAACACCACCCAGCAAACAATAATATGTAATGTTCGCTCAACAAACTTGAAGCAATTTCTAAATCACACAGATCTTAACATTTTATTCAACAATATAACAGACAAATTTAAAAATTTTATCAAATGTCGTGGATAACTGACTACCGCTATATGGCAGCGAAATTTGGGGAGATGCACTGAGAGCAAAGTTTAAGCGTAAGGCTCTAGAAGAAGTCCAACGCACAGCGGCACTCAAGGTCGCCTCAGCCTACCGCACAGTATCAGGCGCGGCGGTTTTCGTGATAAGTGGAGAGATTTCGGTTGATCTCCTGGCGCGCGAACGGAAAGAGGCATGGGACTCTAGGGGGCGGAAATTAATATTGGTGCTGCAGAGCGGAGATCTGGAACCATCCAGCGATGGCAAAACAGATTGAACGCAGAAACGTCCGGTAGATGGACGGCGAGGCTCATTCCTAACATAGAAAAGTAGACTCAAAGGAAATTTGGGGAGATTAACTACTTCCTGACCCAGTTCCTTTCAGGTCATGGATAATTCCGGAAGTATCTAAACCGTATGGACAAAACAGGTAATTCCAGTTGCATCTACTGCGATGCAACAAACGACGATGCAGAACATACTTTTTTCAACTGCATCAGATGGAATACTGAGCGATTCACACTAAGAGAGCAGATTGGCGTTTTCACCCCTGCCAACATAGTTGACAGAATGCTCGAATGCGAAACCACATGGAATGCTGAAGAAGAAAGAAAAGGGACCTCAATGCACGGCAAAATGAGTACCCATCAATGGAGACTCAGCAAGAATGAGCCAGCAGCATGAAAATGACGGACCCAGACGTGGGTGTTACGAGCAAAGTCCTTCTTAGGAGGATGAAGTTTCTGGGCCTTCCCGAAGTAATGTAGAAAACAGTCCCGGGAAGGCATCCCACCAGAAACGGGGGAAGGAGTTTTTTAGTGGATAGCACCACACAACGCAGTTGACGACAGTCACTGCCCGTCAAAAAAAATTATTTTTACTATTATTATTACTCGTATTCGTTTTATTAGTTTTGTTAATATAATACTTATCATGAAATTTCTCTGAATTTTTTAATTCAAATTAATATTTTTTATTAAATAATTTTAATTAAGAAATAATGGTAAGCGAAACATAGCACTAGCAAAACAGATCACTTACTTTTTCCATGGGTCGCTACATGATTTAACACGATTTGTATGAAGAAAGAATACAAGAAGATAATGTTTCCTGTATTTTAAACAGTAATATTATTATATACAATTATTTTATTTAATTTTTTTCTGCTTTGCAGAATACCACAAAATGGGCAATGTTTGCAGTTCTGGACAAAGCAAGAAAAAGGACAGCATATCAGAAAAATCGGATGAGTATGATGAAAATTATAAATATATAGTTTTAAAATTAGTCAAAATCTTTTTTAGCTCATGTAATGCCAATAAGGATGATGACAATTATGGTACTGCAACTGACAACTGTGATCAAAAGAAAGCACCGTTAGCCGATCCAGAATATGTGCCTGAATTACCAAATAGTGAAACTGTTGTCCCTGTAAAAGTGAATTCTGATGCTCATGGCGAGATTTCTGTTTCAGCTAGTAAAGTGGAGCAAAAGAGTAATTTCGTACTGATAGTAAAGTGAAAATTTTATATTCAAACGTAATTGTTGATTCGTTCTAGCACCGATACCAGTTACACCGCCCATTACAGATGTGAATACTACTGCGCAAACAGATGCATTAGAATCTAAAAGTATGACTGCAACATATTTAACAATATTGCAAGGGAAACCTCTCCCTGGAAGAAAGATTGAGAGGAACAAAAAAATTGTGATTTATATACTAGCCGATAATAGTCCCGAATATAAGAAACACAAGCGTGTAGTTTACAGCTTACAAAAGCAGCTGGTAAAAAAATGCCAGAGCAAAGGATTCGAGATGTTCATTTCAGATGTTCACAACACGGATGTCGGCAATAGAGTCAGCAACTGTTCTCGATTAATGGAAGCCAGTCGCTGGATTCATAGTCCTCTGGAAGCTCAGGGTGGTCATGAGGAGGCTGCTAATTGTCTTTCGGAGATAACTCGACACTCTTCATCAGCATACGTTGTTCCAATATTGTTTTTGGGATCATCACTTGGTATTCCTATGCTACCATTGACAATAGAAAGTCAAGACTTCACACAAGTACTAACGGCTGCCAATGAAGATGAGAAAATTATTTTGGAAAAATGGTATATTATAGATAATTGCTATCAGCCAATGTGTCATCGTCTAAACACTGAACTGTGCAAAAACTATTCTGCCGCTCAGGATGACGAACTTAATTTATTGTTGAGTGTTCTCCTAAGACTGTTTTCCGATGATCTCAAGGACTCATACATGTCTACAGTAGTCGAACAGGAGGTAAATAATACAGTTCTTATGAGTCAAGAACTTGCAAAACGATGTATATGGATACAAACTGGCCCGCAATATATGAAAGCTCCAGAAAATGCCACTGCCTATGATCACGAGGTGCTCAGACGAATATCCAAACTTTACACAGAACTAAGGTCACATTTATCAGAAAAAAACTTAATTCGTATCCTACCAACAATGAATATTTTGGATGACGAATTGGCGGTTGTGATTGAAAATATTTTAGAGAAGACAATAGCATCCATATTTGAAGAACATGTTACTAAAAATAACATCCCATGTAACACAAATGGAGTTGATCACGTTCTCCTGGAAGAAATAGAATTAGTAGGACACTATTCCAAAATTTTAGCTCAAAACGCACCAAATTTTGATATCATGAATGACATAAAAAGGTTTGTAAATTGTGCACTTTTTTATTAAACCAAGCTAGTAAATGCAACACACGTTGCACAGTGGAACAGAAACAATACATTCCTAATTTACAACAAAAAATTAACTCAATTTGCATTTTGAACAAAATCACGGTATCAGTTTGTAGAGACATGATTGCTATTTTGTTTATATAACTATTTCAACACATTTGATGTGCGCTTAAGGTTCAAATTAGTTACGCCACAATGTTAAGAAGTACTCAAAAAGAGAGTCAAAAACAACGCCACTCTTTTCTTCATTGTATCGAAAAATATTCTTAAAAAATATTTTTTAATTTATATAAAATACAGACAGAAGATGATTTGCAAACAGAGTACATATCTAAATTGTGAAATTCGTTTCCTTGAGGCATTCCATATAGGATATATTTTATACAAAAAAGCGTTTTAGAACTCAAATACCGGTTCTCAAATCCAAAAGCTAAACAAAAGAAGGCTAAAATTCAGCAAAACCACCAATTTTTATAGATTTCTATATGGAATTCATGGAGAAAATTACGAAAATATTCATCTAATGGCTTTTTTCGTTCTTTATTATTATTTGAACTTTCAATTAGATACACATTTATAACGACGAGCAGCGTGTAAAATTTCCAAAAAATAAATATCTATCAATAAACTTAATTTATTTTTTAAGCTTAAGGTCTTTTAATTTTTATTTAAATTTTATATCGATATTTCGGTACTCATCGACTACCATCTTAAGGATATTTGTTTATTTTACACAATAAAATTTTAATCAAAATTAAAAGACCTTAAGCTTAAAAAATTAATTAAGTTTATTATTAAAATAAAACGGTCAGAACGTAGAACGTATATATAAATATGTATCTTTACTTTTAAATATTCCCTGACCAATATTTATTAAAAACGAATAGTTTTACAAAAATTTGCAATTCATAAAAAAATTTAACTTAATTTATTTCAGTTTTAAATAAAAAATATTCAAGTCAATATCTCAAACAGATACAATCGATGTGGTAATTGTACTGCTTGGCTTTTCGAAATAAATATATTGGTACCATTCTTCGCTGAAGAAAATTAATTTGCAATCCTTCTTACCGATAGTTTTATATTAAAATAAAAAAATTTATAATATATTTTTACAACTTTTCTGATAATTCGACAAATTATTAAACACTTTTTTATCGTTGCCTACAATAAACAAAAATGTAATTTAATGCTATAAAATGAGGTGTACGACTGAAGAAAAATGGGTTCTTACAACAACTTACAACTTACAAACGTTTTTATCAAACTCTACAGACATTGTTTATTAAAAGATGTAATTTTATTATATAAGTTCTGCCTCTATGTTCCACAATCATTCGTATGTATATATACTTATATTACGTAATTTTAGTTTCACTAACAAATAAGTCAATTTAACTAATAATTTTAGTCAATACTGTAAATGTTTTATTGGGATCAACTAATATATGCAACTAATTTTAGGGCCTGTACCATTTACTACCAACGACATTTGTAAAAAAAATTATTTTTATTTTAATGGGCCAACATTCAGGGGATGACCCCTACTCGTGCAATCTCGATGCCTGAACTAGGAATATAGGTTATGGGTCCGAGAGTAGAGGTAGAGACCGCCTCAAAAAACCAAGGAAAGAATTCTTCTCTAACAACATGAAAATTCACTCAGTCCTCCGAATATTATACTCGATTTCAACATCAAGAAATTCTGAATCTTCGATATTTATGTTGCCCATGATTACGAATGGATCAGCATGCTGATCCAACGGCCATGAGTTTTATATATATATATATATATATATATATATATATATATATGTATATATATACATATATATATATATATATATATATATATATATATATATATATATATATATATATATTAATAAAATAATTTTATAATTTTTTTATATATTTATAAAATAATTATCACTACAAAACTTTAGCATCACCTCTGTATTTTTTGGTGCGATTGCAGATGTTATATTTTGGACGTTATGTCAATTAATGAAATTTTTTTGTAATTTGCGAATCAGTATAGCAAATAGCAAGTTGTCTTCTGCCCTAGCAGAAGCATGATTTTAATTTTTTTTTTTGGCGGATTCCGTACTTGTGCAACGTGTGCTTTCTAAAAATGCATTAACTTTCGTGGTGTTTGCCATTTGCAACTTTTTTATGTAATATTCTTGGTTAGCATGTCCACAAAGTATACCAACATTAACCATGGCCAACTTTTTACCTTAACTTGCTATGGAACTCTAAAATGGAATATCGTATACAACTATAAATAACTATAAATTAATAAGAGTGTTAGATTCTGTAAGCCTTTTTACAGAATTTCATTAGCACTCTGATGAAAATAAAACGAATCTTTTACTTCGTTGGTGCTAGCAAGTGATCTGTTTTATTGAAAAGAATTTTAGCAACTGAACTAAAAATTTCTAAACCAAATAACATTTCATACAAAATTAAAATACAAAAGGCAGCAAAATTACTTCATTATCGAGATTATCATTATCATTACAAAACTACAGTTAGGATTATTAATATTTTTACATGTAGATTTGTTATTGCCAACAAAAATGCAATCTTTACATGTAGATTTGTTATTGCCAACAAATATGTGAAGCTAGAGTGCTTTGACAAATATACACACTCAGATACATACTTAAATAAGTAAGTGAAGCAAATGAAAAATAAATATATGTAGATCAATTTAAAAGGTACAGGGCCGGAGCTGCGGTTAACATCCTCCCCCCCTTGGAAGGCTGAGGCTTTCAACTTGGTGTTTATCAATTGGTAATACGGCTAGCCTTGCAACAGCTCTCTTCGTCTCTTTACTGCAGGTTCGAACCACTGCAACGCGAGCTACTCCATCTTCTCCAGGTATGATGTCAATCACCCGACCCATTTGCCATTGAAGAGGTGGAAGATTTTCATCTTTTAGTAAGACCATATCACCTTTAGCAATATTAGCAGAGGAGGTGCGCCATTTTGAACGCTCTTGCAGGAGAGTAAGATACGCTGTGCTCCACTTCTTCCAAAACGTTTGTTGCATGAAGGAAATTTGTTGCCATCTATTTAAACGAGATATGTTTATATCAGTAATATCGGGTTCAACGATAGAAGTTAATGGTGCTCCTATTAAGAAAGGACCTGGAGTGATAACGTCCAGATCATTTGGATTGTCCGAAATTGGACATAGTGGCCGAGAATTCAAAATGGCAGATACTTGGTACACCAACGTCCGCAATTCATCAAATGAAAGTATTGAGAGACCCAAAACACGCTTAAAATGATATTTTGCCGCCTTTACTGCGGCCTCCCAGAGGCCCCCAAAATGTGGAGACCGTGGCGGAATAAATTTCCAATAAATACCGTCATTTAGGCACTCTTGATATACAATGTCCAAATGTGATTTACTTACGAAAAGTTTTTTCAGTTCCAACAACTCGTTTTTGGCACCAACAAAATTTGTAGCGTTATCAGACCATATCGTATGCGGCTTTCCTCTAATTGAAATAAAACGTTTTAGTGCTGCTAAAAATGCTGGAGTTGACAGCTCTGAAACAAGCTCCAAGTGTGAAGCCTTCGTTGCAAAACAAACGAAAATACAAACGTAGCATTTTACAGGTGGCTGTTTTCTTACTCCTGACTTGTAATAAAAGGGTCCACAAAAATCAATGCCAGTTGTGTAAAATGTTCTGCACTGTAATACACGATCCCGAGGTAAATTTCCCATGATATGCTGTGCGTACTTGGGCCTCAATCGAAAGCATTGAATGCATTTTGAAATGACTGCAGTTACAGCCTTTCGTCCACCAAGGGGCCAATACTGCATTCGGATTGTGGCAAGTAAGCACTGTGGGCCAGCATGTAGAAGTTTTTGATGAAACCCATTACTAAAGCACGAGTAAAAGGGTGAAGTTTTGGTAATACGATGGGATGTTTTGCTTCAAAGTTTAAGTCCGAGTTTTCAAGTCTGCCTCCGACACGAATCAGATTTGTAGAGTCTATAAACGGTGCTAATGGGTAAAGCTTGCTTGATGCTGATACTGGCCTATTTGCCTTTAACGCATTATATTCTGTCGAAAAATATATTTTTTGTATATTACGTATTAACAAATTTGTACCCATTTTTAATTCAAATGGTGTTAATGAGCCTGATTTGATTTCTTTACGTAATGCGAATTTCAAAACTACGAATTTATAGACATAACCAAAAATACGTTGCATTTGAGAAAAAGAATTGTGATACTTACTTGTGGCGACTAACACCGTTCGTCTTTCGGGTAAGTCAGTCATAAATTTTAAAAGTTTTGGCCAGGTCGTGCAGTCTTTCCTTAAGAAGTTTGGACCACGTTTCCAGAGGTCTGATGATAGAAGTTCTTCTGGTAAAGCACCTCTGGATAAAATGTCTGCTGGATTTAGAGCCGTAGGGACATGATGCCAAGTCATCTGGTTTGTAAGATTTTGGATGCGACTTACTCTATTGGCTACAAAAACGTTGAAATTTGATGATTCCTTGCGCAGCCAAGATAATACAATCATAGAGTCTGACCAGCAATGCACTTCACATTGCTTTGGAAAAGAATTTAGAACAACATTTACGAGTTCGGCTAATAGCAAGGCTGCTGATAGTTCTAGTTTTGGAATTGTGATTGTTTTTAATGGCGAAACTCGCGACTTAGAACATAATAAGTTTGTTCTAACGACTCCATTGAGCTCGCTGCGTACGTAGACACATGCACCATATGCTGCCAAACTTGCATCGCAAAATGCATAAATTTGCACCAAAGCATTTGACATTTGAACAAAACGAGGAAACACTAAACTATGTACTAGAGATAGTTTTGCAATAAAGTCAGTCCATCCTGAGTGCAGAGATTGCGGCAAACTTTCATCCCAATTCAAATTGTGTTTCCACAATATCTGCATAAATAGTTTTGCCTTTGTCATAATAGGACCAATAAGACCCAAGGGGTCGTACATGCGGGCGATGGTAGACAGTATAGATCGTTTAGATACGATGCCGTTATAAGGCGGTAGTAAAAATGAAAAAATAAAGTCGTCGGACTTTGGGTTCCACACAAGACCCAAAGTTTTCGTTATGGCAGTTCCATCATGAAATTTGAAAAATTGCTCGCATTCGGTCGACGACACATCCTCCAAAACCGCTGATTCGTTAGAGCACCACTTTCGAATAGGAAAATTGCCCGCTTTAAGCAACTCTGTAACTTGCTGGCGAATTTTCCTCACCTCATCAACGGAGTCACCTCGCGATATCATGTCATCAACATAAAAATCTCGTCTTACAATTTTTGCAGCTATTGGAAAATTATTTTCTTCATCAAATGTGAGCTGATGCATGGCACGGATGGCTAAAAATGCAGCAGGTTTTGTGCCATAGGTAACCGTGTTCAATTTGTAAATTTAATGTCCTCATTTGGTGTTTCTCTCCATAATATACACTGCAAATAATCATCCGGATGAGTTACCTTAACACATCGGTACATTTTGCAGATGTACCCAGTAAGTGCTATTTTAAATAAACGAAAACGTAGAATAGTGTTGAAAAGTTTGGATTGTATTGTGGGTCCCGTATAAAGAATATCATTTAGTGATACACCTGATAGTGATTTGGCTGAACCATCAAAAACTACCCGCAATTTTGTGGTTGTGCTATCTTCCTTTTTTACACAATGATGAGGTAGATAATGAGCTTTCTTATCAGGGGATGTCGAAAGTAAGGACATGTGTTTTAATTCTATGTATTCATTCATAAAATTTACGTATTGCGTTTTAGTATCTGGACATTTGTTAAGTTTTTTTTTCTAGGGCCTTAAAACGTCGTAATGCTGCCTCAAATGAATCACCAAGAACACTAATTGACTTGGCCTTTGGCAAATTTACAGAATACTCACCAGAATTAAGTCGAGTGGTTGTTTGTTTGAAAAAGCTTTCGCAATAGGCATCATCATCTGCACAAGTGCATGTATCGTGGAAATTATCTTCTATTTCCCAAATTTTTTTAATAAGATCGCCCACATCTTGTTCTCCTTTCTCATCTAGATGGTTGCAAGTTGTGGCCAATGCTAAAGAGTTTGATGAGGTAGACACACCACCTGAAACTACCCATCCGAACAAGGTTTTTTGCAAAATGGGTAGGTTTTTATTTAAACGAATTTGTCCAACACACATTAATTTAAAGAATAGGCTGGCACCGATTAGAATATCAACACGTCCCTGTTTATAGAATAAGGGATCTGCCAATTTGATGTTGTTTGGAATGTTCCAGCTGCTTCTGTTTGCGCATTCATTAGGTTTATGGTCAGTTATGGAGGGAACTATAACAGCAGGAAAGGAAGTTGAAAAATTTCCAATTTGAGACTTCACTATGACATCAACAAATTTGTCAGCTACGACTGCATTATCCCCTATACCAGAAAACACTATGTTAGATTTGTTTGTCTGCAATTGAAGTTGTTTTGCAAAACGAGTTGTTATAAAGTTTAGTTGAGATGCTGAGTCCAAAATGGCACGGCAAGGTATAAATGAGTCAGAGGTATTTTTTACTAACACAATTGCTGTAGCTAATAAAACATTATAATCAATGCATGGGCCGTGTGCTGTAGAAGACTGAGAGGAGGAAGACGAAACAAGTGCTGACTGCGATGTTGACGTTGCTGTTATCTCCGTTGCTGTCTCAGATTTCGAATAATTAACTGGAGAACAGTCAGATATGTGCAATAACGAATGGTGCTTAGACGTGCAATGATGACAGTGACCGGCCTTGCAATCTTTCAACATGTGCCCTTTTCGTAAGCAATTCAAACAAAGTTGTAATTTTTTGACTTCTTTAAAACGAGAGTTTGGGGAAAGATTTTCGAAACGCGAACATTTTGATATGAAATGATCTTTAGCATTGCAAAATGTACATAGACGCAATGCCGATGCAGAGGCTACAAGAACATTTCGTCCATGATTTTTGTTTTTGGAGTTTTGATGAGGGCTGTCTAGGCATAGAGTTTTCAATTGTTTCAAGAAAGCGACATCTTTTATCTAAAAACGATTCAAGAGAAACCCAGGTAGGCAACGTATCCGTCGACAGCTCCTCTTCCCATTTTGCTTTAGACTTTAAGTCAAACTTTGAAGTCACTACATGGATTAAAAACCCATCTGCTATTTGCTCCCTGGTACTCATAGTTTGCAAGGCACGCATGTGTGCACTGAGTTTATCACTAAGTTGACGAATGCTTACAGCAAAATCACTTTCAATTCTAGTTAAATTAAAAATTTCTTTTATATGAGATTGAAAAATTACCAATTTGTTGTCGAAACGTCTTTTTAATAGTTCAATGGCTTTATCATAGTTGGCATCAGTTGGATCCAATGATGATATGGTATCTAAAGCAGCACCCTTCAAGCAGGCACGTAGATGTTGAAACTTTTCTATTTTTGTTATGTTGTCTTTATCAATAACGGTGCAAAACATGGAGAAAAAATCAGTCCACTCTAGGTACGATCCTGAAAACGACGGTATTTTTAATTCAGGTAACCTGGAACTACGGTTAGGTAAAACGTGCGATGGGACTTCATCAAAGGAAAACTGACGAAAGGTTGAAGAGCGTGGATGGGATTGTTTCTCTGTATTCCTTACGTTGTCTAATTGTCGAGTTAGTTTAGCCTTCAACTCGAAATAAACGTTCATGAATTTGTATCGGGCATCGCTCTGCATCAGACTGTTGTCCATTTCCTCTAAGGAGGTCTGAGCTTGATCAAAGTTGTTGTTGAGATTCTCGAAGAATTCGAGACGAACCAATAGATCATCAGCGTCGTACTCCTTCAATTGTACTGAGCTTAGTGCTATATTTAAGTTACTTAGCTGCCCGGAGATAGTGATGACCTTATTTTGGTAAGTCGATAAATTTCCATTAGCAGTGGAAATATCTTCTTGACTTTCAGTCATTATAAAGCCTTTATTGATATCGAATATATTACCAAATTAAGATCACGTCGGGGTCACCAATGTTGAAATTCTGTAAAAAGGCTTACAGAATCTAACAAAGAGCATACAAAAAATTTAATATTTTATTTACCCATTAGAAATAGACCTAATTTTCTTCAAAGTTCAAAATCACTTCATTTAGTTTTTATTTTCCGAACAAAGACTTAAATATTTTCTGGCGGTGCGCAAAATATGTTTGTTGACACATTAAATAATGTTTTTTAAAGCACAACAACAATTTTTTCAGAAAAAAATAGGAACAACAACAACATGAAAAAATAAAAGAGAATTATAAATTTATTTGTGTCCATGAAAAGCGAAAAAAAGTTAAAGAAAAACTGTTCTACATTTTTATATATTTATATTTTTATAAATTTGTGGTAATTTTTTTATGAAAGAGTACCGAAAATAACACAATAGTACTGCATTTTCCGTCTATGGCTTGTTATAAACGAAGTTCACTATAACCGGAGTAAATATTTTTTTTAAGTATTAGTAAACAACATTGAAATAGATTTTCTTCTTTGAAGTTGCGTTTACATTCACTTTAACTTTTTTTCTGAAGTTTTTCTTCTTATTCTGAGAATACAATATTTTATTACAATATTTTCTAATTGGTTTGCATAGGGACATACAAGCATATGGGCACGAGTTTCTCTTCTTCTTGCTCCCTTTGCCGACAAGCGAAGAATGTATTAAACAGAAGTTAATAAGTTCAAACTGAGTATATAATGTGCTTGATAGCTTTTGCATATGTATATGCGAATACATACTATCAAATGCGTAAGCAACTATGCTGTGCACAAGCTGGCCTAAGTTGCTGTAAAAAATTTAATGAAAAGCCTGTCAAATGCTTGAGCAAACTTAAAAAGACTTTAAAGGAACGTTAAGAACTATTTTATAATAATTTTAATTTTGAACAAACTTTATATCTGGCCATGTTTCCTCATGTTTAATAAAATTACAATATTGATATATTTCATACTTCAGATATGAAAATCTGCAATTATTCAGTGTTCTTCATTTTAAACTGCTTCATGCTTATATGTATGCCCAGAACAGGGATTGCAGAACTAGTAAGTTTATAATTTTGCTCCTATTTACGTTGCTGTCATTCTTCTCTGAATAAATAAATAAATAAATAAATATATATAAGTGACGTTGGAAGTTTATTCCCATAAATTTATCTCATACTTTCATAAGTAATATTTTTATTTGTTCTAACTTAACTCCAAAAGTGCTGATTCGAAATATTTATCTTGAATTTTTATTGTGTTCCCAGACGTAACACGACGCCTTCATTCCGTTGCAGCAAAATGAATTATTATTTTTTCCCCTTTATTTTAATGTGTAATTTGATTTACCTTTTATTTTAATTCTTTAAGAATGTTTTTGTAGCTAGTGTTTAAGAATGTTTTAATTTGAATAAACAGAACGAATTTTGGAAGCAAACGATGAAGTTCAGCTTCTGTGTTTTACTTATATATATATATATATATATATATATATATATATATATATATATATATATATATATATATATATATATATATAAATAAGTATATATATTCTTATATATAAAGATATCTGTTTACAAATTTAACTTCCTGTAGAATATCCTTTTATTATTATTTCCCTTAGTAAAGGTCTATTTTAATCAAGAGATTACATGAAAATATATTTTTAACAGGATGCTTCACTAGGTTAATTTAACTCTCTGCGACATTGAAATAAAGCAATAATATTCTGAACATATCAATTTTGTTACGTGTTTTTGGAAAAATATTGTTTGATTGACGTCAAGGCTTAACGAAATTATCTAGCTAAAATTGTATCTGAAACACTCTCATATGATCGATCAAAAGAGAGACAAAAGAGAGGAAATTTATATTTGATCCATTGTGCAGTCCTCTGCCTTTATCATGGTCAATCAGAAAGTTGATTAAATTAAAAGAATCGCAAGGCGTTTCATTGTTTGTGGATTTTCATTAGAAATGTTGGACTGTGTTCTTGCATTAATGGCCACATATTTATGATTATGATATGATAAGTGGGTGAAATTCTTACGTCGCTTTGCGTTCATCATATTACAATTAAACAAAGGTAGTTGTTACACTTCGAGGAATTATTCAACTACTAAAAACTAAAATTTTTTTTAAAAAGTGAAATAAATATGGTTGCCTTGCATGTCATTTCTCGAACATGCTACTAATTGACATCAAGCACGATTTGAAAAAATAATTTTTTGATTTAACTGCAATGTTCGTAAAACTTAGACGCCAACCATGAGGACAAGCGACTTTTTATAAAAATTAAGCAGCCGCTTAGTCCTGCTACCCCTATATTAGGGGCAGAGATATATGAGTCACTTGTAAGTAGTGATTGTGATCCAACTTCAGAGTCCATAACTTAATTTTATTAATAATGGAACCAATTGAATATAAGCAAATCCTTGTAAAGATATTAGAACCAGGTCCAATGATTTTCTGATTCCATTAGTTTCCTGTTAGCTAATCAGGCCTAATATGTTTTATGACAATAAATTTCAAAAATTATTTATTTCATATTTTCCCGACGTTTTGTGAATTTTTTGTCCACTTTATCCAGGGATTCGTAATACAGGGTTATTGTATTACACTAATAAGTTAATATCTTAACATTTAACATCGTCAATAATTGATTATAAGTATAAATAAAACAAACTTTTGAAAAAAACTGATTCATTAAATATTTCTTTTCAAGCCCTGGAACACAGATGATTGTATTATGATATCATTTCAGTAGTCTCACAGATTGAATGCTTAATTCCGTTTTCTAGTTTCGGAATTTTACAAAAGCAGGTTTCGCCACTATTCCGGATTACATTATTCCCTTCCGATGGTCCCTGCTGCAATTCTTTACTGTTTTGTATTCCTAAGGCTTGCTCCACATTCTTATTAGAATGGTACCGCATCCTCTACGGTCATGTCACATATGCTAATAACCAGTATACATGATCATCCTCATGTATATTGTGCTCTTCATAAGATAAGTAAAATACAAAAAAATCCTTATGAATTGTCAAGTATAAATTATTGGACAAAATGAAACATTCAAGTTTTTATTACGAAATTTTAAAGACGGAAGATTTCTTTTTAGGGAATAAGAAGCAAAAAGCCATAGTAGTCCCTACTATGGCTACCAATTCATAAGCTGATAATTTACTTCCAACATAAGTAAGTATATTGATTCCGTCTCATTATTACATGGAAGGCAACTCTTAATTTCAATTTTAATTATAAGCTCTCGATACCGGAAATTTTAAATATTACATATTTAGAAGTGTCTGTTGTTATTGAAGGCATTTATCTTTAAATAAAATTGTGAATGGCAATTTAGGTTGGTACTCCTTCTAATTGCGTTGGTTCTCAGTCTGAGAAAATAAATTTAAACAAAATTAAAACATGTGATAGCGACTTGATAAACAAAAATAAACATCGCTTAAATTGCAGATTCATACTATATCGTCTTTATACCAACTAAATGTTTACGATTTGTTTGTAGATATATTAAGGACAGCACAGCACATCCCTTAATAGTTTCCGGTCCAAGTGGTTGTGGTAAAAGTGTATTTATATCTAAAATAGTCGAGAATATACACAGATGGAAACCGGAACTTAACTTAATCTTAAGGTAAGACATATTTGTCTAACAAATAAAAAGCAGTAATATTAATGTTTCATCTTAATATGCAGATTTGCAAACCTCGGAGCTAGATCCTCCGATCTCGTGTCGTTGTTGGGCTCAATCGCATCTCAGATGACCGTTTTGGCTTACGGACACCAAATCAGAATGGATCACGTAAGTTGCACAACATGAGATTTATACCCTATTTGAGCATTCGGCGAATTCAATTCACCTAAGCCGATTCATCACTTATTATTATGGAAGTTTGTTAAAATCCAATTAAAAGCCGATCAATAACTAATACTTATTTATACATCAATTAGACAACGAGTTTCCAATATTAGGAAGGATAATTTTTAAATTATTGTATAAAAGTAATGGAATACTATTCAACAGTACCAATATCTAGTTTCTTCCAAAAATTTATTATTTTCTATGAAATTTTTTATTTTACTCTAAAACTTTTGTCAATTTTTTTCGTTTATAACTAACAACCTTTTACTCAGATCTTAAAATGTTAATGGTTGTAGATGTGGAATATTAAATAGAAGGTTAATATGTAGTTCAAGCCCACTAGAGGAAAAACATAAATTGTAAATTAATACGAATAGTGGTTATCTTTTTATTTCATTGGCGTTGCTGTGCATTTAGCAATAGAAAAGCATGATTCTGATGCCAAGCAAAAAATAATAATAAATCTTTTTCCTGGCAAGTACAGAATATCCACTTAATTTTACTCAAGTTATTGTATAAGTACGTGAAGCGGTCTTAACGTGCGGAAATTAAAAAAATAAAAAATTAACTAATTGTGTCTGCAAAATTGGTTTTAAAACTTAAAAGTTACGCAGAGAGATGACGATAATATCTATAAACGTAATTAGTACAATTTCTGGTGACTTTATTCTGCAGGACTAAGAACCACATAATTTCTAAGATCATACCTGTTCTTATCAAAAAAATATGCGTATAGTTGCTAAGCCTTGTAAGAGATCACCGAAACTGGCCTAAAATTATTGCAAACAAATCATAAAAAATATTTTAAATTGGTCTGGTGTAGTGTTGTAAATGTATTGAGTATTTGAGTACTCAGTACTCAATACCGCATGTTTTTTAAGGTATTCAATACTCACTTGTAGCTACTCAATACTTCTACTACTTAAAGTAATTGTGTCAGATGGTCTGAATACAAAAAAATTTCCCATCTCATTATAAAATGTAAGGCTGCAGTTGATTTTTTCCACCGGAGCTCCAAGGCTTCAAGCAAGCAGAAAGAAATGCAGGAGCAAATGGGAAAGAAAAAATTAAAATTGATTAACTCAACAGGACTAGGTGGAATTCCACAGCTACTGTAGCTGTTTTACGGAAGCCAGTTGAGCTATTTTCTGTTGAAGTGGGAAATTTTGAAAGAAGTATGCGTCATATTAAAACCTTTCAACGAAATAACAATAGAAATGAGCGTTGAAAAGTTTACAACCGTTTCCAAAGTTATTGTGTTAATTCGTGGGTTACAATCATTTCTGCATATAAAAAGAACAGAAAATAATAGAGAGGAAATTTCACTTTTTATTGAAAAATTTATAAATAACTTGAACCGACGTTTTCATCGCTTTGAATTTAACGAAATGTAAGCTTTTTCGACGTATTTGGACCCACGCTTTAAGTCCAATGGATTTACTGACCAAAGTGCTTTAAAATTCGTAAAGGAGAAGATTTCGTCATTATATTTCTTACCAAGCTCAGAACTGTCCACACTTAGTTCACAACAAACTACTTCGGAGATTAATAATTCCATTTGGAGTGAATTTAACAAAAAAGACAAGTCTCTTCACAATGCCAAAAGCTCAAAATATATCATTGAATTAAATAATTTTAGTCACGAGCAAACTTTAGATAGAAGAGAGGCAACCTCAGTTCCTAGCGAACGCATTTTTCAATAGCGAGTCAAGTTCTGACAAATAGACGAAACCTCTTAAATTCCGACAATGTTAATAAAAATTTATTTTTCCATTTTAGCAACGAGTAATCTCAACTCAATTTGTCAGTCCAAAAAAGTCAAAGTTCAACTCGTATAGTACAAAAACTTAATTTTTTATGAAATATATGTATATGCATATTGTTGTTTTTTTAACATACGTATTATGTATGCATTTAAAATCTATTTATTTTAGTTCCTATCAAAATTGTATTGAATACAATAAAAACTGAAGTTTCATAAAATAAAACTCAAAAATATTGATGTTTAAATTTGAAAAATCCGTTAAGGTATTGAGTAGTATTGAGTACTCGGTTGAAAAATTATCGAGTAGTATTGAGTAGTTAAAAATAGCCTTTTTTTTACAACACTAGTCTGGTGGCGTAAGTTACTCGTATCAGTTCACAATATTTATTTAATAAACCTTCTTTATAAACTACTTCCTCACAATATTCTGATTTATAATTGTTTAAATCACAATCCAAACGATCGTTACTATATCGACATAAGTGCTGTCAAACAAATTTCGTAAGCATTCGTCCATGTTTGTACACGATTTCAAATAGATCCGTTTCCATTATTTTGAATTTAGTAGGTATTGCTTATCTTAGTTATATTTTGCCGCTAGATGGCAATTTATCGCCATAGAAAATATTCGTCAAGTTTGAATCGTTGCTTAACAAGTTCTGACAGCATTCATAGAAATTTATGTTACAAATATTTGTCGCACTTCTACAAAAATATTTTTAGTTTTTAGTTTTATAGGGTGAACACTTATTTAGAAACTTTTGTTTCCAGGAGCATTCTCCTAAAAGTTGTTATGCATTATAATATTAAATAATTACACCCTGCAAAGCTCTGCTGTGGCTCATTTCGATGTAACACAATAAAACAAAAATAGGCACGAAAAGCTTTATAGTAACTGATATATTAATTTAAACGCTTTTACCTCTTAAAATACTTAACCACTTAAAGAACAATCTTTAATACGCGCAAGACGTGGTCGGTCTGTTTCAAGTTTTCCAAATTCTTTAAAGAATAGAACAGTATGAAACAACAAAAGTAGCTGAAAGTTATGAAACCGCAGCGAATGTGGTCGTGGTGAGTTTTAAGAGTCAATATCACTTTTCCCAGAATTAAAGATTGCCGAAGTTCTAGCATAGCAGTATCCATACATCGGAAATTTCGTTAATAATTAGCACTCTTTTTTTAAGTTTACCAGTTAGGAAAAGGTAATGATAGAAAAGAAAAAAGTTATCCAGATGCACAATCTATCACCGCCAGTGAATCAAAAGCCGAAGTGGAGTTACAGGATTTGCTTGACCACACAGCTTTATATATTCTAGAGCTACAGTATGAAATACTATGACCATACCCCTAGTTATAGCGAATATAAGCATCGATTCAGTAACGAACTTCTTATGTGACCCTAAAATTATTAAACAAGTCCTTAAGACCACAAGATTCAAATATCAAAAGTGATATTTAAGAATACTCACAGTACAGAGTACTTTAGTTCCGAGCGAATAAAATTTGTAGAACACAAATTGCAATAAACTATGGATGATTGTTGGGTAATGCGTGCGTTAAGCCAAACGCCTTCTTCCAAATGTTATATGTATGTGCAAAGATAAACAAAAAGAGATAAATAACGCAGGAATATGTCTACAGAAAGCAATTTACAATGAAAGCTTCAAACTCAGCTTGTCTCCATTGCATTCATATGGTCTTGTTGAAGTATTTCTTACATATATCTTACAGGTCAGGCAAACAAGATTAAAGGAAGGCAAATATTATTTTATTAAGAGAAAAAAATAAAGTCAGGAAATGGGCCATAAACAAAAGTAAGGGCTTGGTTGGGGATGTGAATTGACGGTAGGACCGCAAGATGATTTTTTAATAATCCTTGACTAGATGCCAAATTAACACAAGTCGGCAAAGAGCTCACACTATTAAAGTGATGATTGTCCCTACTTATCTCCATCAGTGCATAAAATCATTTTGTAGGCTTTGGAAATATCAACGGTTGGTCTATCTGAGAAAGCTTCAGACGCTAAAATAAAGATATTCGTTAGTATACGCTCCAGCACACCAGAAGAACTTACCACATTGAAACAAACACTGATTTGTTACACGTGTTATTGCTGAGCTCGGATCCTTTTGTAACGGATCAACGATCGCCAATTTAATTATTAGAATAGTATGATTTTATGCGAAAATTCACTGTTTGAATTAAATATCATAAATTGAGTGAATGTTCAATTTCCATTGAGCATGTGAAAGTGACCACGTTCACATTCTGTGAAATCCACTTGTATATCGTTAGGAAGTTATTGTAGACGTATCAAGAGTATATTCGAACTATTCTAATTGCCACACCACTGTAAAGTGGTACAAAGTTCTCCGCTTTTGGCAGCAAATTTCCTCTTTATAGTTTGCTTTCACTTTAGTCTCAATATTAAAACTTGTATTAGTAATTTTTTTGGACTACGTGATTCTAGATTTATATAAGTAACAATGGGTAGTTTGGTTTGTTTACTCGTAAATTAAAAAAGAAGGATATTAGAAAGTTGGGTTTGTCCCGTCTTACTTTCCTTATAATAAGCACACCTCTGAAATGAGTAAGCTTTGCTGTTGTTCAAATCCAGTGAAGATATATGGAAGTTGTTCGTGAGAAATGACGTTTCCTTTGCCCCAAAGTATCAGTTAGAGCAGTTTTTCAACTTCTCAGGAAGTTAAGCTAGAAAAGCTCCCTTAAACTTAAAAATACTTATTTATTCAAATTTACGTGAAACACGTATTATTTTAATTTTTAATTAAAACTATGTATTACTTTCATATAAGAAAGAGCAAACTGTGACAATTAGCAAGTTTTAAATCTTTTCAGACATTGGGTTCTAACAGTACTAAAAAATGCTAATCCTTATTAAATGCTAATCCTTATTAAATTGTCCTTTTATTTGAAAAAAGAAGAAAAAACCAAAAGTGTGCTCTTTTTAATATATTAAAGAAAGATTTTAATTCAGTTAAAGTCGTTAAAAAAGAAAAAGTCTGTAAAAATCCACTGGGAAATGTGCCAAAATCGCATTTATTCTGCATCAAAAGGTCTGCATTATCATGACTTATTTGGATGCTGAGTATCTCCGAAGAACATTTACACTCACAGCTACTCTCTGTCCCACTACTCTAGTCCTCAGCTTGGGCCCGAATCGAGTCAACAAAAATTTCAATACAAAATTAAATTATGTGCACATAAATCCAATGTGTAAAAAATAAATAGATAATGATTATAGACATTTTGAATGCCGTAATGTTGTTAGTAGTTACATATATTTTGTTGGTAGTACGATCAAGGCTATCGTCTATTGGTAAGCCAAGTCCCAATTCAGGACATTCTGCAAGAATGTACTTGTAAGTGTTTCGTTACAAAAACTATACACAGCCGAATGAGATCTATCATGATAATGTTGCACTGTAAAAACGGTTTTGGCAATCCTCCAGCGACCCAACCAGATACACACTAACGGGTAAAGTTTTCGTTATAATCAGGTATTTTAATTACTGGGTCCATTTGCTCACGAAAAGCTCTAAAGGGGTTCGACCAAGTTCTGTAGAAGGAGGAGTGCAAATCATTTCTTTTAATTCCAGAGCACTGTTGGCTGCTTAATCAGCGGCCTCGTTACCAGGGATACCAATATGTGAGGTAGTCCACAATAGTAGGACTTGGTTTCTAGTTTGTATATTTAGTAAAACTTGGGAGCGAAGTTAATTATTACATTTTATAGCTGTAGGTAATTCTATACTGTTATCAAAAAATGTCCTACACATTTCCGCACATTTCTTGCCTTTATAGTGTTCTTCAATAGTTGCACTTGTCTGATGAAATTGTTCATCCATGGGAAAATTAAAAAAAATTTTGTTGCCACTAGGTGTTCTACATAGTTTGTCAAAAGCACTTATCATGGCGTTGACGTATGTATGTACATTCAAGCGGAAGGTACACGATTTTCGCTAGGGCATTGTAAATAAATTATGTAATGCTTCGCAATACATCCAGCTCACTTGGTAAGGGCATTTGGTCAATTTTATCCTATTGCATACGCTTTTTTATATCTTGTCGTTTGTTGTAACGAAAAGAAAAAAATTGTAAAACTTATTTGGTATGAAAGCCATGAAATGAAAGGAGTGCAAGCTTTAGACTTTTATTGTATGAATGTTTAGGACTACACAGCTCTTCAGTGCTATATTTGACATTCGTTTCAGTCAGTTGGCTTTCGCTATTGTTGCAACAAGTGAACATGTTAGATACGTTAACTGAAAGGTGACGCAGAAAAGTGCCTAGACACTCGTAGATAAATTTCTTGGATTATTTGCTTGATGGACTTGTCTTCCGTACTAATATATTATATGATCTTTCAATATTAATATCGCACTTCTGGTTCGTTTCCAGCATACGTTATCACAGTTTGCTGTTCAATCGCATGTAGTAGTACCAAGATGTTGACTATGACTTCGAAGGTATAGCACAGGAACTGGATGCGATCAGAACAAGCCTGAATGTACTAATTTTTTGGCGATTTGCACCATCGAAAAATGCTCCCATTACAACAACACTATCAATGAGCACACAACTTTTTTTTAAATAAATATTATAACTATAACTTTCTTTTGTAGGCGAATTACACGTAGAACAGTTTTCTTATTTCATTTCTGTCGAACGTTTTTGCTCTAATTGTGAATAACTTTTGACCTATTTTATTTTTGACTTATTTATGGCGTTCAAGTTAAATTTTAAGCTTTGGTGCATTCAAAAACTTATTGAAGAGTTAGATACAAACAATTTTGTAGGACGAGGAGTATTTCCCTTTTTTTAAGAAGGCAAAGACTCATATTTCGAAGATTTAAAGGGTTGAAATATGAAGTTAGAAGTTCAAATGATTCACAAAATGTTTCTGGTAGTGTTTTGCATAAAAGTGCTAAAGACAACCTATAAATACTTGATATGTAATATGCCGATTCATTATAACTATTTGCAAAAGGCGAAACTTAAACTCCTCCTAGAGCTGTGTTATTTTTTGCAATGTAATTAGCGGATAACATCATTTTTTTTTGTTATTATAGAAAATATAATTAAACCATGCAGTTCTTAAAAATTCCTATTCATTCCGAAGTTAGTCATTAGTACTCCTCAACCGAATCATGTTTAAAAAGCATTCAAACTTATGTACTTATACAAAAACCAACAAATACTATATGAGAATTCAATGTAATTCAATCTTATTTTTGTACTTTTATAGCCGACTTACACCTTTTTATAAGTATTCGCCCTTTGACTGATAATTAATGTATTTGTAAGGCAAATCAAAAGAAAAAATTTATAACAATATTTGTTAAATTCATTATTCGAGATATTCTCGACTTTTATTTGGTTGTTGATTAGAGAGGTTAGATTGATTGGAGGGGTGTGATAAGCCCATGTCATACGACATACACTTAAGCCAGTAAAGGCTTGTTGTGCGCTCCCTTTAATTATCAGACACAAGCTGCCAGAGTTCTGCGGCATGATTCGAACCTGGGACCTTCGCACTACGAGTCTAGTACACTACCTACTAGTCTACGAAGGTCAGTTGGTTGTTGATTAAGTGTTTGGATATAAGAGAAAAACAATATTGGAAATATATAACTTTTCTGGCTGATAGGAGAGTATGAGACATCCAAGGAAAAGAAAAGGAGAGTTCCAATATGTGAAAATTCTTTTAGTTTATTAGATTGGTTGCTTATTTAATGATTTTACGAATTAGATATATGTATAATAATTGTAAGTTTTTATTAACAAATAAGTATAGGTTTAATTAAGTTAATATAGGTTACATGGTTGAAAAATTCAATTGCTTTTAGGTTTTCTATTTTATCATTCTAGGAACTTCGGTTCTGTAAACCGATTCATTGAAGGAAAACAGGGTGTCTTACTATTTACATATAATATACGGTATTAAAAGTAGTATTAGTAATCATCTAAATTTTAACTAAATAAACTAACGAACGATTTAATATTTAATATTAATATTCGAGACATTCGCGAATACTGAATTTAATAAACATTTTTAATATAAATTTTGTTTTTCATTTCGCCTCATAAAGACACTCATTATTGTTAACTGATATTTGTACAAACGTGTAAGAACAATTAGAGGCACAAGTCGATTATAATTGTTTGTTGAAAAACTCTCTAAAGTTATTACATATACTCATATGTTTTGTAATTATTAACAAATAGAAAAATATGATTGAATTATGTGAGATATTCTCATATGATATTTGTTGGTATAAGTTTGAATGCTTTTCGAACACGATTAGGTTAAAGAGTACTGATGAATTGGCTACCGTCAATGATATGCACGCATATACTATGCAAAATAAAAATTTTGCTTTATTTAGTTATGGACTTAGGTTTTCCTACATCGAAATTTCATTGCTTAGGTAATTATTCATATTGTTACGTTTTTACCTTTTTAAAAACGTTTTCCGTGGGTTCTTAGTTTGCAATGAAATTAAACGCGCAATTCTTTGATTTTCAGTACTTAACAGCTACTACTTTATTTAATTTAATACCACCGTACTATGCTCAAAAGCAATAGTAACCACTTAATACACTTTACACGATCACGGTAAAGTCTAACAACTCACTCACTAATTACAGACTCAACACTGTCTGTCTGTTGACTGAACTGAACTTTAACTGACTCTAACTTAGACCAGGGATAGCGTTGCCATATGCAAAAAGTGAGATCCCCAGATATTCATATGAAATTAACCTGAGGAAATACTAGTTCTTATGAACAAAATTTGTATGAGGGAATGGAGATTTAAGATTTCAAATTTAGGTATGACATGAAAATGTCAGATCTGGCAATAGTGATCCTTTATGTGTGTTTGTGAGCGCAAACAAAATGTTTATATGTATCTTTGCCTATCCCTGATACACACACATTTACACGCTGCTCGCAGAAGTAAACAAACGACAGCAAAGATCTGTAAACTTTCAAGCACACACAAGTGTCCACGCTCCCCTCCCTTCATTTTACGAACTAACAACCGACCGATCCAACAAAACGAAATGTACACACACACACACATTTACACGCTGCTCGATAAATAAACATACAGCAAAGCCAAAATCATTCGATTTCACAACAACAACAAAAACAACAGAGGCATTTACAAACCAACAACAACAGCGGCATGTACAAAAAAAGTCTAAGTCCCTTTCACACACATCAACTGGCCTTCGTAGACTAGTAGGTAGTGTACTAGACTCGTAGTGCGAAGGTCCCAGGTTCGAATCCTGCCGCAGAACTCTGGCAGTTTGTGTCTGATAATTAAAGGGAGCTTACAACAAGCCTTCACTGGCTTAAGTGTATGTCGTATGACATGGGCTATGACACCCCTCCAATCAACCTAACCTAACCTAACCTTCACACACATCAGGTTTTCTTGATCAAGTTTCAATTCAGCTGTGAGAAAGATAGAGAAGGTAGTACATACGTTCTCTATCATTCCCACAGCTGAATAAAAACTTGATCAAGAAAACCTGATGTGTGTGAAAGGGGACTAATATATCATGCTCTAAAATATTTATTTCCTTAACTACATAAAACTTTTATATATAGACATATAATTTTTTTAATGTAATTCGAAACAAAACATATTACCAAAACTGAGTAACATAGTATAAAAATTGCTAAAATATGTTTTAATATACACTAGAGCCCCGACTTGCCTCTTTAATGGGGACCGGAGAAACGCGACGCAAATCGAAACGACGCAAATCGAATCACCTTTTTCTATATAAATGCACTGAAATTTAATTTATTGGGGAAAATATTCAAAAAAAGCAAAAAAAAATTTTTTTTTGATAAAAAAACAAGTATGAATATATTTTTATTTATTTCATTTACTTCAACACATGCTTATAATTATTATAAAGAAATAAAACAATAAATAAAGAAAAAACATAAAAATTAAATTCATTTACATATGTACATATGTATGTATATTCATAAAAAGTAGGTGCATTAAAAAATTTTAATTTGTTTAGCTTACATTGAGCTCTCTTCAGATGATTTTGGCAAATAACACGCTAAATTCTTACCATAACCAGACAGTTGTTCTTAGCACCACTTACATATATAACAAAGAAAAGGGAATTCCCCATATTTTACACAATTTGAAAACTTCTTAATGTATAGGCCAGAAGTTGCAAAAATGCTAAAAGACAGAAAAGATGCTATATCAGGCACTACAAATGCTAGAAATGGTAATCCACAATGCTGTAGTAAACAATTTAACCGTTTTTAGCGACTCAAATCGAAATCAAAACGACGCAAATCGAAATCAAAACGATGCAAATCGGGGTCAAAACGACGCAACTTGAAATTGCAACGACGCAAATCGAATTTTTCCAGTTTTTAAAAAGCGACGCAAATCGAAACGACGCAAATCGGGACGACGCAAGTCGGGGCTCTAGTGTATAAGTAAAAAGTGGGTGAAAGTTGATAAACATTTTCTCAAGATTTTTGTGCCTCTACCTTACCGTATAACGTATTCTACGTTAAAACAATAAGAATAACAACAATTCGTTATGTTCTAGAGTAATTATGATGAATAATACAAGCAAATAAGATTAACAATAATTCAGTATGTTCTCGAACAACTATAATAGGACTGTTCACGACCAAATTCGTAACAATATGATTAGTTGGTGACAATCCCAATATAATAAATATCAATATTAAGTGTTTCGGATAAAAGAAAGTACAATAAAACACTTATTTCTATATGTAATTTATGTTCAATACATTTATTATAATTTGCAATTGCTTAGCATTTTTTTTTTTCAATTTAAAGAAACATTCCTAAGAACAAATTTTAAGAATCTGTCTATTTATTTTTTACCCTTTTAGACTTTGGAGAATTACTCACAAGTAATTCAAGATGTTATCAAAAGCAGCAAAGTTTTTTGTGTAATAATAATTGATTCGATTGATGACATTATAGACGGGATAAATTTAGAATGGCTGCCAACTAATTTGAGCAGCATGTGCAAAATCATTTTAACCTTGACGGAGCATAACAATGAGGAAAATCCTTTAATTGAGAAATGCCTTGAAATGGGCATCCCGAATAGATGTTTTATTAAAATGAAACAATTCAGTGAACGTCAGTGGCAGGACATACTTAGTTCAGGTGGCGGTGATTTCTATGCTGCAAATGGTGCTATCAAAATGCCGCAGGAGTGGAAAATGTTGCACGGAAAAACACCATTTCATGCCAAATCGTTATGGTGGTTGGCTTGGCTGGACCATACGACTATTTCCATGACAAACATATCTGAAATGTTGGACAAAATTCTTCAGGTGCTGGAATCGAAATTCTCCAGTGATTATGCCGAAATAATGATGCTTATTTTAGCTTTATCGGAATGGGGCATTAGAGAGAGTGATTGCATTGATATTTTTCATAGAATAAGCCAGATCGATGCGCAGGTCGCATTTAGGGTTTGGTCAAAATTTTGCTGGCTTATGGGCCCAATGCTGCTGACAATACGAAATATTCGAATAGCTGATAAATCATTTCGTAATGCTATTCTGGCAAAGTACAAGAGTAAACAAGCGCATGTTCACCAAATTATACGAGAATATTTTGATAGACAAGAAAACTATTTTACAGGCTTGAAAAAAATAAATACAATGTAAGTATTTCAGCCCCTAAGTATGTTAAAATCGAGTTTGAAAATTAAAATATTTAACGTGTCTTTTAGATACAATTATCAAAAATTCCTGAAGTTGCCTTACCATCACTTCTGTAATGTTATGGAAGATCACTTAGGACTGAATAAAATTGAAATACTGTTCCACTGCTTCTACTTCACCGAATTGCAGTGGATGGCTGATAAGGTCCATGCGACTGGCCCAGCGCACCTTATGAATGATGTACTAATATCTGAGAAAATATCTGGAATATCGGATCAGCCCTACGTACATATTCGCTTGTTGAAAGACTTTCTTAAAAAGTATATGTATGAACTCAATTACGACGGTCATCAATTCTTCACCCTCATAAAATACTATATGAAATCTCGTATTCGAGAAGATCCGTCGTTAAACGATGACCAAATAGTTCGTTCGTGGCTTGAATACACGAATGAGTTGGAGATCCCATTCCTAGACATCATTAATACGAGTTTGGGAGATGAACTTGAAAACGGAAACATTAGTTACGATGTCATCGTCAACTTGCCGCATCCAGGATTTTTTGTAGCGTCAATAAGCACAGAGCGGGAAGAAATTTGCATATGGGATGTTAAAAGCTGCTCGCGAGTTCGTATTCTTCAAGGAATCCCCCAGCCGACAGCAATGTGCCCATTTGGTGCATATAATGCCGCTGTATTATGCAGAAGAGAGATCAAAGTTATTAATTTGGATGATGGAAAATTTAAGGTAAATTCGCCTTTTTCTAATTTTTAATCGCTTAAAATTAAAATATGTGGATTGCCATTTTAGGTTGCTCTCAAGGGGGTTATGAATCAAAAAATGCCATATTTTGGACTGCACGATCAGAAACATTTGGTGTGCTTATCACGCAATCGGATGTATGTAAACCTAATGAATTTAGAATCTGGCGACTGCGTTACAACTTTTAAGGCTGGCGAAGATCGTTTTCTAAATTCTCTTCTAGTTTCTGGAGATGGAAGGTATGAATAATTTAATACAAAATTATAATTAAAATATTTAGTGTTGACATTTAACAATAGAAGTCATTTAAAAAATTGCTTCTCACTATGACAAGAATACTATTAATTATATGCTGTATTAAGAAAGTTGAAATTGATTGAGGGTTATGTTTTCTTTTCAAATGAGTTTTGCTTGAATTTAGAATGATGTTCTGTCATCCCACGTCAAATTTTGTTTAAGTAGACCGGTTTCGGCTATGTTCCATCTTGAGTGTTCTTTTTCTTATTAAATTGTTTTCCTGTTACTCGTCATCCTTATATAGTTCCCTCAGTTGTATCAGCCTCTTGGGATTATTCGTTTGCCAGTGTTACTCCTTCTACCTATGTCTCTCTCCCTCTACTCACCACCCCTCTTCCTCTTTCCTCATATGTTCGTATTTGCTATTTAATTGTTTGCCTAGTGTTTCTTCTCTATACGCTTAGTAATCTCTTGTTTCTTCTTTGTTTTCTTTTTTTTTGGCAATTGTTGTGTTGGTAGGCCTCATTGGGCCATTGTTTTGTTTTGTGTAAAAATGTTTTAATGGTTCGAATATTATGACCGCTGCATTGTGTCTGTTCATTCATTATTCTAATGTCAAATATTTTCTGTTTATATACATCGTTGCTTTCCAACACTTTCAGTCGTTCTTCTTTGTGTTGGAAATGCAGCAGTTTAGCCGTTTTTCTAGTGCGTGCTGTTGTACATTTGTTGGCAAATATGTGGTGCGTAATATTAAATTCTGGTGTCGATCCTGCTTATTTCTTGTAGACCCTTATTTGTTGTCGAAATCTTGTTCCGATCTTCCGCCCTGGTTATCCGATGTAACTACATCGATATGAATAGGTTAATTTGCATACCTCTTTTGGTCTAGCGGATCTATTTCATTCATGCAATTCTGTAACATTCCACATAAGTTGTTTCCTGTCTTAAATGTTGTGTTAATATTGTGTTTAAAAAAAATTCCTGGCTTGAATATGTTTTTACCTATATATATATATATATATATATATATATATATATATATATATATATATATATATATATATATATATATATCGTCACCTAAGAGACCAAACAACCTATCAGCAAAAATTTCAAAATTGAGTTTTTTATTTAATATTATTCCCTATATCATAACGCATATGTATGCAAAATTTTGAACGCCTAATATTACAAATAACCAAGCTATTACCAAATTACCAAATACCCTATCAGCAAGTGTACAATTTTCTGAAACCAAATAACCTATCAGCACTCATGCTAAAGAAGAAATCAGAGTAACTTTTTATTTGAATTTTTTCTTTTTGAAAAACAGTTACTTTTGATTTGTTGTTCTGTCTGTTTTATTACATTTTATTTATTGTTAGAAGTGAAAAGAAAACTAAAAAGTGTTAAAACGCAGTAAAATGTATTCCATAAATGAAAATATGCAAGTTCAAATTGTTATCCAGGAAAAAATATTGGGGACCCTAAAGTAAATATGATTCATGTTTTGGCGTATGACCCAACAGGATCTATATATTACAAAATCAATATTAAAAACGATTATCAGCTTTTACCACAAAAATCTGCTACAAGTTTTGAAATTCGTCGTCCAAAGTTACTACATCCCCAAAGGTTAAAAATCTCCAAAAAGAAATGGCAACATTTACAAGATTTAAAAACCTTGCTTCCAGCAGACTGTCATGACTTTTATGATAACATACCTTATGAGTAATTTTTTGTGGTAGTTTTATTTAAAGAAATGTTTTTTTTTATATAATTAAAATTTTTATTTAGTTGTTAACTTTACAATAAATAAAGAATTGATTTTTTGTAGAAACACATAACTTTATTTAAAAATTAAAAATTTTGGGAAAAATAAAAAATTTATACTTTAGAAGGCCGTGACGTACTAAAAAAAGAAGAAAATAAATCATAAAAAATCATGATAAAATTTTAATTTTGTTGCATGGTGCAATTTAACCAAACATTAAGCACTTCCTTGTTTAAACAAGTAAAAGAAACTAACTGTTATTATTTAATGTAAATAATATTCATGTGTAAAAAGGAATGCTATATATTCATACTAATTAGTATTGCTGATAGGTTGTTTGGTTTCAGATTTTTACAATCCCAAAAAACCTAAGTGCCATATCATATGCTGTGTTTAGAAAAACAAAGCTTTCTCAACCGATATATACTTCTGGTTTAATTTTAATCAGAATATATAATTTTCGTTTAAATATTGCAAATAGTTCCAATTTTATAACGTTTTTTTTCTCTCCTGTAAACTTTTGAAAACTGCTGATAGGTTGTTTGGTCTTTTAGGTGACGATATATATATATATATATATATATATATATATATATATATATATATATATATATATATATAAGTATATCAAAGTAGCACAATTAATCGTATACTGTTAATGATCCTTGTTCCTCTCTTGACCTCTCCGCCATTGTATATGTTGTTCCCATCTCCTTCGTATAGACCACACGAGTTATTGATGTTCGTTCACGTGTCGTTACTAATTGTGTAATCGCTGCATTCTTGTGTTATTGAGGATAGTTCCATGAATTATGCATTACTGTGTCTGTAGCCGTTAGTTTTCTGTATATTCCAGACGTTGTTCATCTTAAATGAGAGGTCCAGGTAATATTTTCTCGCCCTCTTCCACCGCCATTGTGAATTTTATCTTGTTATGTTGCTTGCTCAAGAGATCCAGAATTTTTTCCTCATTATTTTATTTCTGTACATTTATTATATCATCCAAGTACCTATCTTGCATAGAATGACAAAATTTGTTTTTAGATCCTCTACATACATACATATCTCTTTTCTAAACACTCCCATGAAAATAGCTGATGTTGGACTTCCCATTCCTAGACCGTTAGCCAATTATTGAATTCGAAGTAATTTTGATAGTGTTATTCAAAGTGTGCTTGTGAGTTATATTGATAATTTCTTGTCCTTTGTTATTTTGAGCATTGTTTGATGTACATTATTTATTGTCTTTTTTATGATAACTTTCTTACTTTATATGGTAATATTATACCATATCGCATATTCGAGAGATAAATCGTCAATTAAAGAGGAAAATCGCTGAAATTAGTACGAGTATACTACAGCATGAATATGTACCACTGTGGTACCAAAAATCAATGGAAAGCTTATCAAATGCTTAAGCAACTTTTGGCTGTCTAATTTATTTAACTTAAACGTCAATAAATTTTAAAAACATAGATATTTTTCCATAAAATAATAAATTTGTATTTGTTTAGGGTTTTAATTTTCTACAACGGGGTTTGCTTGAGTTTGGAATAATACTCCGTCATCCAACGTCAAATTCTGTTTGTAAACAATCCAATTTCGGCTATGTGCCATTTTCAGTATTCTTTTTCTTAAAACTTACGTTTATTTCAAGTGAATTTTCTTTAAATTATTTTCGTCATACATTACAACATGTCTTGTTTTTCTTTTTAATATTGAAATTCATAAGCAGCTGTTTCTCTAAGCAAAGTACGACAGCTTCGCGATTTGCTTAAGCAAATAAAACGTAACGAAAAGTGGCTAAAGTACATTATATAAGTACGTAGTTGTACAAATTTACTTAAGATAAGTGTGGTAGACCCTGCCTATATATAGACCATGAGTGTGTGTATATGCTATTCTTGATATGCTACTTTTTTAAATCCTTTCGAAATGTATATTCCTAGAACGCGTTATAAAAATTACATATTATAAAATAAGCCCAAAAACAGTTCTGGCTTGTATGAAATCATATTTTAAAAGGAACTATTTTACTTCATTAGAAGACTACTGGTGAATTTAATTGTTTTGCGAGAGCCACCTTTTTGCTTATTGTTGAAAGAAATGAAAGGAATTCTTTGCAAATTCAATGTTTCCATACATACATCACTAATAAATACAATTGATTTGACATTGAGTTTTTAAGCTAGAAAGAAATATATATTTTCTTGTTATTCAATTAAACATAGGGCCATTATTACAAGATGGCGGTAAAGAAGACATTATTCATAGGTTCCTTTAATGAAACTGAGCGCTAAATTAACAATTCTTCATAACTAGAGTATAACTTCCTGAAAAAAAGCTCTCTTTTTCAAAATATGATATGCCTACTACTTTCGAATGGGTAAGTAAATATAAAAATGCAGTGGCAACACTATATGTAATTATTACTTCTTACAAAAATCCTTTTTGGTTAATTCATTTCTTTTACACATAAAATAAGTGATATATCAATTGGTGAACAAAGCTGTAAAAAAATTATACAACTTAATTGACAAAGTATTGGCAACTTCAAATGATAAGACCGCACGATAAAATTACAGATGGCTTGAAGTTACTATTAAATCAGTTTTAAATCGGTTTTAGAATAAAGTTTTCATAACGAAAAACAATCTATCCATCCGAAATAATTCCACTTTTCCTTGTGAATTATTCGCTATACAGGAATAAGTATATGTTGGCGACTGTAAAATAGAGAAAAGCAAAACTGATTTAACTCTGAATCCTTTTTATTTTGTTAAAAAACATGTGTAAATAAATGCATTGCGCTTTAGCAATGGTACATATGTACATATGTAGATACATACATATATACAGTCATATTCCATGTAGCGTTTAATTAAATTTGTATAGCTGTATAGAGCCAGAACTTCAATTTGTACATACATTACTGTTATGTATGTACATATGTATGTATCTTTCCACAAATAATTCAGAAATTTCTTTGTTTGCAAATTTGTAAATAAATGCTTACGTTTTCCTTTTTTTATTTTCGTTAGACTTGTCATGACACAGCCTTTAACACACATTAGTTCTGTTCCACATGCATAACGAAACAGTCCGAACTAGCCCAAAGTTACCCAAAACCGTTCCACATAACAATTTTTGTGCAAAAAAGAGAGAAATTGAGAGAGTAATTTTTTTAATTTCCTGTACAAATTTGCACAAACTTTTTCTTTGGGTAAGTTCGGACAAGAATTTAACAATCAGCTGTTTTTGTTTACATATGAAACTGATAGATTTATCAGAAACTTTGCAAGCAAAAGAAAAAGTTTAGTTTTTATAAATAAATATATTAAAAAGCAGAAGTTGAAAAAAGAAACAGCGTTAAAAATATTTAAATCGATCGTAATTTTTCTTTCCATTTTAAAAGATTCATAAATATTTAAAAAAAATTGCACTGTTTAATTTTTTCTTCCACTTGTTTTTCAATTATTCTACAGCTATTGACAATGATGCAAATGCTTTGTTTTTATAATTTGATGACTTTTAAGCGTCTAAAAGCACTTAAATAGATTTTAGTTTAAAAAGTAAGCAGCATTAGTATTTCAGGAACTACAAAAATGGTTTTTTGTGTTCCAGCTATTTTGGGTAACTTTGGCAAATTTAGAGAGAATTTTTCATTTTGCTCTCAATAGTCCGAACTTGTCCGAGATCTTGTGGAACAAACCTATTTTATGCTTGAAGTAATTATTAGTAAATTAGTTACTGCACAATTTAAGGGTAACGAAACTTTGATTAGAAATTATATTCAAACAACTATATACATATGTACATATATTATTGACAACGCAATCGTCTTCACAATCGTGTTTACTGGCAGTGAAACACGTAAAAACTATTATTTTAAAGTAAAATAAGTTCCTTTCGTAATAGTAATTTCTATAGACTTTTTTGTAGATTCAAAACATACTAAGTATTTTGAAGAACAAAATTTACGTTTGTGATATTTTGTCTGGAAGAGATAAAAAAACTCAAAAGACAAAAAACAACTCAACCACACCAATAAGAAATTTTACTCGGACACGGACCTTCTGTAATTGACATTGTATTACGAGTAAAACATCAAGTATTCGATAAAACCAGATTTTTTCTATTGTTAAATCAGACTCGACTTCATTATGTTCTACAAAAAGACAAATATTTTCAGTCAAAGCGAAGTTATTTGACACTCTCGGTTGACTAGGGTCAGTCATAATAGTAGCAAAGCCGTTCAAGAAATATTAAGCTATGGAAATTAAAGGCTTGCTAGGATGAGGTTTCCTCACCGTATTTGCTGGTACATAAATTGTCTTTAGACGTAAGTATCCTGAGATTTCCTACTTCACCAACGAGTTCTGCGACTCTTCCGAAACGGCATGTTGTGGCGCTATAAAACTCCATTTCTGATGGCGATATAAATTGAAATTAGCTAGTGACTAAAACCAAGTTTACAGAACAAGAGATCACAATGAACGATGCTATCCAGATTAGTTAAAAGTTTCAACCAAAATGGTAACTATATTCAAATACATATAATGTTTATTATTGTCTAAATTATATATACTTATATATGCTCAATTCTGGAGGGAGCATAGGGCCATAACAAGGTGATTCCAATAATCTCGATCTTCGGCTCGATGCTTGACTTCGTTCCACTTCATATGCAATCTCGAAAGTTCTGTTGTCAGTTGCCGCTTCCAGGTATGCGCTGGTCTCCCAACTCATCTGCTTCCCTGTGGATTTTAATCTAGGCATTTTTTGCCAATATCATCGTCAGGTTTACGATGGGTGTAACGTATCCAACTCCATTTCCGCTTACTTATTTCCGTTGTAATAGGCTGCTAGTTTGCCTCCGTCTAAAGCTGGTCTAAATTACAGATTGAGAAAAATTTTGTTAAGTAAAGACGTATTTGCGTTTCAGAAAATGTTGAGAAACAACATTTGATGCCTGTATTTCAATCTCTTGCTTAAGGCTAAAATACAAAATGTACAGCTTTTTAATTACACTTATTCTGATTATTTGTTTGTAAATATGTATGTATGTAGGCATCTGTAAATGTGCAACATGATCTGCCCTGCTGGGTTGCCATCGGTCACATTGTTGTAAGGGCAAACCCTTGAGAAAATTATGGTACAAAAACATATATGCGTCATTATATCTTTACATATATATGGAGATGAACTCCTCTACACTCCTCGGCTGGCTACAGAAAGCACCATGAACTTTGAAAACCTTTATTGCAAACCGTGTAAAATACATATGTATATCAATAATATATATGTGTGAATGCGCGATAATTTATTTACCACTTTTAAAATATAAAAGGAACTGTTCAGACCTTCACAATGAATTTCCTTTCATATGTGCATAAGTTAGTTTGTATAAATGTACAAACTCACTTAAGTACATATGCCTACACGAAATTTGTTGAACAACCTTAAATTGCTAAGCTAATATAATTTTTTATTGTATTTACCTTTTTTTATGCATTTTCCCTTACTTTTAATTCAACAGTTAATTCAAATTATGAAGAAAAAGAAACCTTGAACTTCTGATTAAGTTTCAATTTTTGCTGTAGTTGTTGTTTACTCTAAATTCTTTTACTTTAAACATTTAACAAAACCTTGAAATAATTTTAAGTTTATTGCATTCGTCTGGGGTTTCAGATTTCCTGGAATTTCTCACACGCTTGGAAAATGCAAGGCAGAATTACATAATTAATAAATTAAAATAATTTTTGCAAGTTGGCAATAAAATTTTCTCACAAGCGTGGAAAATGCAAGGTAGAATTATTCAATTAATAAATACATTAAAAATAATTATTGCAAGTTGGCAATAAAATAGTATTTAAGGCCATGATTTAATTCAAATAAATGAGAAACAATTATTCAATCAAACTAAGCAGTTGTCTTATTTGTATTCTCCACTTCACCGCATTAACCAAGTTCAAGTGCTTGCGTTATCTCACCATAAAAAAAAATAATAACCAAGTTCAAGTGCTTGCGTTATTTAACCATAATACATAATCAAGCTTAAGTGCTTGAATTATATCTACAAATTGTCCCGGTGTTTCCGCCCGGACAAAGCAACACCGACCAGCAAAACAGCTGAGTCAAAACATTCTGGTGACCCCGACGTGATTAACTTCAAAAAAAAAAAATCATCAGCTCCTCTTCCCAGGAACAAAGTCCTAAAGGCATAGTCAGCTCAAACAAGCAAACACCATGGCTACTTCAACAAATGCTACAATAAGAAGGCACAATGTCATGATGTCATCGTTAAAGCGGCTACTCGACACGGACCCTACGGCAAATAATATGAAGCTGAAAGAAAAATTGTGGGGCGAAATCCAAGAGCTACATTTCAAAATATGGGAATCAAGCGATGACCCACTAAAAGAAGGATACGACATGAACTCCTACGAAAACCTGGAAAAGCGAGTTATTGAAAATTTCAAGCTGGTTTCCTGCACACGAGAGCAAGGGTTCGAAACTGCGCAAAACAACGTGTTACCACTGCCAAAGGTCACAATCCAAAAATTTAATGGAGATTATTTAAAGTGGAGATCCTTTCACGACTTGTTTACTCAACTTGTAGACAATCAGCACATTCCTGCGGTACAAAAGATGTGGTACCTGAAATCAAACTTGGGGGGCGAAGCTGAAAAACTAATAAGTCATCTTTCAGCCACAGCCGAAAACTACGCAACCGCATGGAGCCTATTGCAAGAACGATACAATAATCAACGCGTTCTTGTAACCTCACTAATGCAACAACTTCTGGATCAACCAAGCGCGGGACCATCAGCTGCTGCTATCAAACAATTACATGATACAACACAAGAATGTCTTCATGCGCTAAACAACATCGGGATCGATACCGCTTCTTGGGATCCCATGCTGTTTCACATACTTATTAAAAAATTGGATCGGGGTACTCTTGTTCTATATGAGAGGACCATTAGCAATCCAAAAGAGCTACAAAAAATCAAAGACCTATTAATCTTTCTCGAAAATCGGTTTCAATCCCTGGAGGCCATAAACCAGAAAGAAAGATCATCAAAGGTCTATGTTTCCACTACTTCAGCTAAACAAATAGAAGTCATGTGCTCACTTTGCAAAAACAACTTTCACCAACTATATCGGTGCCAGAAATTTCAGCAACTATCGCCAGCAGACCGTCTGAATTTCATTCGGAAGCAAAACTTGTGTGTGAACTGTCTAAAATCAGGACACACAGCCAAAACTTGCAAATCAGGATCATGCTTGACATGCAAGAAAAAACACAACTCGCTACTTCATCTGGAGAACAACACTCAGGCATCAAACAAAAGATCAACCAGTGAGAAGGTATCCAAGAAAACATCATCATTCGCTACTAATCAACCTGAAATAACTGGTCCGGATTCCAATGAAGCGATACCTTATCCTCCAGAAGCATCCTCACTAGCGGCAGCAAATGGTCAGGCGTCCAACTCATACGTTCTTCTCAGCACAGCTCTAGTAAAAATCAAAACTGATACAATGGAGTTTGAATGCCGCGCCTTACTTGACTCTGGCTCACAAGTCAATTTAATTACGGAGCGTTTGGTAAAACGACTTAATATTGCAAAACACGCTTCATCAGTGAACATCAATGGAATCGGGGACTCCAACACAAAAACACAACACCGAGTTAATGTAGCTTTGCATTCTCGAATTAATGGATTTACAACACGCCTGGAAGCACTTGTTCTGCCTCGAATTATCGCGCCACAACCATCACAATTCATCAACATTGATGAGTGGCCACTGCCGAAAAATCTTGTGCTAGCTGACCCAACATTCAATCGATCTAATAAAATCGATATATTGCTGGGTGCCGAGCATTATCACCAACTGCTCGCAATTGGGCAAATAAAATTATCTCCACAACTTCCGATTTTGCAGAACACGGTTCTTGGATGGATTGTAGCAGGAAAAATAAATAGAGAACGCATTACAGACGCATCCTGTGGGATATGTACTGAAGATGAAGGACTTGAAGCTTCCATCGCTCGACTTTGGGAAATAGATGAAGTTAAAACAACTAAAAAACCACTATCAATAGCCGACAGACAATGTGAAGAGCACTTTGTACAAAATACTACTAAAACCCGTCAAAATCGCTTCGTAGTCAGAATACCATTTCATCAAACCTCTAACACCCTAGGCGACTCACACGCAATGGCTCTCAACCGATTTCTCGCTCTCGAACGGCGCTTGCAAAAGAACCCGGAATTGAAAGCTAAATACACTGAATTTATGGATGAGTATGAATCAATGGGACATATGACAAAATTGGAAACAGATTCCATAACATCACCAAACTACTACATCCCACATCATTGCGTCCTGAGGCCAGAAAGTTCAACCACTAAGCTCAGAGTAGTATTCGATGCTTCAGCAAAAACCTCCTCAGGCTACTCTCTAAATGACCTCATGTTCACGGGACCAACACTACAAAGTGAACTATTCTCCATACTTCTCAGATTTCGAATGCCAAGGTTCGTTTTCACTACTGACATTGAAAAAATGTATAGGCAGGTATTGATTGCTCCTGAAGATCGTAAATTTCAGCTCATAATTTGGAGAAAGGATTCCACAATGCCCATTGCATACTACCAACTCAACACGGTCACATATGGCACAAGAGCTGCTCCATACTTAGCAACAAAATGTCTTGATCAACTGGCTGAAGAAAACAATATACGCTATCCTCTTGCTTCACAATTTATTAAAGAAAATTTCTATGTAGATGATGGCTTGGGCGGATCAAATAGCTTATCAACAGCGATGCAATTAAAAGAGCAACTTGTGCAAATCATGAAAGAGGGCGGCTTCACGTTACGCAAATGGTGTGCAAACCATCCACAATTACTCCACAACATTCCACAAGACAACTTGGAGGTAAACTTAGATTTTGAGAGCATAGAAGCCGACACCATCAAAACATTAGGACTAGTTTGGCTGCCGAAAACTGACAAACTGGGTATTAAGGTCAACATCAGCAACGTTAAGAGAGTAACCAAGCGAACAGTCACTTCGGACCTTGCAAGACTATTCGACCCATTGGGGATTTTATCTCCCATTATAGTAACGGCAAAAATGTTTATTCAAGAATTATGGGAGTTAAAACTAGATTGGGATACTTCTTTGCCTGAATCGCTACACACTAAATGGATAACATTTCGTACAGACCTGAATGTATTAAAAACCCTTCAAATATCAAGACATATTTTTAAGGGAAGGGTTCCAGAATCCCAACAACTACACATTTTTACAGACGCATCCGAAAAGGCTTATGGAGCTGCGGCTTACATCCGATCAGTTTTCAAAGATGGCACCATTATGGTACACTTACTCTGTGCGAAATCCCGCATAGCTCCACTCAAACGGCAAACAATACCACGATTGGAACTATGTGCAGCCACACTTGGAGCCCAACTAGCCACAAGAGTCAGGTCTGACCTTCAATTTAAAGGCCCAGTATGGTTATGGACTGATTCAGAAATTGTGCTCTCATGGATAAATTCATCATCAGCTTCATTCAACACATTTGTAGCAAATCGAATCTCAGTAATTCAAGAAGAAACCCACGCAGAACAATGGCGTCACGTAGGCTCAAAGTTCAACCCCGCAGATATATTATCTCGTGGGATGTCTCCGGCGGCTCTTAAGGAAAGCACTCTTTGGTTTTATGGTCCAATGTTTCTCCATGGCGTAGAGAAGGTGTGGCCACCTAAGTTCAATCCAAGCTCCAACATCCCAACAAATCTCGAACGAAAAGCAAAGCTGCTTGAATCACGAGCAATGACGACAACGGAACCAAGCTTTGTTTACCAAATCAACCATAAAAATTCATTCCATCGTCTGCAGCGAATTGTTGCATATATTCTGCGCTTCATTGCCCACACTAGATGTCAGAAGCAGATGCGACAGCCATCAAAATTAGTTACAACAACGGAACTCAGCCAAGCACTGGTTCCTATTATTTCACAAATGCAACTCTCAGAATTCAAGGAAGACATAACCCAACTAAGAAAATACAAACAAGTACAAGGAACAAGCACTATCCGGAATCTTACACCCTTTTTGGATGAAAATGAACTAATAAGGGTCGGAGGTCGGCTCGACGCGTCTTTGTTAGATTATGACTCAAAACATCAACTTCTAATTCCATACAACGATCCCATTTCCAAATTAATATTCCAAATGATTCATGAAGAACACAAGCATTGTGGATCGCATACATTATTAGGAATTGTTCGGCAACGTTTCTGGCCAATAAAAGGAAAAATTATGGCAAGAGCCACAGTTCATCGATGCACGACATGCAGCAGAGCTAAACCAGAATTATTCCACCAAATAATGGGAAACCTACCCTCGACACGTATCACACCAGCCCGTGCATTCATCAATACCGGGGTCGATTACTGTGGCCCAATTACTGTACATTATAAACTGAGGGGAAAACGACCACACAAGGCTTACATTGCTGTATTTTGTTGCTTTGCCACAAAGGCAGTACATTTGGAACTCGTCAGCGATCTCACAACTGAAGCTTTCATAGGTGCGCTTAAACGTTTCATAGCCCGGCGTGGACATTGCCAAAATTTATATTGCGACAATGCAACAAACTTCGTCGGAGCAAAGAATAAATTACCTGAACTCACCACAATCATACATGCATCAGATGCGAAAGAAGCCATTACGAATGCTTGCGGCAAAAAGGGTATACAATTTAATTTCATTCCGCCAAGAGCACCACATTTTGGTGGTCTATGGGAAGCAGCAGTTAAGTCAGCAAAATATCTTTTGATAAGGACACTGGGTAATGCATCTCTAACGTACGAAGAACTGGAAACCATAGTTGTTGAAATTGAAGCCATATTAAATTCTAGACCCATCTCACCCATGTCAAATGACGCAAACGATATAGGCGCATTGACTCCGGGACACTTTCTGATAGGTGAACCATTAACAGCCCAAATTGATGCTCAAGCAAGGTCTACAAACCTTAAATTGGAAACACGATGGAAATTAGTGTCTCATCTCAAGCACGAATTTTGGAAGAGGTGGTCACGAGACTACCTAAATGAGCTACAATATCGAAACAAATGGCGAGAACAATCAAAAAATCTGAAACCAGGGGCGATAGTCATTATAAAAGAAGATAACGTTCCAGTCATGAAATGGCCTCTTGGGCGCGTAATAAAAACATATAAAGGACACGACGAAGTTGTAAGAGTAGCAGATGTCCAGACAGCTTCAGGCATCTTTAAGCGAGCAATTCAATATTTAGCTCCACTCCCTAAGCTCAATGACGAACCCGAAGAAGAAGAAGAACTATCGCGTCCACAAATGACAGAAAACAACGATAATCATGAGATATTAGCAGAAAACCAATCATCACAACAGTCATTGGATGGAAGGTCACCCGCCAAAAAACAGCGGACCTTGCCAAGCTTAATTACGACCACCATACTCACAATATTGCTATTGATTCCACTAGTATCCACAAATAAAATCGAAGTAACACAGTTTGAACCCAATATCGGCTTGCACTTTGAGGGCATTGGCAATACACGGGTATCGCGGTCAGAATGGAATATCATCTCCTACTATAACTTAAAACCATATAGGCAAGAAATAAGTACCCTCATGAACGAAACAACGACACTACACCGCTTGTGCAACCTTTTAACTCAAAGGGCGACTTGTTCGAGCGTTCTCCAGGCAGTTGACTTCAGCCTAGCAGGCCTAAAAGATAAAAACCTGTTACTAAAGAGGAGAGCTAAGCGTGGTGCTATTAACGTCGTTGGCAATGTCGCTAATTCACTGTTTGGTATTCTGGATTCGGATTATGCTGAACAAATGTCAAACACCATCAACGCAGTGAACAACAATGAAAACTATCTCAAACAACTCCTCATAAATCAAACATCAATTGTTGATGCAACTCTAAATGTTCTTAAACAAGATGAAGAAAATGTGAAACAAAAGTTCATTAGTATAGATAATCAATTATCAGAAATGGCATCTAGGTTACAAGAAAATGAAAAAGAACAACATCAAGCAAGGCTGTTTCGAATGTTCATGTTCCTATCAGTTCAAATTTCCTTAACATCAGCAAGGCTACACCGAATTCAAGCAGAAATCATAGCAGCCTTAACAGATTCACACCATGGTAAAATTAGCCCAATGCTTTTGTCACCGTCCCAACTTCAAGCCGAGCTAGTACAAGTAAGAAATCATCTCCCAACATCTCTAGAACTACCAGTAAGCAAGGATAACATTTTACAACTGTACAAAATCATGAATGTAAAAGGAGGTGTCACACAAGACCACGTCATCTTTCACATATCTATTCCGTAATCTGATCCTGAAATATTCGAACTTCTGAAACCACACCCAATTCCTGTTCAAATAAATGGGACAATGCTCGCTATTAAACCTTGCAGTGACTTCCTGGCTATAAATGCTCATAAAGATCAGTATTTCGTGTTGGCAGAGAAACAGTGGACCACATGTTCAACAATAAGAGAGAATGAATTTCTATGTCCTCAAATGCAAACAAAATTTACTGCAAACGCTGACAAATGCTTGTGCGAGATTTCTCTTCTTAATTCTAACGCTCAAACAAATTGTAACATTGTTCCTGTTGTTGATAGCACGTCACTTACACAATTAGAATACAGCAATCAATGGCTCTACACTATGCGGCAGCCGTCTCGAATAAACTCCGTATGTGGGCAAGAAAAATCACAGTTAATCCTAAAAGGATCTGGTCTCCTAAAAATCTCATCAGATTGTACAATTAAGCTAAACTCAATCATCATCAAAGGTCATCAAACTGTCTCCACATCTCTTCAAACATCATATACAGCAATGAGCAATATAAGTGACATCAGTTATCCAGACGAGATTCAAATTGCAGGAATTCGCCACAAGACCTATTCCGACCAAATTAAAAATATCTCCGAAATTCAACGCAAATTACACCAAACGGTATCTGCTGAACTTCCGTCACAAATTAAACATATAAAATATCACCACGGGACCATTGCCTATGTTGCTCTCGTTCTCGTTATAATACTATGCCTGAGTATCGCCTGGAAAAGGGCACGTTGCAAAGGAATTAAACCAAATCAACAAACTCCACGTCCAGCTGTACGTCAACATATTCCAACACCAGAATTTGAAGTATCCGTAGTTTAAATCTTTAATTCTAAGACATATAAAGAGCAATATAAGGTTGTCAAATTTATTATTTCGTTGAGCATGACTCAACGGCGGGGTACATGTTCAGACCTTCACAATGAATTTCCTTTCATATGTGCATAAGTTAGTTTGTATAAATGTACAAACTCACTTAAGTACATATGCCTACACGAAATTTGTTGAACAACCTTAAATTGCTAAGCTAATATAATTTTTTATTGTATTTACCTTTTTTTATGCATTTTCCCTTACTTTTAATTCAACAGTTAATTCAAATTATGAAGAAAAAGAAACCTTGAACTTCTGATTAAGTTTCAATTTTTGCTGTAGTTGTTGTTTACTCTAAATTCTTTTACTTTAAACATTTAACAAAACCTTGAAATAATTTTAAGTTTATTGCATTCGTCTGGGGTTTCAGATTTCCTGGAATTTCTCACGGAAAATGCAAGGCAGAATTACATAATTAATAAATTAAAATAATTTTTGCAAGTTGGCAATAAAATTTTCTCACAAGCGTGGAAAATGCAAGGTAGAATTATTCAATTAATAAATACATTAAAAATAATTATTGCAAGTTGGCAATAAAATAGTATTTAAGGCCATGATTTAATTCAAATAAATAAGAAACAATTATTCAATCAAACTAAGCAGTTGTCTTATTTGTATTCTCCACTTCACCGCATTAACCAAGTTCAAGTGCTTGCGTTATCTCACCATAAAAAAAAAAATAATAACCAAGTTCAAGTGCTTGCGTTATTTAACCATAATACATAATCAAGCTTAAGTGCTTGAATTATATCTACAAATTGTCCCGGTGTTTCCGCCCGGACAAAGCAACACCGACCAGCAAAACAGCTGAGTCAAAACAGGAACAAAGGTATGAGATTTTACTAAAAGTATTACAACAATAATAGTCTTATAACTAAATTTATAAAACTAATAAAAATAAATATATTACCCTAAGGAAAATTGTTCAGAAAAACCTTTTTGATTACTTAATGTCAATAATATTTTGAGCATTATATACTCGAAAAATATAAAAATTAAGGACAGTCTGTAGATTTTGTTATTATGGCTATATCACTTAAGAGCTCATTGATAGTAAATTATTGCGGTATAAACCCACCTGACCCACATTGGCTAAAATCCCGAGCTTTCAACAATAACGATATGGAGGCAAGAAAGTCTCAAGTTAACATTAAAAGTTATGACAGACAGTGACAACAAGTCAGTTAAAACTATACAAAACAATTTTAATTCATCGTTCGAACTCTTAGAGTTATAAGTTACTACGTCAATTTCTTAATGCGCGTTAGTAAATGTCCCAGCAGTTTGTAGTCACCCAATAGGGTTACATTCCCCAAGAATATACTTATGTACTTATCTTCAAAATAAGCGGCAAATTCATAAGAAGGACAGACTTCTAACCTTGTGATCGTTTCTTTACAAAGAGGGGCTGCTACCAGTTGGCGTGACTAAGGACTAAGCTTGAAAGATGAATATCCTGTGATAATTCCATGAATTTTACACAAAACCAATTTATTCGCAGAATACAGTTTTGTTTCATGTCATACCACAAAGCATACGTCAAGGTTTTATAAAACTCTGCACAGAATTCTAGTAAGAAAATGCATATGTATATGTATATGTATATATATATATATATATATATATATATATATATATATATATATATATATATATATATATGTATATATATATATATATATATATATATATATATATATATATATATATATATATATATATAAGTATATATATATATATATACTTATATATACATATATATATATATATATATATATATATATATAAATATATATATATATATATATATATATATATATATATAAATATATATATATATATATATATATATATATATATATATATATATATATATATATATATATATATATATATATATATATATATATATATACTAGCTGACCTGGGCAAACGTTGTTTTGCCTTAAAATTTTACTTTCACTGCAAGTCTGGTTTCGTTGCAAAGTCATGGCGGATTGATATTTTGAAGAAGAATGAAAGGTGCACTAAGTCGACATAGCAATTATTGTTCAAATACCGGTATCGGGCTAATTAACGCCACTACACGCTGATTAAGGACCCAACGCCTTCAGCGAAACACAGCATAGGCTTATCGCGCTAATCTCTATCGGGCAAAATACAATAAACTAAATATTGGGCCATCTGTCGGACGAACTACACAGAAACACTCCTCACGCCCCATAGAGCATGTATATAAAGTTTGATCAAAATCGGTTCGGCAGTTTTTGAGTTTAGCGATCACGAACATACACGATATATATATATATATATATATATGTATATATATATATATATATATATATATATATATATATATATATATATATATATATAAATATATATATATATATAAAACACATAAAAAGCTATTATGATTTTGATGAAACTTTTATTTCATAATATAGTAATACCTGGAACTTGCCGCTACATTGTACGAAATACAATGTAAAATAAATGTCTACCTTTAAATTGGTTGCAGCTTTGTTCGAGTACTTTTTCGCACATTTCGTGCGGTATCACGGCGATAACTTGGCGAATGTTGGTTTTCATCTATTTATACATATATATATATATATATATATATATATATATATATATATATATATATATATATATATATTAGACCTGGCGTTAAAAAGGTTTTTTCGGAATCATGAATATGGGTAGCGATTAAAATATGCGATTTGATGCCAAAATTGATGTACCAAATTTTCAGGCCGATCGGATGGTGCCAACCCGTGCCATAATGAGGTCAAAGGTCAATTATTAAAAAAAAACACCAAAATAATTTTTTTTTGCATTATATCAACTTTTTTAATAAGAAATACTATAAATATAATGTTTTTTCTTTAATTTTTATTTAATACGCTTATTATTTTAATTTTTAATCAAGGAAGATTTTGTATAGGCTGGAAAGTCCAAGTACTGTTTATCACCTTCGTTGTGTGTTAAGCATCTGTTAAAGTCAGTTATTAGTAGTCACAAAAGGGCTTGAGTCCTTGGATGTGAATAATTATTACGAATTCCACTCAACTGACTCGCAGAAATTTTAAAGTGTGCGTGAAAAATATACAGTTTTAGACAATAGATGGCATTAGACATGAATCGTGCATGAGACTTCGCGACGCGTCACTCCAGGTGCACGAAATGTGAAATTGGGAATGCTACCACTAAGAAAAATAAATGCAATTTGTAGTTCTCTATAATCATGCCGAATGTGGACTTGTTGCTTGCTTGTTTTATGTTCTTCGACAGATGACACTCAAAACTTGCATACAAGTTTTTTTCCACTAATATTTATTTATTGTATCTTCAAAACTGAACTAACAATAAGTATTCAAATCTTAAGTATAGATATAATTATTAGGCTCAACCAATGTCGGACATAAACTTAGTGATAGTAATTAAAAATACATAAATGTAGTGTTAAGCACAAAAATATTTTCAAAAAATTTCAGCTTAAGTGTGACGTTATAAAGCCGTACTGTCTCTCTTTTTTAAGCGGATGTGTGCAGTAAAGTTTAAGATATTACGAGCAAGGGGATTCGGATGGGACTCGAGTAGAATTTCTACCGATCAGCCAGTGTATTTGGGTTAATTTAAGCTTCATTTGTGTCAGCTTAGAGTCAATGTGGTGTTTCCATGTAAGCAGTCGGTCAAGGTGTATACCAAGGTGTTTCACCTGTAAATGTTAAGGAAAAACTTGATTGTTGATTCCAATGGGGGAACAAGTGTCTCTTCGTAGGGGAAATGTGACATGAACACACGTTTGTTCATTTACTTTAATTCTCCATAAGTTCAACCACAGTTCCAATAAGTTAATATGTTCCTGAAGAAATCGGGATGCTTGTAGCAAATGTAGAAGTGAGGATATTACTGCTCACAGGCATATCATAAGTATAAATCAAATACAAAACTGGCCCCAGTACACTCCCCTGTGGTACACCGGATGAGATAGTTTCGGGCACACTCATGAAGTCTCCTTCCACAACAGTGAACTTCCGGGCAAGAATGTAACTTTCTAAAAGATTTAGAATGTTTATGGGTACATATGTATGTCTTCAATCCTGCATACAAGTGCTGTATCCCTCTGAATTAAGTGTGTTCCATTGCCATGCAAAATGTTCAAAAATCGCCATCTCTGGGCCACTGGATTTTCCGAAATTAGTCTCAAATACAGATCTTAAGAGAATTTGTGGAATATGGTGGCGACATGGCAATCACAATAAGCTGCGTTCAAGTTTGCGTTCCAATAAATTTCCAGCACCACTATGAGGGGCAGTATTTGCAGCAGTTGTATCAAAACATATCATTTCTAACGAATTCAGCATATTTATTTTTAGAAAATATTCGTAGACTGATTGAGCAACTGCAGCACCAGTTTGTCTAGAAATGTATATTTTTCATGCACACTTTAAAATTTCTGCGATTCAGTTGAATGTTATTCGTAATATGTGCATTTTCTTAGTAAGTCTCTATATTCCATACTGGTTCAGAACCGGAAATGCAGTTGAAGTGCCAAATAGAGATATGCAACTGATAAAGGGGATTATTGGCTATTTTGATTTAAAAAAATATCTACAGTGCTATTGAGAAAAATTCGGAACTATCAGAGGAAGCAGTTGCACTTGCCTTTTTGATCCATACGTAGACTCAGAAATAAATGAAAAGATGGTTTTGGCTTTGCAAATAGAGTCCGATAAAGACAATCATATCGGTGATGATGTTGATATTTTCCCTTCTAAAAACGTGTGTGCAAGTGTTGATGAATTACAATTATTCACATCCAATGACTACTAATAACTGACTTTAACAGATGCTTAACACACAACGAAGGTGATAAACAGTACTTGGACTTTCCAGCCAATACAAAATCTTCATTGATTTAAAATAAAAATAATAAGCGTATTAAATAAAAATTAAAGAAAAAACATTATATTTATAGTATTTCTTATTAAAAAAGTTGATATAATGCAAAAAAAAATTATTTTGGTGTTTTTTCCAAAAAAAAAACCTTTTTAACGCCAGGTCTAATGTACATGTATGGATATAAATGCAATTTGCCGCAGATTTAATGTTTCCCAGTATATTAATCAGATAAGGCAGAGAAATAATTAGGCAATTTTCAATAATTCTAAGAGTCCTTGAAGGAAGTCATAGTGGTTGACCATGAGGTAGTTCTTGCCATTATAGGGGAGATGACAGCTATTTTTTGTTAGCTACCCACACTACCTTTCCTCCCATCCCCATTGTTCGCGCTACTTTAATGCTCGATGAGGGTTCCAATATAAAATATAATTTTAACTTTTATCAATAATACTAAATAGAATATTTTATGATTTTAGAATACTTGTATGTGGTGATGAAACACAGAAACCATTTCCCCTTCTGGTGTGGCACTTAACGCAGCGAAAACTTCTTTACGATTTACGAATACCACATCATGATTTTATAACGGCATTGTCAGCAATAACTCATGAGGGATCATACGTCTGTGTAGTTGCCAAAGAATTAAATGAGCCTACACCGAATTTTATAGTCGTATACGATTTGCAAAGCGGAACACTATTTAAGAAATGGAAGCCAACATGTAATACTGTCTCACTGGCTATTTCTCAGGTTAATGCGTGTGTCATTGCTGGCCTGGAAGATGCTAAAATTCTTATATGGGACTTGGTGACGGGAAACTGTCGATCCACACTGATGGGCCACAATGCTCCAGTTACATGCCTTAAGATCGATCCCATGGGCAAAGTACTAATGTCGACGGACAAAGAGTGTCGTGATAATGCTCTTCGTCTATGGGAACTTAATACAGGTAAGACCTAAGCATTCAACACAGTCCTTTTATACAATTTGAGAATAAAAAAAATTTAAAATATGATTCGTTGTGTTCAAATTTGAAGTGATTAATTTGTCAATAAAGGTTAATAATTGTTTTCAAGTTTTTTATTAGGTTTTATGCGACTTTCAACTTTTTAATAGAGTTGCTTATCAAGACAGAATTCAATAAGCTTAATATGTCATTACAATAACAAAATTAGATACGTAGTACGAAATTTCCATATATCAGCTTTTCTCTCCTTTTTTTTCTCTCCTTATTGTTTCTTATTTAAAATTATTATTAACCTGAATTGACGAACTCATGTCTCGCACTTAAGCTGGATTAATCATTTTGTCAAAACGATTGACCCAAATAAATTAATAAATCTGCTATAAACAAATTTCAACGAATATAAGTATAAAAAACAGAACTTAAAAAATCACAGTGGCTTAAAAACTTCAAGTAATTTTAATAAAATTTCACACAAAAGGCATTGATTATTTCTTTATCGACATTCAGTGCTAGAAGGTAAGAGGGCTAGATCTGCTTAACAAGTAATGACAACCGAGGTCATGCACCACAGTGCTTTGATCACATAGAACGAATAAACAAACATAAACAGAGTTTTATAAAACAAATGAAATTTGGTACAATCAAATATGGATACAAACAAAAACTTGACAAAATTTGGCCAATGACACGTCCACTGCCGCCCATATATTATGAAAATATAGTGGTCCAATAAACTGAGTTATTATTTTGCGATTTGTGACACAGTTAAAAGTTTTGAAAAACAAAAATCATTCTATTATAGCATATATGGTATTCATCTAATTCTTCAAAACATATTTTTATTTGGATCTCCCGGAATATGAAAAATAAGAAAAATATTTTACATATAATATATTGAATTATATGAAATTGTTTCCGTTTTATTTTTATGGACAATGCTTATCTATGCACCTAAATACTCGTTTGCGAGTAGGAGTAGAAATATTTGTTGGAGTTCTTATATTTTTTAAATGAAAAACAAGAAAATAAAGTAAACTATTTTTTTAAAGTTTTTTTTTATAAAATGCACATTCTGAAGATTTTTGTTCTAAAAATTTTGAATTTTTCAGATTTTATAATTAGAAATTCTGGCAACACTGGATATTGTAAGCGAAAATTTCTCTCGCAAAAAGAAGCAAAAGCAGAAGATTTTTCTGGTTCTTACATGCAAAAGAATAATAGGTCTGTTTGTTTACGTGATATTTTGTAACAAATTGTGCAAAATGTTGCTGGATGTTGTTCGTTTACTTTCTCCAGCAGGAAAATTTATTTAAATTGAGAGAAGGAGAGTCAGAAAATTGACATTTGAATAACTGAGAACTTGCAAAATCTTGCTGAAGAAATTTTGTTCAGTAAAATTTTGCAAGATAGAACAGATGTTTTGACTGCTTCTTCTTACCAATTAAAAAGTAAAGAAAAAAGTTTTGTTTGTGAAATATTTTGCTGAAAGTTTTCAAAGTAATAAGAAACCAACTTTAAATTGGGTTTTTGGACAAAATATGTACGTATGTATTTATGTATTCACACTAGAAACCACAAAAACTTGAATTGAAGCTATAAATATTTATTTATTTATTGAAAACTTCATTTTTAACACATATGAACATAAGTACACATGAACATTATTTTGAAATAGCATTATTCATCAGCTGTTCAGCAAAATAACTGACAAAATCCTGCAAAATGCTGTTCGCGAACTTTTTTGCAAATTTTTATAATTGAGAGCAATTGAGAGTATATTTGGTAATTTTCTCTATCACAAAGCTGCTGGATAAATATTGCTGGGAAAGTAAACAAACAGACCTAATAATAAACAGGTCTTTTGTGAATCAGAGTTTAAAGAACGAGTATTTAACTCTTTTTGAAAACATAATATATGAAACTTTCTACTTTTTAATTAAAAAAAAGTAAAAATATGAACGAAGTTGCAAATTCTTGGATCACGAACTATTGCCAAATTATTAAAAACGAATATTTAGGAATATCAAAATCGAATAACTAGAACTATTTTTAGTGATATCATTAGAGTTCTTCACTTTAGGTATTACCAAGGATTCGCTATTAATATCACAACAAACGTTTGAGATCGTTATATTTGCTGCTAAAAACTGAGCGACGGCTAAACTTTATGAGTTCTGGTCCTCAAACATTTTCTACGAGAATCGTTTGCCAATTGTTAGATGTCAATATTATTTTCGCCTGACGTGATCAAGCGGGTAAGCCTATGGATTAAAAATTATGCGTATCTGACTTATGAGATATGTAAATACTATAGGCCTGAAGACTAGCACTGGGAAACAATAACAAAATAAAAAATTGCATTCTAATAATAAAATTATTTACATATGAGTAAATGAACAGAGTCTACGAAACTATTATTAATATGTTTTGTTATTACACTATACGGACTATTAAATCCTATATACATATGTACATATGTTCTTTGTATTTTACAGGAAAGTCTTTGGCTGTATTTAAACCACCTGGACAAATCTCGGTATGTGAAATTTTACCAAATTGTACATATGTGGTAGTAGCACTGAGCAATAGAAGTGAGCTTTTAACATTAGCATTGAACAATTACGCCATGGACTTAACACCAGATGATAGTCTTTATGTTCTATACGGCAATCAGGATAACCAAAACAAAGTTTTCCAACTGAACACTGAACTAAATTAAGGCTAAAACTCTTTTTCAATTCATTGAGCAATTAGACAATTTTAAATTATGTAATTCAATTATACATACATATATTATACAATTATTTATAGTACAATTCTAAGTTAAAATGTTGATTTTTTATCTTCCTTCCGTCATTGACTGATTGGTTTTGCAATAAATTTGTTTTATATACATTAGTGTTTTATGTAAAGTAAAAACTGAAGTTATAGTGCTGATGAAGCACTCAGCTCAAACCGAGGAAAAACTAAGACAGTGATTATTATTTTTTGCAGATCTTATTTGTTCGAAACTAAAAGTCAGAAAAACGGTTCTCCCAAATAAAAATCGCGTCCTGCAAATGTTTCCAGATCAAAAAAAAAAAAATAAAATATATATATATATATATATATATATATATATATATATATATATATATATATATATATATATATATATATATATATATATATATATATATATATATATATAAAACAAATGACATGATCTCAAACTACGAAATTTTTTAAATATGGTTAGCAATATAGAAAAATAAGACGCCTTGATTGATCTTTGAACTATATACTTATGTCTTTGGAAAAGTTATGAATACTTTTTCAATTTACATTCATTTTACACAGATTATGAAAAACTAGTACAAAAATTATTTAATCCGTTTCAGCCATATTTCTATCAAACTTACATGTTAGCCTAGTAAGTTCTTGTACGAAAATGTATATATATATATATATATATATATATATATATATATATATATATATATATATATATATATATACTATATATATATATATATATATATATATATATATATATATATATATATATATATATATATATATATATATATACATATATATATATATATATATATATATATATATATATATATATATATATATGTATATATTAGTTTTGCATGTATTGTGCAATGGTTTGCAAATTAAAAGTAACATTTAATCAGTTAAAATAAATATTATCCGCGCCTTCCCCTATGTTGCTATCAGTGACCCGTGGCATACCTGCGAAGAGCGTGTGATCTCAGCTAGCAAGTACAATCCGAACCACCCTAAATATATTTAATTGAGTATTTCAATAAGTATTTAGTTGTAGAACTACCAGCACTTCTGTGATAGAATCTTACAATTGAGCTAGATGGCTAGGGATAGGGAATTCCCAAACTTCTAAGAAACCCAAATTATAAAGTTTCATTCTCTTGAAATAAAGACACATAGTTCTCAAACCTATAAAGTTTACTTGCCAAATAAGTAGATCTGCTAAAGAATATACCTCGTTAATCGAAATATCGTAATGATATTAAGACATATTAAACCATTTGTGAACCAGAAAGGCAAAAATGTAACTATGATCTGTGCATAAAGAAAATTGATTTAAATCGATTAACAACTAACTAAAACAACAATTTTCTTAATTTCATACTAAGAATCAGCTGTGCAACAAAGAAAAATTATTATATCGAAGTTTTCTTTAAATATTACTATTTAGTACTAATCAAAATGAACTGCAATAACTCGCGAAAAACTTAAAATATACGTTATAGTTCAATATAATAAAAGTTAAAAAATTATGAACTAAAAAGGTAGCAAAAATTAAATTAAAGAGTTGGACTAAAAGTAGCAAAAAAAGTGTAATTTTTGTTAAAAACTGAAACTGTCTTTTTGAAATAGGTCTGATTATAAAACATATGGAAGGCAAATCGAATGCATGTAGCCCGAGAAATTCCAAAATTCACCTTTTCTATTGAACAGACCTTGTTCATGTCATATCTTTAACTTCGAGCTACAGAGGGGATTAACTTACAACTTTTTTATAACTCAGACCTAAAATTAAATCACAGAGAGATTCGAGTTACCGAGTGTCAGGTTATCCAGAAAACACACAAATACCTTTTTTGTTTCCTTCGAAATTAGTTACCGGTTCATATTCTTTTTCTAACATGAGGCATTGGCTTTAAAACGTCAAATAAACCGACATATGTAGCTTAAAGAGTAAATATTTATTTGGCACTTCTAAAAGTATGCACATTTTATACTAAATAGAATAAATACTTTATAAACGAACCTGTCATTCTTTTACAAACACTGGCTTCAATTTCAAAACCATTTTCAAAGTAATTTCTTTCCAGAACCCATTCTAAGCGGCTTTCATTGTTATGCAGAAACAATTCTAAGGAATAATTTCTTTTAAAACCATACTTTACTTTTACTATAACATGAGCACCTTGATCATGTTCTTTCATTCCAATAGCCACCAAGATGAGATTTTATTGTTGACCGTCGCCCAATTAGAATATGAAAGTTGATTTTTGAGTATTAAAGTTAATTGCACAATACAAAAATGGTAGACATCTAATGGGGCTTTTGCCAATAAACGACACAACCGCTAAAGTCAATTTAAATCAAAACTTTTGAATGAGAAAACATCCCGATCGTAAGAAATACTTTTATTTCAACAATAATTTTAGAATAGGTCTTGCAAATGCCAGTTTGACTTAAGACTGCTTTTGATTCGAATGGAATTTTCAAGGCCTTGCGTAATAAATCCTTATTACATTTTTCGCTTTCAAGTTCCTAAATTTTTTACTGGGAATTTCTGCCTAAACTCTAAAAGTGTATTTTCGATTGTATTACCAATTGAACTGTATTGGTAATATCAAATTAATATTTATGATGAGCTCGACTTTAAAGCTCATCATTCATGGTTAGAGAAGAAAGGAAAAGTAAATTTGACTAACTAAATGGGAGGAAAAATGATTTTACTTGAGAAATGAATTTACTCTTTGTCTAGCACAAATCGTTATTAAGTTGAAGCGTTTTACGAAAATTCTTTTTGCGTAAAAGATATTTGTTTAATTTTTAATTAATTACAGTGAATAACTTGAGAGAAATATGAAAATGAAAACAAAAGATACACATTAATATAGACATGAATTTAGTCTTAATTTAAAAGTCTCAATGTATTTATGTATTTTGAAGGAAAATAAATAATTCACAAATTTAAACTGCATTTATTTAATTTTAAATATTAATAATAAATTAAAGCATTTGAAAAACAATTATTTATGTTATTATAAAAATATAACAAACAAAAGAATAAATAGCACTTATTACAACATATACTTTAGTACATCTCCTAATATTTAAATTTATTGCAACCAGCATTTTATACAACATGTGCATTACTAAGACTAAATCAAGAAACTTTTAAACTTGTAAATAAAAATAATAAATTAAAAGAATCATGCAGATATACATATACCATAAAAATTATTTAAAATGTACTTACATACCTAAAATAGCATAAATGTTTACCAAAATAAATTCCTTCAAAATAAAATTTCAATATAATTAAGCCATACATACATATCTACTGCATTTTACATTAATAACTATTACAAGATATGCATTGAAGCGGGTAATACATAGATATAATTTCAGGTTAATCTTTATGTTTGGGTTAGTAACAATAATTAAGCCCTGTGACAGACAACGTCAATATTAGCCTTCAATTTTCATTTTTAAATGCTTTTCAAAGTGTAAAGGCATACATACATATTCCCGTCGGCATATGTATGTTTTCGAAGATTAACAGATATAGAAAATGAAAAATGATGTGTAATAAAATAAAGTGTTGTGTTGTTATTGCATTAAAGTAAAAAATAAGGAAAATTAAAAATTCCATTATAAAATTTCCTTGTTCATATTGCGTATTTTATAAACTTTGTCGCTATACTCTTTGTTTTTTTCACGTCCCATAACGCCGCGGCGTTCACTACCGGTGCGCCGGTAATGAGCGATACGTTTCCATTAATTCAGTTATAAAATTTCTTTGCTCTGTTTCTTGGCATACACAATTTCTATTCTACAACATATTTTCTCTTTGCGATGTTCATTTGATAGTCACACAAAATAAAATTAAGATTGATAATAACAGTGTCAAACTACATCGAACTGCTTATATTTTTTTAAGAAAAATAAAACTATTTTAATATGCTTCAATATACACGGTGTATGCGTGACGATTTGCTAAATAAACGCACATGAGGATTGAAGCTGAGACTCAAGCGATGACAAATTTTAAGCTGGCATTGGACGTAGAGCTAAAACTTTGTTAAATATACTATAAATGCCGAAGCTATGAATCAACACAAAGAAACCTCAAGAACTCATATATTTCTCCTAATTGATGTAAAATTTTTTATGAATTCCTTTTATCGACAAGCTTATAAGCCTTTGTTTTTTGTTATCAATTCTTGCATGGTTAAGACTCCGAAAATGGTATATTTTTATTTTTTTTAATATCTACGTCTTTTAGTTTTACGAAAATGAAAGGAGTTGTGAAATTAATTTATTTATACCTCTATTGCGTTTAATTTGAATGTTATTACACCTGTGATCTGAGCTTTTTATATGACGTACGCTTTCCAATAGTATATTTTCAATAACACACATTAAGCTCTACGTTGACTTGTTACATCGTAACAAAAATCCGACACGTCCATAACTTTTGAGTTAACTGAAAGCAGAAAGTGAAATTGGCCGTTCAACATTTTCCAAACACCGTAGCTAGTGCAATTAGAAGGTGCTATTTCTGCAGACTGGAGCTACATATGTATGTATATGATTCGTTTGAAACAGCTGACTTTTTTTTAGTTGGACTTATTAAGGAGTCGCATGTTGTTTTTTTTAGAGAACTAACGAGTTAAGTTGAGTTGTACGAAGGTGGGTCAATAAGTCCGTTTTTATCCCTTCCAAAAAATAAAGACATCAACTGGGTGTCCAGAACGTTCGGCGTCTTCCTTGCTTATGCGATCGTAACGGTATTCAGTAAACCAATGAAATTAATGTTGCGGAATTCCCATAGTATTTGTCAAGCTTAGCCTTGGTTTGAGTGATGATTTTTTCCGCCGTCTTATAAATGAATTGATGTGAACTACAACTACATTTGTCGTGAATGAAATCTCTTCAGTATTTCCAAAATGAAATGCTTACGTCCAACAAAGCGTTGGAAGTACTATTTGAATATTTAGTACTACATAAAATGACATATGTATGTGTATACTCACAAATGGACTGAAACACGATATACCACAATTTTTCAGTGCTACATATAGCAAGAGATTTTAAATATTGCCCACAAAATAAATTTAAGTTTTTTTTTAGTATATCAAGACATTTTCAAGTTTCCATCAAGAAATACAGAATAATTGAGCGTCACAGACAATCAGCCCAATTATGAATGATAATTCCGTGAGAGTTTTTTCTCTTTTCCCATTCCTTTTATTATGTATAAATTCCTTAGGAAATTTTGTTTAACATTCCGTTTTAGCAACATCGATGAAGGGAAAAATAGGTATTTTAAAAACATATGTTTTCTGTTTTTCCATAAAAAAATTTTCACTTGCAATATAAAAGGAAGTTCGCCAAAATATGTAAGTATTTAAATAAAATGCAAATTAAATAAACAAAGGTTGTACTTCGCAGGTCCAAAATCACAAACAAACAGCAAAGCCAACATTTATTAACATTAATGGAAGCTAACCCAGACATTGCGCGAGGGTTTTATAAAGGCAGCAAGGAGGTGCTTGCTCGATTTTGGGGCAAAGCTGAAGTCGAACTCAACTCCATGGGTCCTCCAATTAAATGCATCGCTGAATGGAAAAAGGTTTGTTATCCTATATTATAGTTCGCCACATTATTTAGTAGTGACACTAACTTTTGTATTTTTTATGTACTATGTATATATGTCTGTAGGTGTGGGCAGATCAAAAAAGTACGTACGGCAAAAGGCTTCACAAAATCTAAGAGACACAAAATCCACTGGAGGTGGACCCAACAGAGAGCAGAAGTTTTCTCCAACAGAAGAAGCCATTTATAATTTAATAGGAATGAAAACTTCTGTTGAAGGTGTGTCGGTAAGAACTTTTGGCCTTAGTTCTCCACAAACGCAAGAAGTTGCCATACTAGCACAAGAAGATTTTGATATTTTGGACGATGTAGAAGCCCACATAGAGATTAATGAAGAAATTACGCCATTAGCTAACCCTACAATAACTAGTGCAGCTCATTTAAAAAAACCAAGTTATAAAACGCTGGACGAGAAAAAATGCATAATTAAAAACTCACAGAATGCACTTGAAGCTGAACTAGAAATCCAAAGAGAACTGTTGGAGACTATCAAATCTGTTGTAGAAAATCAAAAAGAGCAAGAACAAAGTACAAGGGCTGCGCAAGTAAGGTTGTTTCATGAGGCAGAGTTATGTATATATGATTGTTAACTTACTGCTTCGTTTGAGTGTGCTACGTTTGAGTGTTGACTTGATTGTTCTTTAGTTTGAATGATAGATGACTGAGTACCAGATACCTCCGCAGAAGTGATATTATTACGAAAAGTTTTTTGCTGATATGCCTTCAGATGGTCGTCATTTTGTTGATAAGGTTCTATGGACTGACCAGGTAATGTTTGGTGTTGTTGAATTAACTGGTTAATATGTCTTTTAAATGTGCAACCATCGTCTAACCTTACCAAGTAGTGCAAGCTACCCCACTTTTTTATAATAGTACCAAATTTCCACAAATTTTTGTTTTGTAGTGTAATAACGAGCTTGTACTCTATCTCCCACGCTTAATTGCCTTGAAGGAATATGCGAAAATGTGTTACTGGATAATTCTAAGGGTCTTAGTACATCTAAGCGACATCTTATTTGACGGCCTATGTATAGTTCCGACGGTGCAATGGTGTAGAACGATAGGTCTGTTTCTTTACTTTTCCAGCAATATTTATCCAGCAGCTTCGTGATAGAGAAAATAACCAAATTTACCCTCAATTGCTCTCAATTATAACAATTTGTAAAAAAGTACGCGAACAGCATTTTGCAAGATTTTGCCAGTTATTTTGCTGAACAGCTGATGGATAATGCTAATTCAAAAGAATGTTCATGTGTACTTATGTTCATTTGTTTGCGTTTGTTTGTGCTGGCTTCAGATCTGTAACTACAGTTTTTAGATAATGAACGCAAATTTAACTTTTACTTACCCTTCCATTGTTTATATAAAGTAATCACCTATTTTTATTTCAATTTAAAATATTTTAACAAATACAATTAAACTTTTGTTTTGTTTTTTTATTACTTTGAAAACTTTTTGCAAAATATTTCACAAATAAAACTTTTTTGTTTACTTTTTAATTGGTAAGAAGAAGCAGTCAAAACATCTGTTCTATCTTGCAAAATTTTACTGAACAAAATTTCTCCAGCAAGATTTTGCAAGTTCTCAGTTATTCAAATGTCAATTTTCTGACTCTCTTTCTCTCAATTTAAATAAATTTTCTTGCTGGAGAAAATAAACGAACAACATCCAGTAACATTTTGCACAATTTGTTACAAAATATCACGTAAACAAACAGACCTGATATTTGAACAATATTTCTCTTAATTTTGATTGAATCGATGCTGGTTCATCTTTCATTGTCACTAGCTTGTGTTTGAGAGTTTGGATATTCCTTTCAGCTAGCCCATTAGTGGCTGGATAAATTGCAATAAATTTTTTAAATATAAATATATAAATATAAATATATAAATATATATATAGTTCCCACAAAATTTTGAAAATTCTTGACTTTTAAAGATCGTGGCGTTGTCTGATACTATAAAATCTGTATAACCGTTTCATGCAAAAATGTTCTGTAAGATTTCTAAAGTTGAAGATGAAGACGGAGCTACTGCGAAAATACCAACTTCAATCCACTTTGAATTAGCGTCTACAATAACCAGAAAATAGCGGGCCTGGAATGGACCTGCATAATCGATATGAATACGCTGTTTTTATCTGGTTTTGGGGGGCTATTTTTCAATGTCTCTATCGATGCCTCTAGTAGACGTAGCGCCTTGCTAACTGCTTCATTTTTGTAATTCCAATATATCTATGGTGAAGTTCCCGTAGGACAGTTTCCTGCAGTGAGCTTGGAATAACTATACGTTGAGCTTTGAACAAACGTTTTTATCGATTGTATGCTCTGAATCAGATGCGCTATTTTGTAAATCGAATAAAATTTTTGAAAGCATATTGTCTTTCTGAGTTTCATGTTGGATAGTATTGAAATTCAATTTTGTTGAGCTAATTTGATTGATGGATGCACTGCATATTTGGTGAACCTCTTGGTCTATCGTGTTCGTTGTATAACTTTGTAAATGTGCCCTTAAAAAAACAATCCGCGGTTACATTTTCGGAAGAGTTTTTATGTATTATTTCATAGTTGTTCCCACTTAAAAAGGCGGCATATCTTTGATGTCGAGCCGTTGTCATTTGCGGTAGTTTTGCATTATGGTTGAACGGCATTAAAACTCTATCACTAGAAATTTCCTTTTTAAGTATATCAAGGACTTTTTGACACTCAGCAGACTATTTAAATTTTGATTTTTTATGTAGCAATTTACGAAGTGGTGTAGTTATGCTTAAAACATTCAATATGAACCTTGAATAATAGGTCACCATTCCAAGTAATCTTCTTACCTCATCAACCGTATTTGGTTCTAGCATTTTTAAAATTGCTTCTATTTAAGTATATCTTTATTAATTTTATAGACCTTATGGTATGTAATTTATGGTTCTTTTTATTCAGACTCTAGGTCATATATTAATTTAAGTAAAACTTCTTTGTTTTATTAAATTTTATTTTTTATTCAATATTTCGATCACCATCTGTTTTCTTCATCAGGAACTATAATTTTAAAATGTTTTAAAGAATTAAAAATTAAAAACATTGAGAAACATAATTAACATCATAAAAATTACATTAACATTTTAATCATTATCTTACTTTGAGTAAATCCGCCTTTTTCTTTTAAAATCAAAAAGCTTACTAAATGTCTGTTTGTTTATTTTTGTTTATATTTGTTATTATATGTCTATACATACGTATGCGCGCAATTTTCTGTGTCTGTTTTGTAGTTTATTCTTATGTCCATGGGAGAATTTATTACATGAAGCATTTCTAAGGTTTTTTTTTCATGCTAAAATTTATTTATTGTATCTTCAAAAACTGAACTAACAATAAGTATTCAAATCTTAAATATAAATATAATTATTAGGCCCAACCAGTGTCAGACATAAACTTAGTGATAATAATTAATAATACATAAATGTGTTAAGCACAAAAATATTCAAAAAATTCCATCTGAAGTGTGGCGTATTAAGGCCGTAGTATCCCTCTTTTTTAAGCGGATGTGTCCAGTAAAGTTCAAGATATTACGAGCAAGTTTTGTTAAATATTTGCCTGCATATTTTGCAATTTCAGCGGTCACAAGTGGCATATTTAAATCACAATGTAAAATTGAATTTTTCATGTACCATGGAGCCGATGTTATTAACCTTAAAATTTTGTTTTGCATTCGTTGGATTCTCTCTACATTGGAAGCTGAAGCAGTGCCCCATAGCTGAATTCCGTAACACCATATGGGTTTCAAAAGCGACTTGTATATTAAAAGTTTACAATCTAGACTGAGGGTAGAATTTCTACCAATCAGCCAGTGTATTTGGGTTAATTTAAGCTTCATTTGTGTCAGCTTAGAGTCAATGTGGTGTTTCCATGTAAGCCGTCGGTCAAGATGTATACCAAGGTATTTCACCTGTGAGTGTTGAGGAACAACTTGATTGTTGATTCGAATGGGGGAACAAGTGTCTCTTCGTAGGGTAAATGTGACATGAACACACTTTTGTTCATTTACTTTTATTCTCCATAAGTTCAACCACAGCTCCAACAGGTTAATATGTTCCTGAAGATATCGGGATGCCTCGCGAGGGTTTTCATGCATACTAAGGCAGGCTGTATCATCGGCAAAAGTAGAAGTGAGGATATTACTGCTCAAAGGCATATCACAGGTATAAATCAAATACAAAACTGGCCCCAGTATACTCCCCTGTGGCACCCCAGATGAGATAGTTTCGGGCACACTCATGAAGTCTCCTTCCACGACAGTGAACTTCCGGGCAAGAATGTAACTTTCCAAAAGTTTTACAATGTTTATTGGTAGATATGTCTTCAATTTTAGAATTAGGCCTTCATGCCACACTTTATCAAATGCCTGAGAGACATCAATAAAGAGGGAAGAACAATACTTTCTTTCTTCAAATGTTCTTCTTATGACATTGTTCAATGGTGCTATGCTGACTTCTAAAACCAAATTGATGGTCCGGTATGCACCCATTATCAGGTAGAATTGGGGACAATTTTATCATGAGAAGTTTTTCGAAGAGCTTTGAAATTGTTGACAGCAAACTTATTGGCCTATATGACTCAGCCTTAGTAAGATCTTTACCCGCCTTTGGAATCATTTTGACCATGGCAAGTTTCCAGCTGTGTGGGTAATACTCCAGTCGTAAAATGGCATTAAAAATGAATAACAGGATTCTAATAGCAATACGAGGCAAATTCATCAGCATAATTCCATCAATACCCGGGGCTTTCTTTGGATTGGTTTCAGCAATTAGTTTTTGTACATCACGCATCTTAAACTTTATGGGTCGAGGGGGCAGAGCAACTACACTCGGCAAATCAACAGCAGCAGTACATGTGTTTGGGGTAAATGCGTATTTTAAATGCTCAGCAAATATGTTACCTTTTTCAGTATTAGTTCTTGCCCAACCTCCGGTAGAAGTGCGCAGGGGTGGTTTAGACTCAACGGGTGTTTTAAGTTTTTTAGCAGCGCGCCACAAGGAGTAATTAGATGCTGCTGTGACATCGAGACCTTCCAGATAGTTCTTAAGAGAAGCAGATTTTTCAGATGCAAGCAACTCTTGGAGTCGTTTAGTGCATTCTCTAAGTCTAATTTTATGTTGGGGTGATCTGTGCTGTTGCTATTCCCTTCTAGCTCTTCTTTTTTCACATACGAGACGTTCAATATCAATATTTCTAAGGTGTATCTCTTTTTGTAATTTTTTTCTTGTTGTAGTGTTCTGCTTACGCTGTTTTTTGCTCTGTTGTTCCTTTTATTGCTTTGTGATTTGATTTATGTGAGGCCAATCTTGTTCTAAGTTTTGATTTTGTCGTTCCAACATATATTTTATTACATATGTTGGACCCGTCTCCGCTACATGGTATTTTGTATACAACATTTGACTTGTCTAACATACTTATCTATTTTTGTTTTAGTGTTCGAAAATAGTTTCTTCAGTGTATTATCAGTTTTTAGAGCAATATTAACCTTCTGTCTGTCATATATGTTTGAATACGTAATTCTTTCCGAAAAACCAAGGACGTTATTGACTTGAAAATTTTTTCTTCTTTTTCTGCCGGAATTTTGTTGATGGTCTTTATAGCATTTTTTTATAATATATTTTGTCACAGTAGGTGGGACATTGTTTTTTTTTTTTGTAATATACAACTAATTTTTTTTAAATTCACTGCATGGAATATTTCATCACTTATATGTAGTACTCTTTTTACAAAATTTTGTGTTAATTTTTACATGTTTTGGGTGGTTAGAATAAAAATTAATATTGCGACCTGAAGCATTAGGTTTCTGGTACCAGTCTATTGTTATTGTATTTTGCCTTCTAATTATTACTGCATCTAAATATGGCAACTTTTCATCTTTTTCCAGTTCCATGGTAAATTGTATATGTCTGTGGAAACTGCTCATAGTTTCTAATGTTTTTTCCACAACATTTCTTTTGGCTATGCAAAATAGATCGTCTGCATATTTTGTTAATTCTCTTGGTTTTTGTTCAAATTTTTCCATTACAGTGTCTAACAATTCCTCCATCACTATGTCTGCAATTACCGGCGATGCTGGTGGACCCATTGGCATACCTTTCAATTGTTCGTATATCTTATTATCATACTTAAAGTATCTGTTATCTTTAATACAGAAATTTAGTATATCGAAGAATAATTCTTTTGGTATTTTCGTGTGTTCAGCAATTTTTCCCCATTTTTTCTTAACTATATCTATTGCGAAATTCACAGGTATGCTAGGGAACAGGGATATCGCTTCAAAAGACCCTAAAACTTCATCCTTCGAAAGATGCGTATGTATCAGTTTTCTTTTAAATTCTATTGCATCTTTAACATTATATTTTGAATGTTTAAATATGTTTTTTAGGGTGTTTACTATAAATCTGCATACTCCAAATGATGATGAATTCATTGATGAGCAAATGGGTCTTAGTGGTGTGTCCTTTTTATGAACTTTAGGATGTCCATATAGTCTTGGTGCGATGGCTACATTCAGGGTTATTATGAAAAGCAACCATCAACTGGTTGAAAAGTGTAAAAGTTTGTCAACTAAAGTTGAAATAGTTATTACGAAAACGAGTTGATAAATTTGTGAATGAGTAAGAACTTATTCGCAATTGTGAATGTGCATTTGAAATAACAGCTGAGAAATGGAAAAAATAAGATAGAGTGAATGTGCGAAATTTGTTTAAAAATTAGTAACGAATATTTAATTTCCAAAATGACTTTAAAGGAATTATTTTTTGATCGAGACGACGTATAAGGGACGCTTTCAATCCTGTAGAATTGGATGATGACACGTATGTATATAATTATAATTTTTAGGAAAAAGATCAAATACCAAAGCTTAAAATTTAGCAGTTTCACAACAATATTTCGGCTGCGCTTTCTAGGGCAAGGAAGCTACCAACTATTTAGCTCTGCCTTATATTCCTCCTATTTTTCCACCAACTGCTTTTAAGCAGAGTCCTTTCGCGATATCCGGGTTTACTTCCATCAAGCTTACAAGCCTTGCAATTTGCTTCTTTTTGCTCATAATACGCGCCCTGTGCATAAAATCAAAAATTTTGTTTATTTATAACGCTATTTATTTATTTATTACTATTTATTTACTACTTACGTTTCGGTTGAATATTTTTCTCCTACTATTTTGTAGTTGCAAAAAAGATTACTAATTTTCCGTCAATAGCTATTCACAATAGTGATTCTACGGTTGCTAGTTGAAAAATTAAGGTTGATACTGCTTTTCAATCGCTGTCTTTTCGTAATACCGATTTATCAACTTTGTTGTAAAATTTTCTCTTATCAACCGCAAGTTGCTGTTCATAATAAGCCTGATTGTTAAGCAATTTGTATTTGTCAGTTGTTTCTATTATATTTAGTTTTAGTAATTTTTCTACGAAAACGTTCTTACGTATTTGTAGTTTTGAAGTTGGATCAACTTTCAATCGTTTGTAGGTACAAATGTCTTGTAACATATTTTTCATTTAGGTCTCGTATTCAATTTTGTCTATTGCTACTGTAGTGTTTCCCTTGTCTGCTTTCAAAATTAAAATATTCTAATTTTTGTTGAAAACATCAAAAAATAAACAAACAGACAAAGTAAGATAATGATTAAAATGTTAATGTAATTTTTATAATGTTAATTATGTTTCTCAATGTTTTTAATTTTTTTAAATATTTTAAAATTATAGTTCCTGATGAAGAAAACCGATGGTGATCGAAATATTGAATAAAAAATAAAATTTAATAAAACAAAGAAGTGTTACTTAAATTAATATATGACCTAGAGCCTGAATAAAAATAACCATAAATTGCTTTTATTTTTGAAGAAGATTTCATTACTTTATTATGTTCAATTGTATGGCCCGGGAACTCTATTTGATTTTTGATAAATTAATATTTTGATCTATTCAAATATAAATCGAATTCTTGAAGCTGTTGTAGGCAGCGCTTTAAACAATTTGTACATTCTTTTACCGATTTTCCCATATACGATAATATCATCAAAATAACATTCTGTGTTAGAGATTTCGCGCAAAAATTGATCGATAATACGATTAAATTCGGCTAGGGCGGTTTTAATTCCAAATGACAGTCTATTCACTCTGCACGTACAACGGTGAGTGGATATGGTCTGAATTACACTTTACTGTTCGTCTACTGGTATGTGTAGATATGCCTTATAGAGATCAAGCCGACAAAAATATTTTGCGTTACGTGTTCAATTTTTTTAATTTGATAATGAACGCTAACTAGGCGTAGGTTTACACCAACCTTATAATCTACACATAAACGCACTAAACCATCAGCTTTAGGATTTTCAACTAGTGGTGAGCCCCAGTCGCTCTTGGAAACTGTTGAAATAATCCCTGCACTTAATAAATTATTTAGCTCTTTTTCGACACGCTCTTTTAATGCATATGGCACCTGACGCTCTTTCGTATAAATTGGAGTAACAGACTCACGTAGCTTTAGAGAAACGATGTAGTTAGAAACACATCCGATTTTCTCTTGGAAAACGTCTGGAAACTGGTCCATAATTTCTTCGATAGTATTGTGGCTATAGAAAACATTGTTCGAATTGTCAGATGCAATTGAACCATCGAGATCAGTAAGATTGATTTTAAGACGACGCACTGTGGCGCCTTTTCCCAAAAACTGTGGCAAAAATACAAAATATGATGACAAAATTTTATAAAATGAATGAACACATCGTATAAAGACCATTTTAGTGATCAGAATTCAAAAACGTTTTTCTTAATTGGATAAGAGTTATAGCTGGTGGAGCTGCTCAAAGTCGACAGTTTTTTAGAAAGTCCAAAAAAGGTGATTTTGAGAAAAAAAAAAGACATTTTAGAATTGAGGTGTCAGAAATATTGCCATGTGATCACTACTTTTTTGGTATTGTTTTAAAGGTATATATATTGTTTATTAAAAATGTTTCGCAAATCAGGTAGTTTGAACCTTTTTATTTTTGGGTATAAGTTAATCTGCAATTGTGTAATGCAATCAGTTAAGGTTTTACTTTGCAAAAGTAGTGATCAGTACCAGAACTCATAATGTCATCTCAAAATTCGGAATTGTTCGACTTATTTAGAAAATCACATAATGAAAATGTATTTAATTTGGCTATTGTGGAAAAATTGCACGGTTTACCAGGATACCACGAAAAGGATGTTAAAAACAAAATTTACTTCGTTTTCTTGGATATTCGTAGAAAATGGCTTGCCTCAAACTGTACGACAAAAACCTTTATGGAAAAGTACTCAGACTGGCTAAATGGAGTAACAACTTTTGAAAACATCAAAGAACTGCATACATCTTTGGACAGCAGAAAACGAAGACCTGCTAAAACTATAATCGAATGTTCGGAGTACACAAAAAAAACGTAAACTTCAAAATGCTACAAAAGATATATCTACATCGAATCTGTCAGAAGCATTATGTCTTAAGTACGTAAAAGATAAAGATAAATCAAGGTCTGATATTATAAAAGCTGTGGAGCTTGCTAGCCCAGATCGACTGCGAAGGATCAAAGAAAGTATTCCAACTCCTCCGAATGCATTACCCACAAAGTATACCATAGAAGAAGCCTTAGCGTTATTTATGGACTTGGGATTGTCAAAGGAGAAATATAATATTTTACGAAGCTCTTTAAAGAATCATAATGTGAATGTTCTTCCTGGATATAAATCTGCAAAAAAGAAACAGTACCATATAATGTAAAAATTACTGAAGTATCAGCAGAAGTTTAACTGCAAGACTTAATGGATCATACATCTAAATACTTAGTTCAAAATTTTCCTGAAAAAGAAAGAGCATTATTTCCAGATAGGCTTACATTGATAAGCAAGTGGGAATGTGATGGATCATCTGGTCAAAGTGCTTACAAACAAACAATATCGACAATTGACATAACTATTACAGATGCAAATATGTTTATGGCTTTTATAGTTCCTTTACGACTTAGAAGTGAAATCTCTTAGCATTGGAAAAATCCTCGCCCATCGTCAGTCCATTTTTGCCGTCCGATATTTTTTAAATATGCAAAGGAGTCTTCAGAAATAATCAAGTCTACAGTAAACGATATAAAAAAGCAAATTTCCGAACTAATGCCTTCTGTTATTGAAATGAAGAATGGAAAAAAAGGTTTTCATTAATTATGAATTTTGTCTTACAATGATTGATGGCAAAGTCTTAAATGTAATAATAGATACTTCTTTAACTTTGAAGTGTGCAATTTGCAAAAAGTCACGGAAGGACTTTCAAAATTTTAATGATTCAAGTGATGAGCAAAATTATGAATATGGAATTTCTCCTTTACATGCCAGAATTATTTGCATGGAGTTTATTTTAAAATTAGCGTATACAATTCCGAGAGAATGCAATACCAAAAGAAAAACTAACTGCTCGAAAATGAATTTCTTAAGAATCTTGGACTAAAAATAGACTGCCCAAAGCAGGGATATGGAAATACTAACGATGTTAACATGTCCAGATCATTTTTTGAAAATGATGAGGTAACAGCCCAAATTACTAGTATCGGCAACCATATTATAGAAAGGTTGGCATTTATTCTAAATGTTATAAACTCTAGAGAAATGGTAAATGGCCCAAAGTTTCAGGATTATGCATCAAAAACTGCCCAGCTTTTGGCTCAAAAGTACCCGGAGAAGAAACTTCCTCCTACGGTCCATAAGATTTTGGCTCATGGCCAAAATTTATTTGAATATCAATGCTTACCAATTGGAGAGTTATCAGAAGATGCCCAGGAATGCAAAAACAAAGATTACAAGCACTTTAGATGCTGGATTAGACATATGTTGGCGGCCTCTTCAGACTCACTGATTTCATCGCGGAGACATGTAAGATCTCGAAAGGATTTGGAAGAATATAATTATAGCTCCGATATGTTAAGTCTATTACAAATCGCTCAAAATGTTAATGACTATTTTTAAGAAACCTAACTATTAAAAAAATTAATAAAAATACCTCAATATCATATTATAATATATCATACTATAAAAAATATAATAAAATAAAATAATATTATAAATTAACATTAGTATTAAAAATATTTCAATAATTTTTATATGTAATATAAATAAAAAGAGTTATATTATTATAACATGTTACATTAGAGTAAAATTTTTTCTAGACTTCCCTATGAGAATGTCATTTAAAGCACAAAAAGATGTGTTTTAAATGTTTGAGAAATTTTAAAAATATCATTATTTCAAAATATATGATTTTTGCGACAAGAAAGGTGTCAAAGGTGTCATCGTGTCCAATGCCTATCACAATAAGGAAGCACTTATTTTGATTCTAAAAGATTTAAAAATCAAGTGTTTTTCGCCATTACAAATTTCTTGGTAACTTCAAAAATTATGATGTTTTCAACAAAAAAAAAAAAAAAACACTGTGCATAGTGCCTCCACAAAGCTATGGCCAATAATGATACTCATTTTTATTAAAATATCTTTCTTACCTTAAAAGTTATGATATTTGTAATAAAAACAGTCAAAAATAGACACTGTGCACAGTGCCTCGCCTAACCTATGACCATGCAAATCATGTATATTAAAGCTAAAGGAGTTTCCTTTCAAATGCTTTTTAAAATTTCTAAATATCTTTATCAGTTCAAAAGTTATGATTTTTGCAACGAAAAAAGTGAAAATTCTCCACTCTGCGACGGATCCACAAAAGTCCAAGTAAGGGCGTACAATTGTCAGGAACAATCATCTGATGTTGATACTTCATTATACCAGATATGAACCTGCACTTTTCTATCTGGAACGAATGTATTTTGTGTATATGAGCGAAAAATAATGTTTGTCGGATATGTCTTAAGGCTTAGTTTTAATTCTTGAAATTGTTTTCGTGGAAGAAAAGTGAATCCAGATCCAGAATCAACTTCTAATTTGATTGTTTTTCCCCCAATGTCGATGTTAGCAAAATAACACTCACAATTTGAATTTTGATTTACTTACATACATCTACTACTTTTTACGTCTTGAATGTGTTTCATTGTTTTATTTTTGGAGTCTGCTTTTATTAACCTTTTTATGCAAACTTTACTTACGTGACCTTTCTTGTTACAATTTAAAGATTTTAATTTTGTTGACACGACATTCCTACGCAAGGGCGTAGCCAGGATATGAAATAGGGTGGTGCCACAAAAATTATGATTTTTTATGATTATGAGTTCTTATGATTATTACAATTTCGATCTATTTAAGGAGTAATCTGCGTGGATCTTCAGAAAAATTTGCTAGAATTTTTTCCAAAAATTCGTCCTTCTTCTCGGTTACCAAGCTTCGGTGGACGCTTAGCATACATACATAGTCCTGCAATATACAATATACTTATTTTTTGATAATAAGTAAAATTGCATATTATTTTACCTTTTAAACGAGCTTCAGTCATTGTGGAGCGCAGCCATGTTTTTACTCGCCTTAAAGTGCTAAATGACCACTCAGCAGTTGCAGTAGTGCACGTCTGTAACAATTACCACGTTTATACGCACGTCTTATTTGCAAATAGAACTATTTGCAAATAACTAATTCACTGTTTATATGGGTAATTGCATACAGAACTTATATTATTATTAGTGATGCCATGTGACGAAAATATGATTGTTTGGTAAGTAAAACACAAAAAACGTTCATGAAGTGACAACGTCTTACTTTTTGTTTGCAAATAGTGTCGTTATTCACGACTTGTTTAAGTGAGTTAATAAGTTACAATAAAAAAGTTATACGGCAACATTCTTCTTTTTTATTTGCAAATAAGACGTGCGTATAAACGTAGTAAATGAAATTAATAACGCCTTCCTTATATTTGGATAAAATAATCCAGCGTCTTTAAAAATACTCGCCAGCTCTAAGTCGGCTAATTCGTCTTTACCCACTTCTTATTCCCTTAGTTAAGTAATACACAATTTGCTAAATATTTTTACTTCAAATGCGTAAAATATTAAATAAGGAAATATAATGCACCATTATATTTCAAACGCTTGGCTTTGTGTTTGGTGGGTACTTCTGCCATCTCACAATCCGGCTACTCCTAATTCTTGATAATTGATGTTCCACCGATTCAAATGTTTAGACTTAAGGCTGGGGCACATAGAATCCGTCATCCGTCATCCTTCGACTTTTTCAACTGACAGCTAAGTTAAAATACAGGTTTTGTTATGAGCTTGGTTACATACAGTACGTCTCCTTCAACGCAACGTATGAAAGTTGGGCAACTTTTAACTTTTGACGTACGTTGAGTACTTTGACAACTATCAGTTGATTTTTTGGTATGTTTTGTTTTAATTAACAGTTGATTTTTTGGGTCTGACCAAAAATCTTCGAATTTTATCCATTATATCAAGACAGCTTGAGCTTTATAAAGCAAAATTATAATTAAAATAAACTCCGTAATTTCTTCAAAATCCATAGAAAATTTTTACTCTTTAATAAGAAGAAATGTTTCAAACATGTAAAAAAAACAACTGTTTTTCTACACGTTAACAAAGTACTCATTGTGCCAACCTCATCCGTCATTGCGTTAACGTCAGTTGAAAAAGTCGAAGGATGACGGATGACGGATTCTATGTGCCCCAGCCTTTACTGTCTTGCTTGTTGAAAGATTTTGACCTACTATATTTGTAATTTTATTTATATCAAGTGAATTCTTAATATTTAGTGAAGGCAGTTTTTTCCGCTAATTCCCTTGCATCTGCTCTAGCAGCTTCAAGTGCTAAAGCTTTTGAAACGATTTCATCAAACTTCGCCGTGCTTGCCTGTAATAGTTGTTCACGAAATCCATTGTTGTTAACACCTCCAATAAAGTGGGCACGTAAAAAGATGTCAGCAATCGATCGCAGGGAAGCCACAAAATCTGCAATTGACTGCTGTTCATTTTGGTACTTTGAAAAGAAACGATGCTGAGTCACTAGCATATTCCTTTTTGGAGAGAAATTAATTTCTAGCACTTGTAATAACTCACTAATTATCATGCTCGATGGTGATTTTGGTGCTGTTAATGCTGTGATTATATAAAAGTTCTTAGTAATAATTGAATAATTTCTAAATCTCTGGATCCAATTTTTATGATTCTTTAGCAGGATCGAATTGATCAAAGTTTGGTTCTAAGACTCTATTTACCGATGAGTTTTGCAATGAGCCTGATGTATTTGATGCATTTTTAAGGATTTCACCCAACATTCTTTGTTGAAAATCCATAAATTGTTCAAATTGAATGGCGTCCATTTTGAATTTCTGCTTAAATTTGAAATGAAATGAGCACGAATGCTTCTTAACACAATGAAATGAATATGAAAACTATTATGTACTAGCGGACCAGGCCCCAATTTTAAGCCTTCAGACAAACTTTCTATTTTGATTTTTGATTTGATTTGATTTTATTTATTTGTATAGTTCCATACACAAGACCTTATGTCTTATATTTCAGTGTGGAACTGAGTGATAAGTTACAGAAAAAATGTCAAATATATAATTAAATAATTAAATATATAATTAAACTAAATACATAATTAAATTAAATACTAATACAAATTTAAACATATAGTGTATACACACATGTAAAACAAAACTTTTAGCAAGTAATTACGCTGAGAATTGTTTGATGAGCTGTTTTTTAAACTGTTGTGCGTTACTTAAAAGTTGACAGCTGTATGGGATCGAATTCCAGAGAGTTGTTGCGAATATATAGAAATGCCATTTTGACATTAGGCTATTGTATCTAAAAGATCGTATTCTTTTACCTCTGCAGTTATCTGCGAAAGACAGTCTATTGTAAAGATGTTCTGGCTGGCGCGTATATATTATTTTGTGCATAAGAATTAAAACTCTTAACTTGAGCAGATCATCAAAAGAAATTCCGTAAAGTTGGGATGAAAAGATTGAAATCCTAGACCTTCTATTTAAACCGTACACATAGCGAATGATATTATTATAGGCAACGTTTAATTTTCTTTTGCTTGTAGAGTCGCAACTAGTGAAAAGCTCGCATCCATACAATAGAGTAGGAATTAAATAAGTTTTTGCTATAAGGATTCTTATTTTAATAGGGGTGCAGTGCTGAGATGACCATATAGCTCTTCATAAAGTCGTCGACATTAACTGAGTGGCAGAGGGGGAGAAATTAAAAAAGTTACGTAATTTGTAGCAGAGAATATTATGTTCCACAGTATCGAAAGCCTTAGAGTGATCTAGCAGTACCAAAAAGGCGGTATTACCATTATCGACTTGTCTCCGAATATTTTCAGCAACATCAACTAGTGCTGTTATACATCCATGGTTTTTTCTAAACCCGGACTGATTCTCAGTGAGCATATTATTCCGATCGAGGAAACGTGTTATTTGGTTATGCATAATTCTTTCGAAAACTTTAGATAGAAATGGCAATATGGCGATTGGTCTGTACTCAGATTTGGTTTTGGGTATAGGTATAATTTTAGCTATTTTCCAACTGGATGGGAATTGACCACACGTAAGGATTTTATTAAAAATAAAAGTAATAAAAGGAAGCAGTGGGGGCAGAAGAACTTTCAGAAACCTTGGATTGATACCGTCTGCCCCTACGGAGTTAGATTTGATCAACAACAAACTTGCTAGTACATCGCATTCATCCACAGCTTCAAATGAAAAAATTGAACCAGAATTATTGTTAGGATGGTTAGCATAATAATGCGGATCAGCTTCTACCATTGGAATACTTAAAAACGCTTCATTTATAGCGTCAGCATCAATTGAGTGTGGCTCATGGGTAATGGTTTTACCAATACCAATTTCACGTATGGTTTGCCATGTTTGCTTGGAGTTAAGGGCAGAAGAAAATTTTTCAGCATAAAATTCAGATTTCGCCCTTTTTATCAACTTATTGACTTTCCTTTTAGCAGTACGATAAACCTCACGTAATTCGTTAGTTTTAAACCTTTTCCATCTATAATACGCAATATCTCTTTGATTTATAGAATTCTTTATTTCAGCTGAGAACCAAGGTTTTCTCTGCTTACTGATTATCCTAGTTTTCAGAGGCACTACCAAATCGAATAAATTATTAACATAGTACTCAAGGACTTTTAGCTGATCGTCCGCCGAATTTAAATAATATAGGTTATTCCATTCAATTTTGAAAAATTCCCGTTCCAATAATCTAAAATCCATATTTTTGAAATCGCGAAACGTAATCGTCTGAGGTTGTGTAACCAAATGGTACTTGTAAGTCATGAAAATTAAATCGTGTTTTGAGAAACACGGTACAGATAGCTGATCGTAAAGTTGGATATTATATTTATTACTTACAAAAAATAGGTCTAAAAGCGTGTTATTTGTGGATGTAAAATGTGTTGGATTTGTGGTGTTAGGCGATTGAAGACCAACAGAAGTAAAATCTTCTAAAAAGGTGCGATCTTCAAGGAGATTCGAATTGAAATCACCCGTTATTATCACATCATCATACATAGCTGTTTGTGTCTCCAACGTCCGTAGAAACCGTCTAGTATTAATGTTTCGATTGGGTCTATAAACGCTTCCTACTAATATTTTTCTGCCCTCACTACTAACTTCAATTAGAAGATACTCTACCTTATTTATAGGATCAGAATTTTCAATATCTTCAAAGTCATAGTTTTCCTTTGAAGTACATTTAATGTTAAAATTTATGCCCTTTCTTATATACATTGCAACGCCACCATATCCATCTTCCCTATCGACTCTACGCAGATTGTATCCACCCAAAGATACAGATGAGTCAGTTATGTTGGGGTTAAACCATGTTTCGGATACACAAATAAAATCAATGTTAGAATTTTCAAAAATATATCTGAACTCGTCAATTTTTCTTTGCAAACTTTGAGCATTAATGTGGCAAATCTTGATACCATACTTCTGATTTGCAATAACCTTTAACATAGTTGCAACACTATCTCTGGATCGTATTCTGTCAAGTGTCATGAATTAATTGAACGTAAGTAACGCACACAACATAAAATAGAGTGAAACAGTTGTTTTGTGAATATATCAAGTTAATATAAATTTTCGAATCAGTAATAGTAAAAGATAAACATTTAAGTAGTAAGTAATAAAGAATTAATATAGAATACAAATTTTTAGAAATTAATTTAATTAAAAAAAAGTAATGGAAAGCTTCAAGTTTCTTGATATTGAATGGTGATACCATGCCCGTTTTCAATGGAGGAAGGTTCGGATCCACGAAATAAATTATATAAATGATCTATTTCATCCACTTGTATTGCATTACTATCGGATGTTATTTTGACATAAACTAAACCACGCATGCTGAAGGCCCCATGGAGATGTTTTTGTTTTTTTAGCTTAATGGCGGCGCGAAGAATGTTGAAGTTGGCTGATGTCAAGTTTTCATTTATAAAAAATTTATTTTCAGACAATTCTCCGATATCTTGTAGACGGAAAAAGAAACCTTTATGAAGCTTACGATAGCGTGACAGTGATTTTAAGAAAAAATTCCTATCATATGGGGACCACATTTTAACAATAATCACGGCATCTTTACAGTTGTTTTTGTTGTTAGAATTTTGCAGGCGATAAATACTTTTAACGGCGGGAACGGGAATGTTGATGGTGTTACAAATTTTTTCAAATATTAAATTTAAATTCTCTGTTTCCTTGTATGGGATTTCATTTATTCGTAATTCACAAGCCACGTTTTTATTTTCTTGTTGTTTAATTTTACTTTTTAAAGTCTTTATTTCACTCTGCATATCATTAATACAAATGGAGACTGTTTCTAAATGTTGGACTCTAGCGGTAACATCATGAATTTGCTGTTTGCTTTTCTCGATCACACTTAGCAGTTCAGATTTGTATTCATTTAATTTATTGTTCATCATATGCTCTATTTCTTTCGTGAACTTATCAAAGCGTTTTTCTAGCAAATTTAAAGTTTTGAATGGAGAGTTAATAAGAAAATTCTGACTATCCCTCATCGGATTTTGAAATAGTTCATTGGAGGTAGCTGCAATATTAATACGGGGTATGGCATCATGAAATGAAAAATCTTCTGATGTTGCATTATTTTTCTGCATTTTTTTAACACTACCACTGCTTTTATTATTAACTCTATTCATTTTTCTTTTGCTTCTTCGCACAGAAGTAGTAATTGATACTTTTGAATTGGGCATTAGATTTAGATAAATTTTTAAAATTATACAGGGTTTTTATGGTATTTTATTTTGACCTTTTGTATATATTTAATCTTTTTTGTAATAAAATTTTCTAAGTGCATTACATCCACTTAGGCTTAACTTGATTACAGCAGCATCAGCTGACTGCAAAAGGTTGTTTAAGAAATTGGCGGTTATTGTATTGTTTTTGTCTTGCTCAATTATTATGTAGCTCTCTTGGTTTTATTATAGTGGGATGATATTATTATTGTTGTTTGTATAAAAAAACTGTAATAAGCAGTATTGTTATTGTTGTTTATTTATTTGTTTATATACTTGTTTTGAAACTAATTTTCGTTTTTGTTGTTGGTCGATTTCAGATGTTCACTTTTGGATTATTCAAAGTATATGGCTTTTTTTTCTTATGTTATTTTTTATTGTTATTTTTTAAATTTTTATTTTTAATTTTTAGCTTCTCATTCTTCACCACTTCCCTCTCTTTTAAGATTGTCACTTTGTCCCTTTTGGGGCTATTTTTTGTTTAGTTTGTTTTATTTAAGTCTTAACACATGTCAACACATTATAGTTTTTGAAAACACTTCTTTTATATTTTGTTTTGTTTGTCGCTTGTAAATGATATTAGTATTTTTATTATCATTTATTATCATTTTGAGTGTTCACATATTGGATGAGTTCTATTTGATTTCGTTAGATTTATTTTTTTATTCGTGCAACTTTTTTCTTGCTTGCATGTGTTTAACAATATACTTAAATTCTACGTGATTTTTTACGTCCACTTTTTCACTTACAATTGTTCAGCAGCTACGAAAATTCATAAATAATTTAAGCACGATAAAAGTAATATTATGAGAAGAATACAAACGATTAAAAGGATTTTTTGAATTCATTCCATATAATTTTCTTATAATCACTGCATTTAGTTCTCTTAATAAAAACGCTTTAAAATTACGGAATTTAATAAAAACAAATGCTTATTTGACATTTCCAAAAATATACGTTTTTAATTTGAAAAGCCATTAAGAAATAATTTCAAACAAAATTTCATACAAAAACTCGATTTTCGATTTTTCCAATTTTCCGACTTTTCCGGAGGGATTTTTCAAAATTTTTTCCATAAAAACCTTCTCCTCGAAAATACGAACAACTGACAAAAAGTTTTACAGAAATCGGCCCAGCCGTTCTCATTTTATGAATTATTGGATTTTACCACGCCCCTCCGCCCACAGACCAAAAATTTTATAATATTTTATATATATAGATAGATAGATAGATATGGAAAAATTACAATGACATAGAAAATAATGTATATATATATGTATGTATGTATATTTAATCATTACCTGCTCAAACTATAAGTTTTTAACACTTACCTTTGGTGTTTTCCTTTTTTTTAATTAATAAACAAATTTAGATTCACTTGTTTATGGATAAATATTTAGAAATTGTAGAAACTAAATACATATTTTTTGAAAAAGGTCGATATCACGAAAGTTTCTTTCGCATAATTACAAATGCTTGCAGCTGAGAGTAGTAAGCGCTTAAGTGAAGAAAGTGAGACATAGCCACCTAAATATTTAATAAGTTACTTAAGGACATGACAGGCTTCCCGTTGATTTTTGATAGTACTTAAGACAGCATATGCAATATCCTTTAGCAAATGAAACTTAACGGAAAGTTGTTTAAGTACAAGGTGGCGCAAAGTTATCTCATAATTTGAACTGGCTGCCGTTTTGTTGTAAATTAAAAAAAGGGATCTGTTTTAATAAAACGTTTATTTGATAGTGTAAAATTTATGACATTAATTGGAAAAAATTATATCGCTCAAATGGCCACCTACCGCGTTCGTGCATAATTGCGCTCCTTTTACGGAATTTTGAATTATAGTTTGAAAAACATCTGACTCGAAATCGGCGATTTCTTCTTCAATATCAACTTTCAAAACTTATGGTACAAGGTTCATGGTTTTTTGTGTAAGCGCGAGATTTTAAAAAGCCCCAAAAGAAGAAATCTGGTGCTGTTAGATCTAGACGGACAGTTCAAATCTCCAAAACGAGAGATTACTCGACCTGGAAATTATTGTCTGAAAGCCACCATCGTTGCTCGGATGGTTGGTTCGTCCAACAGTTCATGTTCCGGTTTTCCATCGGCCTCTTCAAAAAAACTAAGGGGCAATCACCTTTCCGCGGCAAATGCTGCAACAAACATTCTTTTTGAGGGGATGCATTATCAACGTTTTTAAATCTTCTAGCAAATTTCGTTGCAACGAACGTCTGCTGATGTCTAATTGTGTACATCGTCGTCGTCGAACATCTGCTGATGTCTAATTATGTACATCGTCGTCTGAATTGAATCCTAATGAATTGGCCGAATAAGAACGAGTAAATTCTCTTGAATTGTACATCAAATATTTGTAACTAATAAAACTGATCAAATTTTTAGCATATCGCGCCCTTAATAAACGGCATACATCATTTAGAAACATTGGAGTGCTGAAATTTATATACTTGTTGGCAGAGTTGTAAACGAATCATTCTTTTTTGATTTCAATTCATTACGAATTAGCTAAATTTTGAATTAATTCTTTTCGTCAAAAAACGAATTGAATGAAATTTGAATCAATTCATTTGAATTTAGCAAACATGAATTGCAATTCATTTTTAATTCAAATTAATTGGTAAAATGAATTGCAATTCATTTCCAATTCATTTGAATTGAATTGACTTTGAGTTAATTCAAATGAGTTAGAAAAAATGAATTGCAATTCATTTGAATTAATTTTGAGTTAATTCAAATGAGTTAGAAAAATGAAGGTAACGGCAGAATGACTTGAATTAGCATGGAGCTGCGAAAATCCTATCAGTATGAGCATTAATTCATAATTGTTTATTTGCTTAAAACAAAACTTTTAAACATGTTTTTTATATTTTTTATCAAATTGTGTGAAAAACATATCGAAGATGTGTTTAATAATCATTCTGCTTCGGTGCCAATATCAAAATTCGGGTTCAAAGCTTTTAACCACCAAGAATTCATTTTTTAACTCATTTGAATTAATTCAAAATCAATTCAAAATGAATTGGAAATGAATTGCAATTAATTTTTTTTACTCATTTGAATTAACTCAAAGTCAATTCAATTCAAATGAATTGGAAATGAATTGCAATTAATTTTACCAATTCATGTTTGCTAAATTCAAATGAATTGATTCAAATTTCATTCAAAGTTACCCAAAACCGTTCCACATAACAATTTTTGTGCAAAAAAGAGAGAAATTGAGAGTATTTTTTTTCATTTCCTGTACAAATTTGCACGAACTTTTTCTTTGGGTAAGTTCGGACAAGAATTTAACAATCAGCTGTTTTTTGTTTACATATGAAACTGATAGATTATCAGAAAATTTGCAAGCAAAAGAAAAAGTTTAGTTTTTATAAATAAATATATTAGTAAGCAAAATGGAGAGTTTCAATGAAAAAATTAAAGTGGTAAATACGTTAGTGCATAAACATTTTCTTTTTTATTTAATATTTAAAATGTTTTTATAGCTACATATGTAAAGAATTTTTTTGTTTTTCAATTATTTTACAGTTGTTGACAATGATGCAAATGTTTTGTTTCTATAATTTGAAGACTTTTAAGCGTCTAAAAGCACTTAAATAGACTTTAGTTTAAAAAGTAAGCAGCATTAGTATTTCAGGAACTACAAAAATGGTTTTTTGCGTTCCAGCTATTTTGGGTAACTTTGGCAAATTTAGAGAGTATTTTTCATTTTGCTCTCAATAGTCCGAACTTGTCCAAGATCTTGTGGAACAAACCTATTATTTTATTATTTGTAAGGAATGAATTGATTTTTGCTTGTTTCAAGGTTTCAGAAGACGATTTCTTATACCAAATTTATCTGCAACACATCTTAGTGATTTGCCTGCATTAAATTCACGCAATAGTTCACACTTCTTTTTTATTGTTAATGTTTTATGTGATCTTTTGCTTGTACTTTTCATTGTTTTACAATATTCTATAATATGAAGAAAGTTGTATATATTTAGCTTAAACTTTAATGAGTTTAGAAAAAACACTTTAACTTTAATGTAAATTCTTCATCACTATATTTTTTAATGTGAAGAAAAAATACTGCTAATAAATAATTATTTTTTCAGTTCGACAAAACAAATGGCATTATAAAGTAAAAGCTTCCGTAAAATATAAAAACGACTCTTTTGTAAATTTATTATATTACAAAATTGGTTATGGGCCCAGGATTGCTGCAACAGTTCTTAATAAGAGAATAAAAAGATTTATGTATCCCCCAGGATTACTTCAACGATTCTTAATAAACGAATATAAAAGATATCGGAATCCTGTTTGTTCATTTAATTAGTAATATAAAAATGTCGAAATCAAATTTCCGAATTGATAAGTTAAATGCTGAAAATTATGCATCATGGTCAATACAGAGGCGCAGTATATTGATAACGCAAGATTATTGGGATGTGGTTGAAAGTGCTCTAAGTGAAGCTGCAACTGGATAAGAAAAATTTCCTTGGAAAAGCAAAAACAATAAGGCGTTGGCAACAACAGAACTAATACACCTCAAAGATTGTAAGACTTCCAAGGAAGCTTGGTGTGAATTCAAAATATTTACAAAGCAAAGGATCCTGCAAGAAAAGTGAATTTTTTAAAAGAATCGTGCGTTTTAAGTTTGTATCCAATGAAAAATATGGTATTCAAATAAATCAATTTTGCTCAATAGCAAATAAATTAAAGGATCTTAATATTGATATACCCAATGAATTACTTTCAAAATTTTTGCTATGCAATTTGCCACCTGAATTAGAACATTTTCTAATTCAATAGAAAGTCGTGATTCATTGCCAGATTTGGAGAAATTAAAAAACAAGAAGAACAAAAAAAGTGCGAAACTACACATGAAAACATGGATCAAGTATGTGTTTTCGATCAAAAATAAGAATAAATATTTCGGTAATAAAAACACAAATTTTCATAATCAAAATAAATGTAAAAATGTGACATGAAACATTATAAAAGCGAAGTGGTATTAGCTTCCGCCGACAAATTTTGTGTAAAAGGGATTTGTGATCTAAAGCTGAAACTGAACAACAAAAACTATGATTTGAAAAATGTCTTGTATATTCCTAGCATGAAGTCAAATTTTTTGTCTATAAGCAAGATGCATTTTGCAAAAAAACTAATTGTTTCTAACGATTGGTCGGGATATTCTCCCGAATAATAAATTTCAATATTAAGTATTTACAATAAAGATTTTATTTTTCATTTTGCCTAACTGAATACAATCATTAACGACCAACGGGCGCACAGTGGCTGAAAATCGTTTTTCATTGGCCAAAAGTCAAATTTTTTTTGTCACCGATTTTTAAAATTTTTACGCCATTTTGGAGCTAATATATCCATATTAAGGTAGCCAAAAAATTAGGTTAAACTATTGATAATTGTGGGCGTGGCATGCTGTCAAACTCAACTGTTTTTGTTATTTCAGTAAAAGGTGTTTTTTATCAGTTTTTTGTCAAAAATAAATGGTCACTACTCGCAAGCTATCATCGATAATGGCCTGCGGTCTTTTTTATAATATTGGTAGGATTATAGTCTTTAGTTGTTGTAAGTGGTTACCGCTCTAGCGTTTAATATTAGAGGTGTTATGAAATATTTATGAAACTACTATATTTTTCTAAAATTTAAACTTTAGTGGAATAGAACTTCTAGCGAACAAAAGGGAACAAGAAACGTATACCACCCGAAGAAAGGCGAAGGTGTCTTCTTTCACCCCATATATACTTTTGCACCCGCCACGACCCGCCGGTAGAACACTTTTTTAATTTTAATGAAATTACTCCAAAAAAAATCAAATTACTCTAATATAAACAGCCCTATAATTACTCGTATACAATGGTGTATTAAATTTTCACTTTTTTGCCTGAAGGTTTATGTTTTTTACTTTAGACTACCTAAAACTAAAATAATTAAATATAATACCTGCGAAAGGGTTTTATGGCTTTGTTTTGATCAGCAAAAAATCAGTAATAAAAATATCACAATAGGTAATACAGTAAACATATGATCTCTTTCTAATATAACTGTTAGGGTCAGCCAAAGTCATAAACAATTTTATAATAATAATCGCGACATTAAACGACTAAAGATAAAAAGAACCCCATATTGGCGAGATACTAATTAGTTTTACCTGATATTAAGGTCTGGATAACACGTGCAGTTTTGTTCAATTTAAGTACTACCTGCTATGAAATTGAAGATCAATGTGTGAATAACATGTATCTAAAAATGTATAAAACTACGGATTCAATAAGGGATTACACAATAAGTTAATCCTTTACGTGTACGTACGTATATTTGCAAGTGATAAATCATAACAGACTCAAATAAAAATATTCAGAAAAATATGGAGAGCTTCGGTTATAAAGAACTGGCCGAACAGTATTTTAGAAATAAAAACCAGGAAGATGTTCTTACTTACGTTAAAATAAAATTAAGCTTAAATTCGTGTAGCACCGAAATACAAGAGCAATTATCTAATTTTGTAAAAGTACTAAAAAAACGCTACAAAGAAGTTAGCTACAGTAAACAAAAGTTTTATATAAAAAGTGAAAAGTGTTTAGAAGTGGTCGCTGCAGAAACAGCAAAGCAAGATAAGGTTGGAAGACCACGCAAATCATTGGACAACTGCAGCGATAGATCTAAGAGGCGGAAACTTAAAGATGTTAACGATGCAATTGGTTGTACAAATATAAAAGAATCTTTCCTACATCAATTACGATCACAGAACCAATTAACAAAAGTGGATATCATTGAAAAAGTTATTAAAGCTAGTCCAGTGAGAACAAAACGAATTCTTAAAAGTATACCCACTCCGAGCGATGCAAAACAGTGCACAAATGAGGAGGCATTAGCCTTATTTCTGGATTTGAAATTAACAAAACAGCAATATATTAAGCTCAGATTGCGTGCGATTGAAATGGCTCAAATATCTATCCAGCATATCATCACATAACTGCTACTAAAATGGACTGTTTTCCATCAAAGGATACTAACCAAACACACCAATTTCGGCAGAGGTACAACTACAATCTCTACTTGATCACACAACCGAACGCTTGCTACAATCAATACCAGGAAATGCGTTAAAGAAATATGGAAACACAAAGCTAATTCTTTTTTGCAAGTGGGGATGTGATGGTTCTTCGGGACATAACCAATACAAACAAGTTGTATGTGAAAATATTTCGGACTCGGATATGTTCATGGTATCAATTGTACCATTGCGATTGAAAAAGATTTTGGAAGATTCAGAGCCTTCGACTAGTACAATGCAAACAATGGATATTTGGAAAAATGAGACACCATCTTCTACGAAATACTGCAGGCCAATCAAATTTGAATTCAAAGAAGAAACTCGTGATGCCATTAACAAAGAAATTAGTGATATCAAGGCCCAAATTGCAACACTACCATTAGCCATTACAATTACAGTTAGATGGGCAGCAAATTGAAGTAAGCTACCAATTAGTCCTTACAATGATAAATGGAAATGTAGGTCAGGCTTTGACTAACACGAAGGCTGCATCCAGCTGCATTATATGCCAAGCAGCATAAACCCAATTAAACCAAGTTCCGACAAAATCATTAGATAATACCGATGCATATGAATTTAGATTATCACCACTACATGCAAGAATACGACTTATGGAACATATACTAAAAATCAATTATGATTTATATTTCGGGTCTTCAGGATCCATAAGAAACAATAAAACCAACAAAGAGTTAAGAAGTTCAAAAAAGAAACATGTTCAAGATGAATATCGCAAAATTGGATTGATTATAGATCAGCCAAAACAAGGGTCAGGCAATACAAAAGATGGCAATACCGCACGAAGATTCTTTTCAGATCCAGAAACAGCATCTGAAAGAACAGGAGTGGATTTAAACCTTGTTTCCAGTTAATTTTAAAATTTTTTTGAGTGTAAAAATTTTTTTGAGTGTAAAAAATTTTTTTCAGTTTAAAAAATTTTTTTGAGTGTAACATTAAAAAAATTCCATTATCACAAAAAATAATTATAATTATTATTAAGATCAAAATATAAAATTTTTTAATATGCAAATAAAAAAAATAAACCCATATTTCACTCCAAAAGTTAAAAAAAAATCAAAAGTTCAACTTTGACCTAGAAGTCCTTAAGAAGTACTCAATCAATTTCAATGTAATTAAAACTGAGTCAAGCTGAATTAAATATCTATCCATTAAAAAAAGAATTACTTCAATATTTTGATCGGTTCAAAAGTTACAGAATTTTGGCCAATGAAAAACGTTTTTCAGCCACTGTGGGGCGTTTAATTGTATGGGTGTTGAGAGAAAAATAAAATAGACTCACGTTGAGTATAATTGTTTGTTGTGTTGTTTGTATAAAAACATTCTAAGCCTACTATGATTATGTATTTGTTATAATTCATATGCAATATTGAAATTCTCATATTGTATTTGTTTTGTGTGGCATAAACATACGACGTTGAATGTTATCAAACTGCTTAAACTTCACTGACGATTTGGTTTTAGGAACCAATGAAATGTCGGCATATGAAGAGCTAAAGCCACAACAAACATTTTTTCAATGCATTTTGCAAAAAAACTAATTGTTTCTAACGATTGGTCGGGATATTCTCCCGAATAATAAATTTCAATATTAAGTATTTCAAAATAATGTTCAAATTTTTAAGAATAATAATAAGACAACAATTTTTAATGTGTTTAACAAAATTAAGTCAACTTCGGATAATAATTCAACCAACAAAACTGAAAAATGAGAATACCCTTTGGCATAGGCGATTTGGTGTTCTGAATTTTAATGATGTGAAAAAATTGGCAACTAAAGAAATGGTTCGTGTTTTAAAAGGTAACTTAAATGATTTTAATTGTGTTACATGTTCTTTATGCAAAATGCCAGCAAAGCCTTTCAAGGCGATTGCCACAGCAGTTTCTAGTAAATTGCTGGAGTTAGTTCATACGGAAATTTGTGGACCTATGAGAGTCAAGTCCTATGTGCTTTATATTTTATTATGATTTATATTTTATGGTGATTTTTCAAGGTATACCATAATCTATGTTTTAAAACACAAATCTGATGCTTTTAAAGCATTGAAAGAATGTCTTTATATAGCTGAAAAACAAACTGGTTGTAAAATGAAGCGATTAAAAAGTGATAATGGGCGAGAGTGTATAAACTCTAATTTTAATATTTTTCTAAAAGATCGTGGACACGACGGTAAGCTACACACCTTAACAAAATGGAATCTCTGAAAGAGCAAACAGAACGATAATAGAAATGACTAGATGTATGCTGGATTATTCAAAATTGCCAAAAGGTTTGTGGACCGGGGCTGTTAGTACAGAAGTTTATACTAAAAATAGTTTTGGAAAATATGACTCCATTCGAAAAATGGACTAATAGAAAACCGAGCGTGTCATATTTGAAAACTTTTAGATGTAAAGCTGTTGTATTAGAAAAGAAACGAGGGCTATCAGTATTAGACCCTAAAGGTAAAGCTTGTACATTTGTTGGATATCAACCAAATACAAAAGGTTATAGGTTAATTTATTTAAATATAAATAAAATAATAATTTCAAGAGACGTAAAATTCTTTGGAAATGAGTTTGAAATAAATACTGTTGGTAACGAAAATGATTTTTATGATGATAGCATATTGGATTATTCTAAAATATTTATGAATCCAAATAAAAATCCAGAAAATATTGAAAATTTTATTCCTTTCATTGATAATGTGGAAACTGATAATCAGAACTTAGATGATTACAATGATGTACATGAAAATCAATCCGTTTCGAGCGAGTTATCAGATTTTTTGGGGTTTGATAATAAATAATCAGTACTTAATGAAACTTCTGAAAGAAATGAAAATAATAAACGAAAAACAGGTAGACCTAAAATTGTAAGAACTGGAAATCCTGGCAGACCGAAAAAAAATGTATAAAGTAATTAATGAAGAGTTGAACATGCTTGATCATTTCAACATTACACCAGCAAATGTAAAGGAAGCAATGAATAGTGATAAATCCAAAGAATGGCAAGAAGCATTAGAAAAAGGAGTGTGTCTATGAAAGGGAGTAAACACATCGATATAAATATGTACTAGGCTTTTGCAAAAGTACAAAAAAGAAGTAATTAAGTACATCCTCTTTTTTCGTTTATTTTTTGTTTTATGGTACTCTTCTCTTAAAAAAGCAAATGGCTGTTCTCTTATAACACCCCGTCCACATTGGCAATTTTGTTGCATGCAATTCTCTAAAATTCTACTTTGGAATTGCTTTAGTGTCCACATTAGAAAAAATCTGGTATTGCAATTCTTGTATAAAACGTATATAAAACGTCAAATACAACAACACCAAACATCAAGTTGAATAGGGAGAATTTCAAAGCAAAAGAGAATTGCAGAGAACATGAAACTCTGTACCCCTCCCCAAGCTTCTTACCTCTCTCACCTAAAACAACCAAGAATTGCTGCAACAAAATTGCAAATGTGGACAGCGTCTAAGAAACAAGCACAATAAATATTGTGTTTGTACAAAATAAATACGGCAAGTGGTAGAGCATAGGAGAAGTAAGCAAAATTAATATTAAGACATGCGCATGCTTAGAGTTACGGTAAGCCGTACTTAAACCATTTAGTATAATACTTGAGTATTTTTGTAATTTTTATTTTATTTTTATGAAATTACATTTTTGTTTAATTTGATTCTAATATCAAATTATCAGCATATCTACCTAGATATCGTCATCTAAATTTACAAGTCATATTTGCGTTGGAAAAATTTTACAGAACTTGAAAAACAATTTAAAAAATAGCTTAAACTGGAAAAATTTTAAATTTTGATTTTGAATAAGTTTACAAATCTTTTTTTGCATATCTCCTGCAATTGCTCGCATGTGACTTATGACTTTGTAAAATCTTCTACAAAAATTATTCGAAAGAAAAGTAATAATATTCAAAAAAAAAAACTTAATTGAGGCTTGAAGTTCACATTAGTTACCAAAGACTTTAAGGCTAACAAACCTATGTTAAAAATTCGTATTCAAAAACAGTACTTTAGCTAGTGTATTAATAAATTTTACATGTTGATACTGGCAACATCATCATTCTCTCTTGTCTCTTTATAGTTAACGATGGAAAACACACGAATATTATTCATCCGGATAGTCGGATATATTGATAATGTTTTGCACAGTTTTAATATAAAATTTCATTTTTCGGTACTTAAGATGTAAATTGATATTTATAGTACATAAAAAACATAAACTAAATAGATTTATCGCAATTTAAAATAAATACGCCTATTTTTTGTAAAGGTTTCAAACCGATTACTTGAAGAACGAACTTTGTTTACTCGTTTTGATTGTATGTACATCACTATAAAGTTTTGTATGTTTACATTATTTAGCTAAGAAATATACTTACATATATACGAGTATGTTAATTATAAATTTCGTTCTACAGATAAGCAATGAGAATAATACGAGTGAAAAAAAGGAAAAAAGGAATTACTTTTAAGTTATTTAAAACTTTTTAATATTAATATTATGTTTTTTGTTTTGGTAACCTAGCCTGCATTAGTACAAACGTTAAGTAAATTAAAATAAAACCAATTCCTTATTTGATTTACATTGCAATATTTGAACTAGTATTTGTTTTATTAATTTTATTTGTTATTTTTTGATATTACAAGAACTTAAAAGGATGTACATATATATTTAAATAAATATTTCTAAATGAAAAACAAAATAAAATCAAGATATATATATATATATATATATATATATATATATATATATATATATGTATGTCAATATATGTTTTCCAATTATGTATTTTAATTTAATTGATTTTAAAAATATTTTTAAATAAATGCTCTAAGTATAGCATTTTCTTGTAATATTGCACGGCATTACCACCAGTTTTCTAAATTTTTATGTGGCAGACGTTAATTGCGGCACGTTTTAAATAAAAACTTACATTGGAAAATAATTTTCACCTAAAATAAAAATTAATTTTACCAATTCTGTTCATTAAATTTAATATATCCATTTTTTTATTTCACAAATCCACACAATTTCAAATATTATCAATAATTTTGTTCAAAAAACTTTGTTTGTCAAAACAATAAAATATTTTAACATCGCTTTAAAGTAGGTGAGTAGCTGCTTTAAATTATTTAATGTTAACGTTGGTTTACGTACGTGTGTTAAGCTAATAATCGTTTTTGAATGAAACTTTAAGGAATTTTGCTTAAAGTTGGTTTACCAACCTGTGTTAAGTTTTTTTGAATAAGGCTGTAAATGTTTAACAAATCAGAGTCATGTTAAATTAACCTGTTTATTATTATTTTTTTAATTTTATATTTTTGTAAATGAAGAATTTAAATTTTGTTACAAAACACTAACTTTCAATGTAAATTCTTCATCACTAGGGCGACAATTTCAATGCAAATGCATATTTATTGTCCATACTTTAAAAGCTATTCTGAACAATTTTCTTTGCGTTTCATAAGATTTCCTGTAAAATGGCATCAATTTGTTTTTGCATATTTTGCATATTTTTGTTGGATATAAAACTTATACCAATAATACTTGTTATTCGGGTATGTTCTAGAATCCCAATTCACTCGGAAGTGGATTACTTTAGCATTTTTGGTGTTCTGCAATTCACATCCCCATGTTTTTATTCGTTTTCAATTAGAGTAGGAAGGGGTGGGTGAAAGTAAAACGAATCGTACTTTATTCTTATAAATGCTAACATTATTAAGAAAAATACAATTTTGGTTTTTAGTTTAAAGTGTTTTTTATTGAACTTCATCCAAAAAAAATTTTTTACAGAAATATTAATGCAAACAAAATTTTTTTAAACTTTGCCAAAAATTTCAATTTGGTTTTGGCAGATCTCACTTGTGTAAAAAAACATGAAAAAATACAACAATTTTGTTTATGTTCGAAAACACAAAGTTGCCCTACATAATAAAGTTTGATATGTCAATCTTTTTTGAACTAAATCTCAATGCATTTAGATCTTATTGATAAAGAAAAATTAATTTTTTGAAGGAGATTAAAACTATATTCATATATATAAATCTATTTAAACAATAATTATAATAATTCGAATGCATTTAGTTGTAAAATCGCAATGTAATAATCAGGCAATACTTTGTTTTAACAACAAATGGTGCCACGACAACGTAGTCGATATGTCTATAGCCGGCAAACAGCCGCGCTGATAAATAACGCCAGGCAAGCAGATCAACCAAAAGCAAATAATTTTAATTTCATTCGTTGTCTTTTTTGAGAGTATTGAATAATTTAATTTTCATTCTGTTTCTTTAAGAATATTAATTTTGTTTTTATTCGCGTTGAAAATTAAATGAAAAATTTGAATGTCTTTTTCATACTCTGTAAATTGTTTTACATCCAATTTTCACGATGATTTTTTAAGACATGTATTTTTTTATTTTCTTTTAAAGTTGCTCCCAAAATCATGTCACATTTTCATGATGTCTATTTCTTCACTGTTGTTGTAAAAAAAAACTCTTATTTGACAGCCAGAGTTGGTTTTTTTTACTTTATCTTTAATTCCTTTTATTTCTATAATTTGGGCGCCAAAAACGGAATTTAATAACTTGAGAAGTAAAGTATTTAAAAAAGTAAATTTTCTTAAAAAAATCAAAATTGGGTGATATACAGAAAAACCTCGAAGAAAGCAATGGAGGTAAAACTAGTGGACTAAAACTAGTGAGTGGGTGAAGCAATGGCGGAAATGCTGAGTGGAGCGAGGTACATTTTAGTTTCTTATGAACGACTTTTTGGGAGATAAGTCGTCTTTTCTGAACTATATCAGAATGAGCCGAGAGACATTTAATTTGATACTCGCAAAAATAGAAGGTGATATAGTAAAACAAGATACCATCTTGAGAGAGCGATAACTCCAGCAGAGAAACCGGCAGCCACACTCCAATACGTCGCTGCTGGAGAGTCCATCAAAAGCACAAATTATCAGACGAGAATATGGGAAACCTTTCTTTGTCGTGCAGTTCTGGAATTATGCCAGGCAATTTGGAAACACTTTAAAAATGAATATTTAAAGGTTTTTGAGTAGGTATATATGTATATGGAAAATAACTTATTTTATTTTGTGAAATTAAAATAAAACAAGTTAAATTATTATAAGTACATTAATTGAAATAAATTCGTCTTTTATTAATATATAACTTTAAAAAGTATATATCATTAGCTCTTGGCAGATTGTGAACAAAGAGCTAGATCGCTTGACACGGTCCATATATGTAGGATTACGTACATCATCAAGTTTTCGTGTTCCTGATATTTAGATATTAAAAGCTCCACAATTTCGTTTTTCCACATGGTTTATATTTATTTGAACTTTTTATTTATATTTATTTTATTTATATACACACAAAACAAAAAACAAGCACTTGTCGGTTTAAAACAAGAAAAATAAAGAAGAACACAGAGATATAACCACTTTAACAGACGAATGCAAATAAAATATAATAGTAAAATTGCGAATGACAGCTAAAAGGAAGAGATGTATTTTTCTTCATTGTTGTTGTAAAAAAATCACGAAAACAGAAACCAAGTTTCTTTTGCTACCCCTCTTTCTTATCTACCTAATATGCCTACAAACAAAAAAGACATGTCCTAAAGATAAGTAAAAAAATCATCGTGAAAATTGGGTGTTACTTTTGTAATTTGTTAATTTTTTTGCAACTTTTTTGCCGACCGCCGTCGATTTTTGCGTACCTGTGGCCGTTGACATTTAGATTTTTTTTTCGAACATAAACTTCGAATGTGGAAAAACATGCTGAATTCAGAACACCATTTTATAAATTATGGGGATTCAAAAAATTTTTCGTTTTCAATCCGAGTCGAAACCTGGAACATACCCGATTATTTAATCATTTATTCATTTATATTATTGTATTTTCCATTTTTTTTTCGATTTTTTTGTATAAAATTATTATTCGAAATAAAACCTTCATTTGTTCAAGAGGTTATGGGCCCTCTTTCCACATAGTACAGAACAAGAAGATTAGAAAGAAAATCAAACTGCAGTAAGAAAATGGATATCAAGATAATGTTTCCAAAATTAAATAACAGTAATTATCATACATGGAAGTTCAATGTGGAGATGATTTTGCTGGAGCGTGAATTATGGGATTTTGTAACGTCTGATATTCCGGAACAGCCAGACAGTAAATGGTTGCTACGAGATGGAAAGGCTCGGGCAGTGATTGGTTTATCTTTGGAAGAAAATCAAAAAGTCCAGGTGAAGACGTTAAGTTTTGCGAAATATTACTGGGAAGTACTCAAGAAAAACCATGAAAAGGCTAATTTAACAAACAGGGTCAGTTTATTAAGAAAACTAACTTCAAAGAAATTACAAGATGGTGAGGCAATGGAAGATCATATTGCTGAATTTCTTGATATTGCTGATCGTTTGCAAGATATGGGTGAAAAATTTCCGGAACACAAAACTGTTGCATTTCTTTTGGTCAGTCTTCCTGAAAATTATAATGGTATAGTATCTGCTCTTGAAGTACGGCCAGAAAAAGATCTTACACTGGATATGGTAAAAGAGAAACTGTTGCAAGAAAGTAAAAGAAAGATATGTGATAAATTGTTATAGTGTCTCCCACTATTCCCTTAACGTTATTTTGACCATAAACACATACACACGCTATCATTAAGAATATTACCAATTGTTTTTTATTTTTTTTTCTATTCACTGTAAAATATACTAATTCCCAAGAATTTTAATATGTATATTTAAAACTTTGTTAATTGTATTTTCGTAAAGAATTTTAAAATATATTTATAAATTGTATTTTGCAAAGAATTGTTGTTCAATTGCATTTCCGCTAACGAAAATGCAACGGTTAACAAAACTGTATCAATAATTCCAAATAATTTTAATAATTTTATTGTTTATATTTATTTGTCCAAATGCATTAATTCCAAATAATTTTAATAACTTTAATGTTTATATTTGTCCAAATGCATTAATTCCAAATAATTTTAATAACTTTAATGTTTATATTTGTCCAAATGCATTAATTCCAAATAATTTTAATAACTTTATTTCCAAGTGCATTTCCGTTAACGAAAATGCAACCTTATTGATTGTATATTTTTTCCAAAGAATTGTTATACTTTTTGTAAAATGCACCAGACAAATTTCTTAAGAATTATTGCACAAACATTTATTTTTTATTAACAAAATATTAGTATATAAGAAAGTAGAAAATAAAGAATAAAGTACAGTTTTAATTTTGAAACCAAAAGGAACATTGTGTTTTTTTTTTCGTATCTCATTATAGATACGTAGTTTCTGGCGCAGTCGGTAGGATACCCGAGTATCCTCGCGTGTAATTTTTTGTGTGTTTTTTTTGTACATAAGAGGATATTGGATATTTCAATATCCTAATCGGGTGAAAAAAATTTTTTTTCCTTTTTTAAAATTAAAGGATTTACAGTGATTTGAACTTTGAAAGATCAAAGGACAAATAAAATATACTTAAAAAGATTTAAGGATATAAATACACAAAAAAAAAAACATTTATGATCAAATATCAAAAAAAGTGTTTTAAGTGAAAATTTTTTTTCCTTTATAAGATTAAAGGATTTAAATTGATTTGAACTTTGAAAGATCAAAGAACAAATAAAAAAAATCCTTAAAAAGATTTAAGGATATATTATACAAAAAAAAAACATTTATGATAAAGTTTTCGAAAGATCGAAAAAAAAGTGTTTTAAGTGAAAATTTTTTTTAAGGATTTAAATTGATTTGAACTTTGAAAGACCAGAGAACAAATAAAAAAAAAAAATCCTTTAAAAGATTTAAGGATATACAAAAATTTTTTTTCGAAAGATCGAAAAAAAAGTGTTTTATGAGACTTTAAAACAATTTAAATTTATAAAGTGCCGATTCCAAACCAGCAGAAAATATAAAAAAGGCGTCACCATCTACAATTCTACAAATACAAAGAGAAGTAACAACAGAAGCCCTAACAAAAGAAGAAATCAACTATTACTTTAAATCCAACAGTAAACCCAAGTAGACAGCAATATATATATATACGTATTTTCAACAACAGCATCAGAAAGTAAGAACTTGATTTATATTATATTGTTTATATTATATTGTTTATATTATATTCATATTATATTATTTATATTATTTTATTAAAATTATCATTAAATGTATGTAACTGAAAAGATAAGCATAAAATCAGAAATTAAAAGAAAATTACTGTATACGTCAGGAGAACAAGAAATCAAAAATTTACGAGAACTCCTATACAATATAACATTGATAAAAACTAAAGCAAAGAAAAATTATTTAAGACATAAGAATAAAAGAGAAAAACGCATTCGTGTGTAAGAGAAAATTTCTTTTTCCTTTTCCTATACTTTATATTAAAAATGGCAGTACAGGCTGAAAACTTAATGAACAGATTAACTATAAACCCTTTGAAAAAATACCTAAACAATTTACCAGAATTCTATGGCGACCCAGGAGACCTACAGACATTCACCACACTCATCGACCGAATACACCCACACCTACAAACATACGACGAACTGTCCCAACTACTTTTTTCGGACATAATAAAGTCAAAACTCAAAGGAAGTGCAAGACAGACGATAGAAATAAACTGCCATGCGACTTCGTGGACAGAGATTAAAACAATACTACAGAATAATTTTGGAGACAGACGTTCCTGTGAAGAACTCTTTGACGAATTACGAAGCGTGACCTTTAAAACAAACACCCTAGATATGAAAGCCAAGTTACACAGATTAAATAACAAACTAGTGGTTATCTTAGGGGAAACCGAGGCAACTAGAGAGAGCGCGATGAACAATAAACGCACTGCCCTCAACATCTTTAAAAACAAGATCCCTGAACCAATGAAGTCTATCCTATTCTGCAGAAACCCAGAAGATTTGGAACAAGCTATGGACATACTGTTCCAGGCCGGATACGCACATGTAAGGAATAATAACGGCCCGGAGTTTAAAACTCATTCGAGTAATAGGAACAATAACTACAGAAGCAATACACAATACAATAGGAGAGATAGTAGGAATATAACACAATACAAAAACCCGCAACAACCATTCAACAGACAAAATTTCCAACCAATGCCCCAAAATAATGGAAGAGACCACCAACAACATCGATCATACCAACAACCATACCAACAACACCGACCATACCAACAACCATTCCAACAACACCGAACATACCAACAACCATTTCAACAACACCGACCATACCAACAATTATCCCAACAACACCGCCCATACCAACAGGTAAACCCACAAAACCCCAACCCAAATCCATCATTCCAAGGACCAAATTCTAGAAACCAACCAGAAGCTATGAATATAGGAAAAATAGAAGTGGCTGAAAATTTTCAGCAACCAGCCTCAAAAATAAATTACCATTTATAATAATAAGGACAAGGATAGGGTACATAAGACTTATAATAGACACAGGCGCAACAAATTCAATTTTAAACCCGGGGATCTGCGATCCCAAAAGAATTCATTCAACCAGCCCACTTTTAATCAAAACTCTTCAACATCAAATTTACATAAATGAAAAAGCAATAGTACCCATTTTTGAAGAATTTAATATTAATGGATCAAACGAAACACTCGAATTTTACATAATTAAATTTCATAATTTCTACGACGGTCTGATAGGTAATGATATATTAAGGCCATTAGATGCGTGTATAGACTATAAGAATAAGATAATAACCATTGGTAATAAAAAGTTACCCATATTTTTTGAAAATGAAATAACAAATGAAAAACAGATACAAACCTCTCATGACTCTGAACTAATTCACTATAAAGAAGAAAACGATGGGAAAATATTAAGAGAGGGTATCTTAAATAATGAAGATGGAAATATAAAAATTAATTTGCTATCTAAAAATAATCGTGTAACTACGCAGAAGGTAGACCACAAAAATTTTAGCATAATTGAAGAAAAAGAATATAAACCATTACTCGAACAAATCCGAACGGATCATCTTAATTTTGAAGAAAAAACAGAAATTTTAAAATTAGTTAAGAAATATGCAGATATATTTTATCAAGAAAATACAAAATTAACTTTTACTTCTGCTATAAAACACGAAATTAGGACCACAAACAATATTCCCATACACACAAAGTCATACCGTTACCCTTACATACACAAAAATGAGGTCCAAGCTCAAATTCAAGAAATGCTTGACAATAACATTATAAGGCATAGTAATTCTCCTTACTCTGCACCCATTTGGATCGTAGCGAAGAAGGCCGATGCAAGTGGAAAAACCAAATGGAGATTAGTCATTGATTATCGGAAGCTCAACGAGGTAACCGTCGACGACAGGTACCCAATTCCCAATATCGATGAAATCCTGGATAAACTGGGAAGATGCCAGTATTTTACCACTTTAGATTTGGCGAAAGGATTTCATCAAATAGAGATTAAGGAAGAAGATATTCATAAGACCGCCTTCACAGTCGAAGGAGGACACTATGAATTCCTGAGAATGCCATTCGGGCTAAAGACAGCTCCAGCGACATTCCAAAGATTAATGAATCAAGTTCTCAAAGATTATATCAACAAAATCTGTCTTGTTTACCTTGATGACGTAATAATATTTTCTACTTCATTGCAAGAACACATAAACTCCATAAAACTTGTTTTTGATCGTTTAAAAGAAGCCAATCTAAAAATTCAACTGGACAAGTCTGAATTTTTGAAAAGGGAAACCGAGTTCCTTGGTCACATCGTGACAGTAGATGGAATTAGACCTAACCCAAAGAAAATAGAATGTGTACTCAATTTCCCTATCCCCAAATCACCTAAACAAATTAAGCAATTTCTTGGTTTGACAGGATACTACCGTAAATTCATAAAAGATTATTCACTAATAGCTAAACCCATGACAAAGTGCCTTAAAAGAGATGCAAAAATAAACGTATCCGATCCAGAATATCAAGAAAGTTTTAATACATTAAAAACTCTACTAACGCATGATCCAATTCTTGCTTACCCCGATTTTACTAAGAAATTTACCTTAACAACAGACGCTAGTAACTTTGCACTTGGAGCAATACTATCCCAAGAAAACCACCCGATTTGCTACGCTGGTCGTACTCTAAATGAACACGAGATCAATTACAGTACCATAGAAAAAGAACTTTATTTGGGCCACTAAGTACTTTCGCCCATACCTTTTTGGACGCAAATTTATAATCGAGACGGATCACAAACCGCTAACATGGCTCTTTTCGATTAAGGAGCCTAATTCAAAACTAATCAGATGGAGACTCAAACTGTCAGAAACAAAAAACGGTAACGCGGACGCATTATCAAGAATCGAAAAAGGACCCGTTAACATCAACTCCTTAGAAGCCAATCAGTCATATTTAACAGATACTGATTCACCTATTAATTTACTCAAAAATCAAATTATAATAAAAAAAATATTTTCCGGATCAGCACGAATAAAGACCGAAAAAGTTTTTAAGAATATTAGAAAAACAATATCAATTAAAGAACTAGATAAAGAATACGCAATTATGATCTTAAAAAAACACTGTCACCCGACCCAAATGAATGCAGTCTTAATAGATAATGAGTTTTATGAAATTTTCAAGGATACATATATAGAACTATTTTCATGTAATAATGGATTCAGATTAATTAGGTGCTCTAAAAAACTAGACGACATAGAAGATGAACTCGAGTTAACGAGAATAATTGAGGAAGAACATCTGAGCAAAAACCATAGAGGTATTGAAGCAGTATTTGAGGAACTAAGAATAAAAATTTATAATCCAAAATTAAAATTAAGAATCACTCAATTTGTCAACAACTGTGAAGTGTGCACATTAGAAAAATATGACAGACGACCACCTAAGATACCTTACAAATTAACGGAAACACCCACAAGACCAAGAGAAATGTTGCACTTAGACGTATTCTATACATTAGAAAAGCAATTATATCTAACTATTATTGATAAGTTCACAAAACATGCCGCAGCATACAAAATTAACGCAAAATCTTGAGTAGATTTCAAAACAAAATTAATTCAATATACCAGCACGTTTGGGAAAATAGAAAGAATAACTGTTGATAATGAGCTAGGTTTTAAAGCCATTTCGATGCAAGAATATTTAAAGAAGAGAATATAAATATACATTACACTTCAAATAGCAATCACACGTCAAACGCAGATATTGAGCGGCTCCACAATACGTTGAACGAACATTTAAGACTACTACGACATGATGAACAGTCTAAGAATGAAACGACAGAAGAAAAAATCTCACGCATTATAGGATTCTATAACAATACTATTCATAGTACCACAAAAATAAAACCAATAGATTTTGTAAACGGCAAGGTAAATGAAGAAAAATACCCCGAAATATATGAGTTAATATTAAGAAAGAAACAGAATTACATAAATAAACTAAATAAAAATAGGACCGATATAGAAATACAAGAAGGTACTAACTATATAAGAGAAATAAGAGGGGGGAAAAATCATAGGAAGTATAGAAAGATAAACTCAAAGAAAATAGACGAGGATCACATAGAAAACACAACGACAGGACATAAATATTACAAAGCACACATAAGACCACAAAAAAAAATACCAAGACAAAAACAATCCCAAAATCAAAGCAAAAAATAAATAATTATATATTTTCTTTTAGATGACTAATTGGATCATAATAATGGTTACACTTATTACGACTGCCAAGGCTCAAACTTTCGACATACAAGACCTATCGAACAATAATGGCTACATACCAATCAAAATAGGGGAAACAAAAATAGTTGAAGACTACATTAAAATAATACATATAATAAACATAACAGAATACGAACGGACAGTAGAAATAATCAAAAATAACATCTTTAAAACATCAAGTAACGAATCAAAAAAATTACTTGATACAGTTAATAAGAACTTTGTGTTATTAAAGGCTAAAATAGAAAATATTAATCCACATTTCCGGAAGAAACGAGCACTCGTAAACATTTTGGGTAAAGGTTTAAAAATGATTGCAGGGACGATGGACAGCGATGATGAAGAACAAATAAGTAAAACTCTCCAATTGCTGCAAACAAACGATGAAAATTTAGTAAACAAAATGAACAACTTAACATTCATAAGCAATGTTATGAAATCCCAAATCCAAAATATAACTAATCACATAAATTATCAACAAAATGCTATCGGAGATTACCTTATTAAATTCAAGAATATAATAGGAAACAACATTTTAACCATAGAAGACGAAATAACATTTATAGAGCACATATACCAGATAAACAATGATATTTCACTCTTACGCCAACATATAGACGACATCGGGCAAATAGTTTTCTCTGGTAAACTAGGAATAATCCCTACAGATATTCTAACGCAAACCGAACTTAACTTTATCACAGACTTTGACAGTTACACCAACATAAAAGTAGCCATAGCAACACACGAGAGTAACGTTATAATAATCCTTTCTATTCCACAATTATCAAAAGATCATCTTTCTATGGTAAGATTCATACCAATCCCCGACAAATTTAACAAATCCATAGAACTTAATCATTCTGAGGTCCTCATAGATTCAGGAAACAATATTTACAATACCTATATTAAAGATAACTTAAAAAGAAATCTAATAAAAATAAATGATAACTGTTTAAATAACATAATAAAATTTGAAGAAGCCAACTGCAAAATGAAAATATTAAATAAACAAGAAGTAGTCGAAATTATTCCAGGCATCTTAATTTTTAAACATTTTAACGATAAAATAACCCATAATTGTAACAAAGCTAATTTAAAAATTACTGGAACTTTTTTACTCAAATTTGAAAATTGTGAAATTAAACTATTGAATAAAACTTTCACTAATGTTAAAATAAAATTACACGACAAATTTGTCTTACCAAATCTTATAACAAAAATTAAAGAAAATAGTAATACAACTCTTGCAGACATTAAAATTGAATCATTATATTTAAAACAAATACAATACGAAGAAACACTGAAACAAGTACTGTATAGAGATAAAAATTCAAAAATAATTAGTTTTAGCATAGATATTTCAATTATAATTTCAATATGTATCTTAATTGTCTTTTTATATCTGTTCAAGAACAGAAAAACATATATTCCGAATGCACAATTAACAAACGAAACTACTATAAACAACCCGGCAAAAATAATATAATTTCGTCGGAGCCTCAAACTAACGGTGGGGGTGTTATAGTGTCTCCCACTATTCCCTTAACGTTATTTTGACCATACACACATACACACGCTATCATTAAGAATATTACCAATTGTTTTTTATTATTTTTCTATTCACTGTAAAATATACTAATTCCCAAGAATTTTAATATGTATATTTAAAACTTTGTTAATTGTATTTTCGTAAAGAATTTTAAAATATATTTATAAATTGTATTTTGCAAAGAATTGTTGTTCAATTGCATTTCCGCTAACGAAAATGCAACGGTTAACAAAACTGTATCAATAATTCCAAATAATTTTAATAATTTTATTGTTTATATTTATTTGTCCAAATGCATTAATTCCAAATAATTTTAATAACTTTAATGTTTATATTTGTCCAAATGCATTAATTCCAAATAATTTTAATAACTTTAATGTTTATATTTGTCCAAATGCATTAATTCCAAATAATTTTAATAACTTTATTTCCAAGTGCATTTCCGTTAACGAAAATGCAACCTTATTGATTGTATATTTTTTCCAAAGAATTGTTATACTTTTTGTAAAATGCACCAGACAAATTTCTTAAGAATTATTGCACAAACATTTATTTTTTATTAACAAAATATTAGTATATAAGAAAGTAGAAAAAATAAATCTCAAGAAATAGTTTTAAAAACTGAACACAAAACGAAAATTAATTTGAAAACTTATACCAATAATACTTGTTATTATTTAATCATTTATTCATTTAGATTATTGTATTTTCCATTTTTTTTTTTGATTTTTTTGTATAAAATTATTATTCGAAATAAAACCTTCATTTGTTCAAGAATTTTTACAAAAAACTAAGTTCTGTGCATATTTTTGTAATATGTGCATATTTATTTGCATATTTTCCAAGTTTTTCACAGCTATAACAATATTTAAAAAATCCTCCATTCTGTATAAGATAAGCTAAATGATATGCAATTAAGAGAAATAAGAACATATTTAAGAAATAGATATCTGTAGATATCTATAGATGAAATTACAAATATTGAAGGTCGGTATATTGCAAACGTGATCTTTGGAATCTTGGACAAAGATGAGAATATTAGCAAAAAGGGGTTTCTTCTTAATGTTGTGGAACTGGAAAAAACCAATCATGCAACAATTGCGCGTATATTTCATGATTCCATTAAGATTTTAGGAGAGGAATTTATATTCTCTTGTTTCTAACTGATGCAGCTCCTTATAAGGTGAAATCTGTCAAGGCACTTAACATGTTTTATCCAAAACTCATTCATGTCACACGCTTTGCACCGCGTAGCTGACGAAGTCAGATCTCATTTTGCTGATATAGATTTATTGATATCCAGCGGAAAGAAAATACTTCTAAATTTTCCCGGGTTAAGGGTTCCACCGCAACCAGTTGTTACCAGATGGGGATCCTTGTTGGAGGTCTTAGAGTATTACAATAAGAACTTTGATGACTTCAGAACCGCTATAATGGAGCTGGATGCTATAGAATCCTCATCAATGAAGAAAGTTTAAGAAATATTAAATTTGTCTCATGTTAAAATTCAACTGGCCTTTATATCTTCAAATTACAGTTTCCTTAGCGAATCCATAACAAAATTAGAGGGATTCGGATCTTTGAATGAGCAGATTAATTTGATTGACGATGCTGTTACCAAAATTTTTAATGTGGAAGGTGACGTTCAAACTAAATTTAGATGTGCCTATTTCTTTAGAAAATTACTCCCGAAATGAGTTATCTTCATTCAAGTATGCTCCAATAACTTCCGTCGATGTGGAGCGAACATTTTCGATGTACAAAAACTTTCTGCGCTTCAACAGGCACTTTACATTTGGAAATTAAAAAAAAAACATTATTTATTTATACAAACAAAAATTTATGTTAATACTACTCGTTTAAATGTACAGATTCTATGGACTGATTTTATTTTTATATTTTAATTTTTTATTTGATTGTGTAGACACAATTTCAACGAACTGACTTGTAATTTTTTGTTATGTTATGTTATTTTGTTATGTTTTAATAAATCTGGTTAAAATGAATTGTTTTTTGTTGCATATTTTTATTTATTTCCGCATATTTTTCATTATTTTGGTGCATATTTTGACTTCTATGGTGCATATTATATGCGCATATTTTTAATTTTATAGTGCATGAAATTTGTCGCCCTATTCATCACTATAGTTATTTTTAATGTTAAGAAAGAGTATTGATAAGAAAAAAATTATTTTTTCAGTTCGAAAAAACATTTTGTTTAAATTGCATTATAAAATAAAAGTTTCCGTAAAATATAAAAACGAATCTTTTGTAAATTTATTATATTTCAACATCAAGAAATACACTGAACTAAATAAAGCGAAATGGCAGAAATTCCAAGCGTAGACGAATATTACAGTAAGAAGTTCCGTTATCATACAAAGAGCTTCACATGAATGAACGAAAGGAGAAAAACAAAATTTACTGTCCGGATTATAGAGTAAAAAATTGAGATTGAAATCTTTTCATATTTTATAGTTGAATGTATAAAAATTGGGGTAACGAAATTTTTTGCAAAATAAAAAAAGTAATGGTACAAAATTATAGAATTTTTCAGCACATTCGGAAGAATTTTTGTAGGGAGGAATTTTTTTTCATCGCTTTTGTTGTAATCTGTGATAAAAAAAAACAATTCTTTTTATCACATTCAGAGGCATTTGAGGTGTAAGGAGAATTCTTTTTCCTTCATTTATTTGAAAGAATTGTAGTAAATATTATTTTTCATTTGTTAGTACAAATTGTGGAAGAGAGAATATACTTACATACATATTTTGATTAATTTAGAGCAATAGTTGTCCTAAGAAGGAATATTTTATATACAATAGATACAAGTGAAAGCATGTTTATTGATTCAGTTGTAGCTTTTGTGCATCTTAGTTAAATTTTTTTCATGACATAATTTTTTTCTTCTTTCTGTTTGACTACAAAAAAATACGTTCCTTTTGTGTATTGATAAGTATCAGCTGGCAATCAGCTGCTACCAATCTGAACGTGAGCAGTAAAATAAGAACTTTTATTTTAAAAATAAATTGCAAACATTTTCGGCGTAAAATTTTATTTAGAAATATCGCTGGGAAATTTGCGAGATCTATGTTCATGAATTTGCCTTGTTTTAAGGTTTTTTGAGTTTTTGTTTATTATGTATATTATTATACGGCTAAAGTACCTAGTTTTTGTTTTGTTATATTTACTAATATGCAGAACAAATATTCTGACGTAATATTTTGCAAAACTTTAAGTATTATTTACTTTAAAGCTGTTGAACTTTTCTGTAACAAGCTGCCCGACTTTCGATGTGAGCCACTGTATGTACATACTTATATAAGTTTCCAAAATATTCCACTTTTATCTCTTAATATTTTTTTATAAATATTTTATTATATTTTGATCTATTTTCATATACGCTCATGCTAGTACAAATTTATATATATATATATATATATATATATATATATATATATATATATATATATATATATATATATATATATATACATACATATATATATATATATATATATATATATGTATATATATATATATATATACATATATATACATATATATATATATATATATATATATATATATATATATATATATATATATATATATATATATATATATATATATTCAGCTGGTAGAGCGATAGGGAGAGTATGTAAGTAATCCTTTCTTTATCTTTCTCCCAGCTGAATTGAAACTTGATCATGAAAACTTGATGTGTGTGAAACAGCACTTAGTTGGGAAAAATATCTCAAAATAATACATAGTCCCCTTTCACACACATCAGGTTTTCTTGATCAAGTTTTTATTCAGCTGTGAGAATGATAGAGAACGTATGTACTACTTTCTCTATCTTTCTCACAGCTGAATTGAAACTTGATCAAGAAAACTTGATGTGTGTGAAACAGGGCATATATTTCAATATTAAGTAATTACATAAGAGGTTGAATGTTTTCAAACTGCTTAAAGTTCCCTGACGATTTGGTTTCGCGACCAATAAAATGTTGGCTAAAGCCACAACAAAGAATACATTTGGTTATTAACTATTTAACAATATGGATAATTTCCTGAACAAAGTAGTTAATATATGTATGTTGTTATTATTTAACGCTCGAAAGTTCTCTTTCGCATTTGATTCAAATAACAAACTTCCAAGCTATTCAGAAAATTGCCAATGGAATCAGTGTCAATGACGACCGTACCTAACTGAATAGAGAAAGTCTAAACTAATGCTGCCAGATGTTAATTTTAATTCATACATAAGGTCAAAAAACCATTTTACTCATCTCAGTTTTTATCAGTGGTATATAGTCCTGTTTCACACACATCAAGTTTTCTTGATCAAGTTTCAATTCAGCTGGGAGAGAGATAAAGAAAAGAATACATACTCTCCCTGTCGCTCTCCCAGCTGAATTGAAACTTGATCAAGAAAACTTGATGTGTGTGAAACAGGACATATTATCATAAACTAAGTCCTGTTTCACACACATCAAGTTTTCTTGATCAAGTTTCAATTCAGCCGGGAGAGCGATAGGGAGAGTATGTATTCTTTTCTTTATCTCTCTCCCAGCTGAATTGAAACTTGATCAAGAAAACTTGATGTGTGTGAAACAGGACTAATATTCTGTGGTATATATTTTTAACTTTGGTTTTCGAAGGTCACAACGCTACATATGTATATTATAAAAGAGGTATATTTCGCTATGTAAAAGTTTAATAACTTTTAAATACAATCACAGAATATACATACAATGTATTCGATTGTGTATAAAATGTTTTTTAATTTTGAAATTTAACAATAATACTATTTGTTTTCAACTAAGAAAAAAATTTGATAAGTCTGCACTTACACATATCAGTTTTTCTTGAAGTAAGTCTGTGGCAGAGTGAGGAAAGAAGAAAGACGATGGGTACATATTTGGTTGCACGGAAAAGTAACTTTGATTCCCTTTTGCTATTTTACTCTCATTATGGCGGCATGTTGGACTTTAAACAAATAATTTTATCACAGACTGATGGAAACAAACGGGCAGTTTTAAGGAAGAATTAAAGAGACGCCTCAAAAAAAACTGATGTCGTAAAGGCAGATTATGCCTCCAGAGATATTGTTTTGCTTTCATTTTCCATTATGTAAAGGACAATTTAATGAGGTTTCTGTATCCCTTTTAGGAGAAGTAGTATATAATAGGTATATAACTGATTAAATATATTGCAAATAAAATTTAATATGATGCAAGACCTTGTGTGTGAATAACCAATAGTGTTATATGTTTTTCATTAGCTAGTGGAGCTCTTTGGCAATATTTTTAATAAGTATATTCATTGCTTTGTCCTTTAAATAAATATATATTACCGAGCGTTTATTATAGATAATTTAAGGGGAAATTGTAGAAAACGGTGGCAATGCTGCCATTTAGACGAAACAACCGGGTCTCGGTCTTGGAAAGACATGTTGCAACAAATTTTTTTACAAAAAAAGTTTTAAGGTATGCAAAGCACAGATATACTTACATATGTATATAGCAATCTGTGAGGCAAAGGATGGACGAACAAAAGAACCAAACGTTTTCCGATTCTAGAACAAACGATGTACCTAATTTTGCGAAGCTTGTGGAAATTCTTGACTCAAAAACAAATAATTCAAAAGAAAAATGTACAGTTTGGCGCCAGCAATCTCTTATATTAAAGTCTTTTGAGGAAAAGCTATTTAATGATTTGATGCAGCTTCATTGGGAACAGCATTGCTCCATCGTTGAAAACAGCCAAGAAATACGTAGGAAAGTAGATGCTACGCTTGGCAAGAATGAATGGGTTCGGGATATAGGGTGTTCTGTTATTGAGGATATGAATATTCCAAGTGAACATGGTGCTGGCAATAAGATGTTTAGGGAAACCTGCCCCAAGACTAATCACAAACCCAATGACACTCGCCATTGCGTGAACCAACCTATCTATAATACAATTGAGAATTCATTGAGCAAAACGCGTAACACGATGGAAAACTTTTTAAAAGGTAGTATGCCAAACAAAAACCAATTGCAATCCTTTAATTCTGCTCGTCAGATGTTGGCTGCGCAAACATTAATGGTAAGAAGTTAGGTATACATATATAAGTATACCATATTTACTAATACATAAACGCTCGCTTATTTGGAACAATGTTCATATATATGTACTTATGTAAATATTCATGTAGAAACCATTAGGAACTAACGGTGCAGTGAGTCATCAGAGTAACACAGGCACTAATTTTCAAAATCCAGATGTGGGTTTCAACTTTTCAGCAACAAAAAAGTCTCTGGGATCCCTAGGCCGCCTGCCAAATTCTACCCGAAAAAATTTTGTGTCACCTATACCTAGAAGCTCGTAAGTATACAATTATATGTAATATACTTAGTTAATATAAAAATGGTGCTGCGAATTGGAATAGTATTATTATTATTATATGACCAGTAAAAAAAATTCTAAAGAAGTCAATAGCTGACAGTAGCTGAAGAAAATTTTGGCATCATAATAGAATATTGGAGAATAATAAAATGTTGATGAATGGGCCTTTTCACACAAGACTAATTATGCTGGCATAAAATCGCAGTTTGTTGGCATTTTCGGGGAAGAGTGGTTTTTGGTTGGCACAATTTTTTCATCCAGCTTCAACCCGCACAAGCAGAACAATACTAACACATACACAGTTATGAAAACAGGTTCTGCGAAATATACAAAGAAAATACTAACACACACAAAGCTTTGTATACGTACACAATTTTATGCCAGCATAATTAGTCTAGTGTGAATACGAAAGAACAAAAGTTGTGCGGATTAAAAATTAGTCTTGTCTGAAAACCCCCAATGGTATCACTTTTGGGAGGTCATTAATAAATAGAGAGAGTAAAATTGGACCGATATGGCTACGTTGGGGTACTCAATATGGAACATACGTATAATTAATGTACTTAAGTACATATGTACATACATATGTATATAAATGTTTCGTTGTGTTATAAACAGAGCTTGTATATTCCATCAAAAAGATATAATTAAATTCATATGAGGGTAATCATTGGAAAAACTCAATAACTTCAATTTACACAAAAGAAATTTGCTTTACTGAAATCAATATAAACAGCATCAGTTTGCTCTCTTTAACAAAACCACAATTTATTACTGTGGTTAAATGCATTAAATTAGTAATACATAGTTGAAAATTTTTACAGAAACAATGTCGTTAAGATGACAAAATTGCAGATGTGTTATGGCATAATCATATGTTTTTCCAACAAAAGTTCTGTTCCACATGCATAACGAAACAGTCCGAACTAGCCCAAAGTTACCCAAAACCGTTCCACATAACAATTTTTGTGCAAAAAAAAAAAAAAGAAATTGAGAGAGTAATTTTTTTCATTTCCTGTACAAATTTGCACGAACTTTTCTTTGGGTAAGTTCGGACAAGAATTTAACAATCAGCTGTTTTTTGTTTACATATGAAACTGATAGATTATCAGAAAATTTGCAAGCAAAAGAAAAAGTTTAGTTTTTATAAATAAATATATTAAAAAGCAAAATGGAGCGTTTCAATGAAAAAATTAAAGTGGTAAATATGTTAGTGCATAAATATTTTCTTTTTTATTTAATATTTAAAATGTTTTTATAGCTATGTGAAGATTTTTTTTGTTTTTCAATTATTTTACAGCTGTTGACAATGATGCAAATGTTTTGTTTTTATAATTTGAAGACTTTTAAGCGTCTAAAAGCACTTAAATATATTTTAGTTTTAAAAGTAAGCAGCATTAGTATTTCAGGAACTTCAAAAATGGTTTTTTGCGTTCCAACTATTTTGGGTAACTTTGGCAAATTTAGAGAGTATTTTTCATTTTGCTCTCAATAGTCCGAACTTGTCCGAGATCTTGTGGAACAAACCTAAATTTATAATTATACATACTTAGTTTTACAATTCCTCTATGGTTTGAAATGTCAGCTTTACTACCAGCTTTACGAAACGAAATTATATACTATTCTCTGAAAGGCTTACGAAAGTATCTATTTGTTAAGGAATTTTGGAAAAATTGCTAATGTTGCTGACAAAGTTTCGGTACAATTAACTGAAATACAGCTGGGAATACCATCGGGCCCTTGACTTGATTTTAAATTTAATCCTCCCTATGAAACGGAGGAAATAGAATATGTTAAGGCAAACATAATAAGCAAACAAGGTACTGATGACAGAATAATCTCTTAATTGAAAATAATTTAAGGAAAATTACAAGATATTTTAGGGTCAACAAACCATTTTTTAATAACAGGTTAATCAGTAAGTGACGAAGATTTTTTATTTATTTATTTCGAAATATTTTATAAATAAATTTAAAAAATATGGAAGAAAAGAGCCATACAGACCATGGACTGTATTGAAATAGCTAGATATTTATGTACATATTAATGTATGTAAATATAAAAATCAAGTGGAATAATGTATCATCTAATACAATAATTCATAAAATGAGAACGGGTTGGCCGATTTCTGTAAAACTTTTTGTCAGTTGTTCGCATTTTCGAGGAGAAGGTTTTTATGGAAGAAAATTTTGGAAAATCCCTCCGGAAAAGTCGGAAAATTGGAAAAATCGAAAATCGAGTTTTTGTATGAAATTTTGTTTGAAATTATTCCTTAATGGCTTTTCAAATGAAAAAATATAAAGTTTATCTGAAGGCTTAAAATTGGGGCGAGGCTAAGTTCGCCTGGTCCGCTAGTGTAAATATAAAAATTAAATGCATTTACGAGTATTACGGTTTTCTAAACAATATTATGCATATACATAATAGTATTAGATTATATTTCAGTAATATTCTTGCTCAGAGATTGGTGTATGAGGAGTTTAATCATTTCAACATCATATTTGAAAAACACGCTGACTTGAAAATATGCGTAGTATTACATATAGAAATTTTTGTAGTGACTGGAGAAGAAGAGGGATTTGTGAAATATGTAGTATTATGCGCATTTTAAACTAATTGAGACTGCGCAGTAGGTTTATTAAGTATATAAGAAGTTATAAAGACGACAGGAAATCATCTCCCTTATTTCTACACTTTGGTTTAGCACAACTCGATAAATTTATGGTTATTTCTATTTAGGCTCTAGGTCATATATTAATTTAAGTAAAACTCCTTAAGCTTAAGCTTTTTGATTTTAAAAGAAAATGCGGCTTTACTCAAATTCCTGATGAAGAAAACCGATGGTGATCGAAATATTGAATAAAAATAAAAATTAATAAATATATATGTACACAACTCGATAAAGTTTATTTGATAATAAAAGTAAGGGATACCCAGTACACCAAAATAAGTTAAAAATAAAAATGAGAATTCCGTGTATGTATGTATATAGTTAAGTCAATCACGTTTGACAAGTGACAAAGAAGAACGATATTATTAACGACAACAATCGATCATTGTGAATATGGACTGGTGGAAAGCATGTAAAAACAAACAAAAAAAAAACAAAAAAAAAATTGTTTTCTTAAATTAGTACAATTTGTATGATTGTCGTATATGGCATTGACGTTGTGTGAAGCAAAAGAAATTCAAATAGTAATTTAATGTATTTGCAGTATAACAATAAACTTGGATACAAAATGTGAAGAAAACGAAAGCACTGAAGCGGCTTTAATTTTGTCTCATCCGGCATTAAAAAATGTTGACCCTAAAATGGTGGAACAAGTAAATAATGAAATTATTCACAAATTCAAACTAGTTGGTATGTTATTGCCTTCACGTTTTTAATGTTTCAATCAATTACATGATCAATTTTGCAGACTGGAGTGAGATAGCCGGATTAGATTATGCAAAGTCGATAATTAAGGAGGCAGTTGTGTATCCTTTACTACGTCCTGATATATTTACTGGCTTACGTAGACCACCACGGGGAATTTTGCTGTTTGGACCACCTGGAACTGGCAAAACCCTGATTGGCAAATGCATAGCATCACAATCCAGTTCAACTTTCTTCAGTATTAGCTCAGCATCATTGACGTCGAAATGGATGGGCGAGGGCGAAAAAATGGTCAGAGCATTGTTCGCTGTAGCAGTAGCGAGACAGCCATCGGTTAGTGGTATAAAATTTTGGTTCGAATTATAATTTTATGCTTTCTTAGGTAATATTCATAGATGAAATAGACTCTTTACTTTCTCAGAGGTCAGAAAACGAAAACGAAGGAACCCGACGCCTAAAGGTAAGTATTTATTTAAAAATAAAAAAGTAAAATGTTCATTTTGTCTCAAACGGATTGATATCGACTATAAACGGCGTGAAATAAAACAGTTTTTGATAAAAAGAAAAATGCATTGTTTGTTGTGGCTTTAGCTGTTCATATGCCGACATTTCATTGGTCGCTAAACCAAATCGTGAACGAACTTTAAGAAAACATTTAACCTCGAATGCTTATGCCATACGAATCAAATACAATATGAGAATTCAGTATTGTATACGAATCATAACAAAATAGTACATATTTGTAATTTAATTATTAATTTTATTGGCCAATTTAGCTTTCTGGTTAGATAAATTTTCAGGAGTATGTTAAATGTTATTCTAAAATATTGACATGTCATTAAATAAATTTTATTTTTATCAGACAGAATTTCTTGTGCGTCTTGATGGTGCAGCTACGTCAGATGATGATCGTGTTTTGATTGTGGGTGCTACAAATAGACCTCAAGAATTGGATGAAGCTGTAAGACGACGCTTTGTTAAACGTCTCTATGTACCACTTCCAGACGTTGATGCTCGAGCTGAAATTCTTACTAATCTTTTGAAAACTGTTGAAAACAGTTTGAATACAAATCAAGTTAAAGAAATATCTCGATTGGCCGAAGGATATTCAGGTGCTGACATGGATAGCTTATGTCGCGAAGCATCAATGGAACCATTACGATCGTTATCAACTGAAGCCATAATAACATTTCAAAAGGAAAACGTATGTTTTTTGTTTTTATATAAATCCCAAATTTTAATTTATTTGTCTTTTAGCTACGAAATGTAAATATAGATGACTTTTACAACGCGTTAAAAAAAATTCGACCCAGTGTGTCTCAGACTGAGATTATTCAATATGCGCAATGGAACAAAACATATGGTTCACGTTTCTAAAAATTCAGTTTGTAAATATACTTACATGCATTTATATACATACATACATATGTATATTTTAAAATTTAATGGCGATTATTGGAAAAGTTTGGACATTTACTTAAAGTTTTATTGTAAAAAAAATTATATAACACGTTTTTAAAATTAGCTGAAAATGCGGGCTTCTAACTGATAATCTGATTCGTTCCATTTAAATCTATCGTAGTTAATGCTAGTTTTACACGAGATATTTTTTAATTTGCCATATTTCTTACTACAAAATTTCAATCAGCATGTGTTCTATTTGACCTGAAAAACCATATAAAATATATAATAACAAGGAATATATGACTGCAAAAACAAAGAATTTGCTGCTAATATCAAGTTCGTTGTCTTCTAAGGTTAAGCTGTATATGCACCTAACCGTTCGTTGGTGTTAACCAAATCATCAGTAGAATTCAATTGTTGTTTTGAAGAACCTCCAACTTAACCACTTCCAATTGATTCATATTCATATCGAAGTAATGCCTAAATCTTGATGTCACAAATTTTATACCAATCGGTACAGCGTTTATGAGAGGCTTACACACATACACATACGAACATACATACTTAGATGTAGCCATACGGACATTATCGTAAAAATGTTCCGAATATCTTCCTAGGTCCTTAAAATGCCGACATTATTGAGTTTGAATATTTAATATGTGTATGTACATACATACATATAATTAAATTATTTATAACTCTAGAGCATTCTAAAGACAGTGATAACTATAACATATAATTAATCATAACACTGTTCTTTATTATTTATAATCAACACTTTCCAAACCTGCATAATACCGTTCAAAAACAAAAGTTCGGAATGAAAAATGCCTCCTACAGTTTCACAATTCAATACAATCACATAGAATGTACTTATACCGTTGTTTCCTCGTCCTCAAGGCATATGGGCGAAGTGGTCTGGTTACACTTGTACAAATGATAATCGGTCGTAAATCATTCCCATTAAATTCTAAGGTGCCGTTGTAAACGACTTCGTCTGTCTCAGTCCAGAAGCTTTCTGCTACATCCAATTAAAGACCAATTGACGCAACGGAAAGGTTCTGAATCCCTCCTAGCCAAAATATCCTCCATTTCGTTATCATGGTGACCACTATATCCAGGTATCCAATACATACATATATGCACAACGTACTCGTATGTGTATATGTACCTACGAGTACTTATTTATTTTATTTATTTATTAGAAATAGTCACCAGTGCAATAAGACATAATATCTTTTGGATTTAGCACTGGACATCAATAATGACAACATATACAATTTAAATAGCTTATAAAGTACTAAATAAAATTTTAAAGTTATATAAAATGATAATACAAGAATAAAAGAATATAAATATAAAGAAAATAAATATGTATTTAAATAATAATAATTTTGGTATGACAAATTAATCGTAATAATAAGAAAAGATCTAGAATTTCTTTGATTAGTCAAAATAGTTAAAAATTGCTCTTTTAAAATATACTGCGGTGCTTGTGCTTTGGATATTATGTGGAAGTAGATTTCAGAGGCGTATGGCGTATATAAAAAATTGGCGTTCCGACATTTGGTAATGATATCGGATATGCAATATAACTTTGCCTCTAGTCGATCTGGCGGATATTAATTTCTCAAATAGATAGTCAGGTTCCTTAGTATAGATTATTTTGTGTAGGAAAATTAAACTGCGACATTTTAAAAGATTATCAAAAGAAACGTTAAACAATTTGTTTGCAAATTGGGAAACACTGTCAGTCCTTTTTAGTTTGAAAACGTATCTGGTGATATTATTAAAGGCAGTTTTCAATTTTCTCTTATCAGGACCACTACACCCGGAAAACAATTCACACCCATATAATAGTGTTGGCAATAAGTATGATTTGGCTAACAACATTCTTATCTTTAGTGGTGTAAAATAATGATTTGCCCACAATGTTCTTAGCATGCAATATGTTTTTCCTGTTGCATTATTTATATGATTAGTCCACGAAAGTGTTGAGTTAAAGATGATACCCAAGTTCTTTGCAGACGACACGATTTCAATTTGTGAGTTTCCTAAAACAATTCGAGATTGATACAGGATGCCCATTTCTGTTCTGCAAATTGGAACGCATATTGATTTTTTGGGATTTAACCTCAGCCCATTTGAAGCTGCCCAAACACTGACTCTTAAAAGGTCTGAATTTATTTTTGAAATGCAATCCGATATTGTTGAAGAGTCACAGCCAATGAACAGTTGAACATCATCAGCATACATTTGGATTTTCATATACATATTTTAGTTGAGTCGGAAGGTCATTGGAATACAAGATGTATAATAGTGGACCGAGAATTGATCCCTGCGGTACGCCCCTTGCAACTGGCAGCCATGAAGAATATCTTGAGTCAAAAAATACAGCCTGATATCTTTTGCGCAAGTAGCTGGATATTAGCTTTGTTGATGTCGTAGAGAAATTAAACATTTGTTTCAGTTTCCAGCATAATAACTCGTGATGGACTGTATCGAACGCCTTTGAGTGGTCCAGGAGAATTAGAAAAGCGATATTACCCTGATCGATAACACATCGGATCTCTTCTGTAACTTCAGAGAGTGCTGTTATGCATCCACGTTTTTGCCTAAAGCCTGACTGATAGGTAGTTAACAAGTTTTTTCGAGTAACATAATCCAGAATTTGTTTATGAAGGAGTTTTTCAAAAATTTTTGAGAGATACGGCAATATTGCTATAGGGCGAAATTCTTTTGAATTTTTTGGAATTGGTACAATTTTTTAGTATTTCCAGTGAAGAGGAAAAGAACTTGTGGTGACAATAGTGTTAAAAAGGTGTGTTATGAAAGGAAGTAAGACAGGCAGCAGAATTTTCACAAATTTTGGGTTTATATCATCATAGCCCACAGAGTTTGACTTTACAGATAAGAAACCTTGTAGGACATCTGCATGAGTAAATATTTGAAAGCTAAACTTGTTAATTTGGTTGTCATAATCTGAATGTGTTTGACGACTAAAGTTATTAAAATTTACGGCAGGCAATTGTGTGTTAATAAAATCTTTATTCAGCTCTTCGACATTTACACTCAACCCTTTGCAGTGTGCTTGATTAATCAAATCAACTTTCTTTATTTCTTTCCAAGTTTTATTAGAACTTATAGCTGAGCTAAATTTGCTCTCATAATATGAAAATTTGTCTTTCCTTATCTTTGACACTACTGCTCTTCTCCTTCTGCAAAAAATTGCGTGAAGTTCAGCTGTTCTGTACCTTTTCCATCTAGCATATGCTGCATCACGACCCCGTATTAGCTGTGCAGCCTCAGTTGTAAACCAGGGGTTGTCTCTGTGGATAGTTTATTTCTAGTGGCAAATTTTTGAAAAGTCATAGCACTAAACAGAAGCCTGGATATGAATATTACAATATGCACACCTCTCAAGCCCGTCTTCAACTTGATCTGCACACAAGTAGAGATTGTCGTAAGCCTTTCCTTTTTTATATACAATTAGATTGTAAAATAAAGGTGGATTCACCCATTGTTTCGGAAAAATAATTTTTTTCCGAACCATTTTTTATATGTAGTTTGATGTTTTTCTTTTTGAGAGAGAGAAAGTGAGTTAATTTTGTCCACAACAATTTCAGCTTTAATTGGTTCAATTTTAATTTTTGGTAGTCATACTCTATTTGATCGCAATGATCCACAGTAATCTGTTCTTTTTTGTTTCAAAAACATTGGCAGAGGAATACTGCTGTACCAATTATCGGCAACTAGTAGTCTTCTCTCATTTAAGAAACCTTCGGCTATTGAAGCAACTATGGTTCCAGAATAATCTAGTTCTGGAATTTTTTCAGATGATCCCTTACCACAATATATTGAAAAATTCCAAACATAGCCACTCATCTCGCACAGTTTAAATATTTTGATGCCATATTTATGAGCTTTTCCAGGATTATATTGTTTGAATAGGAGTCTTCCCTTGAGTGAAATCATTGTTTTGCCTACCGAAATTTCTGCACCTAAGTATATACATACTTCCTGGTACTTTGAAATCACAATTTCGGTGAAGTTTGGATATCTTGTACAAACGGTCTCCATTCGGAGCAATGTTATCACTAACATGCCAGTTTCTTAAAATTAAGGTGATACGATTACAGGTCATATAAATTTTATGAAACAATGGATGATACTAAATTTCATGAAACAATGGATGATAATAAATTTCGTTTTTTATCCAATAGTCTTCCATGTTGGGATATTTGATGAGACCTGAAATAATTATAATACCAAGAAAGTTCTTCATTTCAGTCATTATTACATCTGACTATCTATTCATATGGGAATTACAACGCAGCTGATTATTTTCCATAAACTATCTTGCATATCTATTAGTCTCTGTTGACATATGTTAAGCTGAAAGTCCATACCATCCGTTCTATGCGTATGCGTTTCTAAAGTCAAGTTACATATTTACAATGCGTTTAATGCGCCAAATTTTTTATTTTGATTAGCTGTAGTGTAAATATTTTTATCAAATAGAATGTGAAATTATGATTTTAAAAGAATTTATGGAAGTCATTGAGTTTATATATGTACATAATATTTTGGGCTTACGAAAAGCGGCAAAATACAACGGAACGAGAAGTGAGTGGTATTTTCGCAGCTTCAATAAGATTCTTTCATTGTAGTTGATTAAAAAATAATAAATACAACAGAGGTGTGACACGCAATACACAAAAGTAATCGATAACTAGAACATAAATTTTTGTTAATAAAAGAACTATGCTTAAAATTGATTTTAAAGTATTTTATTTTTAAAATTAGTTGTAAACTTTAGTACTTTTTCCATCGTGACCATAACAGCTGTTTGCCGATTATACTTACATAATCGGGTATGTTCCAGGTTTCGACTCGGATTGAAAACGAAAAATTTTTTGAATCCCCATAATTTATAAATTGGTGTTCTGAATTCAGCATGTTTTTCCACATTCGAAGTTTTATGTTCGAAAAAAAATCTAAATGTCAACGGCTACAGCTACGCAAAAATCGACGGCGGTCAACCAAAAAGTTGTAAAAAAATTAACAAATTACAAAAGTAAAACAATTTACAGAGTATGAAAACAAAGATATTCAAATTTTTCAACTAATTTTCTACGCGAATAAAAATCAAATTAACACATTTGAGGCCCGACTTGCGTCGTTAATGGGGACCGGAGAAACGCAACGCAAATCGAATCACCATTTTCTATATAAATACACTGAAATTTAATTTACATTTCTATTTATTTCGTTTATTACAATAAATGTTTATAATTATTATAAAGAAATAAAACAATAAATTAATAAAAAACAATAAAAATAACATTCATTTACATATGTACATATGTATATTAATAAAAAGTAGATGCATTAAAAAATTTTAATTTATTTAGCTTACATTGAGCTCTCTTCGGATGATAAATCTAAATCAACAACACAACATTTGATTGGATGGATTTTGGGAAATAACACACTAAATTCTTACCATAACCAGATAGTTGTTATTAGCACCACTTATATAACAAAGAAAATGGAATTCCCCTTACTTCACGCAATTTGAAAACTTCTTAAGGTACAGGCCAGAAGTTGTGAAAATGCTAAAAGACAGAAAATATGCTATATCAGGCACTACAAATGCTAAAAATGGTAATCCACAATGCTGCAGTAAACAATTTAACGAAATCAAAACGACGCAAATCGAAATCAAAACGATGCAAATCGAACCGACGCAACTCGGACCGACGAAACTTGAAATTGCAACGACGCAAATCGAATTTTTCCAGTTTTCAAAAAGCGACGCAAATCGAAACAACTCAAATCGGGACGACGCAAGTCGGTGCTCTAGTGTAACTGAAATTGAAGCTACGAGTATAATCACCTAATTCACTACACGTTATTTTATATGAATTGTGTCCAGACAACTAAACTAACTAAAAAATTTTTAATCCTAGCTTATCAAATCATATACTAATGAAATATACATGTACAGCTCCTTTTTACTACAGAGAAATATGTTGGAATGTATGAAAGAACAGTGTAAGGTCACAAAAAAATCTACCGTTCCATTGAACGGCTTTATGATTTAAGAAAGAGGACCTAAAAGAGCAAAAAAAACAATATGGTAATGGAACAGTTAAGGCTTAGGGAAGTGAAAGACAAAATTGAAAAAAAGAAGACATAGAATTAGGAAACTTAAAATATAAATATTAATTATTATAGTGATAAAATGTGATGAAGTAGTAGTTGTGTTTTTGTTTTGTTTTCTAACTTATGAAATATTAGATTTTTTATTTATTTTAGTTTTAAAGTTTTTAATGAAATGTGCAAGCCTAACTCAAATGTTGATTTACAGTATTATTTATTTTAAGTTTTGTTCTTTAATAATGTTTTTAGTTATCTTTTTAATAAATTATACAAAAATACATTTGATGTGTATTTCTTTACGTATAATAAACTTATAAATTATGTCCATATTGTTTCTAATATTTTGGGCTGCAGTCATGTACTGTTGTGAGTCTAACGACACCATATCATTCTCTTGTATACAAACATTTTCTGCATTTTCCATATTGTTTGCATTGAAATGGCATGCAATGCACAATAAACGTTTATTATTTTTGCTGCTTTTTTTTGGAGCGTAATGCAGCTCTCTAGCGCCAAGAAAGCATCTCCACCTATTTTTGATGACACCATTGGTTCGCTCAATTACGTTGCGACACTTTGAATGAATTTTATTGAATTTCATTTCGACCGAACCCTATTCTGGAGTTCTATGAGGCGTCATAAGCCACGGCTCTAGACGATATCCTGCCTTGCCTAAATAAATAAAAATGCTATTAAATAAAATTAATACATAAAAATTTTTTGTCATTGAAGCTCTTACCAAGGAGCCAATAATCGTTGCACCCTCTTACGTATTCCTATTCAAGATATGGTCGCAATTTGCTGGTATTTCAGATGAACGAGTCGTTGCATGAACCAGGATGGGAAGCGTCAAGGTATTGAATCCTCAGCTCATGATGAAAGACCTATAAATGTTTAAAAAATTAAATATAAATCTACATATAAATAGGCAAGTGGCAAAAGTTAAGAACCATTTTAACTGACCTAAACTCAACGTATTCGCTTGATTTTTTTTTGATAAATTGTAATGACAGTTCAAAATGTATTTTTTATTCTACATTTTTGTGCCTAACATAGTTAAAAACAATTAAGAATATTAGCCAATCATAAAGCCATGATCTCTCTTAATTTGCTAAAAAAATTACAACAAAAAACTCAAAATTAACTAAATTAAATTTGGCTTGGCAACTCCGTAAACACTCAGAAGGAAAAACTTATTTTATTTGTTCATTCTATTCCACCATTTGGTGGTAAAAATATTGTACTAAGGTGCGATTTAAGGCAAATTTTACCTGTTGTTCCACACGGGACCCGATTTACGTTAATTGAAAATTGCATCATTAGTTGGAAGGAATTTAGTTATTTTCACAAAGTTACCTTAACGCAAAATACGAGAGCTAGACCAGAAGAAGTAGAATTTGTCGAATTTCATAAATAAACTAGGTAATGGTGAATTAAGAAATTATCCAGAGTTAGGTGATGACATTATTGAATTGCCACAAAAAATAATTGGTTGTTTTGATAATTTAATTACTGATATCTATGGTAATATTCGTGAGAATATATTATCGGATCAAATTCTTAATTCCGTAATTTTAGCTCCTACCAATGAAGACTGCGCTTCAATAAATAATGATATACTTAATCGTCTTTCAGGTTAGGAGAGGGTATATTACAGTTTTGATAGAGTTTCTAATGATGTCAATGACGTAAATGAATATCCTTCTTAATTTTTAAATTCACTGAACGTAAGCGGAATGCCACCGCATAAATTGAAATTAAAAATAAATTCCATTGTAATGCTGATTCGTAATTTGAACACGGCACAAGCCATAGTAAATGGAACTCGAATGAGAGTAAAATGCTTGCACCGCAACACCATAGATTGCGAAGTATTAATGGGAGTAGTTCGTAATAACATAATTTTGATTCCACGAATAAATTTAACATTTTCTGCAACATTTGAAAAGATAGGTGTCCTTTTGAGACGACCCGTATTTGCTCATAGACAATTATATGTAACTGGGAGTAGAGTTCGTTCATTCGACGGCCTAAAATTTTATATTTCAAATGAAAATGGTCAAGAAAACATTCTCAATGACAATACAGTTTTTACGAAGAATATTGTATATAAAGAAATTTTCCTTAGATAAAGATGCCAGTCGTACAACAACTTTAAATATTTTGAATAAAATGACTGTTTTTTACTTTTAGTTTTTCTTCAATTAATCAAAAAATATATAGGCAATAAATTTATGTTTCTTAAATGAACATCACAACCGTTTCTATTATTTATTTGGAAAGCTCACATTAATAGATACAACTATTAAAGAACGGAGTAAGTACGATAATAAATTTCATTAGAAATGAAGAAAAATATGACATTTAATCTGAGCGGTTTTGTATTATTGCAATAATGATTGAATTTCAACCACTGGGCGAACATTGGTATTATTTATTGATCTTTCTGAAAATACTTACCAGCATTACATTCAAGCTGTAGTAACCCTTTCTGTTGTAATGCAAATGTTTGTTGATAGAAGGAGCAATAATACGGACATGCGTGCCGTCAACGCAGCCTATAACACTAGGAATGCCGTGCTTTACGTACATCGATAGAGCAATTTTTCGCTTTTCTTCCTGTGTTATAGGGAAAGTAATCCACTTCGTGCATAGATTCTTTTCAGATATGGCCAGAGACATTTCATAATCTTTCCCTATGCCTGTTTGGTACCCACCTTCGGCAAAGAAACGTAAAGTCGCACTCAGTTTCACAATTGGAGATATTGCGAACGACTTCATACCTGGTTGACCGTGCGACCTTAGCACGTCTAGCAGATACTTAAAAGCAGGCTTATTCACCGTGTAATATTTTTCGAAACTTTGAATATAACAAGTAAAACTTGCATTAGTGAAAGAACAAATATACATATGTATGTATGTATGTAATAGCATAATCATATATTCACGATATTTGCTGCAACTCAAGTGGGTTTGTGTTATCATTTTTGGAATGTTGTTCTTCTTCTGCTTCTATTGATTCAGCTCATAAACTAATATTCTGTGATTCAGCTAACATATGAAACGCTGCACTAAACATTTTCTTTTATGAACGATTTTAGTTCTTAAAATATCACGATTGTTTTTCACAAAAATGTTCTTTTTTTGTTTTTTTGTTTGCAAATTTTATGTGAAAACAACACAGTTTAAAGCAAAACAGCTGACTGCGAAAACTCGAAATCTCTTTCCCGCAAAACTATTCTTCCCGTCTGTTTAGAGTTTTATTCTCGGGAAAATTAATTCCCCGGGAATATTCATAATTGGCTTGTATTATATTTAAAACTCTTAAAAAATTTAATTTTAGGATTCCAGTTATAGTGAGTTACACATACATAGTTCTGGACAATAATAAAACAGTTTGATTCCATTTACCACTGGGATATTGTTGTGATCAAAAATGAGTTATCAAATTAAAATTATGCATCATACTTTCTTCGATGAGCGTTTTGTATATATATATATATATATATATATATATATATATATATATATATATATATATATATATATATATATATATATATATATATATATATATATATATATACATATACATATATATATATATATATATATATATATATATATATATATATATATATATATATATATATATATATTATATACATATATATATATATATATATATATATATATATATATATATATATATATATATATATATATATATATATATATTATGTTTTTATTAATTGTTTGTTTTAAAAAAAACAAAGTTTTTTACTCTTTAAAATGCACTTTATTAGTTCATCTTCAAATCACAACTAAACTTACGGAATTAATTTTTATTCATACGATAACTTAAAACTAAATATTAATTTGCATGGTAATCAAAATGACACGCGCTGTTATTGCAATATTGATTACTGTCTGCAATTGTGTCAGCGATTTTATTATTGTGAAACAGCTTCTAATAAGGGCATTCAACGTTTTTTGCGTTAACACCTCCCCTTTTAATATCGAACGTCCCGTTCGATCAAAAATATGGAATATTGGAGATTCTTGTTATGCTGGGTTTTCCAGGTTTACCGGTGTCCGATAATTCAGGCATGGATGTATGTACCGGTGGGATTGCTTCTAGCGTTGTTGGAATAATGACTGTTTTATTGCTTCTTTTTAGTATTTTTGTTTTGACCAGCAGAATCACCATGAATATTATCGTCATTAAAGAGAGACTAAGATTAGCTGCAAGTCCCTTTTTGTTTCTGTCATCCAGCAGATCAATTATTTCGGTGTTATTTGCTCGTAACTCTTTCACCATTTCCAATGATAGGGTTTCTTCTATATTTTGGTGCAAATCCTTAGTTTGTAAGATAGCTGGTAACGGTTGTAACCGTGTTGTTTCAAAGAAATCATAAGTTCTATTGCCTATTGTCACAGAGGTATTGCAGAACTGTATCGCATAGGTTCCCGTAAGATTCTGCGGTTCAGTATCGATAAGAATTGTTCCATTGAATTGGTTCAGAAGAATTGTTCCTGGTGCAATTTCTTCAATAGTGGGGATGCTTCGATTGTCTATTAAACTGCATTTTGCTGCTTTACTTTTAATTAAGTTCGCTAGACACATATCGCTTTCAATATAATCCAAATTATTTCTATTGCATATTGTAATATTATTATAGGCTTTGCATTCATTTTTCATACCATACATTACATTATCGCATATGAGAATGTTTTGATATTTTATTTTGTTTACATATTTTCCGAACTTAATAGGTCTTATTAACATTTTGTTACATGAATTTAGATGTGTGGTGGGTATACTTAATATATAAATAATAGAATCATAATTAGACGCTGTTAAGCGCAGGCTCGTTTGCCTTGCTCAACTTTATCGAGATGTATAACTTGGTGCTTCACCAAGTTATTACTGTTCGTAGGGGTTTATTATCCTAGTAGTTCACCAGGATAATTCAAGCGATTATTATCGGTTCAGTTGTTCAAGTGGTACACAAGAACAACGTAAACTGACTTGTCGAAAAAATTAAATTCAGATGTTTGCTGGATGAATGACAATCGTGCAATCACAAATTTTATTAAAAACTTATGGTATTTAAAGAAGAAAATTACAAATACAAATAATAAAGAAATACAAATACAAATAGAAATACAAAAAAAAAGTAAAAAATTTTAATTCTTAGCAGGCTGGAAACCGTTCATTCTTCTGATGCACTAATTATTTTCCCACCGTTAGCACAGAACAGATAAACAGATATTGGATTTCATAACTGTCTGGCTGGTGAATTAAATAAGCAAATTATTTTCTCACTGACAGTAAAGCCCAAACAGATATCAAATTTCTCCAACGTCTGACTAGTTATTTGATTTAGTACGTGTAAATAAAAATTTTGTTTTAATTTAGCTATGAATTATGCAAACGCGGTAATTCTCACGCCTAAATAAGAACGTAAAAAAGAGGTACGGATTTTGTTCAAGTATTACGAATTATGCAGACGCGGTAATTCTCACGCCAAAATGTGGGAAAAATAAGAACGTAAAAAAGAAGTACGGATTATGTTCAAGTCTTATTAATTCTATTGAGAGTTGTTTTTATTTTTGAATAAAGAATAAAAAAAAACTCAAAAGAATTAACATATTGCGGCCCCAAGGGGATTGAAAAGTGCGAATGAGCATATATTTTGAAGTGGATTAAGTTGTTGGTTCCAATGAAACATTCCAGTTGGATCGTGGAGACGGTTGTGGTGCTTCGGGGATCGGTTCACGTCTTCTCTTCAACCTTTGCCTTGCTATCAGGGCCACTATCACAGCTAAAATCAAGGCTAGTCCAACATAGCTGATGGTTAAGCTATGTATTTTATGGGTTCTTGCGAGAGGAAATTCTTGTCGTTGTGCCCTGACCTCATTCTGCAGATGGGTTATCTTTTCAATTGTCGAAGCATATGACAGGGGTTGTGTCATGTTGTTTACGCTTTCTTGGAGGTGAAGGAATGACATCCCATTGCTTGTATATGATGAATGCAAGTTTGATGAGATGGTTCGATGCCCGTATATGGTAATAACATCATTTTTCATTGCACACCCTGCGGGAAGCGTGAGCAACCCGGTACCTTCCAGCAATTGTGAACTGCTTTCACCCTTGCATACTGTGCTTAGTTTTAGTTGCTGTTGAGTTGCGAGCAGCCACTGGTTCTTGTTATAAAGTTGGTACCATACGTTATTGCTGTTTATCAACTCTATGTTGCAGCTTGAGTCGGATTCATTGTTGAATAAATGTATCTCACAGCGACAAATTGGAGAGCCTTTATGATATGCAGCTTGAATGTGTGGGCATAAGAAAATGTTATGCTCAAGTTTATTGCAGGTACTTAGCTTCGATTCATCTAGAGGGAAATATTCGTCACGATGAGCGTTGAGAGCCATCATTTTAGTGGTTGGTATGATAACCACTAAAGAGTTGTTCATTAGCTGTGGTACTGGAGTAATATAAAATAGGTCATATTGCCCTTGATGGGCTAGAGGGATGAACAAGGTGCAAATAATGTGCTGAGTTGAGATTGCTGCGTGAGCCGTGACTACACCATATAAATGAATAATGTCTGCAACTGGAAGTACTAGATCTGCGGGAAGGTTTGCCTTAATGTTATCGATTTCACCCGAAAATTGTTGTGGGGTTAGTAGAACCGGACTAATTCGACCATGGTAAGTGTCCGCTAACAATGTGATCATAGATGTGTGCATTTTTTGTAAATTATTAGCAATTGTAAGTAACTGGACACTCAGTGATAAAATGACTTCCGATCGATGGTAACTGTCATTGGTTGTGAGGTAGAGTAGTTTATTTATTTTACCGTTCATTTTTTCGAAGTTATCTTGCGTGCGTTGTTCCGATTGCTTCATGAGATTCAGAGTCGAGTCGATAAACGATGTTTGATTCCGAAGAAGGCTTTGCAAGTGGGCTTCGTTGGTTTTTATACTATTAATAGTATCCGTCATTTCTGCTGCATATTTGGAGTCTAGAACGCCAAACAAGGAGCTTGCTATATTTCCAACGATGTCTATTGCTCCTCGTCGCTTCCTTTTTATGAAATTTTCCAAACCGTGCTCCATTTCATTTTTGAGATCTTGAAAATGGGATAGAAGTCCGTTGCATTGATGATTAAGGGATGAGTAATCGCAGGCCCTTTTCAGCGCAGAGGTACCGTTCACTAAAAGTTCTAATTCGTTATAGAACGGTGTCAGCTCAAAATAAATAAGGAGCTTCCATTCAGCAATGACAGGTTTAACTTGGCCAATATTTTCGAAATGCAATCCAGGGTTGCTGGTGATTTGGGTGTACGTCACTTGTTGACATAGGATTAGAGGGAGAAATAATGCTATGAGTACTAGCAGACCTGTTGCGTTTAGAGTACAACGTTTTGAGGGTGGTTCATTTATGGTTTTGTTCTTGGGTGAGCTGTCTCTTTTTCGTTTCTCATCTGTTGTGTTATTGCTAACATTGGTTCCTGGTGGCTCCACAGGAAGAGGAGCCAGCAAGTGAATTGCTCGCTTAAGGATACCATCAGATGTTTTTACATCCGCTGTTCTGACAAGTCCGTCTGGACCGGGGTAAATTTCAGTTACTTTTCCAAGACGCCATTTCATGACTGGTGTGTTGTCTTTAATTATAACTATGGTACCCCGTTGCAAATTTTGAGCCTTGGTTTGCCACTTGTTTCGCTGCTGGAGTTCACTGAGGTATTCCTGCGACCATCGTTTCCAAAATTGATGCTTTATTTGTGACACTAACTCCCATCGTTTTGTAAGAGTTGTTGGAGTTGACCTGGCTGTTGCATCTACTTGTGCTGTAAGCGGTTCACCAATCAAAAAGTGGCCTGGTGTTAGTGCAGCCTCATCATTAGGACTATTCGGCAACGGTGCAATCGGTCTCGAATTAAGGATTGCTTCGACTTCTATGATCACGGTTTCCATTTCTTCATAGGTCAGAGACGCGTTTGCCATTTCTTTAACAAGTAACTTTTTTGCGGACTTGACTGCAGCCTCCCATAGTCCGCCGAAGTGCGGGGCTCGTGGAGGTATGAAATGAAAACTGATGCCTTTGCTGGCACACTCTTGTTGAATTTTTTCTTGAGCAGCTGTGGCGAAAAGAGCAGTTGACAACTCTTCTAATTGATTGCGAGCTCCCACAAAGTTTGTTGCGTTGTCACTGTAGAGATGCTGACAGTGACCCCTTCGGCCGATGAATCTTTTGAGTGCTCCAATGAAAGCGTCGGTTGTAAGGTCTGTTACAAGCTCCAGATGGACCGCCTTAGTGGAAAAGCAACAGAATACTGCAATATACGCCTTTTGGGGTCGCTTTCCTCGGGTTTTGAAGTGAACCCAGATTGGACCACAGTAGTCAACTCCTGCATTAATAAAGGGTCTCGCTGGTATTACTCTTGCTTCTGGAAGGTTTCCCATAATTTGCTGCAGAAGTTTTGGCTTCGCTCGTACACATTGCACACATTTATGCACAGTTTCCCGAGCCAAATGTTTGCCTTTAATGGGCCAAAAACGTTGTCTTACGATTGCTAGAAGTGCTCCAGGGCCACAATGTTTGTTTTCCCTATGTATTGACTCAAATATTAGTTTACTTATTGTGTCGTTATAAGGAAGCAACATTGGATGTTTGGCATTGAATGATAACGTGGATGCTTCTAATCTGCCTCCGACTCTTAGAATGTTATATTCGTCTAAAAATGGGGATAAGCTTTTTATTTGACTCGATCCTTTAAGGTCCTTTTTCTGTTGCAGCTGTTGAATGTCTTCTGTGAATGTGCATAGTTGGGTGGTTCGAACAATGATGGCAAGCGCATCGTGAAGTTCAATAGGTGTGAGAGTTTGTTGGGTTTGTCGCTCGGGTTTGGGGGTTCTGGCATTTTTAATGAATCTTAAAATGTATCCTATGATACGTTGGAGTCTTTTTAGTGAATTTCGGTGATTGATGCTGTGCAAAAAGTTTTCATTATTGACAGCAATGAGTGAGTTGTACGATTCTTGCTTTTGTTCAGGGGTCGGCAAATTAGAATCTAGGCCAAAACTGCGAGGCCAATGTTTCTCGTCTCCATGAAGAAAAAATGGCCCATACATCCATTGGGGTGTATGCTGTAACTGTTGTGGATCCAGTCCTCTTGATATGATGTCTGCTGGGTTATCTTTAGAACTTACATGACGCCATTGCTCAGGTAGCGTGTTTTCTTGAATTGAAGCGATTCGGTTAGCCACAAATGTATGAAAGGAAGAAGATCTTGAATTTATCCACGATAAGACTATTTTTGAGTCGGACCAATAGAATGTTGGCGTTGTATTCATATCCAAGTCTAATTTCACTTTTGCAGCTAAGTTAGCACCCAATTGTGCGGCACATAGTTCCAGTCTAGGCAGTGTTTGCTGTTTGAGTGGAGTTATCCGTGATTTCGCACATAACAAATATACTCTTATTGTTTTGTTTGGTAGAATTGTTCTCACATATATTGCAGCGCCATACGCCTTTTCGGAGGCATCGGTAAAAACGTGAAGTTGAGTCTTGCTAGGAAGAACTCCTTTATAGATATGCCGATGCACTTGAAAGCTTTCAAGTTCGCTTAGATTGCTTCGAAAGGTTCGCCAGCGTGAGTCAAATTCTGAAGGAACAGCCTCGTCCCATGAGAGATTCAAGGTCCATAATTCCTGGATAAACATTTTTGCTCTGGCAACTACTGGCGACAGTATTCCTAGTGGATCAAAGATTCGCGCCAAGTCTGATGTGACTGTTCTTTTAGTCACGGCTTTAATTGTTTGAATGTTGACCTTGATCTTAAGTAGGTCATCTTTAGGTACCCATACCAATCCCAGTGTTTTAGTGTAATCAGTTTCGTCTGAGAAGTCAAGACTGACTTCTTGGTCATAACTGGGAATGTTGCGGAGCAGCTGGGCATTATTAGCGCACCATTTTCGTAAATGGAATCCGTACTTGGCCAGGACGTCTTGCAGCTGGCGCTGAGTTTCTAGGGCTGTATTCAGGCTATCAGCTCCACCCAGCCCGTCATCGACATAAAAGTTCTTTTCCAAGAAACTGGCTGCCAAAGGAGCTTGCATCTTATTATCCTGGATTATTTCCTTCAAACATTTGATCGCCAGATATGGTGCTGGTCTAGTACCATAGGTAACGGTATTTAACTGGAAATAACTAATAGGCTCAGAGGCATTATTTCGCCAGAGGATTATCTGGTACTGTCGGTCCTTGGGGTGGATATAGATTTGGCGGTACATTTTTTCGATATCTGTTGTGAATACGAAACGGGGCAGCCGAAATCGCAATAGAACCGTAAATAGATCATTTTGTAGCGGTGGTCCAGTGTGGAGAATATCATTTAAGGATTTTCCTGTAGACGTTTTTGCTGACGCATCGAAAACTACTCTGAGTTTAGTAGTACTACTTTCGGGTCGCAAAACGCAGTGGTGAGGAATAAAGTATGTATGCCCCTTTACTTCGTCTATATTGATTTTCGACATGTGCCTCATTGTTTCGTAGTCTTTCATAAATAGCGCATATTGTTCCTTCAATGAAGCGTCTTTTGATAATCGACGTTCTAGTGCGAGGAACCGGTTGAATGCGATACTATGTGAGGACCCTAATAAAGATGGTTCAGCACAAAACGGCAGTCGTGCTATGAATCGACCTTCATGGTCACGTGTGGTATGCTGATTGAAAAGTGCTTCGCACTGTGCATCGAAAGGTGATAAATTTTTCTCTCTTCCTTCAACCTCCTCGAGTTTCCAAAATCGCTCAATAGCTGTATTCATTTTATCCTCTTCTGTTAAGACTCCGCAGATTCCTGATGAGAGCCTTTCACCAGATACCTTACCCGATACGATCCATCCAAAGGCTGTATTTTGTAGCAGTGGAAGGTCCTTGCCTAATTTGAGTTGTCCGATCTTGAGTAGTTGATGATAATATTCCGCCCCTAACAAAATATCGATTTTTTCTGGACGGTTGAAGGTTGGGTCCGCTAATGCTACGTTGCTAGGAATTGACCACCTGTCGATTGTAAGCGATTGAGCGGGTTGAGGGGAAATAATTTGCGGCAATACGAATGCTTCAAGCCGTGTTGAAAAATTGTTGAGCCGAGATTGTAGCGTAATGTTGACTCGGTGTTGAACCTTGGTACGGTTTTTTCCAATACCGTTGATTGAAACAGAAGTAGTCCGTGCTGGGAGTCCAAGCCGGTTGACTAATCGTTCTGTGATCAAATTGACTTGTGATCCTGAATCAAGGATTGCCTTGCATTCAGTTTCCAGACCATTAGCCTTGACCTTTACCAACGCTGTTCCTAGTAGAACATATGGTCTTTTGTTAGTGTCACTTCCCGCCATGCTTTCAGCTTCTGTTGGTGTGCTGACTAGAGATGTCGCGTGTTGCGTCGTGGAGTTATTCGTTGTAACTGTTTCATTGGCTGACTCTGTTTCCGCCTTTGATTTGTTACGCTTCCTGGATATTGAATTCTTTTGCGGGGCTTGTTCCAAGTGTACAAGGGTGTTGTGCATTTTTCCACATTTTTGGCAGCGGCCTAAAATTGTGCACTGTTTGGTCAAATGATTGTGACCAAAACAATTAACACACAGTTTATGTTTCTGTATCAAGTTTAGTCTATTTACAGGGCTTAGCTGGATGAATTCTCTGCATCTATACAATGGGTGATATTCTTGCTTGCAAACTAGGCATCGTTGGTTCTCATGGCGGGGATGTGCCGTAAGCGTGCATGTTTTGCTAGCAGGAGAAACTGTCTTATCTTTGTGTCCTATTGCCTCCAGAGTGTGGAAGTAGTTCTCCAGAAAGGTAAGAAATTGGCTGACTGGTTGCATTTCCTTTGGGTTGAGTATCGATTGCTCATATTGAGTGTATACAGTTTTGTCCAACTTTTTTACCAGAAGGTGGAGTAGGAGTGGATCCCATGTCGAGATTTCGAGCCCCATATTAGAAAGAGCTGCCAGACATTCTCTCGTTGTATCGTGCAATCGCTTAATGGCCATTAACGTCGATGCACCGGATGGTTGGTCTAGCAGTCTCTGAACCGCTGTTGCCACTAGTAGTCGTTTATTATCATATCGATCCTGTAGTAACTGCCAAGCGGCTATGTAATTGTCTCCAGTAACAGCGAGATGATTAATAAGCTTCGCTGCTTCACCAGTAACGTTGGTCTTTAGATAAAACATTTTGTGAGCGTCTGACATCTGTTGCTCATGAATAGTTTTCTTAAATAAGTCAGAAAACGATGTCCATTTCATATAATCACCTTCAAATTTCGAGAGAGTGATTGTGGGTAATGGTAGGGTAGATGGTCTAGCCATAGTCTCTGTGGATGAGAGGCGATTGTTGTTAGCCGCGGTAAGCTGGATGATCGCTAACTGAGCGGCTTGTTCGAGGTGGATGTATCTGCTTGTGTCATAACCGGCGAGGTCTGGATCGGAATATTTATCTAACACTTCATCATTAAGTAGTTCTAGCTGTTGCCATAGTTTGGTGATGGTGGCCTTTTTAACATCGTAATAAGGCCCATCCTGTGGCGACTGCAACTGAAGGCCTTCTAGCTGTCTATCCAGCGCTGCCATCTTTCCTAGGGAGCGGCTGATTAAACCATCGTGGCCACTTGTAGGTTGAGGTTTCGTGGATGGGGGGTTGTTAATGATTTCGGACTGGTCGCCCCCTTTTGGCGGTGGATCAATAGGGTTTTTGGCGATTGCTCCCTTACCTTGGTAAGTGTGCTCGCGTTCCATCAGCGCTATATATTTGGATGCCATTGACTGGATTTGACTATAGCGGTCTGCAGTGAAGTATTCATCTTCCATATCAATATCCTTTAGAGTCCGCAATTTGGTATCTGCCTCATCGAATTCTTTCCAAGCTGTAGTCAGCCGGGCCAATCGTTCTTTGTAGTACGCTGGGGTTTTGCGGCTAGCTGGGTCCTTGGTAAAGTTGCGGATGATGGTGGCGATACGCTCGCCGATCTCCTTTAGTTGGTGAAGAAGCTGCTCTGCGGTTTCCATATTGCTTTGTTGATGCCCTATAGAGGTTAATTGATAGTTGGAGTAAGCTGCTTGTTAGTTGTGATGCAACGTTGTCTGTGATTAAGCGCCTGTAGTTTGTGGTTGGCCGCTGATATTTTGGGTTTAAATTGTTCGCTTGAAGGACTTTAGGTTTTCCTAAACCCGATGTCCTGTCACGGTCGCCAAAATGTTAAGCGCAGGCTCGTTTGCCTTGCTCAACTTTATCGAGATGTATAACTTGGTGCTTCACCAAGTTATTACTGTTCGTAGGGGTTTATTATCCTAGTAGTTCACCAGGATAATTCAAGCGATTATTATCGGTTCAGTTGTTCAAGTGGTACACAAGAACAACGTAAACTGACTTGTCGAAAAAATTAAATTCAGATGTTTGCTGGATGAATGACAATCGTGCAATCACAAATTTTATTAAAAACTTATGGTATTTAAAGAAGAAAATTACAAATACAAATAATAAAGAAATACAAATACAAATAGAAATACAAAAAAAAAGTAAAAAATTTTAATTCTTAGCAGGCTGGAAACCGTTCATTCTTCTGATGCACTAATTATTTTCCCACCGTTAGCACAGAACAGATAAACAGATATTGGATTTCATAACTGTCTGGCTGGTGAATTAAATAAGCAAATTATTTTCTCACTGACAGTAAAGCCCAAACAGATATCAAATTTCTCCAACGTCTGACTAGTTATTTGATTTAGTACGTGTAAATAAAAATTTTGTTTTAATTTAGCTATGAATTATGCAAACGCGGTAATTCTCACGCCTAAATAAGAACGTAAAAAAGAGGTACGGATTTTGTTCAAGTATTACGAATTATGCAGACGCGGTAATTCTCACGCCAAAATGTGGGAAAAATAAGAACGTAAAAAAGAAGTACGGATTATGTTCAAGTCTTATTAATTCTATTGAGAGTTGTTTTTATTTTTGAATAAAGAATAAAAAAAACTCAAAAGAATTAACAGACGCTATCTTTATTTCAGAAAACTCAAATGCCTGTTCTAGGTTTATAAAAGGTATGGAATCTTGGTTTATTATTTCTTTTACGATATCAATTTCTTCAGCTGTTAATAAGAAAGAATTGACTACACCTACTTTTGCCCAATGCATGGCATGTTGAATGTTAATCAATTCTTCCTTAATGCTGTCCAGTTTATATTTTAGTACTATTATTAATTGTTCTTTTACATTTTCACTTTTATTATAATTATTCTTATGATTAAATGTTTCAATCATGTTGTTTGTTATATGAGTGAGTTCATTAATTTTTTCCAATGTTACTTTGTTAATAATAGCTTGTTTGTTGTTATTTCTTAGTACTTTATTTGTTTTTTTAGTTAATATTTCGAAATCTTCATGATCAGGGTTCCCTGCAATCCATTTCCAGGCAGAGCCTATGAAATCCAGGGATCTTTTTGACCTTGGTTTTAATCTGTCCAGATATGATTGGAGTTCTGTAACTTCATGGTTTAAAAAGGGTTGCAGAAGGTGAGAAGAGCTAATATCATGGTTTAATGTCTCTTGTAGTTTATCTATTAAGTTCTGATATACTTTTGTGTCGATGACGTGGATTAATTTGAATGTACCAGTCTGTAATTTTGCTAGTCCGGAGTTCAACGTTAATATTTGTGAGTTAGAATAGTCCAAAATTTTTACTTCGGCCGAAACCAGTGTTAGAAATGACCTGAAAATTAAGATTTTTTAGTTCCTGATATTATTCTTGTGTACTATTTTTCCTGATTCTGTAACAACTGTTGTGTTTTTATTTTCTTTAACTACTTCCTTTTTATAGGTCTTGCTGAGCTTTGTGCCTAGTCTTTTATTTTCTTTAACAAAAATAGTCTGTCCAGGTTTGTAGGTTTTAGGTATGGTCCTCGTCTTGTTATGATAAGTTCTGTCCTCTATTTGTTTTTCTTTGAGTCTCCTAACAGTATCTTGCTTAGCTTTTTCTATATCATAAGGGTCAGTAGTGACTCTTCCCAAAAAAAATGCTTCTATAGGTTTTCTTCTTATGGTGGAATGTATTGAATTGTTGTATTCGTATATTGCTCCGTATTGTAACTCTGAAAAGGTGCGCTGTCCATTTTCAGCTTTCAGGCAACGCATAACTTCAGAAAGTGTTGAGTGAAATCTCTCAATCTGACCATTGACGCTACTGCTGTAGGGTGGAATAGTGAATACCTTTACATTATATTGATTTTCTAGCATAAAGATAATGGCCGTAGAATTGAATGATTTCTCATTATCCATAACTATTATTTCTGGCATGCCAAATGAAAGTAACATCTCTCTCAGGGGTTCTTTAATATCCTCAACAGACCGAGATTTTAAAATTCTAGCCTGTGCGAATTTCGAAAATTTATCTATGGCGGTCAATACTGCTTTTTTTCCCGTCATAAAAATATCAATATGGACGATTTGTCCGGGGAATTTCGGTATAGGTGTCTCTTGGATTGTGATTTTGTTAGGATGCCTCTCGTACTTATTTTCTTTACATACCTTACAAGGGCCTATGATTTTTTTTTTTAATGCATGTGCGGAAAATAAAATTTAGTTAAAAGCTGAGCCCTATTTTCAATGCTATTCCTATGAGCTCGATTACGCTCCTTGAGTATTTCAGTTTCTTGCTCTTCTTCATTTTTCAAATCAGTTACCACGGTTCTAGAATATTTTAACCTGTATTGGGTAAAATTATCTCTACATATCTCCTGTAGCATTCCTAAGATTTCGTTTGATGTGTATATACAATTGGTCACGGATGGATTCATATATCTTTTCAAGATTTGAGGCAATGTCTCTATCGTTATATTTGCTTCTTTTATGGTGTGTCTGTGATATGTCGGAAACACTATTTCAAATTTGTAGGATGGTTGACTGCTGCTATTTGATATAAAGATTTGATTTTTAAAAGCGTTGATTGGAGCGTCTGTAAACTGTATCAGATTTTGTGATGAGCTATCGTCGCTATGTTCAGTTGCAGTTAAAGTATTTATTTGAAGGTTGACATTAGGTGGCCTAGATAAAGCGTCGGCAACTAGATTAGTATTGCCAGGCTTGTACTGCAGTTCGTAGTTGAAGTCTTCGAGAAATGCCTTCCATCGTTTTAGTTTAAAGTTTGAATTTGTATGTCAGGGGAAGGTGGTCAGTAAAAATTTTTAGTTTTGTTGAGTTTCTAAGAGATTTCAGCGCCCACACAATGGCAAGGAGTTCCTTTTCATTTGTGGCGTAATTTTCTTCCGCTTTGCTAAGGGTTCGCGACAAGAATGCGATTGGTTTGTTGTCTTGAGACAGCACTGCCCCTAAGGCATAACTTGAAGCATCTGTCGTGAGAACGAATTCTTTTCCAAAATCAGGATATGCCAGCATTACGTAATCGGAAGTTAGTGTTGTTTTTAATTTTTTAAATGCATCTATTGCTTCTTGGTTAAGTACGATTTTACCATTTTTGAAGTATTCTTAGACGAACGTCCTGCCTCCCCTCTTAAAAGCGTTGTCAGGGGCTTAGCGATTTTAGCATAGTCCCTGATGAAGCGCCTGTAGTAATTCGAAAGTCCTAGAAATGACCTAAGGTCCTTCAATGTCCTGGGAGTTGGGAATTTCAGAATTGCTTCCACCTTCTTTGGATTCGTTTTTATACCTTTGTCTGACACAATGAATCCCAGAAATTCTACTTCGCTTTTCAAAAACTCACATTTATCTAACTGAACTTTCATGTTTGAAAGTTTCAGAGTTTTGAAAATTGAATCCAGGTTCCTATAGTGTTCATCCTCGTCCTTGGAGAAAATAATGATATCGTCCATATAGACAAAACATATTTTACCTATGTGCTCCCTCAATATGTCATCCAATGCTCGTTGAAATATAGAAGGGGCATTTCTCAGTCCAAATGGCAATCTGGTAAATTCGTATTTGATAAATTAAATTAAATTTTTTGTCATTTTTGAAATACTAATCACATACTTATTCACAAAATATTTAAAGTAATTATAATATATGTATGTACATACATTTGTACATTAAATAACAACATTAAAAAACGCATGTACATACATACATATGTAACAAAACATACTACATGTATAGAAATACTGCCGCTTCATTTCACTGTTCAAACACTTTGACAATAGAAGAAGAATAAAACATGACAGACAATAACGAAAATAAATGTAAAAGGAATTACAAAAAAAATCACGGAAAACAGAAATCGTGATGTTTTTACTACCCCGCTTTCTTCTCTACCCCGTTCGTCTACCAAAAAAAAGTCGCGATGTTTACTCATGATTTTAAATCATCGTCTAAATTGCGTGATGGTCTAATGATGCCTTGTCTTAACAGGTCTCTAATTTGATTTTCTACTTCTTCTTTCAGATGCATTGGGTAGGGATAGTATCGTGAATATATAGGTTCCTGAGTTTTTGTCTGAATATCCGCAACTACAGCTGTTGTAAAGGTAAAATTTTCTTCAGGTTCACTAAATAATGATTTGTGATTTTCGATAACTTTTCCTAATTTGTCTTTTTGTCTGTCTGTCAAATGGTGTGTTCTAATGTTAATGTTGTTCACTGACTGTGAAGCCTTTTGTTTTATTCGAATTTTAAGTGTTCCGTTTATAAGCATATAATTTTGCGCTGTGTGAATGATAGCTGATAGCTCTTTTAGGCTATCATTTCCTAAGATGCCATGAAAGGACCTTAGCGTTGGTAACAGGAAGAATTTTATTTTGTCGGCATGCTTTCCAAATAAATTTATGAAGGTGTGGTGGGTAATTTTGTTGTTTCCGCCCACTGAGCTTGCAAAAAAGGAATTTTGGTTTGGTAGAGGGTTATGAACTAAAAAGGGCTGTATATAATTTTTATTTGAACCAGTGTCAATGAGAAAATTTAAAATTTGTCCGGTGTTCGTCCTACACTCAAAATAAGGTAAGGACGAATTCGTTAGTCTAAAAAATGAATGTCCGCGAAGTCTTGGGTTTCGAATTGGTCTCCGTTTTCTGGGGTTTCTGGTTGATCTTGAAGGTATTCATCTAACGTTGGCAGCTTTTCTTCCTCTTCGTAGTTAAGTGATTGCTCCTGATAATATTCGTCATTCATATTGCTACTGTCTCTCGTTTCTAAATGGAAATTTCTCTGTAATTTAGGAGGGTTTCGTAATTGTTCTGACTGAATAGGTGGCCTTTTTCCAAAAAATCGGCTCAGGACGGGGATAAGGTTTCGGTGCAGTTGGCCTAGGGGGAATAAATCTTGGATTTTGATAGGCTTGTGCTTGTGGTATCTGATTAGAATTATAATGATATCCCATTGGATTTGCAGATCTAAATTGATAATGGTTAGGTGAAGGTTGTGGCATAAAGGCCAATTGGGGGTAGAATGGTTTCCCATTTTTCTCTTGGTTTTGGACTCTATTTGATGGTTGAGGTATGGGCTTGTTAGTGTTGTTTCTATTAGTTTGGTTGTGTAAATTTGCGAAATGCGATCTGGCAAATTGGTTTTCCATTTTCAAACACAAATGGAGTGCTTGAGGAAGATCTTTCGGTTCCTTCATTCCTAAATGCAAGGATAAATTGCCCCTTAACCCTCTGGTGAAGGCATCCAATGCTTTATCTCTATACGTTCGTGCTAAAAGGTCAAGCGCTTCTCTACTTATGTCCATGCATGATAGTTTATTCATAATGAGGGAAAGATGCGAATATACTTGTTGGTAATATTCCTGTATAGTATTATTACCCTGCACTAGAGTACTCATCTGGTATTCCAGTGTTGTCAAGTCCCTTTTGTCGGCAAAATGTAGTGCCAAACATTTCGAGATACAATCCCAATTTAGGGGTGTTTTGTATGACTCGAGTGCAGCATCTGCACTATCAGTAATTTTGTTTCTAATTGTGTTTAGAATTGCAAAGTATTTTGGAGTTCGTTTAACTGAATCGTATAGCTTAAGAATTCTATCGACGCTCTTTTTCCAAGAGCTGAATTCTGTACGACTACCAGAGAATTCTCTTAAACATTTCACTACGTCGGGGACTCTGTCCAATTCTATCAGATTATTCCTATACCTGTCTTCTATTATTTGGTTTACGCCTCCAATATTTGAATCGGGGTCTATGAAATTTCTAATTTGTTGTGCACAGATCCTAGCAATTGTCTCCTCTAAGTTATTGATACGGTTATCTACCCGTTCTGCCTCTGGTGGATTCGGAACGTTTAAAACCGCGGGCCTAACTAAGTTATTATTTGGGTTAGACATTTCTAACTAACTTTTTAATAATCGTAATATAATGGGAGGGAATTTGATAAATTTTTCACTTAAATGTTTTCTTAAAATTTTAAATTCTTAATTTTGTTTGTAATTTGTTGCACTCCTCGACTTATTCTACTAGAGGGTCCCGTAGGAATCGTAGTAGTGGTTCTAATTCAAATTTAAATTTTTCAAAATGAATGTTAATATTTTCAACAAAAATTATTGATAGATTTTGATTAAAATATATTTTTTTTATCTTAACGAATTATTTTATCTCTTATTTGATTTTCACTTTATAAGCGCTAGTTTTAGTTTAAAAATTTTTCTCAAAACAAATGTTAATATTTTTATAAAACGATTTTTATCGATGTATTCTGATTTAATCTTCGTTTAATTTTAACAAATGATTTTATGTCTTATTTAATTTTCACTTTTGTAAGCACTGTGTCAAATTTTGATATTTTCTGTTTCCTTTTGTTTTTATAATCTTAACTCGTAAATATTTAATTAAATATCTTAAAACTATTCTTACATTGTTACAGCAATCATCGTTATGAAGCTGATAGGGGGTTGATATTCCTTTTCCATGTAGCTGTACTCGGGGAACCTCCTCTATACCAAGATCTCCACGCAAAGTGTCCTTATTTCGCTGATGATTCTGTTGTTTTAACCAATGTATTTTGGGGTGAGTTATTCCAGGATTCTTCCTATTGTAAAGTCTATGGGATTTGTTTTATTGGAATGTCCTTTCTTCTCTGCAGCCTGTGGGGTGCTTTTGTGGGGAATATCCTTTTCGATGTATTTGTGCAACCTGTGGGGTGCTTTTCGCTTAAGGTTGATTCCTTTTTTAGATGGGATGTCCTCCTAATTACAGCCTATGGGGTGTTTTCATTAGGAGTTATCCTTTTGCGTTGGGCGCCAATTATGTTTTTATTAATTGTTTGTTTAAAAAAAAACAAAGTTTTTTACTCTTTAAAATGCACTTTATTAGTTCATCTTCAAATCACAACTAAACTTACGAAATTAATTTTTATTCATACGATAACTTAAAACTAAATATTAATTTGCATGGTAATCAAAATGACACGCGCTGTTATTATTTTGCAATATTGATTACTGTCTGCAATTGTGTCAGCAATTTTATTATTGTGAAACAGCTTCTAATAAGGGCATTCAACGTTAACAGTTTGCAATAAGGGCATTCAACGTTTTTTGCGTTAACATATATATATATATATATATATATATATATATATATATATATATATATATATATATATATATATATATATATATATATATATCGATTATGTGTGATTCAATTAAAAGGAAACATCAATTATCCGGGATCGTTAGTAAAAGAAAGGTTTTTTTAATCCGAAAGCCGTCATTACATCAGCTATACGGGATAGCGAAAAATCTGATTATTTTGCTGAAATTTGTTTTAGACGTACAACAATAAAGTTTTTTAAACTCATTGTTGCATATATTCTCCAGTAAAAGGCATATGTATACTCAGATAAGTCAAAACAAAACAATAAATTTTTTAAATCAAAATAATGATTTTAAAAATTTATTATTTATTGTTGTTTTAGTTGAGTACATAAAAAATTGACTACACTTCATTGGCGTTAACCAAATCATCATCAAACTCATATATTTGCACAAAAATCAACAAATATTATACGAGAATTTTATAGAAATCAATCGCATTTTTTACTTATGATTTATAAAACATATGAGTATAGTAGTTTTAGTAAGCTTCTATATAAATATAAATAAGGCAAGCAACAATTTTTAATACACTCCCAACCAACATATTGACAAGCGTTTTGTAAATTAAGATTGCAGCAAGCTTGCATAAATAAGAGTTTTGCGAATGTCGTTGACAATTTGCTTGCAAATGCAAGTGTTCTGCGAACGTCGTTGACAATTTGCTTGCAAATGCAAGTGTTTCATAAATTTAAGCAAAACGTGTCATTCTCGCCGTTTGCTAATATTGAAGACTTCCTCAATTTTGATAGAACTATTCTGGAAGATATACTTAGATAAATTTTCCTTGCTGGTAAGAACTTAAATTTGAAATGTACGGTGACTGTATGTCGATTTATTTCTATTTTTAGAAGGCAGATCTAAAAAGATTGTCAACATCCAATTCGAGAAAATTTGTTACGAAAGCGTGGCAGAAGATCATGGCTGACAACGTTGCTGAGAGCTTTTCCTGGCGAGAAACTGCAGATAAGAAGTGCATTAGGGCCTTCACTGTCGCCACTGCCATTCGTCGTAAGTGAAATAGGTTTCTAGTTACATTATTATATTGATATTTAAATTCTATTGCAGAAACTTTCGCTGAGAATGGAGGCAAGGAAGAGGACTTTGTGTTTGCCTCTAAGTCATATTTCCACTACGCAAAAAATCGTATTAAAATTAAAACAACAAAAAAAGTAAACTTTTTTTAAATGAAACAACAATGAAGTTCCTATTTTTATATTTTAATTTAATACTTTTCTATTAAGAAAAGAATGTAATATTAAAAATGATATTTTAAATGTATCAATAAAAAAAATTTCTAAAATAAAGTAAATGTTTAAAACGCTTACTAATTTCATTAAAAATACATGTTTTTTAAGCATTTTCAAAACATGTTTTTTAAGCATTTAGAAAACGTGTAATTACGTTACTTAAAAAACATGTTTTGCAATTGTCTTTTTAACGCTTATAAAGTTGGGTCCTTTTCGATTATAAACCCCTTGCTTTGATGTCTTTTGCAAAGGTCACAGCAGCGTTTTATAAGTGTTTTGCTTACATTTGAACGCTTACAAAACGCTTCCCAGCCAACATTTACATATAAAAATAAGCGTATATAAAATAAGCGTATATATATATATATATATATATATATATATATATATATATATATATATATATATATATATTTTGAAAACATCTTCTGAAATCTTCTTGCATTTATACCATGATTTTTGCGTCGCGTATTTTTTTCTTACAGGGTTGATTTTTAATCGGTAAATTCTTTTTAATTGTTCATTCGCATTTTTATGTCAGTGATTTGTATACCACAAAATATAAACAAAATTTATATGTTCTATTTTGTTGACCGTTTTTGTTTAATTAATAAACTTTTATTTTATTTTTTATTAAGCTTAAGGTCTTAAATTTTTATTTTAAATTATTATCGAAATTTCGGAACTCATCAAGTACCATCGTTAGGATATTTATTATTTGTTTGTTTTATATAAATTGAAAAAATTTTTACATTTGAAAAATAATAATAAAAATTTTTTGTCATTTTTGAAATACTAATCACATACTTATTCACAAAATATTTAAAGTAATTATAATATATGTATGTACATACATTTGTACATTAAATAACAACATTAAAAAACGCATGTACATACATACATATGTAACAAAACATACTACATGTATAGAAATACTGCCGCTTCATTTCACTGTTCAAACACTTTGACAATAGAAGAAGAATAAAACATGACAGACAATAACGAAAATAAATGTAAAAGGAATTACAAAAAAAATCACGGAAAACAGAAATCGTGATGTTTTTACTACCCCGCTTTCTTCTCTACCCCGTTCGTCTACCAAAAAAAAGTCGCGATGTTTACTCATGATTTTAAATCATCGTCTAAATTGCGTGATGGTCTAATGATGCCTTGTCTTAACAGGTCTCTAATTTGATTTTCTACTTCTTCTTTCAGATGCATTGGGTAGGGATAGTATCGTGAATATATAGGTTCCTGAGTTTTTGTCTGAATATCCGCAACTACAGCTGTTGTAAAGGTAAAATTTTCTTCAGGTTCACTAAATAATGATTTGTGATTTTCGATAACTTTTCCTAATTTGTCTTTTTGTCTGTCTGTCAAATGGTGTGTTCTAATGTTAATGTTGTTCACTGACTGTGAAGCCTTTTGTTTTATTCGAATTTTAAGTGTTCCGTTTATAAGCATATAATTTTGCGCTGTGTGAATGATAGCTGATAGCTCTTTTAGGCTATCATTTCCTAAGATGCCATGAAAGGACCTTAGCGTTGGTAACAGGAAGAATTTTATTTTGTCGGCATGCTTTCCAAATAAATTTATGAAGGTGTGGTGGGTAATTTTGTTGTTTCCGCCCACTGAGCTTGCAAAAAAGGAATTTTGGTTTGGTAGAGGGTTATGAACTAAAAAGGGCTGTATATAATTTTTATTTGAACCAGTGTCAATGAGAAAATTTAAAATTTGTCCGGTGTTCGTCCTACACTCAAAATAAGGTAAGGACGAATTCGTTAGTCTAAAAAATGAATGTCCGCGAAGTCTTGGGTTTCGAATTGGTCTCCGTTTTCTGGGGTTTCTGGTTGATCTTGAAGGTATTCATCTAACGTTGGCAGCTTTTCTTCCTCTTCGTAGTTAAGTGATTGCTCCTGATAATATTCGTCATTCATATTGCTACTGTCTCTCGTTTCTAAATGGAAATTTCTCTGTAATTTAGGAGGGTTTCGTAATTGTTCTGACTGAATAGGTGGCCTTTTTCCAAAAAATCGGCTCAGGACGGGGATAAGGTTTCGGTGCAGTTGGCCTTGGGGGAATAAATCTTGGATTTTGATAGGCTTGTGCTTGTGGTATCTGATTAGAATTATAATGATATCCCATTGGATTTGCAGATCTAAATTGATAATGGTTAGGTGAAGGTTGTGGCATAAAGGCCAATTGGGGGTAGAATGGTTTCCCATTTTTCTCTTGGTTTTGGACTCTATTTGATGGTTGAGGTATGGGCTTGTTAGTGTTGTTTCTATTAGTTTGGTTGTGTAAATTTGCGAAATGCGATCTGGCAAATTGGTTTTCCATTTTCAAACACAAATGGAGTGCTTGAGGAAGATCTTTCGGTTCCTTCATTCCTAAATGCAAGGATAAATTGCCCCTTAACCCTCTGGTGAAGGCATCCAATGCTTTATCTCTATACGTTCGTGCTAAAAGGTCAAGCGCTTCTCTACTTATGTCCATGCATGATAGTTTATTCATAATGAGGGAAAGATGCGAATATACTTGTTGGTAATATTCCTGTATAGTATTATTACCCTGCACTAGAGTACTCATCTGGTATTCCAGTGTTGTCAAGTCCCTTTTGTCGGCAAAATGTAGTGCCAAACATTTCGAGATACAATCCCAATTTAGGGGTGTTTTGTATGACTCGAGTGCAGCATCTGCACTATCAGTAATTTTGTTTCTAATTGTGTTTAGAATTGCAAAGTATTTTGGAGTTCGTTTAACTGAATCGTATAGCTTAAGAATTCTATCGACGCTCTTTTTCCAAGAGCTGAATTCTGTACGACTACCAGAGAATTCTCTTAAACATTTCACTACGTCGGGGACTCTGTCCAATTCTATCAGATTATTCCTATACCTGTCTTCTATTATTTGGTTTACGCCTCCAATATTTGAATCGGGGTCTATGAAATTTCTAATTTGTTGTGCACAGATCCTAGCAATTGTCTCCTCTAAGTTATTGATACGGTTATCTACCCGTTCTGCCTCTGGTGGATTCGGAACGTTTAAAACCGCGGGCCTAACTAAGTTATTATTTGGGTTAGACATTTCTAACTAACTTTTTAATAATCGTAATATAATGGGAGGGAATTTGATAAATTTTTCACTTAAATGTTTTCTTAAAATTTTAAATTCTTAATTTTGTTTGTAATTTGTTGCACTCCTCGACTTATTCTACTAGAGGGTCCCGTAGGAATCGTAGTAGTGGTTCTAATTCAAATTTAAATTTTTCAAAATGAATGTTAATATTTTCAACAAAAATTATTGATAGATTTTGATTAAAATATATTTTTTTTATCTTAACGAATTATTTTATCTCTTATTTGATTTTCACTTTATAAGCGCTAGTTTTAGTTTAAAAATTTTTCTCAAAACAAATGTTAATATTTTTATAAAACGATTTTTATCGATGTATTCTGATTTAATCTTCGTTTAATTTTAACAAATGATTTTATGTCTTATTTAATTTTCACTTTTGTAAGCACTGTGTCAAATTTTGATATTTTCTGTTTCCTTTTGTTTTTATAATCTTAACTCGTAAATATTTAATTAAATATCTTAAAACTATTCTTACATTGTTACAGCAATCATCGTTATGAAGCTGATAGGGGGTTGATATTCCTTTTCCATGTAGCTGTACTCGGGGAACCTCCTCTATACCAAGATCTCCACGCAAAGTGTCCTTATTTCGCTGATGATTCTGTTGTTTTAACCAATGTATTTTGGGGTGAGTTATTCCAGGATTCTTCCTATTGTAAAGTCTATGGGATTTGTTTTATTGGAATGTCCTTTCTTCTCTGCAGCCTGTGGGGTGCTTTTGTGGGGAATATCCTTTTCGATGTATTTGTGCAACCTGTGGGGTGCTTTTCGCTTAAGGTTGATTCCTTTTTTAGATGGGATGTCCTCCTAATTACAGCCTATGGGGTGTTTTCATTAGGAGTTATCCTTTTGCGTTGGGCGCCAATTATGTTTTTATTAATTGTTTGTTTAAAAAAAAACAAAGTTTTTTACTCTTTAAAATGCACTTTATTAGTTCATCTTCAAATCACAACTAAACTTACGAAATTAATTTTTATTCATACGATAACTTAAAACTAAATATTAATTTGCATGGTAATCAAAATGACACGCGCTGTTATTATTTTGCAATATTGATTACTGTCTGCAATTGTGTCAGCAATTTTATTATTGTGAAACAGCTTCTAATAAGGGCATTCAACGTTAACAGTTTGCAATAAGGGCATTCAACGTTTTTTGCGTTAACATATATATATATATATATATATATATATATATATATATATATATATATATATATATATATATATATATATATATATATATATATATCGATTATGTGTGATTCAATTAAAAGGAAACATCAATTATCCGGGATCGTTAGTAAAAGAAAGGTTTTTTTAATCCGAAAGCCGTCATTACATCAGCTATACGGGATAGCGAAAAATCTGATTATTTTGCTGAAATTTGTTTTAGACGTACAACAATAAAGTTTTTTAAACTCATTGTTGCATATATTCTCCAGTAAAAGGCATATGTATACTCAGATAAGTCAAAACAAAACAATAAATTTTTTAAATCAAAATAATGATTTTAAAAATTTATTATTTATTGTTGTTTTAGTTGAGTACATAAAAAATTGACTACACTTCATTGGCGTTAACCAAATCATCATCAAACTCATATATTTGCACAAAAATCAACAAATATTATACGAGAATTTTATAGAAATCAATCGCATTTTTTACTTATGATTTATAAAACATATGAGTATAGTAGTTTTAGTAAGCTTCTATATAAATATAAATAAGGCAAGCAACAATTTTTAATACACTCCCAACCAACATATTGACAAGCGTTTTGTAAATTAAGATTGCAGCAAGCTTGCATAAATAAGAGTTTTGCGAATGTCGTTGACAATTTGCTTGCAAATGCAAGTGTTCTGCGAACGTCGTTGACAATTTGCTTGCAAATGCAAGTGTTTCATAAATTTAAGCAAAACGTGTCATTCTCGCCGTTTGCTAATATTGAAGACTTCCTCAATTTTGATAGAACTATTCTGGAAGATATACTTAGATAAATTTTCCTTGCTGGTAAGAACTTAAATTTGAAATGTACGGTGACTGTATGTCGATTTATTTCTATTTTTAGAAGGCAGATCTAAAAAGATTGTCAACATCCAATTCGAGAAAATTTGTTACGAAAGCGTGGCAGAAGATCATGGCTGACAACGTTGCTGAGAGCTTTTCCTGGCGAGAAACTGCAGATAAGAAGTGCATTAGGGCCTTCACTGTCGCCACTGCCATTCGTCGTAAGTGAAATAGGTTTCTAGTTACATTATTATATTGATATTTAAATTCTATTGCAGAAACTTTCGCTGAGAATGGAGGCAAGGAAGAGGACTTTGTGTTTGCCTCTAAGTCATATTTCCACTACGCAAAAAATCGTATTAAAATTAAAACAACAAAAAAAGTAAACTTTTTTTAAATGAAACAACAATGAAGTTCCTATTTTTATATTTTAATTTAATACTTTTCTATTAAGAAAAGAATGTAATATTAAAAATGATATTTTAAATGTATCAATAAAAAAAATTTCTAAAATAAAGTAAATGTTTAAAACGCTTACTAATTTCATTAAAAATACATGTTTTTTAAGCATTTTCAAAACATGTTTTTTAAGCATTTAGAAAACGTGTAATTACGTTACTTAAAAAACATGTTTTGCAATTGTCTTTTTAACGCTTATAAAGTTGGGTCCTTTTCGATTATAAACCCCTTGCTTTGATGTCTTTTGCAAAGGTCACAGCAGCGTTTTATAAGTGTTTTGCTTACATTTGAACGCTTACAAAACGCTTCCCAGCCAACATTTACATATAAAAATAAGCGTATATAAAATAAGCGTATATATATATATATATATATATATATATATATATATATATATATATATATATATATATATATATTTGAAAACATCTTCTGAAATCTTCTTGCATTTATACCATGATTTTTGCGTCGCGTATTTTTTTCTTACAGGGTTGATTTTTAATCGGTAAATTCTTTTTAATTGTTCATTCGCATTTTTATGTCAGTGATTTGTATACCACAAAATATAAACAAAATTTATATGTTCTATTTTGTTGACCGTTTTTGTTTAATTAATAAACTTTTATTTTATTTTTTATTAAGCTTAAGGTCTTAAATTTTTATTTTAAATTATTATCGAAATTTCGGAACTCATCAAGTACCATCGTTAGGATATTTATTATTTGTTTGTTTTATATAAATTGAAAAAATTTTTACATTTGAAAAATAATAATAAAAATTTTTTGTCATTTTTGAAATACTAATCACATACTTATTCACAAAATATTTAAAGTAATTATAATATATGTATGTACATACATTTGTACATTAAATAACAACATTAAAAAACGCATGTACATACATACATATGTAACAAAACATACTACATGTATAGAAATACTGCCGCTTCATTTCACTGTTCAAACACTTTGACAATAGAAGAAGAATAAAACATGACAGACAATAACGAAAATAAATGTAAAAGGAATTACAAAAAAAATCACGGAAAACAGAAATCGTGATGTTTTTACTACCCCGCTTTCTTCTCTACCCCGTTCGTCTACCAAAAAAAAGTCGCGATGTTTACTCATGATTTTAAATCATCGTCTAAATTGCGTGATGGTCTAATGATGCCTTGTCTTAACAGGTCTCTAATTTGATTTTCTACTTCTTCTTTCAGATGCATTGGGTAGGGATAGTATCGTGAATATATAGGTTCCTGAGTTTTTGTCTGAATATCCGCAACTACAGCTGTTGTAAAGGTAAAATTTTCTTCAGGTTCACTAAATAATGATTTGTGATTTTCGATAACTTTTCCTAATTTGTCTTTTTGTCTGTCTGTCAAATGGTGTGTTCTAATGTTAATGTTGTTCACTGACTGTGAAGCCTTTTGTTTTATTCGAATTTTAAGTGTTCCGTTTATAAGCATATAATTTTGCGCTGTGTGAATGATAGCTGATAGCTCTTTTAGGCTATCATTTCCTAAGATGCCATGAAAGGACCTTAGCGTTGGTAACAGGAAGAATTTTATTTTGTCGGCATGCTTTCCAAATAAATTTATGAAGGTGTGGTGGGTAATTTTGTTGTTTCCGCCCACTGAGCTTGCAAAAAAGGAATTTTGGTTTGGTAGAGGGTTATGAACTAAAAAGGGCTGTATATAATTTTTATTTGAACCAGTGTCAATGAGAAAATTTAAAATTTGTCCGGTGTTCGTCCTACACTCAAAATAAGGTAAGGACGAATTCGTTAGTCTAAAAAATGAATGTCCGCGAAGTCTTGGGTTTCGAATTGGTCTCCGTTTTCTGGGGTTTCTGGTTGATCTTGAAGGTATTCATCTAACGTTGGCAGCTTTTCTTCCTCTTCGTAGTTAAGTCATTGCTCCTGATAATATTCGTCATTCATATTGCTACTGTCTCTCGTTTCTAAATGGAAATTTCTCTGTAATTTAGGAGGGTTTCGTAATTGTTCTGACTGAATAGGTGGCCTTTTTCCAAAAAATCGGCTCAGGACGGGGATAAGGTTTCGGTGCAGTTGGCCTAGGGGGAATAAATCTTGGATTTTGATAGGCTTGTGCTTGTGGTATCTGATTAGAATTATAATGATATCCCATTGGATTTGCAGATCTAAATTGATAATGGTTAGGTGAAGGTTGTGGCATAAAGGCCAATTGGGGGTAGAATGGTTTCCCATTTTTCTCTTGGTTTTGGACTCTATTTGATGGTTGAGGTATGGGCTTGTTAGTGTTGTTTCTATTAGTTTGGTTGTGTAAATTTGCGAAATGCGATCTGGCAAATTGGTTTTCCATTTTCAAACACAAATGGAGTGCTTGAGGAAGATCTTTCGGTTCCTTCATTCCTAAATGCAAGGATAAATTGCCCCTTAACCCTCTGGTGAAGGCATCCAATGCTTTATCTCTATACGTTCGTGCTAAAAGGTCAAGCGCTTCTCTACTTATGTCCATGCATGATAGTTTATTCATAATGAGGGAAAGATGCGAATATACTTGTTGGTAATATTCCTGTATAGTATTATTACCCTGCACTAGAGTACTCATCTGGTATTCCAGTGTTGTCAAGTCCCTTTTGTCGGCAAAATGTAGTGCCAAACATTTCGAGATACAATCCCAATTTAGGGGTGTTTTGTATGACTCGAGTGCAGCATCTGCACTATCAGTAATTTTGTTTCTAATTGTGTTTAGAATTGCAAAGTATTTTGGAGTTCGTTTAACTGAATCGTATAGCTTAAGAATTCTATCGACGCTCTTTTTCCAAGAGCTGAATTCTGTACGACTACCAGAGAATTCTCTTAAACATTTCACTACGTCGGGGACTCTGTCCAATTCTATCAGATTATTCCTATACCTGTCTTCTATTATTTGGTTTACGCCTCCAATATTTGAATCGGGGTCTATGAAATTTCTAATTTGTTGTGCACAGATCCTAGCAATTGTCTCCTCTAAGTTATTGATACGGTTATCTACCCGTTCTGCCTCTGGTGGATTCGGAACGTTTAAAACCGCGGGCCTAACTAAGTTATTATTTGGGTTAGACATTTCTAACTAACTTTTTAATAATCGTAATATAATGGGAGGGAATTTGATAAATTTTTCACTTAAATGTTTTCTTAAAATTTTAAATTCTTAATTTTGTTTGTAATTTGTTGCACTCCTCGACTTATTCTACTAGAGGGTCCCGTAGGAATCGTAGTAGTGGTTCTAATTCAAATTTAAATTTTTCAAAATGAATGTTAATATTTTCAACAAAAATTATTGATAGATTTTGATTAAAATATATTTTTTTTATCTTAACGAATTATTTTATCTCTTATTTGATTTTCACTTTATAAGCGCTAGTTTTAGTTTAAAAATTTTTCTCAAAACAAATGTTAATATTTTTATAAAACGATTTTTATCGATGTATTCTGATTTAATCTTCGTTTAATTTTAACAAATGATTTTATGTCTTATTTAATTTTCACTTTTGTAAGCACTGTGTCAAATTTTGATATTTTCTGTTTCCTTTTGTTTTTATAATCTTAACTCGTAAATATTTAATTAAATATCTTAAAACTATTCTTACATTGTTACAGCAATCATCGTTATGAAGCTGATAGGGGGTTGATATTCCTTTTCCATGTAGCTGTACTCGGGGAACCTCCTCTATACCAAGATCTCCACGCAAAGTGTCCTTATTTCGCTGATGATTCTGTTGTTTTAACCAATGTATTTTGGGGTGAGTTATTCCAGGATTCTTCCTATTGTAAAGTCTATGGGATTTGTTTTATTGGAATGTCCTTTCTTCTCTGCAGCCTGTGGGGTGCTTTTGTGGGGAATATCCTTTTCGATGTATTTGTGCAACCTGTGGGGTGCTTTTCGCTTAAGGTTGATTCCTTTTTTAGATGGGATGTCCTCCTAATTACAGCCTATGGGGTGTTTTCATTAGGAGTTATCCTTTTGCGTTGGGCGCCAATTATGTTTTTATTAATTGTTTGTTTAAAAAAAAACAAAGTTTTTTACTCTTTAAAATGCACTTTATTAGTTCATCTTCAAATCACAACTAAACTTACGAAATTAATTTTTATTCATACGATAACTTAAAACTAAATATTAATTTGCATGGTAATCAAAATGACACGCGCTGTTATTATTTTGCAATATTGATTACTGTCTGCAATTGTGTCAGCAATTTTATTATTGTGAAACAGCTTCTAATAAGGGCATTCAACGTTAACAGTTTGCAATAAGGGCATTCAACGTTTTTTGCGTTAACATATATATATATATATATATATATATATATATATATATATATATATATATATATATATATATATATATATATATCGATTATGTGTGATTCAATTAAAAGGAAACATCAATTATCCGGGATCGTTAGTAAAAGAAAGGTTTTTTTAATCCGAAAGCCGTCATTACATCAGCTATACGGGATAGCGAAAAATCTGATTATTTTGCTGAAATTTGTTTTAGACGTACAACAATAAAGTTTTTTAAACTCATTGTTGCATATATTCTCCAGTAAAAGGCATATGTATACTCAGATAAGTCAAAACAAAACAATAAATTTTTTAAATCAAAATAATGATTTTAAAAATTTATTATTTATTGTTGTTTTAGTTGAGTACATAAAAAATTGACTACACTTCATTGGCGTTAACCAAATCATCATCAAACTCATATATTTGCACAAAAATCAACAAATATTATACGAGAATTTTATAGAAATCAATCGCATTTTTTACTTATGATTTATAAAACATATGAGTATAGTAGTTTTAGTAAGCTTCTATATAAATATAAATAAGGCAAGCAACAATTTTTAATACACTCCCAACCAACATATTGACAAGCGTTTTGTAAATTAAGATTGCAGCAAGCTTGCATAAATAAGAGTTTTGCGAATGTCGTTGACAATTTGCTTGCAAATGCAAGTGTTCTGCGAACGTCGTTGACAATTTGCTTGCAAATGCAAGTGTTTCATAAATTTAAGCAAAACGTGTCATTCTCGCCGTTTGCTAATATTGAAGACTTCCTCAATTTTGATAGAACTATTCTGGAAGATATACTTAGATAAATTTTCCTTGCTGGTAAGAACTTAAATTTGAAATGTACGGTGACTGTATGTCGATTTATTTCTATTTTTAGAAGGCAGATCTAAAAAGATTGTCAACATCCAATTCGAGAAAATTTGTTACGAAAGCGTGGCAGAAGATCATGGCTGACAACGTTGCTGAGAGCTTTTCCTGGCGAGAAACTGCAGATAAGAAGTGCATTAGGGCCTTCACTGTCGCCACTGCCATTCGTCGTAAGTGAAATAGGTTTCTAGTTACATTATTATATTGATATTTAAATTCTATTGCAGAAACTTTCGCTGAGAATGGAGGCAAGGAAGAGGACTTTGTGTTTGCCTCTAAGTCATATTTCCACTACGCAAAAAATCGTATTAAAATTAAAACAACAAAAAAAGTAAACTTTTTTTAAATGAAACAACAATGAAGTTCCTATTTTTATATTTTAATTTAATACTTTTCTATTAAGAAAAGAATGTAATATTAAAAATGATATTTTAAATGTATCAATAAAAAAAATTTCTAAAATAAAGTAAATGTTTAAAACGCTTACTAATTTCATTAAAAATACATGTTTTTTAAGCATTTTCAAAACATGTTTTTTAAGCATTTAGAAAACGTGTAATTACGTTACTTAAAAAACATGTTTTGCAATTGTCTTTTTAACGCTTATAAAGTTGGGTCCTTTTCGATTATAAACCCCTTGCTTTGATGTCTTTTGCAAAGGTCACAGCAGCGTTTTATAAGTGTTTTGCTTACATTTGAACGCTTACAAAACGCTTCCCAGCCAACATTTACATATAAAAATAAGCGTATATAAAATAAGCGTATATATATATATATATATATATATATATATATATATATATATATATATATATATATATATATATATATATATATTTTGAAAACATCTTCTGAAATCTTCTTGCATTTATACCATGATTTTTGCGTCGCGTATTTTTTTCTTACAGGGTTGATTTTTAATCGGTAAATTCTTTTTAATTGTTCATTCGCATTTTTATGTCAGTGATTTGTATACCACAAAATATAAACAAAATTTATATGTTCTATTTTGTTGACCGTTTTTGTTTAATTAATAAACTTTTATTTTATTTTTTATTAAGCTTAAGGTCTTAAATTTTTATTTTAAATTATTATCGAAATTTCGGAACTCATCAAGTACCATCGTTAGGATATTTATTATTTGTTTGTTTTATATAAATTGAAAAAATTTTTACATTTGAAAAATAATAATAAAAATTTTTTGTCATTTTTGAAATACTAATCACATACTTATTCACAAAATATTTAAAGTAATTATAATATATGTATGTACATACATTTGTACATTAAATAACAACATTAAAAAACGCATGTACATACATACATATGTAACAAAACATACTACATGTATAGAAATACTGCCGCTTCATTTCACTGTTCAAACACTTTGACAATAGAAGAAGAATAAAACATGACAGACAATAACGAAAATAAATGTAAAAGGAATTACAAAAAAAATCACGGAAAACAGAAATCGTGATGTTTTTACTACCCCGCTTTCTTCTCTACCCCGTTCGTCTACCAAAAAAAAGTCGCGATGTTTACTCATGATTTTAAATCATCGTCTAAATTGCGTGATGGTCTAATGATGCCTTGTCTTAACAGGTCTCTAATTTGATTTTCTACTTCTTCTTTCAGATGCATTGGGTAGGGATAGTATCGTGAATATATAGGTTCCTGAGTTTTTGTCTGAATATCCGCAACTACAGCTGTTGTAAAGGTAAAATTTTCTTCAGGTTCACTAAATAATGATTTGTGATTTTCGATAACTTTTCCTAATTTGTCTTTTTGTCTGTCTGTCAAATGGTGTGTTCTAATGTTAATGTTGTTCACTGACTGTGAAGCCTTTTGTTTTATTCGAATTTTAAGTGTTCCGTTTATAAGCATATAATTTTGCGCTGTGTGAATGATAGCTGATAGCTCTTTTAGGCTATCATTTCCTAAGATGCCATGAAAGGACCTTAGCGTTGGTAACAGGAAGAATTTTATTTTGTCGGCATGCTTTCCAAATAAATTTATGAAGGTGTGGTGGGTAATTTTGTTGTTTCCGCCCACTGAGCTTGCAAAAAAGGAATTTTGGTTTGGTAGAGGGTTATGAACTAAAAAGGGCTGTATATAATTTTTATTTGAACCAGTGTCAATGAGAAAATTTAAAATTTGTCCGGTGTTCGTCCTACACTCAAAATAAGGTAAGGACGAATTCGTTAGTCTAAAAAATGAATGTCCGCGAAGTCTTGGGTTTCGAATTGGTCTCCGTTTTCTGGGGTTTCTGGTTGATCTTGAAGGTATTCATCTAACGTTGGCAGCTTTTCTTCCTCTTCGTAGTTAAGTGATTGCTCCTGATAATATTCGTCATTCATATTGCTACTGTCTCTCGTTTCTAAATGGAAATTTCTCTGTAATTTAGGAGGGTTTCGTAATTGTTCTGACTGAATAGGTGGCCTTTTTCCAAAAAATCGGCTCAGGACGGGGATAAGGTTTCGGTGCAGTTGGCCTAGGGGGAATAAATCTTGGATTTTGATAGGCTTGTGCTTGTGGTATCTGATTAGAATTATAATGATATCCCATTGGATTTGCAGATCTAAATTGATAATGGTTAGGTGAAGGTTGTGGCATAAAGGCCAATTGGGGGTAGAATGGTTTCCCATTTTTCTCTTGGTTTTGGACTCTATTTGATGGTTGAGGTATGGGCTTGTTAGTGTTGTTTCTATTAGTTTGGTTGTGTAAATTTGCGAAATGCGATCTGGCAAATTGGTTTTCCATTTTCAAACACAAATGGAGTGCTTGAGGAAGATCTTTCGGTTCCTTCATTCCTAAATGCAAGGATAAATTGCCCCTTAACCCTCTGGTGAAGGCATCCAATGCTTTATCTCTATACGTTCGTGCTAAAAGGTCAAGCGCTTCTCTACTTATGTCCATGCATGATAGTTTATTCATAATGAGGGAAAGATGCGAATATACTTGTTGGTAATATTCCTGTATAGTATTATTACCCTGCACTAGAGTACTCATCTGGTATTCCAGTGTTGTCAAGTCCCTTTTGTCGGCAAAATGTAGTGCCAAACATTTCGAGATACAATCCCAATTTAGGGGTGTTTTGTATGACTCGAGTGCAGCATCTGCACTATCAGTAATTTTGTTTCTAATTGTGTTTAGAATTGCAAAGTATTTTGGAGTTCGTTTAACTGAATCGTATAGCTTAAGAATTCTATCGACGCTCTTTTTCCAAGAGCTGAATTCTGTACGACTACCAGAGAATTCTCTTAAACATTTCACTACGTCGGGGACTCTGTCCAATTCTATCAGATTATTCCTATACCTGTCTTCTATTATTTGGTTTACGCCTCCAATATTTGAATCGGGGTCTATGAAATTTCTAATTTGTTGTGCACAGATCCTAGCAATTGTCTCCTCTAAGTTATTGATACGGTTATCTACCCGTTCTGCCTCTGGTGGATTCGGAACGTTTAAAACCGCGGGCCTAACTAAGTTATTATTTGGGTTAGACATTTCTAACTAACTTTTTAATAATCGTAATATAATGGGAGGGAATTTGATAAATTTTTCACTTAAATGTTTTCTTAAAATTTTAAATTCTTAATTTTGTTTGTAATTTGTTGCACTCCTCGACTTATTCTACTAGAGGGTCCCGTAGGAATCGTAGTAGTGGTTCTAATTCAAATTTAAATTTTTCAAAATGAATGTTAATATTTTCAACAAAAATTATTGATAGATTTTGATTAAAATATATTTTTTTTATCTTAACGAATTATTTTATCTCTTATTTGATTTTCACTTTATAAGCGCTAGTTTTAGTTTAAAAATTTTTCTCAAAACAAATGTTAATATTTTTATAAAACGATTTTTATCGATGTATTCTGATTTAATCTTCGTTTAATTTTAACAAATGATTTTATGTCTTATTTAATTTTCACTTTTGTAAGCACTGTGTCAAATTTTGATATTTTCTGTTTCCTTTTGTTTTTATAATCTTAACTCGTAAATATTTAATTAAATATCTTAAAACTATTCTTACATTGTTACAGCAATCATCGTTATGAAGCTGATAGGGGGTTGATATTCCTTTTCCATGTAGCTGTACTCGGGGAACCTCCTCTATACCAAGATCTCCACGCAAAGTGTCCTTATTTCGCTGATGATTCTGTTGTTTTAACCAATGTATTTTGGGGTGAGTTATTCCAGGATTCTTCCTATTGTAAAGCCTATGGGATTTGTTTTATTGGAATGTCCTTTCTTCTCTGCAGCCTGTGGGGTGCTTTTGTGGGGAATATCCTTTTCGATGTATTTGTGCAACCTGTGGGGTGCTTTTCGCTTAAGGTTGATTCCTTTTTTAGATGGGATGTCCTCCTAATTACAGCCTATGGGGTGTTTTCATTAGGAGTTATCCTTTTGCGTTGGGCGCCAATTATGTTTTTATTAATTGTTTGTTTAAAAAAAAAACAAAGTTTTTTACTCTTTAAAATGCACTTTATTAGTTCATCTTCAAATCACAACTAAACTTACGAAATTAATTTTTAGTCATACGATAACTTAAAACTAAATATTAATTTGCATGGTAATCAAAATGACACGCGCTGTTATTATTTTGCAATATTGATTACTGTCTGCAATTGTGTCAGCAATTTTATTATTGTGAAACAGCTTCTAATAAGGGCATTCAACGTTAACAGTTTGCAATAAGGGCATTCAACGTTTTTTGCGTTAACATATATATATATATATATATATATATATATATATATATATATATATATATATATATATATATATATATATATATATATCGATTATGTGTGATTCAATTAAAAGGAAACATCAATTATCCGGGATCGTTAGTAAAAGAAAGGTTTTTTTAATCCGAAAGCCGTCATTACATCAGCTATACGGGATAGCGAAAAATCTGATTATTTTGCTGAAATTTGTTTTAGACGTACAACAATAAAGTTTTTTAAACTCATTGTTGCATATATTCTCCAGTAAAAGGCATATGTATACTCAGATAAGTCAAAACAAAACAATAAATTTTTTAAATCAAAATAATGATTTTAAAAATTTATTATTTATTGTTGTTTTAGTTGAGTACATAAAAAATTGACTACACTTCATTGGCGTTAACCAAATCATCATCAAACTCATATATTTGCACAAAAATCAACAAATATTATACGAGAATTTTATAGAAATCAATCGCATTTTTTACTTATGATTTATAAAACATATGAGTATAGTAGTTTTAGTAAGCTTCTATATAAATATAAATAAGGCAAGCAACAATTTTTAATACACTCCCAACCAACATATTGACAAGCGTTTTGTAAATTAAGATTGCAGCAAGCTTGCATAAATAAGAGTTTTGCGAATGTCGTTGACAATTTGCTTGCAAATGCAAGTGTTCTGCGAACGTCGTTGACAATTTGCTTGCAAATGCAAGTGTTTCATAAATTTAAGCAAAACGTGTCATTCTCGCCGTTTGCTAATATTGAAGACTTCCTCAATTTTGATAGAACTATTCTGGAAGATATACTTAGATAAATTTTCCTTGCTGGTAAGAACTTAAATTTGAAATGTACGGTGACTGTATGTCGATTTATTTCTATTTTTAGAAGGCAGATCTAAAAAGATTGTCAACATCCAATTCGAGAAAATTTGTTACGAAAGCGTGGCAGAAGATCATGGCTGACAACGTTGCTGAGAGCTTTTCCTGGCGAGAAACTGCAGATAAGAAGTGCATTAGGGCCTTCACTGTCGCCACTGCCATTCGTCGTAAGTGAAATAGGTTTCTAGTTACATTATTATATTGATATTTAAATTCTATTGCAGAAACTTTCGCTGAGAATGGAGGCAAGGAAGAGGACTTTGTGTTTGCCTCTAAGTCATATTTCCACTACGCAAAAAATCGTATTAAAATTAAAACAACAAAAAAAGTAAACTTTTTTTAAATGAAACAACAATGAAGTTCCTATTTTTATATTTTAATTTAATACTTTTCTATTAAGAAAAGAATGTAATATTAAAAATGATATTTTAAATGTATCAATAAAAAAAATTTCTAAAATAAAGTAAATGTTTAAAACGCTTACTAATTTCATTAAAAATACATGTTTTTTAAGCATTTTCAAAACATGTTTTTTAAGCATTTAGAAAACGTGTAATTACGTTACTTAAAAAACATGTTTTGCAATTGTCTTTTTAACGCTTATAAAGTTGGGTCCTTTTCGATTATAAACCCCTTGCTTTGATGTCTTTTGCAAAGGTCACAGCAGCGTTTTATAAGTGTTTTGCTTACATTTGAACGCTTACAAAACGCTTCCCAGCCAACATTTACATATAAAAATAAGCGTATATAAAATAAGCGTATATATATATATATATATATATATATATATATATATATATATATATATATATATATATATATATATATATATATATATATATGTTACGTTTTTACCTTTTTAAAAACGTTTTCCGTGGGTTCTTAGATTGCAATGAAATTAAACGCACGATTCTTTGATTTTTAGTACTTAACAGCTACTACTTTATTTAATTTAATACCACTGTACTATGCTCAAAAGCAATAGTAACCACTTAATACGCTTTACACGATCACGGTAAAGTCTAACAACTCACTCACTAATTAGTGACTCAACACTGTCTGTCTACTGACTGACTTTAACTCAACTTTACCTCCAACTGACTCTGCTGACGTTGATGCGCGCAGCTTTTATACTCTTAATGATCATTTCTCGAATAATCATAATATTTGTTAAAGTTGTTTACATTATCGTACACTCAAATTAAACGTAAACACAAGCCATACACACATACACGTACCCAATGTTCAAATGCCGACAGACAACAAAAGCAATAATCATGATCTTATTTGTTGTCGCTTTGCTAGTAAACAAGTAACTATGAATGCATGTATGTATAGCTGTTATGTGTTCATTTAAAATGAGTAAACAAAAAACAAATAAGAATAACAACAACAATGTAGTGAATAAGAAATAGTAAACAATTCAGTACATAACAATTCAGCAAATAATAAACAACTCCGTAATAAGAATCAATAATTCAATAATTAAGAATAACAACAATTCGGTATATTCTAGAGCAATTACAATAGGACTATTCACTCCAAATTCGTAACAATATATAAAATAGGATGTGTGTATGTATGTATGTATGTATGTAAAGAAATTTTCCTTAGATAAAGTTGCAATTTTTTTAATAAAAAGATTTTTTTTATTTATAGTTTTTCTTCAATTAATCAAAAAAAATTTATATTGTTAATATATGCAATAAATTTATGTTTCTTAAATGAACATCAAAACCGTTTCTAATATTTATTTGAAAAGCTCACATTAATAGATACAACTATTAAAGAACGGAGTAAGTATGGTAATACATTTTATTAGAAATGAAGAAAAATATGACATTTTATCTGAGCGGTTGTGTATTATTGCAATAATAGTTGAATTTCAACCATTGGGCGAACACTATTAATCATAAAATAATTCCCTCATAAAAATTTTGTTCCTCAGAACTAGTGTTTCATCAGTTTAATTTCATATGAATAGTCCTATTTCATACCTAAATTTGAAATCTTAAATCTTCATTCCCTCATAAAAATTTTGTTCATCAAAACTAGTATTTCCTCAGGTTAACTTCATATGAATTTCTGGGGATCTCACTTTTTGCATAGTTACACAGTTACATTTCATTGCTGTCGGGTAAGCATTTGCATTGCTTTTCGTATAATACAAACAATCAGCTGATACATCTACATTTACATTTTTACATTTACGGCTGGCTAATTCCACCTTAAAGTAACAGTATTTGTACATACGTTCAACCTATAGCACGTTCACAATAAAAAAAATATAACAACAGTTATAACAAAGATTGTAATATAAATAATTATGATATAAATAACTTAATGTAAATATAAAAAATTATGATATCATACTTTGAATTATTGTATATATGTAAATTCATGTAAAAAAAACTTATTTTTTAAACTTTATTGATAGAAATACCAAAGTTATAGCAATTTAATACTTAATAAAAATGTTTTTATTACCATTCATATAATTTGGGTACTTTTTCTACAAACCCACAAATCATGCAAACATAGTAAACAATCATCATTAATTCGAAACACAGACACAGTTTTAAGAGTGCTATAAGCACATCAAATTTACATTTACGATACATTTACGTTACATTTACATGTACGATTTCTACAGTTGGCTAGCGAAGCCTTAAGCATTGGCGCGGCGTTTTTGTTTTGCCGATCCCTGCATATACTCAGCTCACCCAACAACAAGGCGTTACAGATTCGCCTTGACATTTAAGATGAAATGTACATACTTATCATAAACTAGAACTAGACTCGACAACTTTGTAAACATGCATAAAGTTTGTGTGAAAGGGAGAGCTAATCTAGTTGTTTTTATATAGATATCTCTTCACACAAACTTTATGCACGTAATACAGTTTATGCAAAATATGATTCGGACCCTTTTTATACGTCAAAGTTGAGTACTCTGGTTGAGTACTCTGTGATACTTATACAAAACATGCCACAACAAACACTTTTAACGCAGCGTGACGAAAAAATTCGGCAACTCTCATCTTTTTATTGCTTTGACAATCAAAGTTATGTATGTTAGAATATTATATGAAAATGTGATGTGATATGAAAAATACTTATTTTTTTTATTTTTAAAATTTATTTCCTGTTGAAGAATATGAGCTTTTTTAACTAATTTATAAAATAGTACCTATTTGCATGCTATATGTAAGTACAGTGGAACTTCCATAACTCGAACTTCTCTAACTCGAATTTTCTCTAAGTCGAACTAATTTGGTTGGCAGTAGCGTTAGAAGAACAAAATACATACAATTTTGCTTCCGTAACTCGAACTTCCATAAGTCGAAGTTCTCCGTAACTCGAACAAAAAACATACACATGAATTCTATAACTCGAAGAATTTTGCTTGTTTAAATGGTTATTTGTTTATGATTTAGTTATGTATTGTTTGTTTTACTCTCTTTTGTTGCTTGAGCTAGTTTGTATATTTTACATGCTATTTTTCTGAATTTTTTTCGGGGAATTACAAATTTGTTTGCGTAAGTAAAGGCTGGGGCACATAGAATCCGTCATCCGTCGTACTTCGACTTTTTCAACTGACGTTAACGCAATGACGGATGAGGTTGGCACAATGAGTACTTTGTTAACGTGTATAAAATCAGTTGCTTTTTTTTACATGTTTGCAACATTTCTTTTTATTAAAGAGTAAAAACTTTCTATGGATTTTGAAGAAATTACGGAGTTTATTTTAATTATAATTTTGCTTTATAAAGCTCAGGCTGTCTTGATATAATGGATAAAAGTCGAAGATTTTTGGTCAGACCCAAAAAATCAACTGTTAATTAAAACAAAACATACCAAAAAATCAACTGATAGTTGTCAAAGTACTCAACGTACGCCAAAAGTTAAAAGTTGCCCAACTTTCATCCGTTGCGTTGAAGGAGACGTACTGTATGTAACCAATCTCATAACAAAACATGTATTTTAACTTAGCTGTCAGTTGAAAAAGGCGACGGATGACGGATTCTATGTGCCCCAGCCTTAAGTATCAGTTCTATGCATAATTCGAGCTAGTTGATAAATGTTGAAATCGATTTTTTATTATTATGCCAACAACTGATGAGCACTACAAAGCTTTAACTACATTGAGTTATTTTTTTTACTGAAAATAATAAAAAAAAGTAAAATGTCAGTCACTTATTTCAGAATATTTTACTTAACTGTAATTTTGTAATTACATATGTACATACATATGTATGCATATGAGTACATATGCTTGTTCTTTTAATATCTGAACTATGTACATATGTATGTAGTTTTCCATTAGAGGCTATTTTAAATAAAAATACATGATACAAAAACCTTTTATTCTATTTTGACAAAAAATTCTGTAACTCGAAGTCTCCGTAAGTCGAAGTTTTTTTTGGGATAATGGTGATTCGAGTTATGGAAGTTCGACTGTATATAGCATAAGATTATTTTTTTTTTCAACGTTTATTTAAAGAAAATTTTTATTGTGATTACTATAAAATGAACAAAATATAGTATAAGTAACATATAACTATACACTGTCCCATAAACGAGCTCTCTAGTATAATTCATATAGGCATTAATATATACAATAGATACATTTTTTAAAACTAATGAAATTTACAGAATATATACAAGGTTATATTTGTATTTAATTATAATACCTACTTCGTAATGAAAAATTATACAAAAACATTACAATAATATTCATTTTAATAAAAGAAAAAGTCAGGAAAAATAAAAAAGAAAAAAAATTCCGGTTTTAACTAAGCCACCAGTATTTGCTAATATTTAAGTTTGGAAATATGTTTTTATCTTTACGAAAAAAGCTAGTATCGAATC